>JAZGTN010000077.1:4722500-5322500 GCA_037783415.1 Leptasterias polaris
ATCTCGATGTTTGGCGCTTTCAATGTGGGGATCGATCCAGGCTTCAAACGAAACTTTGTTTTCAAACCCAGTGATTTTTTCAAAGCACTTGAAGGTTCAATACAGTCCTCTGAAAATGTGCTGAACAAATCAAAGGCCTAATTCTTGCTGAGAAGGTGAAATCCTTTCGTGTATTATTCGCGAACTTCACCCATTCCTTTGATATCGCAGGATCCCGCGGAAATTGAACAAAATGAATCTCTGGATTCTTAGAACTATTTCTAGTGTATCCACCAACAACACATGAAGTCAGTATTATTGTAGCTGACATACACTAGAAAAAAAAGCTTCGTAAAAACTTCATGCCTCTGCATGAAAACGCATACATCATAATACACACGAAATGACATGTCGTCTTTTGTTTACTCTCGGTTGCTCATGGGTAGTACGTCATCACTTTCGCTGGTTTACACGTCCGCTGGTACTATATCGTGGATTTCATTGTGATTTTCAATGGATCTTTGCCGGGAACCAGTACAGGGCCGGAAATTTCAAAATCGAAGAATCGAGGTCTAATTTTTTCGGTCAAATTGCAACAAAATTATTTAGAGAAAAACATGACCACAACAATAAATTGTTACCTGAACACAACATAAACAAGATTCGATAGTAAATTTAATGAGTGAGTTTTCGTTGTAGTCCATCTTTAATGCATGATGACGCGGAAATCTTGCCGTAGCCGTAGCAGTAGCTGCTATTTTGGAAACGGCCTTACTGGTAGTGGCTGTTCGATGAACAACTTTGGTGATTTAAGCAAGGTGTCGGTTTTTAAGAAGAGTGATGCACAAATTGACGTTTCGATCAGTTTGCTTTGATTGTCTTCAACAAAGGACGCAGAAATCTTGACGCAGTGTGTGTGAGTTTATGGGAGTGCCTTTGTTGTGTCTTTTACACAATGGAACAATGGACCCCACCAAGGAGTTCTGTGTTCAACCTTGACCCCACACGAAAATTCATTAGAAAAGGAAATATAAGAACAGCAATATCGCGGGACCACACAAAACGGATCCGTAAGGTTGTGTTTGTGTGTTTTAACACTATACATACGAAGTGTGGACCTGAGAACAAGAGAGGTCCACATAATGTAAAGACTTGAAACACTATGTGGACTTACCCACGTCCACACAGGTTTTTTTTACAGTGTTGAAGAAACAAAGGAATGTCCACAGAGTGACTGTAACACAGAATTGTGTGCGTGTGTGTGTGTTTTGTGGACCAAACACGTCCCAACTTGCCTTGCACAACGCATCAACACTATTGTTCTCGTATGTTAAAACAACTTTATTAAAAAGCCAGCCCCCCCCCCCCCCCCCCCCCCCCCCCCCCCCCCGTCTAGAGGACTGTCCTTGATTCCCAATCCATTATACTGTAAGAATTGTTTGCAAACAGCAAAATATTCGTCATTAAATTCTCCCGGAAGAAACCAATCAATGGAGAGGCCATTCAATAAACTTTCTTTGTTTATAGATGAAGTGGTTCTTTGAATCATTGGAAGTGTTTGTTATTCTAATTTTACTGCCGTTTGTCAAAATACTGTCGTTTGTCAAAATATTGATTTTGAATTTTAAGCATTGTTGATATTATGACATTGGAATGGCTTAGTGGTGGTAAATATTAAGCCTGTGGATAAATCCGACTATATAATACGAGGGCTGTTGACAAACATAAAAATATAGATTTTCTTATAGGATTTCTTTCTGCTTGAAACAATGACACTCTGGGTCGGCATGCTTTCATCAGACAGATCAATAGCAGATGTTAAAGGACTCGTTTACCATTTGTTATATAAAAAATGCAAATATTTTATTGGACAAAATAGAAGCGCTGTCAGTGCTGGATATAATGCACCTGGTTACAAAACGGTGACGTCGCCGTGGCCAAGTTAGACTGCTGACTCGCACTCATAAAAGTTTCGGGTTCGAATCCGGCCAAGCTAACACAATGACTTGACGAAGTATAGATGGATTGCAATAGACGTTATTGACCGCCATCTTTGATGAATTGTGCACGCTATCATTGGCTGAGAGTCGTGCGTAGCGCGTACACGCGTGCACTTTTCCATTGTTTTACATCAAAGATGGCGGTCAATGACGCGTATTGCAATCCTTCTATTGTCGTCTAGATACTGAATCGCAATATTTATTCATTTGTGCGATTCATAATCAGACGTTAAACGAATGTTTCTATGAGAGAGATTGGCTGTTGCCAGCTTGGTGTTTATATCTCCTTGTGGGAGCTTTGCCGAGTTCCCTTTGTGGAGAGATCTTCTAAACAAACAGGCAAGTAAACAAACAAACACCCCAACAAACAAATTACCCGGACAAGAGGTCTGAGATTGGAGCTTAATTTTACGATCAGTAACAAAACTGTCAAGTAAACATTTGTTTTCGATGTAGTCGGCTCAGACCAAAGTTGCCCCCCCCCCCCCCCCCCAATTGTTATTGGCCTCACGGTTTGACCCCAAAGGTTCTGCTATAGGGTCCAAACTTGAAACAATTAACATCGCATTTATGGGGCATTTTGGTTGGTAAGCAGTTTGCAATAGCTAATTCTACTTTCTCAAAGTTTCAAACGTTGCCTTTAAATAAAATACGAGAAAGACAGTGAAAAACAACAGGTGTTTAAAAATCAATTCATCTAAAACGATTTTGAATTAGATTTATATTGAATTCACGGACCTGGGACTCCTAAAGGTGATGAGGTCGTATCCATATTCCATAAAAAATAGTCTCTGTTATTTTTGCGAGAACTCATGTACGAAATACACGACACCATTTTAACACTTTCTAAATAACCGTAACTTATTATCTTTCTGGTAAAGAAACGTAGGGACCCTCACAAATGACTATAGCAATGTGACCATAAGGCCTGAAGACACCTGTGTCGAGGAGATGATGAAGAAATCTCAGCTTAAAGATGTGGAAGGAAATCACCGTGCAAGGATCCGGCCCGGGATTCGAACCAGGGTCCACAGAGGGGACCATAAAAAGCCAAACCACTGAGCCAACCTGAAAGCCCAATATGATCAGGCACAGTTCATAGTCTAACCAAATCAATCAGTAATTAATAGTGGCGTTAGAGTGGTGTATCGGTGGCGTAACATTAGTGTCAGAGTGATGTAACAATGGTGCTAGGGTGGTGTATAAAAGTGATGAAACAGTAGTGCCAGGGTCACCTGTGGTGTAACAGTAATGAAATTGTAGTGTTAGAGTTGTGTAACAGTGTTGTAAGAGAGGTGTAACAGTGGTGTAACAGTTGTGTTAGAGTGATATTAGAGTGATGTTAGAGTGGTGTAATGAAACAGTAGTGCTAGGGTGGAGAAACAGTGATGAAATAGTAGTGTCAGAGTGATGTAACAGTGGTGCTAGGGTGGTGTATAACAGTGATGAAACAGTAGTGCTAGGGTCACCTGTGGTGTAACAGTAATGAAATTGTAGTGTTAGAGTTGGGTAACAGTGTTGTAAGAGAGGTGTAACAGTGGTGTAACAGTTGTGTTAGAGTGATGTTAGAGTGATGTTACAGCAATGTTAGAGTGGTATGTTTTGAACACCAGGGTGTCGTTGCAGAGTGTTTTCATCCACAACATTTACATTCAAATAACAAGATTAGAAAAGCTTAGCGTAACATGTGTCGATTTATTCACATTCAACCTCATAGAGATCCATACGAATGTACAGTTACCAACCAGATATGTAATTTAATAATGTTATTATCGAAATATATGTTATATATTCAGATATATATTATTATATTATGTTATAATTGTTGAATTTACGTAAGTTAACTTATAAGAAGTGTTTAAAATAGTTCTAGTGTAGTGAAGAAATTTCACTCAAGGATGCCGCTTTTAATCCCTTCATTATTATATAAAACACGGCGACAAAAGTGGAATTCTAACTCTGATCTGCACCTTTAAATTCTCAGTATTATATTATTTTTATGGAGCTCACAGAGTACTCAAATCGCGAGTTTTTCACCAAAAACTATTTGTAATCAACTTCTGTTGAGACGCGTCAGAAAGTATCCTATAACCCAAAGCTAGTGAATGGGAGTCTGACTTTTATCATGGCGCAACCATCTTGTTTTTCTTCATTTCAAATCAATGTAACCAAAATGAGGCTGGACGGGAAAATTATAGGCTGACTCCTTTCGTAAATTGAGTATCCAAACCATCAATGCTATTGTGAACACAAGGAACCAGACAAAGATGGCTGCAGTGTGATAAGGGTCTGTTGTTACGACACGTCCACTGTAAAATGGTCACCACAGGAAACGAATGCTTTTTATAATTACTTTTAAAAACTAAAAGACCCAATATGAAGGCATTTCAGGCTCGACACCAATATGACTAAGAAAACGTATACAAGTCATTATAGGTTGTGTACGTTCAAAATAAATAAGTAGATAAATAACCAACCACCCAAAGGAAAATAAATAAATGAATAATAAAAAATAATAATAACAATACAATTAAATAAGTATTAAAAAAATAAATAAATAATACAAAATTCAAAGAAAAAAAACCAAAACAACAACAAAAAAGAAAAAAGAAAAAGATAGAGTTAAAAAAAACCTCCCCCCCCAAAAAAAAAAAAAAAAAAAAAAAGCAAAAGGAAAAAAAAAATATGAAATTGTCGACTTCACTTTATTGATTACTATTTTTATTTTTTTACATTCCCTTTAAAGGTTTTTCGTCTGGACTGGAATTAGTTCTAATTCTAATAATTTATATATCATCATGAATTATTCCCATGTCGGTGTTCCTGAAATCCAGTGTGTTTTCTTTTATGTTTTTGCAACTTTTTGAGGTTGTTGATTTTTAATAAAGCGGATCTCCAAAAACACAACTTTCCATTCCCAAATAATTGTTCAAAATGGAAAGTTGACCAAAAATAATTTATTTTTCCCAATGCATGTTGGAACAAATAAAGAACAAAGACCAATAAAGAACAAAATAGAAGAGAAGGATTATTATTGTTTGATGTCCCGCATCACCCAAGAGAACTATCGTCACCAGGGTACCGATGACGTCACAAAACACCTAACTAGGGGCCAATTTCATAGAGCTGCTTAATGGCATACTATGTGCTTACTGTTTATGTACGAGTTTCCATTTCTTAGCGCTGCAAACCGTTGGCGCTGCAAACCGTTGGCACAAGAATGAGGCATGCTGACATTCCCGTGCTGACTGTATGAAAATGAATGACGGAACAATGCAAATCCATTGTGAACGCGCAAGCTGGCCGCCTTATTTTCTTGCTAACCTGTCAAATACGCTTTTGCTTAAGCAACCATTTTTGCTAAAGTTAGCACGAGAATTTGCTTCCCGCTAAGCAGCGCTATGAAATTGGCCCCAGGGAACGGCAGATCTTGGAAACTAAAGTCAGTTTGACTATAATGCATTGACTGGTCCAATCCGGATGAAAAAATTAGGTGTTCAACAATTTTGTTTGAGTTCGGTCAGTCAGTTAGGCCTATAGTGTGTTTTATTCTATTTAAACTAACGTAAAGTTAATCACCCTTTTTTGCCACTGTCAAAACATTTTACTGTAATATAGTATTTTCTTTGTCTTAAACAGGGCCCCAAAAAATATTGCTTAACATTTTTCTGCTAAGCAAACATTAGCAGGACACCAGTCACAGTTTGTACGTGTGTGTTAGTACTTTTGCTGGTAACCTTATTCTGGTAAGCATAATGTTGTCGTGCTTAAGCAGCTCAATGAAATTGAGCCCTGGGCCCAGTTTCATAAAGCCTGTAAGCACAAAACTTGCTCAGCACAGAAAAGTATTGCTCATTAGAAACAGGTTATCAGCCAAAATGACATAAACTTTGCATTGTTGTGACTGGTGCCCCACTCAATTTTTGCTTAGCAAAGAAATTTGTCAAGCAGTATTTTTTTGCTTACAGGCTTTATGAAATTTGGCCCAGGTTGCAATCACACTCGTTCCTCCTCATCAAAATCCACCGTCGTCCCCTGACGTAGCAGTGCATTCCACATTTGTGTCGTCTTTTTTAACAGTCTTCCACATACATTTGTCAGTGTCCACAATAGCTGTGCAGTCGGAAGCGACACTGGTTGGGGCTGAATTTGTTGTCCTGCGAAAAACAAGATAGAATTTATTTTGAACTGCATTTTTTTAATAGGTCTTTTTCTTGGTCTTGGAAGTGTTTTAAAGGGAAGTATAGGTACTATACGTTTGGTAATCACTCTTAAAATTAATGGCAATAAAAACTTACTTGCAATTGGTTAGAGAGGTACATCAGCTTTCGATAGTCATTGAATCATTTCACTTCGAAGTAGTGTGGTTATGGTTATGGAAAAAGATATCAGTTTTTATCTCCCAAATTTGAATCCTGTAACACTCGACCAGCTGTACGACCAGCCAGCCAGCTACAATCCCGGCCATATCTCGTTGGGCCTCCGCACCACGGCCCCCGTGCCCCCTTTCAATGTTGGCTCTCATAGCGCGGTCTGCGCTCCCATCAACATTGAACGGGGCGACGGGGGAGGGAATGTTTGAACGGGGGGACGGGGGAGGGAATGTTTATTGCACGGGGGAAGTGTTTATTGTCACGTTGCAAATGGGTGGCCCAAGCATTTTGGCCGGGATTGTAGGCAGCCATCACGCCAGCCACCAGCCCGCCAGCCTGTCGGTCAGCTCAGCCCAGTCAGTCAGCTTAGTCAGTCAGTCTATAGTGTTACTATTAGTCAGCTCTGTTAGCCAGTGAGTAATTCTGTCGCCCTGTCAGCCAGTCAGCCAACCAGCCTGCCTGCCTGCCAGGTGCAGCCATCCAGCCAGCCAGCCTGCCAGCCAGCCTGCCAGCCAGACATCCAGCCTGCCAGCCAGACATCCAGCCAACCATGCCATCCATCCAGCCAACCAACCAGCCAGCCTGCCAGCCAGCCTGCCAGCCAGTCAGCCAGCCACCCAGCCACCCAGCCTGCCAGTCAACCAGCCAACCAGTCAATTAGCCACTCAGTCTGTCAGTCAGTTCATTCAGCTTAGTCATCAGTCGTTTAAATCCAACCAGTAATAAGTCAAACAGGACGCTAGACTAGTAGACAACAAGGTCAAAAGAAACTAAAAGAAGTTCTTACTTGATGCAGCAATACATGTACGTCGATAGATCCTTCCCCGTTCGACAATTACAGGTGTAACATTTGCAGTTAGACTGTAAAGAAGAATCTTCTGGACTACACTCCACTGTAGTTTTTTTTGTAGGGGGAAAAAAACCACGTGTCACACGACGCTAACATATACAATTACCCGATAATAAACCCTGAATCATCAACAATACGAATTTTCAAATTCAAATAAAGTTCAAGTCAATCCCGAGTCTGCTAAGCTCAGATACGGGTTATCAGACAAAATGCATTTGTACTAATCCAAGCGTAACTGGTACCCAGCTAATTGTGAAGAGAGGGAAATACCGTGATATTTGTTTTGGTTTTTCAGAGGGTCGGGTTGGGGCAAAGTGATGTATTTCTTTGTTTTCCACCTCTGGGACCCCGGTTCGAATCCCGCCGAGGGTACTATGTGGACTGGTTTTTCAATCCACATCTGATTGCGCGGGTTTTCACTGGAGTAATTCTCTAGGGGTTTCCTCCCACAGTTAGAACTGAAACTTTCTTCTCCGCTTCTCCCCAACGGAGTTCTTGGCTATACACAGTGATTATGTTCGCTATTTTGAGAGTCATTGGCTTCACGACCCGTGAGATGAATTGAAATAGCTGATGGCATCTTTGAAATTAGAATATTTTACGAATTGTTAAACATTCAGAATCGCTTACTTTGCTCCTCGTGGCAGCTTTCGTCGCATGGATGATCCGACTGTCCCGCCACCACCAGGACCAGAGAACACAGTACTACCAGACAGAGGCTTGCCATCGGACCTGCAATAACGATTTGAAATTAACGATTTGATTTGCAATAACGAAGTTTACCCCAGAAGGGGAACATGGATCAACATGTTATTACCCAAGCCCTGCACTGTCTCGTATGGTGGCCCCGAAGGAACATCGAACTAATTATATATGTTTACGCAGATGACCCCAAATCGCAATCACGTAATTACGTGAATACTTGCAAATTGCAAATTTTTACGTAAATATTAAGGGAATATTTGTGATTTGGGGCCCAAATCTTGAATGATTACATTTTTGCAATTTGGGGCACTAATCTGGATGAACATTCATATTTGCAACACGGCTGAAATCCTAAATATTTGAGATTGGGGGCACAAATCGTAAAGCTCGCGGGGTTCTAATCATAGGTGATCATACTTTGGTATTGAACAGATCAAAACGTGTGTAATTTTAATCTGAAAGACTACTTGTTTACAGTAGTAAGAATCCTGCGAAGTTCTTTCGTCTGTAATGCACCCTTTGATTAGAAATCAACAATAGTATGTCAACAAATTTGAATTTCCAAAACGCACTAAAAGGAGATTTTTTGAGATTCAAATTGCCGTGGTGCCCGTTTTGAAATGCGTGCTAAACGCACGGCGAGGCACAATAAAACAAAATGAAGAAAACAAGAGGGAAAACATAAAATAGAACAAAAACCTAGGCAAAATTTGCTTTGCTTGTGGGCTATCTATCGGTAGGCTTTGATTGTCTTTTTGTAATCTGTCTTGTTTGTGTAAAGCCTGAATTTGTAAATAAATCGTTTATTACGTTCTTGTAAAAAGAAATTTGTTTTATTTCTGCTGCCGCCTTGAACACTCTTATGGTGGAAACGTGCTCAGTATAAGTTATTATAGCTATTATTATAAATGGGGGGGGGGGGGTAAATTTACACCCAAAAGTGTCACAAAGTCACGCTGCATGGCTTCATTTACTCCGCGGATTGCGCAAAAGGGAATACTTGTAACTTAAACATAATTATTTTGATTGCCTTCAATGCAGGATCAAGTGATTTTTATAGCTTACCCTCTTCCTTAAAATTCAGCAGAAATAATGAATTTCTCTCTGAAAACGACTGACGTCGGTCGATGCGGCAAATCCAGGCGTTCTTCCTGTACTGTCGATTTGTGTTCCGTTTTCTTGATTTCGTAATGCGACACACCGAAATGTCATCATCTCAGGGGGATTAAATAATTGATATTATGCAAATGAGTTTGCCCAAAATAGACTGTTAAGCCAATCGGATCGAAGAATTAGAAGGACGCACATTGTGATTAGGTGACGAATAAACCTATTCATTCAACTCGCCTTAAACTTAAAGGAATGGAACAATATAAATGAAACAATTATAACCTTAAAAAATGACGGTTTCGAAAGTTTTTAAGCAAGGTTGGCAACAGTCTATTATGAACAAAAGCTTTTCCTTTTTTTTTACTACATTTTTTTCTTCTAATGCAAGTTTGCCCCCAAACAAGGCTAAAAGCCATTCTTTGTAAGGGGCTACAAGAAGACAAATATTAAATAACTCAGAGAGCTAAAGGGAGGACATGATATTCCTCTTAAAACAGTCTAGATTGTATGATGGAGGGAAACAAGCACCAGGCAAGGAGTTCTACGTGGAATAAAGCCGTTGGAATGGCTCTTTGTTTCGCCATCCGTTTGTGGATACAATTACCAACAAACGAACTCCAATGTAAATGTTTATGCAAGTTTTCTTCGTTTGGATAATAATTAAGAATAAACGAATATCACTGCTGTGCAATAAATGTGTGTACTCTTCGTGAACAAAAGTTGTCGTTACCAGATAACTTGAATTTGAACTTTAAAACAAGAAAAAGGAAAAGTAAAAACAGTTTGTAACTGAAGAACTTATCTTTTTTATTCAATGAAAAGACTGTACTAAAATAATTTCTATAATATAGATTAGGCTAAGGTTAGCAGCGAGTTAAAAATTAATATAGTCTGGTCCGATTTTGAGACAATGTTGTAATAGAAGCTTTGAAAAGGGGACCGCACACAGATGATTGGAAATGTTTCAATGTATATCAGAGGCCTTTTCCAAACCTCGGCTTAGGCTCCGTCTTCGGCTCCGGGCTCTTTCTGATGTTGGAATCACCGTGCAAAATATACACTGCTCCCATAGACTTGATAATGGGACCTTAAACCGGAGCCGGAGCCGAAGCCGACGTTTGGAAAAGGCCCCATGCCGTGTGTTCATTTATGGCTTTGGGCAGTCAGGCTATGCCCTGAATGCCGAATTAATGTCACACTCTTCATTAATTGTGGCTTCATCAAACAGCCGTAGCCATAGCCAAAGTCATTTTAAATACTCATAGTGCGATTGAAGTAAAAAATGTCATAATGGGAGAAATATTAATAACATGCTCATTTGAAAAAATAATACACAGCACTACATTTCTTATAAAACGAATTCACGCTC
Organism: Leptasterias polaris; assembly: GCA_037783415.1. Taxonomy (NCBI): domain Eukaryota; kingdom Metazoa; phylum Echinodermata; class Asteroidea; order Forcipulatida; family Asteriidae; genus Leptasterias; species Leptasterias polaris. Next base: position 4,732,887 of record JAZGTN010000077.1, read on the forward strand.
TAAAAAGACAAAGGTCTGAATAGACCTGGTGAAGGTTCCCAAAGGACCATTTCCGGGACAACATGGCCCAAATGGGGGGTCAAATACCTGCAGTCTTGGTTATCGGTCTCAAATTGAAGTATACTATTTACGTGAACACAGCTTGCAAAGGATTTAGGTATACGGTTTTAAATTTTTTTATGAATGTAGGCTATGCCTTACACAAGCACTGCGTGGGGGGGGGGGGGGGGGGGGGGGGGGCTGGGGGAAATGAATATTTTGTAGCAGTGCACTTTCTTACTGGTTGGGACGAAAACAATAATTGTAAACCGTTCAGCAGGCCAGACATTTTTTGACTCGAAGTGTTGAAGACGCTAGAGGGCGCAGCGCTCGTAAATTCCTGCGTATGTGACTCAAGTTTAAACATGGTTAAACAAATCACATTATTTTGTGTTCATATTGACGTCACAGGATGGGATTCAGACTTGTTAGAAACCACGCCCACTGCGCAATTGATCCCAAAACCGAAACACGTGTGCGTTTCTCTTGAAGACACGCACGTCACAACTTAATTAATTTGAATAACCCCCTCTATAGTTCCCGCTCGCCACCCGAAGCAGCTGAAATGTTAGATGTAAAGTTTGCAAGACTCAACCAAACCATGGTTCATTATGATACCTTAATGGTCATTAATGGTATTTGTCTAGCCAAAGAATAAATCCATGTTAATGTGACATTTTGATGTGCTATTGGGGCTAGGTCCTAAAACGGAATTTCTTAGTTTTTGACTGTTCTCAACCGATGACGTCATGATCTAAGGCTAAGGGTTTTTTAGTTCAATTTCGTCGTACTCAATTAATTAAAATCATGGATGCGTCGTTTTTTTTCTCAAATCTATTTAGCCTATGGAAACGAGGCGACGACGCAGATAAAATTTATTGGCCCGACCGGCTACCGGTAATTTTGATGTAAATTTTGTATAAGTTTAAAATTAAACTGCAGCAGCAGCAGCAACAACAGCAGCAGCAGCCTACAACTACACACCCAAATTAAAGATCAAGGCCTTATGGGAATAGCGATACACCCACTCTCTCCTATAGCAGAGTTTTAATTTGAGTACGTTTATTTACAGCTATATCGGGGGCGGGTTCAAAATAACGGCTCGTCACACCCCCGCCACCACCCCACACACACTTATTTAACTAGAAAATGATTTTAAAAAATCTGGTCAGAGAGATGTGAAATCGCATACCCTAGAACCTCTAGTTTTTCGCCTTAGAATGACCCCATACACTCTAAAAACTCCGGGGTCAGACACGACCCAGATTTCGGGCCCCATAGGGAATGACCCATTTCAGGGTAAAGTGTGACCCAGAATCTGTGCCCAAATAATCCGAAACTCTGTCAAACTGACGCAGAATAGAGTCAAAACCCAACACTTTAAAAATCATTTTCCGGGTCAACCTGACCCAGAAATGGGTCAAGGGCCGTTTGAACCCGGAATACGGGTCAATTCTGACCCGAGAGTTTGTTTTACAGTGTACATGAATGAAACTTGATCACATCCTCGCGTTTTATCAGAATCGAGATGACGGATTAATAATAAATCGCAGGAGATTCATTGAGGTACGGTTCGCATCCAAGCCAGTTCCCGATCTCAACTGGGTCGCGACCGATCACGACGGTGTCCACGAACTTCACCGGGTACTGCCGGGCCGTGGCGCGGGTGTTGATACCCCCAAGACGGATACGCTTGCACAGGCACGGATCGGGCTGAGGCACGAGCCATCGAACGCGGTTATCAGCCTGTGGATCGGGCTCCATGATGACGTAGCACGTACCAGATTCTAAAAAAAACAAAAAACAAAAAACCCCAAATCATAAATTTTTGAGAATATTGCAACTTGTTGAGGTTGTTATAAATCACTAGGCCTATCGTGGTTTACAAAGAAGATACTTCTTGTAAAATGGCGCCAAAAAACCCCAAAGGAGCAATAGACAAAGTGTGGAACGGCCTTTGACATGAGAGTCCCGCTGACAAAACTCCATAAGCTGTAATAAGATATGTGTGGTGTATGAATTGGACTTTGTACTATGGGCCCTTTGCCGGTTATCGCACAATGGAAATCTGGTCATGAAACTAGATCTGTTCAACCTATACCCACCTTCGTTTGGTGGACTACTAGGGACAGTCACCGTCTCGGATCGAGGGTCAATGGCCTCTACTTGTGTAGTTACAACGGGGTTCCTTCCAGTCAGGGTCGTGCTTAGAGGGACTACGGTCGGTGTCTCGGTCTCTCCTCTCGTGGTTAACCCGGAGCTAGGCTCAGCTTTGGTTTGATCTAAAATCTGGGGAACTGTCGTAGTCACTGGTGAGGTATTTTTCACAAAAGGGTACGAAGTCTCTGTAGTGGTTGCCCCTTCGGTGGTTACCCCCTCGGTAGTTACCTCTTCGGTGGGTACCCCTTCGGTGGTAACCACGGGAGTAGTCTCGGTATGCATAATAACACGAAAAGTCGTTGGGTGAGTCTCGGTTGTTCCCTCCGTGGTTGCCGCTTGGGTAGTCTCGGGCTGTGTCTGGCCGGGAGTGGAAGGAACGTCCGTCGTGGTTATAGTTGGGCTTTGCGCCTCGCTTACAGGGTCCGTGGTGATTACTTTCTGGGGAACAACTGTTGCGGTCTGCGTGTTGGTGGGTGCTTTTTCGCACAGATAAGTCGAGGATAGCATCGAGGTACATTCGGCTGACGTCAAGACGCCAGTGTCTACTTCGTCCACCACGTTCAGAACTAGGCATTGACTACTAGCCTTCGATGAAGGTTGGCCAGTTTTCCAAGCTGTAAATGGTATACCAAAAAATAGAAAACAACAGCATTCGTGAATGTCAAAAGAGTCTACCAGTGCTTAAAACCTTTGGAGATTTTAAACTACTGAGGCTGAAAGGAGAAAGACGGTTCCCTGAATTATCATGTTTTTCAAACGGTCAAATCACTGTGTATACGGCAGGGTGCGGCTGTGATCAAGAGGGTTGCAACAGTGGAGTGGGGACCAGTTATCTTTCGTGGTTGATGGACGCCATTTCGGTCAAAAATGTAGCCAAACCCAATGTGCAGTCTAGTCAATCTCTGTGCACACGACACATACGGTTTTTATTTGTTAGACCAAAAAGAGTTTATAATCGCAAGTTGTCGCACTTCTCTCTCTCTCGATCTACAGCTCTAGGCTGGGACCGGTAGGCGTCCAACCCGGGGAGGGTGGGAAGCAAGGGAGCAACTGCTCTCCAAATTCGGGCAAAATAGTTGGGAAAAATTCGGGCACAGCAAGAAGAAAAAAAATAAAAAAATAATCTGATTTTAAATTTGGTTTTACTTGTGTAACATTTTGGGCAAATCAAAAACCTCTGCCACCATGAAAGGCAAACTTTACCTTTGTTTTTTGGAACCACTCGGTTGTTTTAAACAACTCACCTATATGAAAATTTCATTTCAAACAAAAGGTGGAAGCGTATTTGAGATATCGCCGAAAATCTGGAGAAGTTTGAAAAAACGTTTCATGCATGAAACGTTTCTCAGATTGAAATCTGTTTAAATCCCTTTCTCTGAAACCACATTACATGGAAGAGAATCGTTTCTCAAAATGTTATACATTAGCAACAGCTGCAGTGCTTCTTACATAACCAAGTGGGTTTTTATGGTCAGTAATATTTGGAGTAAATACCAATTGGTAGACCCCCGTTTAACCGAAGAGTCCCCACACGTCCACGACGAACAGAGTTGAGAAATACTCACGCCAGTATCCGCTGAAATCCTCTTTTGAGTTGAAGAACGCAGAGTGGTCTTCACAATCAAATGTGTCCCAGGATGGAGATGAACATCGTAACCACGCGTTGTTGTTCAACCCCTTGGTGAGCTCGTAGAGTGCGTTGAACTCAGCAGCGGTGTCGATCACAGGAAGGTCGGCCCCCGCATCGATGCAAGTTTGCCTCGCTTTCTCCCATGTGAGTGATGACCAGTCGCTGGTATGGGTGGCAGAGTAACACTGAGACTCGATGGCATTCCATCCAGATGAACATTCACCTGTTTTTGAAAGGAACAAGCCCGGGGAAGTCACAATATATGCATAATTATGGCGAGTCATCTGTCACACGTATTAAGATGTTCATTGGCCAATCCTGTGTGCCGCGCGTATACAAATCTGTGTATTTCCTTTGTTTCATCATCAGTTTAAATCTAAGATGGCGGCTTGAAGACGTCAATGCATTGCACACATTGATCTCTATTATATTGTCAATAAAAGAGATCAATGATTGCACATGACCTTGTTGACCACCATCTTTTATGACAAACAATGGAAACGTGCACGTGTGTATGCACTGCACACGACTGGACTCTAAACCAATGATAGCTTTTCGTTTCATCAACGATGGTGGCCAATGCAAGGAGTCTAGTATAGGTTTTCTCGGTCAATTTCGGCAAATGAGCAGCCAATTTAACCACCACGCTATTCTATTTCGCGCGAAATCGAATGCTACTAAAAAGGGTCATTCGATTTCGTTTTATGACTAGTCAAAAAAAATGTACTGTTGCGTCATTCGATTTAACACAAAATAATCATTCAATTTAACGATTCATCAAAGCAGCATTCAAATTCGCCGGAGCTTTTTGAGGCGTGTGTTTAGTCATTCAAATTCATTTTTGGGCAGTCATTTCTGTAATTTGTGCAATCTAAAAAACGCTTTGTTAATAAGGCATATACGGTTCACTTATTTGCACTTGAGTCACTTTGTACTTCGAAGACGAGCTTTTTGCTACAGTTTTACACGCATATTTCAATAAGTTTGCAGCTTGTGGTACAACCATACCTAAACATATACGTCAAGATGTCTGGCACGCCACAGATTGATGGTTGAGGAAGAAACAACATAAACAACAAAAACCAGGAAAAACATAAAGAAACACCCCATTCAAACACAATACAAAATTAGGCCAGTTAACCAATAAAGATCCCCCCAAAAGAATATAGGAGAAAACAAAGAAGAAAAAACATCATGGGCCCATGTAAAGTCTCCTGGAACCATAAATAAAGAAAATAAGGTTTGCCTGAATTAAAGTGAAGATACGAAACAGTTGCCTAATACAGATTATCTGTTTATTCGTATTTCTTTAGTCGTACTTATTTGAATTCTCATTTAGCGAAATTGATTGCCTCTTTACGAAATTGAAAAAAATTAAACCAGTAAAATCTCCAGTCGAACCAGCTTTGCTAAATTGAATGATGATTGTGCGTCACGAAAAAGAATGACGATATGCTAAATTGAACACAGTGCAAAAGGAATTTGAATGCCTCAATACGAAATTGAATGCCCGAATTTTGAATTTGAAACGCAGTAACAACTGGAGAGGCAAAATAGCTTTAATTCGAACGCACGAAAATGAAATCGGCTGCTCATTTACCGAAATTGACCGAGAAAACCTATATTATGCTCAACATTTTAATTACGGAATTGTTACTTCTAATACTTTGTGCTGGCTTTGCTCTCTTATTCCAAAACATGCAAATGAAATGTGGGGATTTATGTGAAACTAATTTCATTCTCAATAAAATATGTAAACAACCCTGCAGTGAGGGCCGCAATGTCAGCACATGCTGACATTATTTTAAAGGCACCTGGCAGTGGTATTTTTTCAAAATAAAGCTTTTGTCATTAATATATACATTTTTATGAGTGGAATGTGAATAAACAATTTACTAAGGTTAAAAAATTGTATTTTTCTTTTAATTACAAATTAAAAAATAGGCCCCCCTTTACATGGCGCTGTTCGTGACGTCAATCGAGGCAGGAGAAAATGTGTAGTCTGGCCCCGTACATTACGTCTGGGTACCTGATCAGTATGATGCGTTTTCGTATTCGGACGTCACCACCCAATGCAATCCTAGGACAGTGTACAGTGGACTAATACGAGACGCCAGTTTATACGAGGTTTTTCACCGGTCCCGAACTGTCCCATGCGCGTTTCTATGTCTTAAAAACGGAAGATACGAGTATGGTCATAACGAGAACACGGATAATACGAGGTATTGTTTTCCACCAGAAACATTTCGCTGGTAACCTAAGCTTCACTGCAACTTCCCTTACACACTACTACCAACGAAAAAATCCCCGGGCTATCCAAGTGTTCGCTGCATAGCTCTGAAAACGACGTCGGACCGGACCACTTTTCCCTCGTTAGCCTAACTTTCGATGCCCGTAACTGCCTATATTTGGGATCTGCAGGAAAAAAATGCTGGCTGACCCCATCTTTAGTCGTTTTGCTGCATCCAGCAGCAATTTTCGCTGGAAAAATGCAAGAAAAAAACCCCTTTTGGATAACCAAATGAAACGTACAATCTCACTACTTGCACGTGTATATAATAGGCCATACGGGGTAAACTGTATCTTGTCGTCCCGTTCCGACCCCTGTGGGTCTAAGATAACTCTACAGTTTTTAACAGAGTAATTGCTGGAGATTACGATTCCGAAAGTTCACCACAAAAACGCCAGTCAAATTTGAGAAATTATCGACCAAACATTGCACTAGATAATCGACAGCGATCGAACACTGTTTACGGTTGTGATACGTCGGCTCGTTACATTTTATTTGAAATACCTACGCACAGACACCATGTGATCTAAATTCGCCAATCACATCCTAGGTCACACGTCATGTGACACCCCAAAACAAACATGGTGGCGCCCATGCCTCGCTCGGGTGAGAAAGACTCCGTGATAAATCCGAAGTGTTTTGTTCACCTAAAATCTGTCAAAGCTGAGAAAGCCCAATATATTTTCAGGGAAGAGTAAAATCATGCATGAGGCCGTGTTCAAGCGCGTCGTCATGAGATGAGATCATGTGTGTGAGATCACGAAAAACACAGCATCTTTTGATAGTAGGCCCCGTACTCGATATAGGCCTATACAGCATACAGTGCATAAAGTACCTCATGCGCTAATTTTTATTAGAGAACAAGGACATGCAAAGAAAATAGGACCGTAACGCAGTTAAAATGTTCAATGTAAATAAATGTGTGTGGGAGGGGGGGGGGGGGTGGCGGAAAGGAGGGAGGATCATGAGAAAAAGGGAGACGGTGTGCCTATAGGCACTTTCCTGCCCATTAATCTTTAACGAATTAGCGAGTGTTCCGGCGAGAGACATCGACAGAAAAATGATCAGAAAAGCGTTGAAAACCATCCTATCGGGATGTTGTTTTCAGTGGGAGACAATGGTCTCCCTCGAAAAGTCAAAAGGCGATAGTTAAACATACTTTTTCTTTGATGTTTGCATGCACCCTCACAGAAAAGGGGGTTATAAGTGGTAAAGGGGAATGTTTTAACCGTCTAGTCACTGCACCGCCCGAGTTTGCTGAAACGATGTATAGTTTTCCAAGACTCTTGCAGTAAATTACTAGAACCGTGGTTCAAATTTTCAAAAGACACCAATTAAAAGGCTAATTATGTAGGCCATATGTACAGTTTTCGTCTATTTTGTAAATATTGTCATTGAATAACATTATTATTTCCAATTCGAATGTAATAAATCCCTAGGGAGCAATAACCGCCTCTCGTTAACGGCTACCGGGAATTTTTCTGGCGACTATTGTTCATAAGGTTAAAATGACACAATAGTTTTTGAAGCCTTATCTGGCATCAAATGCTCATAGTGATTAATTGCTAAGTCATTAGTTTTTGATAGTATCATCATGATGAAAGAAAATTAATTTGTTTTGGTTACAAATGAGCATGTTGTTGGCGAAAGCTACAAAATGTCATCATCATTAGCGTTACCATCTTTACAAGTCATCTGTGAAGAGGAGTGAATTCAAAATTATTATCTAAACTAGTGCCATTGACTTGGCCAACTGGCTATGTATTTTTATGTTTATGTTTTGGGGTGTTTTTACGTTCTTTTTTTGTTTTATCGCAATGTACACAAGCTTTTTCCTTCTACCGCATGTTACGGTTTATCGCTTTTGGCGGCTGGGCGGTCCGGTGGCTAAAAGGAAGTTAACTTAATAACACAAACATTTCTACGAAAGCCCATTAGCGCCACGAAAAAATAAAAATCAAATCCGTTATTACGGATTCGAATCCGTTATAACGGATTCGCAATCCGTTATTACGGATTCGCAATCCGTTATTACGGATTCGCAATCCGTTATTACGGATTAGCAATCCGTTATTACGGATTCGCAATCCGTTATTACGGATTCGCAATCCGTTATTACGGATTCGCAATCCGTTATTACGGATTCGCAATCCGTTATTACGGATTCGCAATCCGTTATTACGGATTCGCAATCCGTTATTACGGATTCGCAATCCGTTATTACGGATTCACTCGAGGATCCCTCGATGGCGCTATTTGCGTTGGACAGTAATGGTTTTTACTGCCTAACTTTTATTACGCCCAATTAAAGGACGTACGTGATTTCAATAATCAATCTATTATTTGTTTTACAGTAACTGCAAATCAAGTTATTGAACCACTACAGCAAAATATTGAACTAATTAGTTAAAGTGCAAATTTACAAATATACAGTCCAAACCGTTGAAAAAGTTTTAATAACTTTGTGTCTTTACGGAAAAACCACGTGGTTCAAGAAAGGCCGGACCTATCCCACTATTCTATCAAAAGCGTTTGTTATGAAATTAATTGAAATGAATATGGTCGAAAGATGTTTAAAAAGTAGAATATAATAATCCACACAAAAATGCCTCGAAATTGTGTGGTTTTTCATTTACCTTGTGAACTAACACCGTCCGCCATTTTGAGTCAAAAATTTGACTCCACAAAATGGCGGACCGTGTTAGTTCACGAAATATAAGAAAAACCACACAATTATTTGTGTGGATCATTATATTCTACTTTTATAACATCTTTCCAACCATATTCATTTCAATTCAATTCATAACAAACGCTTTTGATAGGATAGTGGGATAGGTCCGGCCTTTCTTAAACCACGTGTTTTTTTCCGTAAAGACACAAAGTTATTAAAATTTCAAAGGTTAGGACTGTGTATTTGTAAACATGCACTTCAACTTAGTTCAATATCTTGCTGTAGTGGTTCATTATTAAGTGTACAATGGTTGCGGTGATTTGCAGTTACTTTAAAAAAAAATAATAATAAAACATGATTATTGAAATCACGTACGTCCTTTGGGCCTAATAAAAGTTAGGCAGGATAAACCATTACTGTCCAACGCAAATAGCGCCATCAAGGGATCCTCGAGTGAATCCGTAATAACGGATTGCGAATCCGTAATAACGGATTGCTAATCCGTAATAACGGATTGCGAATCCGTAATAACGGATTGCTAATCCGTAATAACGGATTGCGAATCCGTAATAACGGATTGCTAATCCGTAATAACGGATTGCTAATCCGTAATAACGGATTGCGAATCCGTAATAACGGATTGAGAATCCGTTATAACGGATTGCGAATCCGTAATAACGGATTCGAATCCGTAATAACGGATTTGATTTTTATTTTTTCGTGGCGCTAATGGGCTTTCGTACATTTCCCCTTTTTATTTTTTATTTTATTTTAATTTGTTATAGTTTACCTTAGGCCTTATTATATTTTTTTTGCAATAACAGTGATAGGTGTTTTAGGGGAAAAGTATCCTATTAATTAGAAATCAAATGTCAAAAGAATAAGACAAAAAATTGTCAGTTCCTTAATTTTGTTGACAATAATTGGAGCGACTCATCATTCCATCCTTGTTGTTCAATGACTAGCCTATACATTTTTTAAACTAAGCTCTTTATTCTTGGCACAAAACTTTGATGGCTAACCATTCAGTGATGTTAAAAAGACACGATAGTCTAGTTTATTTATTTTTTATTTATTTTAAATCTTCGGACAAAAGTACATTAAAAATTGTCCGGGTCAAGACAAAAGTAAAAAAAACTGTCATCATAGATGTGTCAGACCCAATAAAATCCTCTACTACAAAGTTATATACAAAAACCAAAATACAAAATGTGAAGCAAACGTGACTCACTTAAGGAGACAGGATAAAAAGACAAATAGTTTTTGAGAAATAGGCCTACAGTTTTAAACATGGCTAAACCACACAATTGATGTTGTTGGACGCGACGCAATTTTTATTTTTTATTTTTTTAAATAAAGGATATAGGCCTATAATATGTTTTACGGCCCACACACCAACGGGGGAATCGATACGGCGCGCTGCCCATGGTCAATACCGTGTCTCAGCCGCGCAATTTGATTTGTGTGTGTCGGAAGACTTCAGTTCGCACATTGCGCGCGCGCATTTTCACAGATTGCGCCCAACAACGTTTTTAGCAAACTTTGCATGTTTTTGCAAATTTGACTGGATATTTTTTGGAGAACTTTTAGTATAGTGTTTAGTATGTCTACAACTCACAAAATATACCTTCAAAAAGTAGACCCACGGGGGTCGGAACGGAAATCATTTTCCAGGCATCTTTTCGTTTACACCGTACGGCCTAAGTGGGGTCGATGTTCAATCGAGGCGAAGTCTTCCTCGATTGACGTCACAAAAAGGGATGGGCGGAGTCGCCCCCAAACAACTTTATCTATTTTTTTAACATATAAATACTGACAAACAATTACTCAAAAAATTGTTTTATTGTTAATATACATATACTCTTATATAAAAATATATAAAAATTATATTTCCAGGTGACTTTAATATGTCCATTGTCTTTACCACATCGTACACACTGGTCAGCTCATAATCCCATGATATCCTAAGCTGGACCATGCCACACGTCATAAAGGGGGTGTCAATCAACAGGGGTCAGTGATTTTGTTAGGAGGGGCCGGGACAAAACTCTACCGGCATCCTTGTGTACACAATCGGTAAGTCAATTGTCAATTAATTTGTAGATTAAAGCAATTTATACAATTTAATTCATAAAGCATACATAAGATTGAATTAACACAGTCAACACCTGTACAAGGCAATACCTGGAAATATAAACAGCACATACTTATTAAAATATTGTAGCAAAAAGTGCAAAACAAAGCCTATGTAAATAGCCTGTCAACATGTGCAGACAGCGTACTACATGGGCACTACAACCAAACAGATACATCGCTGGAGGTTTTGATCGTACTAATCGCATGCAATTAAACAGTTAACCAGACTCACAAAGAAATATCGCCACTTTTTTACAACATGATTTGAAAATCCCCTTCGTTTACGACGAACTTATAAAGTCTTCTAAAAGTTGGTGCAATTCAGGATGATTGATTTCGATATTTCTTTTAATAATTACAAAATATTCTATCAATAAACAATAAACTTACCTGCGTTTGAGTAAGGCGTGTCGACAATCAGTACAAGCAAAGCAACGAGTATTCGCCTGCAGAAACAACAATAACAATTACAACAAAATGTCAAACAATGGTGTGAAATTAATGACTGCGTTCCCAGGGTGTGCGAACTTTATCTTGATTCAAAAACAAAATAAAAAATAACAATACTTTGGCAAACATTACCAATGCTTTACATTACTCATTCAAGAAGAGTACTTGGTAGTTCGCTAACACTATACGAGCACCTTATCTTGTTTCAAAGAAAGCGAGCTTACAACAAGTACTATAAGATTGCTATAATTATAAACCCATACCTTATCTTGATTCAAAGAGAGTATTCTGCTAACTTTTAGAGCGGGCAATCACTCTGTGTTAAACAAACCCGATGACAGGGCTCAACTGTTGGTGTTTTTGAACAGCAGAGTGTGGGTTCGAGTCCCGGTAATGGCCATTGTGTCTTTGAGCATGGTACTTTACCATAATTGCTTTGTCCTTCGGATTGGACATTAAGGTGTATGTTCCCTGTATTAGAATTAGTAGTGCCCGTAAAAGAACCCAGAACACTTATTGAGGAAGAGTAGGGGGTTAACTCTGGTGTTTCTGGTTCATAATACAGCAAGCACCCTTTACAGGTTTCCTCGGGCTTGCAAGATACAGTAGTGTTTTAGCTTACTTTTAGTTATCCTCAGTTTCATCACCAGAACTATATATACACAAAAAAATTAATAGAAATATTAATTCATACTTACATTTTGAAAGTCTTTCTTCGATGCAGTCAGCAGCAGCAATACACAAATCCCTCTTTTAGCTCGCAAGACGGAACGCGTCTGGCTGCGTCTGCACTTTACGTCAAAATGTGGAGTTTTCATCACCATATCCGGAAAGCATATACGATTTAAGGCCACACAAAAACTATACCAGGTTTCCAGTCCCGTCGTGTTGCTCCTTTTCATTAACCAGGTGTTCAATTTTTCTGTATAACTGCACTCGATTTCCAAATTATTTTAAAGAAAATCTCGGAATTCATTTTTATCCATTGATGGTTGGCATTCCTCTTCAGATCTGAAGTAGATTTTAATGTTAGACACTGCTTCCTTAAAACTAAATAACATTTTCTTGGACTTACATTTTCTTTGATCGCCACAAACGATAATAAAGTAATTAATGTCATTACAAATTGCATATAGGCCTAATGACAAAGCAATAACCTAGATGTAACTGTATAATTATTGTCATAAAGTACAAGGACGCCACTGAGGCCATGACTGAAACAAAAACAAAACCCAAGACAAAAATATACCCAACGCTTCATTTGTTGCAAAACCAATAAGCAGTGGGCCTAATGGTTTCCATTCAAATTATATATTTGTGTATGTAATTTTGAGCAGAGAATTGATCACCCGAAACCAAATTTTAATGAGAGACAAAATAGGTTGAAAGTGTCGTAGCCAAGCAGTTGGATGGATGTTGGTGCTCGATGTGTGGCATGGTGGTGTACCCCCACTCACCCCCCCCCCCCCCCCCCCAGTTTGTTTCCATTGTGTTCTGAGAGTCTCAGAAACTCTTAAGAGCATTTTCGGGAAGGGGTAGTTCTGAACCAGAGGGGAATAATATAAACTTTATTTTGGGGGTCACTCCATTCGCTCTGCCGAATGTCAGGCATGTCGGAGTCTAGTGCACATGAATCGTTTCTGGTCGTCGGAATGTGGGTTTGAACCTTAGCCATGATACTCCTTGATCAAGACACTGACCATACATTATTTGCTTCTCTTCACCCAAGTGTATAAAAGGGAAATTCAAAGGGTCGAGATAGTATAATGCATGGTTAACCCCATACCTCAAAACTGTGAGGTTTTCCTTTACTTAGGCCTGTGGTCCACCATTTTGAAGAACCAAAAATTTGACTCCTACAAAATGGCGGACCGTGTTAGTTCATGAAGTATTAGGAAAACCACACAGTCAATTACGAAGGATATTTATGTGAATCATTATATTATACTTTTAAAACATCTTTCCAACCATATTCATTTCATAACAAACGCTTTGACAGCCTAAATCGCCCAAATCCGACGACAATGTGCCCCTAAGTGCCCCAAAGGCTTAAGTTATGCAATCATGAATATTTTAACGACTTGATTTAGTTGGTCCATAAATACGCTTCAGAGAATACATTTCCCGCACAAGAGATTGTTTAGACTAAATATTTTATGGATTGTAGACCTTTAAAAAAACCTAATCGGCACACTTGCGCTATTAATATTAGTATTAGCATCCAATTACGTACTTAGACCATCACAATAGCGCCTTCCCCTTTTCTCTACCCACCGACGACCGATTTGGTAGATGATGGCCAAAAGCACTCAATAGTCGATTTAGACAGCAATAAGTTCGACTTATGTTGTTGGAACCAGTGCCGTAACTAGTTGCGATATGGCCTTGCTCCCCTGCTCAGAAGCCTTGGCAACCTCCCTTCTCCAGTCACACCCCAACAAATGAAATGTAGGGAAAACAATGAACACCAATTTTACTGTATTAAATATCACAATGGCAGGATCAAGCTGCCAATAATTATGGACGCCATGTTGTAGTTAACATGCAATTATGCTAGGTTTGTATAGATATAGACCCTTTTATTGCAACGCCACAGCCCGTATTTTTGCCAACCGAGGTTGGAAAACTAATGGAATGCCATAAATGCGAAACAAACACAGTTTGTAACAATGTTACACAGAATATCCAAAATAGTGTTGAATTTGTTGGAAACAAAGCTACAAATCATAGGAGGTATTTTCTTTAATTGAAAGTTTGCAGAAAAGGTTGAATTATGGTTAAAACATGTTAACGCGATTGAATGTTTTACTAACATTCGGCCGTCCATGCCAACCAGTGCGGTTTGTTTATCAACAGTAGAATCTGTTAATTACTGCAAGTACCTTGCTACCGGTAAGCTTTTTACAACTTAGAGCGATGCAGCGACTGCTAGACAACAATTTACAACAAACTAGTAGTAGTAAGCAGAATAGTTTGCGTTGATTCTTGCGTTGAACTACTTCACGGTTTATGCAAACTTATATGCAATGGCGTTATTTTTGCACAGGGGAGGACAACTTTGATCGTAGAAAATGATTCGAAAGGTCGGAACAGAAATTTATATTCTTTAAAAACACACATACAAAATATGTCTTCTCCAATTTTGCCGGGTGATCCGTTTACAACAATTCTTCACAATATTTAAGCCTCAATTACTCTACAATACTCCGAACAGATATTCCCTGACGAAAAGGTACTTGACTTTCTTAAAGTGCCGTCAGTAGGCCTTATACTTGGTTCCCATGTGGACCAGACAGGTTTTCCTTGTGTATGGGGCACCTCTGGAAGGGAACTGATCATTTTTACTGGAACATTTTAATGGCTAACATGGAAAGGACCAGTGGCAAGGCAATTTTAGTCCCGCGATAATCGACGATATAAAAAAGTCATCAATATGGAAAAGTTAATATCTCCGTCAAAAGGACGGTTCCATAACCATAAGGGGGAGTTTAAGCAACGACAGAAAACACATTTCAATACCACTAAAATACAACACAAAAGAGAATGATACTCTTTTCAGAGCAGTTTGTGAAATTCTGTATCAACAAAAGATTAAACGCCGTTTTGTTCTTCATATCGTACAAAACGGAAAGATATATTTGTCTCATTTTTCTTCCCACCGCCCCCGGCCTCACCCCGTTCGTTATAAGTTTTGAAAAATCCCAACCGTTGAAGCAATAAAGGAATGATAAAGCCCTAAATGAAAGTCAAGGTGAGACTATAGTATTTTGTCGATGGCGAGCTAAATTTTCAATTCAATTCAATTTATTGTTCGTCATATGAAAAAAACACATGAAAGCTAGTGGTTGGTAATAAAGCACGGATGCACTTGGGAAGCATTGTCATTTTGAGAATCCTCCCTTAGGTTGTTAAAATGGAGATCGATTATTATAAGGTTTTATTGTTCCCCCCCCCCCCCCCCCCCCCCCCCCATTTAGTAACCATCCCTTGAAGATAGGTTTCAATGAAACGTAATGGATAATGGGTGTGCACAGCATTGGTAAGATTAGGCCTAAATGTCACATACAATGGTCGTGGTGAAAACTGCCCTTGAAATATAATTATTTCTGGGCTTTAAAAAAACTAGGAAACACTACTTTGGTCTCGCATGTCCAAAACCCGACGATCGAAAATAGTGAAAACGCACCAAAACAAATTTCCCCCTTCGATTTTCTTGTGACACTCTTATGACCGATTGAGCTCGAACTTTCAGTTCACGTAAATGTTGGGTCACACAAAGTACGGATGCTGGACTCATTTGGCAATAGACTTGTTCAAGTCTTGCGCGTATCGGAAAACAGAAAACAAGTCGAAAGAAGAGTATACATTTTCATTAAAGGCAGGACTTTTGGTAAATGTCAAAGATCAGTATCCCTATTTGGTGTATCCCAGAACATTAAGTTTCCAACTTCTTGTGGTCAAGCCATCCCCTTCCCTCCATAACCCCCCCCCCCCCCTTTGTCTCCATAATCCCTGCTTACCCTGCTTGACTGCTCTTGTTACTCTGTATGCATTATGTGTATTGTGTTGTCATTTAGCCTTTGAGAAAGACTCTGCTAGGGTCGAAACGTCAGGCCACCAACTAATTGTTTGCATTGCTTAAACTTATCCATCTGGAATTCTTGCCAGGGCCCAATTTTATAGAGCTTCTTAAGCAGAAAATATTGCTTAACAATTTTCTGCTTAGCAGAGCAGGGTACCAGTCACCAATTGACATGGTCACAAGTGACATGGTAGCTCGGCTGGTAACCTTATTATTGTAAGCATAATTTTGTTGCGCTAAGCTACTTTATGTGCTTAAGCAGCTCTATGAAATTGGGCCGTGGTGATTATAGAGGGGGTTAGTTCTTTTAAGGAGGATGGGCGTGGAATAATTATAGGGGGTTGGTTGCTAGGCTACAGATGTACAACAGAAATTACAAGCAGTGAATTGTTTCTTAACAAGAGACTGAAACATAAACAAAACTCAAGCTTTATTTCATTTTTTGGGGTTTATTTTGTCCCTTGCAGTAAAGCACATAAATATTGTTAGTATATATATTTCCCGGAAAATAGATCGGGTTGTATTTCTTTTTTGGTTAGTTAACTTAGCTGATATAATCTGACAAGTAAATAGATAAAAATGTTACTAACTAAAAATTATGATAATTACATGCATATTCAGCTATTAAATGAATCTAATTTGAAGGTCATTGTCAGGTTGCTAAAAAAAAACCAGAAACCAATAAACCTTTTAACCCTCCTACTGTCCGACCATTCAATATCCTCCACTGTATGGTTTTGAATGATAGATAAACTATGCCAGCCTGCAATATGATCACACCACATAGTCAACCCTCCTACTGTCTGACCATTCAATATCATCCACTTTGGTTTTGAAAGAGAAATAAACTGTGCCAGCCTGCAATATGATATTGTGTAGTGAATGCATCTAGACATCACATAGTCAACCCTCCTACTGTCTGACCACTCAATATCATCCACTGTTGTTTTGAATGATGTTTGACTGTCAGCCTGCAATATGATATTGTGTAATGAATGCAACCCTCATTGTCTGACCATTCAATATCATCCACTTTGGTTTTGAAAGAGAAATAAACTATGCCAGCCTTCAATATGATATCATGTTTTAATATTCGCTACCCTACAGAGATCAAAGACAATAGGAACAATAGGTCTCCACATGGGAGTTCCAAAGAGCTAGGGATGCTCCACAAAGGGGAGGTGGTGGTAAACAATATTCCTTTGTCTGTGGTACTTTTATTGTGTTTTTTGCCATTTTAGAATGTTTACATATCCAAATACTATAGGCCTATGTTTTTACAGTGGCAATCAAATTTGATTGATTGATTTGGTTCTTTGTGTGTGCGTGACATTGCTGCTGTCTTGGTCACTCAATATCAACAGGCATGAAACTACAAGGTCCAGGCACAGCAAGACTTTGTCCTGGGTTTTCAATGTTTAAAGGCACAGACTAGAAACCCAAAATAGGGAAATCCGCTGAAACCTCTACAGGCCATTGTCACCATTTGCATTTATACCAGGGGGTCATTTTGGTCGGTGAGTAATTTTAACCGACTAATTTTGTTTCGATAAACTTGTGTACATGTAGTTAACTGTTTGTTTATCGTTTTGGTGGACAACAGATTTTGGTTTTTTGTGTGAAAGTTTTTATGCAAATTAACTGTATGTAGCACCTTTTCCCATCATATGAATCACTACTTTTTAATCAATAAGTCATGCAAACTATACATATATATAATTTCTCTTAAACTAATAAGACAAAACTATCTTTTTTATTGAAATGACGGGGTAGCATGCAACACAGATTTTATTTTCAAGCTAACTTTAATCCTCGATTCTGATTGGTCAACCCATACCAACAAGGTGTGATATAAACCTGTATTGCACGGCCTAAATCACACCTTGCGTATTGCGCTCTTGTTCTAACTCTGCGTGTTGCACTAATTTAAGTTTTACACAAAACATACAGATGTTTCAACACTACTGATTGCATTAAGCAAGCTTGCTTGAAGATAAATTTGTTATCACCTGCATGCTTGTGACATACGGAAAAATATCAGCCTTGCTGCATATGGGATGCCGGCACGCTATATTTTTCCGTATTTCACTCGAGCTTATGTGATAACTATTATCTTCAAGCAAACGTAAATCCTTGATTCTGATTGGTCAACTTGTAGCAACAAGAGGTGTGATATAAACCTATATTGCACGGGCAATATCACACCCTGCAGGTTACGCTGTTGTAACTCTGTGTATTGCACTACTGTAAGCTGTTCCAACACCGCGTACTACGTTAATCTGTGCGTCAAATTTGCTTAAAGATTAATTCGTAATCACACGCGCGCTCGTGGAATACGGAAAATATAGTGCGTCTGCGTACCTATATCCAACTCAGCCTTCGGCCTCTTTGGATATGGGACGCATAAGCGCCATCTTTTTCCTAATTCCACTCGTGCTTGTGTGACAACTAATATTCATAAAATACCTGGAACAGTTTATCCATTCTGATTGGTCGAGAGGACATCACGTGGCCATGTTTAAACAAGTGATATAAACACGGCTAGAAGTGTTTAAACACAGTTTGCACAACGCGGAACGCACATTCAGACATGATACGCGCACTTCCATTTTGGGAGTCAAACTGTACACAAGAATCATAGAGTTAACTCCCAAACTGGAAGGGCGTGCATCTTTCCGCGTTCCGCGTTGTGCATTGGGTCTAGAAATTTAACGTAGAATCGAAGTGAGCTAGCTTAGCTGCAGACGACCGAAGGGGCAAAACTGTCCGATTTGTTCTTAACTTTTTCAGGTTTTTGTCTATATTTTCAAGGGGAAGATATTTATGAATGGGAATCGAAGTTTGTTGAATCGGTAAACTAGTGGTGTAAACCAGCCGAGGCCTGGTTTTTGATAATTTTTGATAATTTTACCTCGACTTCGTCTCGGTAAATTAAAAACCTCTTCACCACACATTGATTCCCTTAATATTAGAGAGAACCCATGTTTAGGATTAAATCATATTAAAGGCATGGTACAACATCAGTGATGTTGGTGAAACTTTGACAAAAACTTGACTTTCTTAAAGTGCCGTCAGTAGGCCTTATACTTGGTTCCCATGTGGACCAGACAGGTTTTCCTTGTGTATGGGGCACCTCTGGAAGGGAACTGATCTTTTTTACTGGAACATTTTAATGGCTAACATGGAAAGGACCAGTGGCAAGGCAATCGGCTCCATGGCCTACTAGTATTGTTTAACTTGTGAACAGTAATTTAGCATTCGTGTTTGTGGTATTATGTCAGAAAAAAAAACAAAACCAGGCAACAGTATTAACCTGTCACTATACTCTTCTGCCCAACTGGCCCAGGCCACAAAATTCCACAGGAGACTGTGGAGTGTGGAGACTTAAGTCCACAATCCACATACACAAGCCATGGGGTTTCCTGATAATACCAGCTGTACAAACAGAGGAAACCCACGCACCCAAGTGCACTTTGTAGCAGTCTGTGGTACCAGTGTTAGCTGTACAAACAGAAGAAAACCATGCACCCAATGCTAGCCTAGAAAGTTTGATACTTTGTGGCAGTCTGTGGTACCAGTGTATAGGAGGGTTCACAAAAATATGAGTAAATACAGCTTTTATTCTAAAGCTCAAGTTTAAAAAAGTACCCATAATGAGTCAAAGAGCAGTGAGTCGACCCATAATGAGTCAAAGAGCAGTGAGTCGACCCATAATGAGTCAAAGAGCAGTGAGTCGACCCATAATGAGTCAAAGAGCAGTGAGTCGACCCATAATGAGTCAAAGAGCAGTGAGTCGACCCATAATGAGTCAAAGAGCAGTGAGTCGATTGAAATAAACAAAATTGTGTTGTGAAGTTTGCATCAACTACCCTTTCCTTTTTTCAAAATGTTGCAACTTGCCTTTAAAAGCACAATTAATATAACTATAACTAATATTTCAAATAACTATTAAATAATGTCTTTATAAATATGGAACTAATTAGGCTGTGTTAGTTTTGATATTCACAATCCGTTATCTTATGTACACATTATCACTTAGGGGGGATAATGGAGCCTGACAAAACTTTAAATACTTTGTTACACTTAAATAAACAAAGCACATCATCAAAACAAACCAAAAATACAATAAAAGTTTTAAAATGTTGAAGAGACTGCTATAGCGAGTCTAATTCATACATAACTCTATGGCTAGGTTCTCAATGGAGTATTGACCAAAATGTGGTGTTGAGGAACTTTGACACAATCTCTTGACGTAGGTGGACTTATGGAGAGCCACCAAGAGCTTGGAAAGTGAGAGGTCTTTTTCAAGGGAGGCAGTTGACAGGCAGTTTATATAAGAAAGATTACTGAGTGTCGAAGGCACAAGATAGGGAATCAGGCTGAAATGTGAAATGTGCACTGAATAGCAACTGTAGCGGCAACTCTTTTGGTTCAACAATACGTCAGTGCAGACAAGGACCCTAGGTGTCAATGATAAAATAAAACATCACTTGCTGAATGGCGCCCATGAGTATTTCATGTTTCAACATAGATAGAGCTCAAGTTCCCCATCTTGCGCCTTCAGCACATAAGACCTCTGGGCCCAATTTCATAAAGCCTGTAAGCACAAAAACTTGCTAAGCACACAAAAATATTGCTTGGCAGAAACAGGTTACCAGCCGACATTCGTAACAGTTTACATTGTTGCGACTGGTGCCCAACTCATTTTTTGCTTAGTCGAGAAATTTGCTAAGCATTATTTTCTGCTAAACAGCTTTATGAAATTAGGCCCTGTACTAATGAGGTCACTGTCTGCTTACTGAATTGCTTATTAGCTCTAACTGGTTACTGCCTTTCCGACTGTTGTGTAGAGACACAATGGTTTCCCATTCTTTTGCAAAGTGATAAACAAACTGTGACATCATCAGTACTAAGGTCTTTTTTTACTTTTTGAGCGTCCGACAAAAGCATTTCGAAGCGACGCATATAAATATTTAAGTTAACTGCATGTCGATAGAAACAAGCGCTTTCTTTCTTAAAGGAATGCGGAATAAAGAGAATTAGTCTCTTGTTGTGGAAAGAAAAATAATTTGATTCAAATCTAGCACGTTTCTACGTGTTTACTGACCAACGCACAGCCACTACTTTGCATACAGGGCGCCGTCTTATGATCGTGCCCAAAGCAAATTGCATCCGTCTAAATTCTAACAATAGATTTTACAGTCTAGATTTCTACACCCATCAAATAGGGTTATGTGTCTACCCTAAACGTACCATTTAATCTTGATAGCCGTGCAAAGTGGGCGTTACGTAGAACCCTGTTGACCGTCTCGTAGTGGGAGCATTCGCCCGCCGGTTCTTCAATGGGCGTCTCCCCATGTTCCCCCGACACGAGATTGAGGTTACTGAGAGCTGTGCAGGTGGAGGAATCTATATTTAGTGAGTTTATAAGTTGCGGATTGTGCGGCGATGGCAAGTGGCCGTTGACTTGGTGAGGTGGAACGGAAGAAGGGAGATTGTGATCGGATGAACAGTGTGGATGAGCCGCTGCTGCTGATTGGCTGTTGAAGCACGCACCATTCTGCTGAAGAATAGAAATGTGAATAAAATCAATTTCAACACCACTGAATATTACTTGGAGTACCTTTGGATAAAACAATTACTAAACACCTTCTTTCCAAGAAAATTAAAAAAACGTTTGAAGGTGGGGTCAATTTAAACCGTTGTTTACTGAGACCTGCTATTATATTCTGTTCATTTGTGGCTCCACTCGACCACGGACCTCCATGGTTCACTTAACATTATTTTGTAATCCCAATGTCATAAGAGACCATTGCCTACAAGCTTTGCTTCTTAAATGGATCCCTCTGCAGTGTCACATTTGTTTTACATCTGGTTCTTCAAACCTATGTTGTAAAACATTTACTTTGCATTTTGTAATGATTGTTTTGATCTATTTTTCTCTTTGCTTTATTGATACTGTGAAAACAAAATGAACCTTGAACCTTGAACCTTGAAAAGAGTCTTGTAATTTTTTCCCCACTAAAATGACGACTCTATCTATTGGAAAATGAGTTCATCACAAAATTGAGTTTGAGATTTCCCTTCCTTTTCAACCTTAGTACTCTTGCAGACTTCAAGAATTAGGTTCAATAATTGGGACTGATGATTCAAATCGATAAGTTTATGTTACCTGTAAATATCTTCTTGTGCCATCCGATTCATCAGTTCCATTTAAATGATTGTTACTTAGAAGAGCACTGTAAACAAACAAATTAGTAATTGACTAAATTATTACATGAAATGAAAAAATTGATTGGTGGACGGCAAAGATGTTGTGTTTTAACAGAAAAATAATTCAGTTTATTGTGAGTAAATAAGATCGGTGAATTTACAAACCTGTTTAGGTTGAAGTCATTTCTCTTTGGTGATGGTAAGAGGTCAGTCTCTTCCTCCAGGTCGCGATTTCTCTTCCTGCTAAACATCAATAAAAGCGGGATTCAAACCGGGGTCCCAGAGGGAGATGGTGAGGAGATGGTGAGGAGATGGTGAGGAGATGGTGAGGAGATGGTGAGGAGATGGTGAGGAGATGGTGAGGAGATGGTGAGGATTGCTAGTCACTCAAAATTGGCATAATTTGAAACATCATCAAAATTATTTTGTTAACATGTGCAATAATACTATAGAGTAATTTCCAGCACAATGATTCGGATGATCATCAGTTTATTATCTCATCAGTTTATTATCTTGATTAGCAATCGATTGGAATTACGTGTTTACATGAACGGCCATCTTTTAATCATACCCATAATCCAACCCTTCACCCACAATGCACCCGCGCGCACGTGCAGTAAGCCTAGTGCAATACTTGTATATGAGTGCGCAGCTCATGTCGCTGTGGAATGTCCCAAACAGACCTGCCTATACTTATTTAAAGTACTTTAAATCATTGCCAAAAAGCAATTACTTTTCCACAGATTCACAGCGCCCGCCCCTAAACCCTCTCTGACTGAGACTCTCTAGCCTGTATTAATATCATTTATTAATTCTAAATTACCCCCCTCCCACCGTACTGCCACCATCTGTCTAAATGTCCTCAAAAATAAAATTGGAAATACAAAATGGACTAGAAATTTTTACAACTCAGTTGGAATGTTTGTTTTATTTTTTAGGGTGGATGTTCATTGTTGAGCAACTTGCAAGTGAGAAAATCAGACAGTGAAATCGAGGGCGCAGGAAAACTCATTTTCATACTGCCGTGTTGTGACATGACTTTGATAAACTTTCACTTCCAGGGTGTCCAAACCCTTGAATGTTTTCCCCCTTCTAATATCCTGCGGGACAATTATACTGTTGAATAGAAAACATGAATTTACAGTGAAAGTCTGAGACATATTTACCTGGATTTTGTTTGTGTCATTTTCGCTCGATCATCGATCTCAGTCAAACAGCGCCCTCACGAGTTTGTTATTTGTTTTTCCACCATTCCTAAGTTCGTTGACCTTTAACATGTGCGAAAAAATGTCAACACAAAAAAAAGCATAGGCTCCCAGACGCAAGTCACACCAATTTGAGCGCAAGAAGTGGAAGGTGTCTGACTAATTATACATTTTGTCCGTGCCACTGCAAGCAAGCATGGCTTCCAACTCAGAAAGCATCTCGGATGAGGCCCCGTTTTCGGGGGAAGTGGAAGAGATCATGGAGGTTGTCGACCCGGAGAACAGCGACGACATGGAGGACTCGGAAGGGGAAGGTGGTGGGGAGCAGCGGGTCTTTATTCCTGGTGACTCCCTCGGCGAAGGGGAGATGCTTGTTCGAGATGACTCCGCCTACCACATGTATCATCAAGCACAAACAGGTAGGGTTTGGGTGGAGGTGCCCAGTTTACGGACAATCCAGTTTCCTTTTTTTGCCTGTTCACAATTGAAATTCACATTCATCATTTTATAATTGTTGTAGTTTTATGTTCATTGTTTTTGTATTAAATATAAGGGCGAATGTCTAAATTTTAAAAAGTCTTTTCATTGATCAGTCTGATCAGTGATAATATTGAGTTTAGTTTAGTTTTTGTTGACTTCGCTTGTTCGTTGTGAGAAAATTTGTTTTGTAGCAAATGTATTGTACTATTGTAATTAGTTCATTTTCTTTTCGTTATTGCACGACAGGTGCAGCACGCTCGTTAGAGCGTGCAACGATTACGTAAGGTTTTCTTTCACATTCTCCCTTAAAACCGGGGCGTTTCAGCCTATTGATCACTCTCAGTAGAGCAACTTACCTCGCTTCAAGATAATCTTCTACTAACGGTAAAAAAATGAATCCTGAGGCTTCAAACGAAGACATCCTTTTGGCAATCCAAACTTTGTCAAGCAATATAGACACCAAGGTGGAATCAGCAATAAAGAAACATCGTACATCAGCCGAAATTGAGTACGAATTTAAGAGCATTGGGAACAAGGACCAGTTTAGACATACCGAAAAACTCAATGCTATGGTAGAATCGGCCATTGCATCAATAAAAATCGGAGACCTTAACTCCGGATTGGATCTACTTAGTTCAGTTCTAGAGCTGAATAAACAGCGCCAGAAGCTCATCAAGGTTGCAGATAGATCTACACAAGGCTGGGCAACCGTTAAAGAATACATCACGGACGAGTTGGCAGACGACTCCGGAGACGAAAAGAGACTGAAAAAGGCAGAAAAGTCTGCTGCATCCAAAAAGGCCGAGCTCAAGAAATCTAAGGCGAAGCCCACTCGCCCTTCCCAGTACAGCCATGGAGCCCCATCTCGTGCTCCTTATTCTTTTCGTCCTTTCGCCACCAGTCGTTTCAGCAGCCCATACCGACCAGAGAGTCGCACCTGTTTTCAGTGCGGCATTACCGGGCACGTCCGGACCAGTTGCCCTTCCCTACGTGCACTACGACAACCACGACTGCAAACTCCAGCTACCGGATTCTCAGACACATCCGGTCATTAGGAACTGGGAATCGGCTGAAGGCGATATACCCGGTCACATGCCCACAGGCGTTAAAGGTAAACTTAAACCTTGTAATTCATTCTGGAGAAATGTTCTCAAAGCAAGTCCCTTTGTTTTAGATGTTATTGAAACAGGTTATAAGATTCCGTTTTATCTAGAACCAACACCCATTGTATTGAAAAACAATAAGTCCAGCCTAAACCACGCCCAGTTTGTTGAGACCGCCATTTGCAAATTGATCACAAACAGATGTATTGTAGAATTAGACTCACCGCCATATTGCTGTAACCCTTTAACCGTTGCAGATGGAAAAAAGCTACGCTTGGTCTTAGATTTACGGCACCCGAATCATTTCATTTGGAATTCAAAGTTCAAGTACGAAGACCTCACCCATATCGCCCCATCACTTGACAGTAACCAGGTGTATTTTTCATTCGACCTCGAATCCGGATATCACCATGTAGAAATATTCCCGCCACATCAAAAATACTTGGGTTTTTCCTGGCACCATTGCGATAACCATGTTAGATATTACATGTTTACTGCCCTTCCATTTGGATTAAGCAGCGCATGCCACCTTTTTACTAAGCTAACAAGGCCGCTAGTGTATTTTTGGCGCTCTCAGGGTATCATCTCTTTCATGTACATTGATGACGGTCTTATCATTTCACCAGACCATGCTTCAGCGCAAAGTAACAAAATTATCGTGCGAAATACCATCATCAATAGCGGCTTTGTTCCTAGTAAAACAAAATGCATTTGGGAACCAACTGAAGAAATACAATACTTGGGTCTTATCATTGATTCCAGGAATTTTTTGTTTCACATACCACAGGAGAAACTGTTCAAACTTCTGTCAACGATCTCAGAAATCCTTTCGGCACACCAAGCCAACAATTCTGTGTCAGTTAAACAACTGGCATGTTTCGCGGGTCAAGTGATCTCGATGTCCCTAGCATTGGGCCCCATCGCTAGATTGATGACCCGCGACTCGTACAGATCAATCGAATCAAGTAATTCCTGGAATCAATCGATAAAGTTACGCAACGACACTGTAGCTGAACTCGAATTCTGGGCCCAAAACATCTTTTCCCTTAACGGTTTTTCCATAAGACTCAAACTTGTCCCATCTATGACCATCTATTCAGATGCCAGCGAAGTAGGTTACGGCGGACATGTTGAAAACCAGCCAAATCTCAAGATTCAAGGAAACTGGTCACAATCAGAAAAACGCAAAAGCTCAACTTGGCGTGAACTAGCAGCGGTCCTTAACCTACTCTTAGAACTTCAACACGTAGTTTCTCACAAAACTATCAAATGGTGTACCGACAATTCAAACGTGCCAAAGATAATCACTTGCGGTAGTGTCAAACCTGATCTACATAACATTGCCTTGTCAATACATGCTTTGTCCAAGAAACACGATTTCATCTTACTTCCTGAGTGGCTACCTAGAAATGAGAACAAACTCGCTGACAAGATAAGCAAAATTCAAGACTTTGATGATTGGGCAATTGATTCTGTGTCATTCAATCTCATAGACAATCTCTGGGGACCCCACTCTATAGATCGCTTTGCCTCACCTCACAATGCAAAACTTCCCCGGTTCAACGCTAGATTCTGGTGCAAAGCGGTATGCGGTGTAGATGCCTTTTGCCAAAACTGGACATCCGAAAACAACTATTTCTGTCCCCCTGTGTCCCTTATTATACAAGTCATTAAACGCATTTTTGCGGTCAAAGCAACAGGCACTCTAGTAATCCCAAACTGGACAACATCAGCATTTTGGCCCTTTGTCTGCCCAGACGGCATACACCTAGACTATTCAATTGTAGATTGGAAAGTATTGCATACGTCATTCAGCCCTCCGTCATTGGGCAAGAGCACAGTTTTCCGAAAGTATCCAAATTTTTCATGCTTAGCATTGAGATACGATTTTTCACAATCGTTCAGATCTTCGAACATGGGGTTTTGTCTTGCTCCTCTCGGCAGCTGTCCTGACTGTGCAGTTAACGCATAAAATTTGTATCTTCCTTATAAACAGTCGCTCAAAATTGACAAAGCGAAGATTGTGTATGATTGAGAGATATGATTGTATATAACATTCAATGCAGTTTATTGCATTTAGGCTAATTTAGCCGATGCCGATTTGCGTGCATCACCACATGGATGGTTTTTATAACCAGTATGGGAATCACCTTCGTTTTTTCCCCAGACTACCACAATCATGCCTTTTTTGCTTTACCCTTTCTTTGGCGTTCTCTAAATAGTATGCGAGGCGAGCAGCTCCGCCATTCCAATGTTCACCAAAACATTAAGTTTGTGTTGTTTTGTTTTTTATTGTCTATTCTTGTATATTCTTACATGAGGTAAATTTAGAAAAGAAAATAATTTTCTAACGTAAGAATGAAGTAAGAAAGTTCATTTTCTTTTCGTTATTGCACGACAGGTGCAGCACGCTCGTTAGAGCGTGCAACGATTACGTAAGGTTTTCTTTCACATTCTCCCTTAAAACCGGGGCGTTTCAGCCTATTGATCACTCTCAGTAGAGCAACTTACCTCGCTTCCCAACCCGCCCTTTGCCCTTAAATATAAATGAAAATATAAATAAATAAATAAAATAAAACTAAATAAATAAATAAAGCTTGCTCGGAGTAAGGATAGCGCGACCTACGTCCAACATCCTGGTCGCGTCCACGGTTCCTCCACAAGTTGGGGGTTTTACGTGGCCACCGAGCGCTGATAACTCAGCCTGGTGTTGGACGCCGAGCTTTCGTTGCACGTTTTCAGTAGCAACACCAATTACGTGCATATTAAGCACAATTGCTTTTTATCCTTGAAACGACAGATAAATTTCCTTATCTCAGATCGTCTGCAGAACGGCTGATTTAGCCATAAATTAGCATTTATTGCATATACGTATAATCATAGCACTTTGGCTATGGTATGGAGCACAACTTTTGCTGCTCTCTTTTACTTTGTCTGTTTCAGATAGATGGTTGGCACTCTCTCATTCAGCATCTGACCCGGAACTAAAGCAACTTGCCCTCGAAGCCCTACCAAAACTACTGATGTCATCACGAGCACACTCAACAACGATAAAATACAGCAATGGTTGGAAACGATGGGAATCATGGGCTTCATCCAAGACCGGCGTCATATCGTTTCCCGTCAACCCTACTGATTTCGCCCTATATTTATCTTCATTATTTTCATCTGGTCACAAAACGGCAGCAGACTCCGCAGCATCCGCTGTCGCCTGGGCACATAGCTTGGCTGGATTACCGTCACCTACAGACGATCCATTGGTCAAAACAACCTTACAGGGCTACAAGAGACTCACAGCCTCTACCCCAAATCGGAAGGAACCGGTAACACCTGAAATCATGGCAAAACTTTACAATGCTCACGGTCAACCTAGTGCAGCATTAGACGATTTACGCATACTATTCGTATGCTTTATTTGTTACGCTGGTTTCCTTCGTTTTAATGACATCAGTAACGTAAGACGCATGGACTGTAGTATACTCACCGACAGTCTCGTCATACATTTATGCAAGTCCAAAACTGATCAATACCGCCAGGGTAACAACATAACAATTGCAAGAACATTTCAGCCAACCTGCCCAGTTGTAATCACAGAACGATATTTTCAAGCATTAGGCGATCCTGACACTTCTCCTCTACCGGTACTTCGCAGACTGACACGTTCTAAAATCGGTCTTGTTCCTACTACTCATGGGCTAAGCTACACCAGAACTAGAGAGATCGTACTAGAAGCCCTCCGACCATTCGTTCCAGATATTCAAAAATTCGGCCTCCACAGCCTGAGGTCAGGAGGGGCAACCGCAGCTTCAAACGCCCTACTCCCATCTCACTTAATATCCATGCACGGAAGATGGAAATCCGAAAAGGCCAGAAGTGCATACATAAAAACTGATCCGCAAACACGGTTACTTCCCTCCTCTGTACTTGGAATCTGAATCTTTAATGAGATTATGTGTATAATTGGCTAGTTAAGCCGACGAGAATAATGATGAAATTAAATTAAATGAGTTGGATCATGTGAATGTCATGAATAAATAGTATGCGAGGCGAGCAGCTCCGCCATTCCAATGTTCACCAAAACATTAAGTTTGTGTTGTTTTGTTTTTTATTGTCTATTCTTGTATATTCTTACATGAGGTAAATTTAGAAAAGAAAATAATTTTCTAACGTAAGAATGAAGTAAGAAATTATAATACTTAGCTCCCACTTTGTGTACTCCTAGAACTATGCATATGAGGTTCGATCCGCTATCGTCTCCACTACCCTCATAGTCATATAGAGTGACATGTACAAAATCCTATTCGAAACTTTTTGCCATTCACGTTTACATGCCTACAGTTCTTTTGTGAAATCAGATCTTGCAAAAATTAGGCTCTATATTATGTTCTTTGTACTCCCACACCAGAGAGGTGTGAAAAATCAATCTTTTGTACAATATACTCAGAACTTTCTGAAATGATAAAAAAGAAAAAATGATAACCGTTCCAGAGGTCTTTTCTTTGCTTATTAATTGAAACCTCGTTAATTGTTTGAATGATTTTGTTAAAGGTGCACCATGTCTGAGCTTCGATATTCTGAGAGACACTTTGGGAGATGACCGGAAATCCTACCCCCACACAGCATTCACAGTGGCTGGTAAGACCAAACAATGAATCGTACCGGGTTCAACACTCACATCGTCAGGCCTGGTATTTCATTTTTGGGAAGGCAGATTTTTATATTGGGAATTCCATTGGGAAATCTTTGGGGCAGAGGCAACAGAGGCCATGGCATCCGTGGCCTGTGTTTAATTCCAGGCCCAGGAGGCCACAGGAGGAAGGACAAATTTCTGGTCTTTTGTTAATGTGTGTCTCTGCCTCGTAAAGAAAATCAGCTGTTGTTTTCTCCAGATAAAATTAAACCGTGCTCTTTGATCTACTTCTACTCCGTGGCTTGTGTACTGTGAGCTAAGGGTCATGTCACACACAGCAATTTACATGCAACCAGTTCCAGACAATCCCTACAAAGGCAAGACACCCATTATAATTTACACATAATGTTCTTGGGGATAGTAAGACCCTGTATGAAAAAAATCCCCCTGTGCCACTTAAAAGTTCCTTCTGCCTGCTGTACAGTTGGTTGCCTCCAAGTCACCTATAAAAATGTCCCAGTTTGACATGGTCTTTAGTCTCCACAGTGTTCTGTGGTATTTTGTGGGAAGAGCCAGTTGGGCAGGAGAGTATACCGATAGTAATCAAGTTCTTAGTTTATTAATACGTCAAATTTCATTCCCTCCTTTTTTATTTTACTCTCCACAAGGCACTCAAGCGGAGAAGGCTCATCTAAACAATCTCATCGTCATGAAGATGAGTAACCTCAATCGCACCAGGCGGAAGGCGTCGGACGATGAGGACTCAAGTGACTCGGACAGCGAGAGCGACGACGAAGACGAGAAACCGGATCTGGAGACGGCCATGCTTAAACACCTTGGAGCGATCAACAGGATAAGAGTAAGGGGCGATTGGACTCTTTTTAGGAATGTGATTTCTCAAGATTTTTCCTGTTTTAGTTTTTTTTCTTCAAAACCTCCTTGAGTCTTCAAATTTTCTTGAAAGAAGTAAGCAATCACCAAAGGGAGAAAGTAATGTTCCACGTTGTGTACAAGCCTGTAGTTTTGTATTTTTGATGATGCACAGAGTCGGTAAACCTCCTAAATTATAACATCTGGGAGGTTAGGGGGAACCCAGGCCTGAGAGCTATTTTCAGGAATTTACAAATTCATCAAATCTAATCTTGGTCATTATATCCCAGTGGTACCCCAAATTTAAAGAATTTTCCAGTGCGATGTTTTGTTGGTAATTTTGTTGGTACTTTCCATTTTTTTTATTTTATTATCTTACATCTATATATAATTTTGATCGCTGTTTTGTATGTAAATATGTGTATGTAATTTTGTATACTTCTTTTTATTGTGGTGTTACATATTGCCCTAGTTTGAATTTTTTTAACTGTTTTTATTATGGAGCTGTCTAATCATAAATAATGTCTTTTGAATTGAATTTTAATGAATTGATCATTCTACCCTATTTTATAGTGTTGTGCATGTATGGGTTTTTTCCTGAACTTGTGACTTCCGCTTAAACTTTTCTAGCCATTCAAATTCAAAGTGAGAATTGTAACTATGGTGCAGGGTACCCGCGATCGTCAGTGCAGGCTCTCTATTCTCTCTGTGTGAGACCGCCTCTCATTTTTCATGTTGGTATTGTTTTGTTTTGTTTTTTAATTTTTGTAAAACAACCCCCTGTTTTTTTTTCTCAACAGAGTACCACCATTGGACAAAAACAAGTTGCGGCAACGTGGTCCGATACAGGTGCAGTTCACTTGTGGGATTTAAGCGAGGCCCTGTCGGCGGTGGGAAACGCACAGCGCATGGGACGGTTTATGAGGCAGGCATCCCACAAACCTCTCTTCACATTCACCGGTCATCAGATTGAAGGGTTTGCAATAGACTGGTGTCCGACAACACCTGGTAGGTTTGTTGTAGTATTTTGCATTAAAGTCAACTTTTTAAGGTAGGGTCATAGATTGGTTTTTATCAACAAAATGCTGATTTTTAGGCAACGTTATAAAGAAAGATATATAAAAAGTCATCTGTGAAAGTTGCAGCTGAATACGGCGTCTACTTGCTTAGAAAACAGGGGAAAAAACTGTCACAGTTATTTTCACAAGAACATCAAATCTATCCACGTTTAGCGAGGTGACAGGGTACCAACGGAAAATCTGGTTGCAGCATTCGCGAATGGACACCAACCCTCAGAAATCTCAGAAACAATTCATGCATTAATTATTTCTTAGATTCAAATGTTTTGGGTGAAAAATTATCCAAACCATAATACTTTGAAGGGAGTCCTTTCTCAAAGTAGTTCATACTATCAACAGCTGCAGCGCTTCTCACCAAGTAAGTTGTTATAGTCATTAATTTTTGGAGTAGTTACCAATCTATGACCCAACCTTTAAAGAAGCAGTTGTGAATTGAAAGAATTCGCATAAATATCTCTACACTCCACCTATTTCCTACCATTTACAACTTAATAGTAATTAACTTTAATTTTTTGTAATTCTTCAGGTGTGCCATTGTTCTGTCTTTAGAATGTATACTGTATTGTTTAATCTGTTGTTTTATATTTTTATATCTCTTGCCTTTTGTATGTTATGTATATTTTTGTACATGTACTGTAATAATTTTAATGTAAAATTACTTAATGAATTGAAATGAAATGAAATTTATCCTGATTCCTTAAATTTTGTAATTTTTTAAGATGATATCATTTTTGGTTTCGGAGTGTGGTGAAACACTTGTTTGTATTCAGCGAGATCGATCAGAGTGGGGATTTTGTTAACAGGAACTGTTTCAAGATTCGATTCTTACAAGAACAATGTGCCATGGTTCTTGCAAGAACCATATTAAACTTTTCAACAAGACTCCAGTCTCCACCAGGAATAGCCTGCTATTGAAATAACTCATATTTATGTTTAACTACTTATAATACCCTGATGCAATTATTATATCTATTCAATCGTTTGCAGTACTTGGGATCTAAACTGACGAAATCCACAAGACTGCAGGACATGTAGTTAAAACATCTTTATTGAACCAGAATGTTTATTACAATACCAGACTGAGAATCAAAATGAGAAAAAAAATGTATATATATACAGTGTCACAATTAATTTGTTTTTATTTGAACAAGCGCTAATCTTGAGAAAATTGTTCTCATTTGTCTTTTGGGTAAATACTTTCATACTCAACAGAAATTGAAAGATATCTATCAACTCAAAGTCAACATTTGAGCATAATTTGTGAAATTAAAAATAAGTTGAGGTATTATTATTCAAAAACATAAGACCGCTGGACTTGTTTGGTCATAAGTTTACTGGCCCGATGCTAAAAAACATAGACCTCGGGCCTGTGGTCCAGTGTAAATTTTCGAGCCCTGTCTTACCATTTACAAAAATGTGTTCAATTTCGCCAACAGGAAATCTGATCACAGGAGATTGCCGTAAAAATATCCACCTGTGGAAGTTACAGGAGGGCGGGGATTGGCATGTAGACCAGAGGGCCTACTCAGCACACACTGAATCTGTAGAAGATTTACAGTGGTCACCAACGGAGAAAAATGTAAGAGCGTTATGGTTTAATAGACCACAAGGGAATCTGACTTGGTAAATTTGAATTAATTTGGGGTTGAACAAATTATGGTCAAAATTTCAGATTTTTTGTCAATTTTTGGGGGGGTAATTTTATGGTTTCTAATGATGCAGAACGGAGTACTGAAGACATTTTATTTTTGAAAACTAGGTAAATTAGGCACAGTATATTGAAAATGTTGGTATCCCGTACAATACTGTTGATTATAATTTTCTCAATCTTTATCTGACATCCACTGCAGGTATTCGCCTCGTGCTCGGTCGACAAAAGTTTAAGGATCTGGGATGTGCGAGCGGCACCCAGTAAAGCGTGTATGATAACGATGGAAGAAGCACACAGCAGCGACGTAAACGTTATCCACTGGAACAGGAAGGATCCCTTCATCGTATCTGGAGGGGACGATGGTGTCTTAAACATTTGGGACTTGAGGCAATTTCAGGTAAGGCCATGACAAAAAATAACAATTTGTTGAGGCCCAAATTGACTGGGGAAAACAGAATGTCTAAAATGTATTTTTCAAGGATTTTTTCTCCGACAATGTATCAGATTATGTCCCAAAAATAAAAAAGAAAGAAAGAAGGCAAATCTCCCATAATGCCAGTTTACTCTGCACTAGCTTAGTTTCTGAATGACAAAAATGTTGCACATTTTTCATCCAGTTATTTTGTCCAAGCAACGCTTACAAAAAGAGTAACAACTTTTTGTATTGTTGCTTCCATCTTTAGAAAAAGGGACCCCCTGTGGCGAAGTTCAAACACCATTCAGGCCCGATAACATCAGTGGAGTGGAACCCCCGGGACAGCACAGTCTTCGCTGCGGCAGGCTCCGATGACCAGCTCACAATCTGGGACCTCGCACTGGAGCGGGACCAAGAAGGGGCCCAAGACGGGGAGGGGTCTCGATTTGACAATATACCCCCTCAGCTCTTATTCATCCACCAGGGCCAGAGTGATATCAAAGAACTACATTGGCATCCCCAGATACCTGGTGTGATCATCAGTACTGCACATAGCGGATTTAATATATTCAAGACTATTAGTGTATAGGTTGAAAAATATAGCTTTGTCTTCTATGCCACTAAGCCGCAATGGTCAAGTTACCACCTCAAGCTGTCAATAATATTTAAGTCCACATGCGCACAGTGGATACTAAACCAAGTCTGTTAACTGTATCACTGCAAAATAGTTAACTAACCAGGCTGAACAGAACCAAACAAAAGCCATGGTTAACATTGAGGGGTTTCCCTTAACCTTTGAAGTTACCGCTTCAAATTGTTAAAATTTTTAAGTACACATGTGGCTACAAAGTTAACTAACCAAGCCTGTCAACTGCAAAATAGTTAACTAACCAGGCTGAACAGAGCCATGGTAAGTAAAGTTATGGTTAACTTAAGGATTTACCACTTCAAATTGTCAACATGTCCAAATGTGGATACTAACCAAGCTTGTTAACTGCATCCCTGCAAAATAGTTAACTAACCAGGCTGACTTCTCACTAGCCCATATACAGATACAAAGGTATGAGCGATGGTAAAAGCAGATATGCAACGGATAACAAAAAATATCGATGCAAAACTTCCATGTTTTTCAACTAAAGTCATCACTTCCCGCGTTTATAAGTACGTACCTCATTTCGAACTTGTGGTTTTCTAAATTTAGTTTATTCCGCAATCCTTGCGACAAATGGAAGTGTTCTGGTGGCGAGCGGGCGAATGCTAAGTTCGAACTCTGACATTGTTTTTACTTAAAGTTGCATCACCAAAATAATCAATGTGAACATGGCTCTAGGGGGCGCTGTCCACCTTTGTGGAGAGTTGAAACTATGGGATAGTACTTTGGTTGGTTCCCGTGAGGGATTTATGTTTATATAAGAACAGCAACTACCTCGATTCCAAACTGTGCTTGCATTTTAATGGTGTAGTTGTTGCATCTGGGTTATAATCGGTGGTGTAACTTGGGGGGAGGGGCCTGGGGGGCTGGCCTTTGAGATTACAAATTGCCAGAACAACATGCTGCATTTTGCATGCTTTTATGTTACAATTTCAATGTTTGTATTTACATCGCAGACAATGTATTTGGTTTTACCTGCATGTAATGGTAAAAATGGTAAATGACATAACAAGAGCGCTAAAAATTGGCATTTTTAAAGACCCCCCCTTGTTCTCCCTAAGCCCTCTAAATCTTTACCCATGTTTTGTTGCTGGTTATGATAAATAATAATATCAAGTAATTAACCACAAGGAAGACTCAAGTAATTAACCACAAGGAAGACTGAGCATGTATCTATGAATTGTTTTTGGGGTTAACAAAAAATTGTCTAGAGAGGGATTTGACCCTGTGACATTTGGGTTTAGGTGCCGGTTCTCTACTAACCGAGGTATCTGGTAGGGAGAGTTCTCATGTGCGTATCACAAGTCTCTCTGCGATTCTCAAGTCAAACAGGCAAGACTTACTTTGAATTTTGAGTTGTTCCAGTGTGGGACAGTCTCTGATGTAATTGGAAGGACTATTCTATAGTTCTGATGGTGCTCACTGGAAGAAAACGTTGATTGTATACTTCTTGCGCGTACATGATATGTTGTGAGTAGTCCCTGAGCGTTGGAGTGAAGTTTCTCTCTGAGAAAATATTCATTGGATTAATTCCTGGAGATTGTCTGGTGTTTGCATTTGTTAGTTTTCCGTAATAATCAAAAGGGCGAGAAATGAAAAATGCATGTAAATTTGACAAAATAAATCAAAACTCACAAATAAATGTTTTTCTTAGAAATTGAATGTTTCTTTTTGCCAAACAGTTTACTTTGGCGACATTTCTCAACAAAATCCATTTATCAGAATGAAACATGCATGTAAATTTGACAAAATAAATCAAAACTCACAAATAAATGTTTTTCTTAGAAATTGAATGTTTCTTTTTGCCAAACAGTTTACTTTGGCGACATTTCTCAACAAAATCCATTTATCAGAATGAAACATGCATGTAAATTTGACAAAATAAATCAAAACTCACAAATAAATGTTTTTCTTAGCAATTGAATGTTTCTTTTTGCCAAACAGTTTACTTTGGCGACATTTCTCAACAAAATCCAGGAGCTCCAAAATATACAAATTATCAAACATTATTAATAATTAAAACCCAATTTGCATACAGCCTCTCCCGGATACAATGAGTTTTCCGTCTCACTAATTTTTAATTCCACTTTTTATTTTGTGTATCATGAACCACAAGTACTTTGGACTTTTAACAGGTTACCAGTAATCTAACACACAAAAGCGTTCGACACAAGATATTTTCACTATATATATATATATATAACTTTATTGTACAAATTTAATTTTTAAATTGCCTGTTAGCTGTCAAGAATCTTCCATACAGCTTCAAATTATGCATTTTAGATTCTGTTGAGTGTCAAAGGTCAAGGGGTTAAAGGTATACTTCACCAATAAAGATAAATAAGCAATCCAAGAATTTACACCTGTGTAGTGGAAGTTACTTTTTTGCTAGTGTATTACAAACCTTTCTAAGTTCCTACTGTGTGATTGTTCAATATCATCCACTGTGGTTTTAAATAAAGGATAAACTATGCATGCCTGCAATATGATATCATGTGGTGAATGCATCTACGCTTTACACTGTCAACCCTCCTACTGTCTGACGATTCAGTGTCATCCACTGTGGTTTTGAATAATAGATAAACTATGCCAGCCTGCAATATGATATTATGTGGTGAATGCATCTGCAAAGTACATGTACACAGTTAACCCTCCTACGCCGGCCATTCAGTATCATCCACTGTGGTTTTGAATCATAGATAGACTAACTATGCCAGCCTGCAAATGGTATTATGTGGTGAATCATCTACAAAGTACACAGTCGACCCTCCTACTGGCCGGCCATTTGATACAATCGACTGGTTTTGAATGATAGATAAACCGGCCGGCACAATGATATTATGTGGTGAATGCATCCACACTGTACACAGTCAACCCTCCTCCTGTATGACCATTCAATATCATCCACTGTGGTTTTAAATGATAGATGAGCTATACCAGCGTGCAATATATCATGGAGGTTGTTGGTTCAAATCCCGCTCCAGTCAATTTTTCTCCGTTCAACCCCAAATTAAAGTTTATAAACTATACCAATAAGTTTCATTTTTAGGAAAGGGTGATAATTATTTGCTCTTACATGTAGGTGATCCTTTTTATAGTCTTGAACATGAAAGCACTGATGTTGAATAATTTGCAAGTTTTCTCACTATTCAGATCGTTAAGTTTACCTATAGAAAAAATGTTTTACACCAAAAGACGATAGTACTTACAACCAATTCATAATTGCATAGACCTGCAGATAGTATGCAAAAAATACATTAAATCATGGATGTATACAAATAGCAATCAACCAATCCATTAAGTTCCTCCCACGATTGTAACGTCTGCCCATATATAGATAATACTCAAATAACCGCAGCTTACAACATTTGAGACGATTGCGACTACTATCAAGGGCCCTCATGGGTAGTGCTTATGAGACGTACGTCTTTTTCTCTCCCCCCCCCCCCCCCCCTGCGCTACACAAGAGGCATGTTGTGGCAATCAAAATAGCAGAAACTTATTTACACTCTGTAATGTTTTTTCAACTACTCAGATTACTGTTGGACTTTTGCGCGTTGGCTGTTGTGATTGGTTGATGCGTTATAAGGGGTGGAGCTTAACCGATTGGTCTATTTATAGCCCATTGGAATCCACATTATCCACCCTACTACCTTCGGCCTTCATATTGACCCCAGCATGACCTTTCTGTCTAATTGATAGAAACATCACCATTTGATAGTCAGAGCATTGTTCATCTTCTCCACAGCGTGATACTCAGTATCCAACATCGCTTTCGCTTTCTCACTTTCCGCACCTCCCAACCAATCAGAATACAGCCTTTCAGTCATGTGATTCTCCTCAGGTTTTCTGGTGTTGAGGGAGTTGTAGAGGGCTTCGACCCTGGTCAGTAGCTCCTTGGGTTGTTCATTGTCTTGAGGTCGGATCTGTCCTCCACCATTAAGACATCCTAGCCAAGATGAAAGAGGAAGAGAAATTTAAAGGTCGAGCTGGAAAATATTCCTGGTTGAAATAAAGGAAACCTCTATTTTTTTGGAAGGGTGTATGGCTGGAAATTAAAAAAACTCGGGTTGAGGCAGGGAAACTGTACTATACAGTACAAGTTCAAAAGAAAATAATTGAAAATGGAAGTTATTTTTGTAATTTAAATAATAGCAAAAACCACAACTTTTTATGGTGAAAAATGCCCAGGAGGTGAAAACTGCCCAGCAGCCCCATCCAGATCATCTGTTATGTCTGTGCAGTCCATTGTAATCAGTCAACCTTGTGTCAATGGCCGACCTCTGAGCCTATTATGGAGAGATGGCAAACATTTCCTCTTCCGTTACAACTACAAAGTTGCATGCTGGAAGCCAGGAGAAGCCATTGAAAACTGGAAGCCAGGAGAAGCCATTGAAAACTGGAAGCCAGGAGAAGCCATTGAAAACTGCTAAGCTTGGAGAGCATTGATCTAAAAAATCTGCATCATTTGAGGCATTACTTTGTTCTTCAGTGTATATGGTGTATTAAACAGTCTGTCACTATTTAAAATTGAAACTTGGGTGGGGGGGGGGGGTGACCGTCAAAACAAATTCAAAGCAAGATCGAAATGTTACATAGATATTTCTTACACTGAAAAATGTTGATATCGCCGTTTTCAAAATTGATGTATCACCCTTCATGTAGAAGACTCTTTAAAAAAACAGCAGCATTATTCAAAAAGAAAAAAATAAGGCAAAAGAGACCCTAGTTTTCTTACCTGCGGGGCAAGCCATGACCTCCACAAAGTGGTATGGAGAGCGCCCTCTCTTGACTTTCTGTACAAGATTTTGGATGTTGCGGAAGCCGTAGGCAAGGGCAAATTTCAATTTCACTTCTCCGTCGACCTCTAAAGTGGCTTCTTTAAAGTCTTTGTTCCTGGAGAAAAAAGGGATAAAACAAAAATTGTCAGTTTTGAATCCTGAACTTAAAAATATGAATTTTCATATTGAATCTAAGCCAATCTATTGGATGATAACTCAATATCAACTAATACTAATAACAGTAGTGTACATTTATAATGCCCCATGTCTGTCATAAATGACACTCCTGGCTCCGCATTATCAAATCTGGCGGAAATTGTTGAGAATGACTGAATGAAACAAAGCAACCATAATACAACACCTTGAAAGGTACGTATACAAGGTGAGGTGGCGCTTATTGCTGCCAGACCATGCCAAAAACACTGAGGAAAAGCCTTTCTCTTTATGATAAGTGTGCTGGGTTCTTTGGCATGCATTACACATGCATTACGCATTAGAGAGGGATTTAGCACCCATGGAGGATTAAGTTTTAAAAAAATGCAAACATTTGATACATAAAAAGCCCCCCCCCCTCCTCCAATGTCTTTTCCCCCGCCTGACCCCCCCCAAACCCTTCTCCCACTAAATAAATAAAATAAAACATTCCTTTAACACCACTGCTTCTTTGCACACTTACTTCAGCATCTTGTATTCAATTTGATCGACGCTGACTTCAAAGAGCTCACGAGCAGCATATCTGAAGATGTGCTCCAGATAGCCACCTGAGCCCCCTCCAACGTGATTCACTAATTCTCCATCCGTTGAGACGGGGAACATGACATCAATATCTTGTGGTTGCACATCAGTCAGTGTTAGTCCTTCCTTATCAAGCATTGCTTCAACTTCCCCTTTAAAAATCATATTTAAAAAATTCATCGTCAAAAAATTATTCCATCAAAGCTTGACAAAACAATCCAACAAATATGAAAGATTTAACTGATCTAAACTATAAATTACTTGGACAATTTGTTCTCGTTAATTTATAAAAAGTACAGATATAAGCAAACAATTGAGATAAAATCTTAGTAAATCTTAGCAAAACTCAAACAAACAAAAAAGAAATTTCCTGGGTAGTTTTAACCCCACACCACCCCACTCGACGCAATTTCCTGGGAAGAATGCGCACTCGGTAAGCTAGCCTCGGGGTTATCTCGCCTAAACCTACTCCCAAGCAGAGGTGGCTATTTCCCTGGAGTTTGCCATGGTAAGCATTTCGAGTGTGAAAAGTTCAACCAAATATTCCTGGAAATGTCCTGGGAAATCGATCTAAGGGGGCTTAAGAGAAGTTCAACTACCCACCCGATGTAATCACACAATCAACATCCCTCGTCCGATACACGTCGTTGTAGAAATCTTCCCTGGATGCCTCCAGCTTCTTATCAAAGCACGGCATGACGGTGACGTGGTAGATCTGGTCAGGCTTGCGACCGGTTTGTCCTGAGAAGAATTCCTTGATCAGGGAACCCATGATCTGCTGGGGTGACTTGGTGGTGCTGATGTACGGCAGGATGTAGGACCCGTGGGTCTTCTCTGCGTAGCAGACCCAACCTGGTTTTTTTGAGGGGGGGGGGGGTTTAAATTGAGTGATTGATGTTTGATCGTTGTAATTTGTGTCCGTAGATAACAAACTAATGAATACTAGATCTTTAATTCTAAAACTCAACATTGACAGCAAAGTATTGGGCTCATGACCTCTACCTTTGCAGAAGGAAAGGAAAACTAAAAACAGATAAAATCAAAAATTATGATTAAAAAATACTTCAAAAGGATAATGTATAATGATTGATACAAAACAGTGTTATTTGTTACAATTTGATATTGGATAACAACTTTAAAGTTTTAAGAACTCTAAACATTCAAATTAAAACAAAAAATTCCGCTAAAATTTTCACCACAGTTTGATAAACAGCAATAATCAAATCGTGATAATCAATTCAATAATGTACGATTCAAAACCACAGTGGATGATATTGAATGGTCAGACAGTAGGAGGGTTGACTGTGTACAGTGTGGACGCATTCACCACATGATCATATTGCAGGCTGGCATAGCTAATCTATCATTTAAAACCACAGTGAATGATATGGAGTTGTCAGTAGGAGGATTTAGTGAAACAAGCAGTGACAATGTCATTGAGATTACCTGGGCAGGCAGACGCCAGCATCGGCAACGTTCCCTTCTCAGACTCCCGTCTCCTGAAGCGATTCACAAACTCCTTCTGACTCTGAAGAAGACTGAAGTCCCTCGCAAACGTCTCATCGAATACATGATGCACTCCTGCGATTAAGAGACAATACACAAAGATATTAAAACTCAACCACCCTAAATCTTCCCGAATTCATCCCATAGTTTGGTTTGGACTGGCCAACG
The DNA here is from genome assembly GCA_037783415.1 of Leptasterias polaris. NCBI lineage: Eukaryota > Metazoa > Echinodermata > Asteroidea > Forcipulatida > Asteriidae > Leptasterias > Leptasterias polaris. The sequence continues at coordinate 4,774,333 of JAZGTN010000077.1, forward strand.
GCGGGCGATTCATTACGACCGAAACAATTTTGTTGCTGGCAGTTGGAGAGCTGACATGAATCACCCGACATTCCAATGAGTAGGGTGCACTGACATGCACTTACTGTGCTACGCTTTGTTTCCCTCGCACAAAGAGATAAAGAAGGTACAGAAGGTACGGCAATCATGCCCGTCTCATACCAAATGACTTACAGTACCCAGTCAACCTCTTGACCCTCTCTTACCTAATGACTTAAAGTACCCAGTCAACCTCTTGGCCGTTTCTTGGATTGAGAAATGATACCTCGCTGCCAGGGAAGCTCTGGACTGTGGAGACACTGAAACTATAATCACTTTCTTCCCTTCATCACCCTAGGAGAAAATGAAAAGATGTTTACAAAAATGATCCATACAAGATTAGGACTCGAATTCGCAAAGCACCAAGATTCATCTTAAAAGATCGTGATTTGTTTTCAAAGATAAAACTTTTTGTTCAGAGATTAAAATAATTTATTGTGATATTGTACTCGAGGTGAAAACTATTTCACATTTATAAAGAAATGGTATTTATAGGCCTTTATTTGTATTTTATTCATACACTGATGTCTGTTAGGCAGAGTGTGTTCAGTGGCGCTCCAACATTATTAACCCATGGTCACTGGGCCACTTATATCATTCGTTTCATCTCAGCTACCTAGGGAGTAAACAACCTGTGCTGCCAAATATGTAAGCGCACCAAGCTAAATCAATCACAAGAACCATCTCTGCCCTCACAGGTACCCATTTACCCCTGGGTGAAGAGAAGTAATTATAGTTAAGTGTCTTGCTCAAGGACACAAGTGTCATGACCGGGATTCAAACCCACACCCTGGTGACTCAGCCACCAGAACTTGAGTCCGATGCACTAAACTACTCAACCACGACACACCAAGGTTCAGCCATATCTCACCTCTGGAAGTTGATTGTTTTCTTCAAGGACCCTCAGGAGTTCCTCCTGGCTCTGTTGTGTGATGAGGACGCTCTCTGCTGATGTGATGCAACCGCTGCATGCCAGACAATCATTTAACGTGATCTGGGCTTTCTTCAGTTGTGTCTCTTGTCCGTCCTGCATGGGGGAAGAAAATAACGCATATTATTTTACCATCTAGGCCATCCGCTATGTTTTCCCCTGAATAGCGTTAAATATCCTGAATAAATGTGGATAAGCTCCTGTGACACTTTAATTCTTGACTTTTGAGATTTTTTCAGTATTTATAAAAGTATCTTTCTATTTACACCCAGACAACGTATTTGTTTTCACCTCCAAGCCAGATTATAAAGAGAGTGCTGAAAGGGGGATTGTATCGGAAAATTGCTAACGAAAACTACTGTCTAAATAGGCCTAGAAGTGCCCCTCTAGAAAAATGTGTGCACCCTTGTGCCCCCCTAAAATTTTACTCTTGCTTCGGTGCTGATTACCAGAAAGGTATTATATTAGTAATACTAGTTTGTGCGATCGCTTTTATAGCCCACTGACCTCTATTGTTATAGCCCGGCAAGTTCAAGAGTCAAGACTCATTCTATTGTCTTTTATCTAGATAGTAAAACTGTCTGAATGAAATAACTTACAATAATCGTAACCCAACGGCCATCCTCTCGACAGAGGATGGTGGGTTACGATTATCGCAACTACTTACAATGCCGATCTGCACATAGCTTCCATCAGACTGGACTTTGATTGGTCCGGACTGGCCGGGTATTCTCTCCACCTGAACAGGCTTGATGCATTCCTGTATGTAAATTGATTGAATTATGTCACTGAGTCACAAAGCATTGGGGGGGGGGGGGGGCAGTATTCAATTGGACTTCTATTTCAAAGCACTTTTGTACCTGCTACATTGATGCATTTGGTATCAATTTTGTTTTAGTGTACACATCACTTGCACTGCAGAGTAAGCTGCGATAATTGTGGCTCTTGATCACGTCCTTTAGACGACAATAACAGAAGTCAATACAATTTTTGCCACACTTTAAACTATGACTGAGTCGAAACCCTCCAAATCCCAATTAAAGATTATTGGAAGGATCAAGTAGGCCCTATCGCAACTAAAAAAACATTTTACGACCGCAGATGTCAATTTTTTTAAAGAGTACAGCGCCCCAGTTGATTGGTCTAATCCACTATAGTCTTCATGATTTGCACAAAATATGCAATTAATTTAATACTAAAAAAGTATACTAATTAAATAATAGCCCCACTTCACTTGTGTGGCCAAGCTCTGAATCTTGAGTCTCAAGAGCATGGCCATAGCCCATACAAGACAAGTACAGTAGAGTAGTGGGGCTAGAAATATACATACTTATTTCGCATAACAAGATAGTTCAAGAGTTAAGCTTAACTGCCTTATGTAAGAAAAAACACTTTGTCTTTGACATTTTCATGAAATGGGTGCAGTTTTAAAATCAAGGAAGTCATTTTGATATTGTATTATTTTGTAGAGTTCGCATAAATATGCAAGACAAAGCAAGCACTTAGAACTTAGAAATAACTGTACAGGCAATTCTATTCCAGTCAAAAATACCTGAGAAGGTGTGATAAAATCATCCAAATCAGTCAATCGAAGCGCTCCACTAAACACTGACGCCATTGCAAGTTACAAATCAGCACGTAACGCATGAACGTATGTCCTAATTTCGTTATCACACAACACAAGAACTTTGTGTTGTGAAATTTGACTGTAAATATTGAAGGGCGCCACCAATTGACAACATTTAAAACAACTTTAAAGGAGCAATTTTCAAAATTGTCGTTTAAAATGAATTTTTGATCAAGTAGTTGTCACTTTTGTCAAGGTAAAGATTTACTGACAAATTCTCAAACGGTAGTAAACTTTCGAAATGTTAATGTCATAAATGTCTTTTTGAAAGAGGCAAGTTCAGTTCATAATTGCTTTTAAAAATAGCACACAAGAAGAGTTGGTACACACATTTTCCTTCTGAAATCTGCCTTTCCAAAAAACTGTCTTTGCACCGTAATTTGTGAAGCCTTTTACAAATAATTTATAGCAGATGCAATTATTTACAATACAATGAACACTTAATTTCAATGACAGCGTGTTTTTCTTCCGAAAAAGTAGTACTGCGCCTTTCACACAGGAGACCACACAGGTTTTTTTTCAGAGCCAACACTTCTCCCAAAAGAGATTTTACCTGCAAGGTTTCTATAGTTACCTCCACGGTTATCATGGAGCTAATTTATAGCTCAATGGTATAAATGGTAACTTCTTTTCTTACTGTGCCTTCCGTAAAACGGACAAGCGAGGGGGCGTCGAGAAAAACTCCCTTGATGTTATCTTTTGGGGGTATGTAAGCTTAATTTTGTACTTCCATGGGTGTGCTCTGCAAATGCATACAGTACATTGACAGTTAGGCTTAATGTCATCAGACTCCCGCCGTAATTACCCAGCTCATTTTGCTTCAAACTGTAAACACTCAGAGTAAACAACCAACGCGATGTTGCACTGAATGCAGTGAATGCAAATAACGATTTTTGTGCATCGATTTGTGACAGGTGGATTTATGAATTTCATAACAGGGGTTCTCTAAAGATATAATCCATCATACTACTTTGGATGCTACAAAAAAAAAGTTTGATCATTATTTTATAAGGTATGATTTATCAAGGTTTTAAATTTCAAGGTAATTTTGTACGAGATAATGTGAAAAATAAATCAATGTTCGTACTTCATCAATAACCATGTGGAAATGTTCTACCCTTGGGGTGAATGTTATCACCCAAATTGATTGAGTGACGTAGCTGACTATTGTTAGGCGCACGTCCGTCTGGTCGTCTGCCATAAACAGGGCTAGTTTGTGCACAGTGCATGTGATTGCACACATACGTTGTCATGCCCTGCGTTTGGTTCGGGCAGTATTATTACTTAGGTTTTGTCATTCATTTGCAAGCTTCGTAGAGGGAATTCATGCTGGTCAGCACTTTGTGTTCATTTATGGGAGCTTGACACAACATAAACTGACTCCCTGTTGGCACCTTCACGTTAAATACAGTGGAGAGTGTGTTAAAAGCCCGCGGTTTGTGGAGGAGCAACCCGAAACACTCTACTCTAGAGAGAGTATAAAGGCTGGCCGGACGCAGGGTGTTTTTTGCACCGGGAGTGAACCCGTCTAGTCTGTATACGCCCACTTGCCAACGCGACGATAAAACCAAAGTTAGTTGTGGACTGAGTGACTCCTCTCTGCTGCCAGATCTGGTTTTCAAATCGCCGAGTATCGCGTGCCGAACCCCTCGGCTAAAACAGCTTAACGGATTTAGACACCACTTTGGTGCATCAGGGAGATGTAATGGGCTGCAGATGAGACAAATAAAAGCTCGGCCATTTTAGAGACGACATTCCATCCACACTGTCAAGAGATGTTTGCTAATGAGAAGGCAAACCATGGACGACTGAGTTTCTAGCATGTGGAGATCATGGTGACTGCCGTAGTACACGACCTTCGGCTGTGCGAGGTGTCTACGACGAGAGCCGTCAAGCTGTGCTTTCCAGCCGGTCAATTGTCGTCACCAACTCATGGCTGTACTTTAACAAAGATGTAGGTTGATGGGACATGATAATAACACAGTCACCTTTATTGTGGATGCTGACAAAAGGGTGTTTCCCAGGTGTGTTGTGTATGTTTTGGATGTATTTGATTCACCAAACATGGGCACCGGTTCATCTCAATCATCAAATACCTGTTTTCCATTCCTTGGTTCCCTTCATGTGGTTCTCCTCGGACTGGATTTCTCAGGAAAGACTACAATTCTATATCGATTAAAACTTGACGAGTTCATAAACGCTGTTACTACTATAGGATTCAACGCCGAGAAAATACGGGTAAAAACTGGTCCGTCAAGAGGGGTGCGTTTCCGCTTTTGGGATGCGGGAGGAAGTGAAAAGCTCCGTCCACTTTGGAAATCTTACACCAGGGCCACAGATGCCATCGTGTTTGTCGTGGATAGCTCCGATGCGGAACGATTTGAGGAGGCCAAGAGCGAGCTCGTGAAACTGGCAAGGTCTCCTAAGAACAGTGGTGTGCCTATTTTAGTCATTGCAAATAAACAAGATCTGAGGGAGGCAGCAGGTCCAGAGGAGGTAGAGCAACTGCTGAGCCTAAAGGACTTGCGGCAGCACAACCCGTTCCAGATCATACCAGCTTGTGGAATTACCGGAGAAGGACTTGGGAATGTTTTTGAGATACTATGCGAGATGATTAACAAGAGAAGAATTCTTGCAAAACAGCGTCAAAAAAGAGGGAGGTAACAGCGGGTTTCAGGACCTTCATCAAAAAGGACTTCACATTTCGGAGGAGCAAATGATTTGTGTGTGTTTTGTACACATTTTAGGTTACCTTTTTCAGATAGAAATAATAATGCATTCAATTGCCTTTGAAGAGTGAGAGTTTTTTGGAAAACCATTTGTGCCATGATTAATATGGTAACAACTGCAGTCCTATTTGCAAGATTGGAAAAGTTTTTGTAAATGGTTTTTCTAATAAATAGATGTTAAATTTGCATCGGGGATAAAACATATTATTTTGTTTGTTTTACCCATAATATACCAATGTTTGTTATGGACTGTACACTCAGTACTTTCCTGAGTACATTGAATACTTTTTTCCTATGGAAACTACTGAGTATACTCGATTACATTGCTTTAATACACATTGGTAAAACCAAATGGTAAATGGTTTATTCATTAAAGGTAAAATGCAATAGATGATTCATTAACAATTTTCTCATTTTTTAGATTTGAAGACAGACAGGGTAATTGTTGAGTAAGTTTTATTCTTTGAAAATGAGTTTTGCAATACATTTGGTCTTGGCTTTAAAACCCAGAACAGAACGCCATTTTTGAATAATTATTGCGGGGGAAAACATCAAGAAATGGCCCATGGACTCATGCTGTGATGGAACAAAGCCCACAAAAAAGTTGAACTATCAAATTTTGTTCAGAGTTTCAATTTGTAAGTTATAAGGGTTAGGGTTAGAGTAATTAAAATTTGTCTAAACTACATTGGGGAAAAAGTAAACAGGCTTCAAGTAGACACTTAAAACTATTGACATTTTGCTAGACTATAAAGTCAAACACAATTTCGCTCAACAGCACCATTTCTTTATTTCACTGTGCGTGGTTGGATGAATAACACTGATCTGAAAACCTTCAATATTTTTCCAAGTCCAAAGTTCTGGGTAACGGCTTTTGTTATAAATCCCCAGCTCCCAGCTGGATCTCTTTGTGTAGGATCATCTGGTCCTTGCTTTATGCTCATAAAAGGACCCACTATTTTGGGTTGCTTTGTTATTAAGATGGGGGCCCTGAGAGGGTGGATTATGCCTGTCTGAGGTGTAGAGAGCCTCATGTTGGCTTCAACCCCCCTTAAAGTACCCCTTTAACAAAAACGGTAGCCTTGAGTGTTAGGTCCAGGTTTGTTAGGAGAAGCTTTCAGATTAAGAGATTTTCAAAACAGAATAAGAATGAGCTCAGACTTGCCTTAGCCCTTAACAAGAAAACGGTTTACTCATGAATATTCCGTTTTTGAAAGTCTGCTATACTTTTGCTGCAGTGTAACTTCATATCCTGCCTTGTTTTCAGGGCTGAGATTGTTCCTTATTTAAGGATTTTTTGCAAATTTATCCTTTTGCCTTCAAACTGTCTTGGAAGATTGTGAATCTTGCAATTAGGGGTTGAGCGAGGTTCAACACTTTTGCCCCCCCCCCCCCCCGTCCCCTTTGCGGTGATTTAGATTCTCTCAAAACAAAAATGTAACACCTTATGCCCTGTGCAACCCTTAGCCCTGTGCAACCCTTATCCCCATAGACACCCTGCTGGAAACAGTCTCAATCCTCCTCAAGCAACCAATAATATTATGAGTTGTTCCTACTGCCTCAATCCACCAACATCAACCCATATATGAGTTAATGTAGAGCACCTGCTGCCTAATCTACCAAAATCAACCAATATGAGTTGTGTAGGATCCCTTTTACCTTCTGAATGTCAAGCATACCTGAATCATCCAAAGATACCTGAGTCATCCAAATTGGTTTCGAAGGATAGAAAGGTTAGGTTTTTTTAAAAGACATTTGTTTTTTCTGAACTACAATAAATGCTTATGAATATACTCAAATTTTAGAGTGGGTGGCTTTATGATATTATTAATTTGGTAATTATAAGTGGGAAAAGATATTAACTAATTCATAGCTTTCCGAAATTCAAATTGTAATCGAATCAAAGGAATAGAAGTTCTCAGTTTGTTTGTCAGTTTGTCTTGAGGCTTATTCTTGGTTCAAAACTATCCATTTTACTGTACTCCCTCCTAGCTGATTGAGTGAAGACAATGTCATCCAAGAAAAATTACAGCAATTCAATGGGATGAAATTCAATTTGCTGCTGGAAATTATGACGTAAATATGTGGAAATATTTTGCATGGAACCCCACCTCTTGAATATATTTTGAGATAAATAGAACTGAGATGGGAATATTTTACAATTTGTGAATTTTTATGTAATGTTTGGATGACAATTTGAGGAGAATGTATTCTTAGAGTTAGTATTTTGTATACATTTATTTACATCTTCAAGATGGTCCCTAAAGGTCAAATTCAGTTTTGTGATGCACTAATTTTCCAATGTATAGAGTCTTAATGAAAGTGGGAAAGTCTCTAACCTCATGTTAAAATTATGTAGAATTACTTTTACTCTTTCAGAGCGAAATTTGAAACATGACATCGTTGGATACCAACAACACAGTCTGTACATTCTAGAGGAATATTTTTTTGTGCATCATTCAAAAGGTTCAATTCAGTGCCTTTTTGATTGAATAGCATCAAAATTTTGATGTCAAAATTCGCAATGGAAGAAAATGAAATACAACTGGCATGTTACAAAACACATACAAAATACAAGTCCGAGTCTTGTAAATTTTCGTTACAGATGTTTATATTATTGTCACAATGACTAACATTACACAGAATTACCTTTCGTTTGTTTCGGTTGACGATTTTTAAACCTTTATGGTTTTATAATTTATTTATCTTGATTTTAAAATCGTTCATTTTATGCTTTAATATTATATTCAGTATTACATTGGTATGGCATTTACTTTAAGAATCCACGTGGTGATATTTTATTAGACAATTATATTAAAATTCAAATAACACTTGTACATATAATGTTTCTTAAAACAATAAATTGAATTCATTATCTCCTGAGGAAGTTTGATGTAAAATCTATCTACCTTGCCTGAAGTGCCTTTATCTTTTTAGCAGAAGTGGTTAGTATAGGATTTGAAACTTTGCATGGTAAAAATGCAATCAACGGGGGTTTGCCAATACACCATGAAATAAATCTCTTATGACGATGAGCTGTGGTAGTTCTAAGAAGATTGAACATTTGGTTCTAAAACTGGTTTTGAAAATTGTAGTTATCAATGCGTGACTAAACTACGTGTACTTTGCTGCACCTGGCAAATTCCTGTGTGCAATTTTAAAGGGTCTGTAGTTTGGTAATGACTCTGAAAATTAATGCCAATAAAATCGTACATATAAAGTACAGCAGCTTTCGATAGTATTAAGCATTTTGAGAATAATTTCACTTGGAAGTAATGGGGTTGTGGAAAAAGATATCAGGTTTTATGCCCCAAAATTTGAATCTGAGAAAGGTTTCTGTCAGGTTAGTTTTATTGTATATATCTACATTTATATAGGATTAAAACAATCGAACGGTTCCAAAATCCAAAGGTGAGAACGTTCCAAAATCCAAAGGTATACTTTGCCTTTAAATTTTACAGTTTGGTTTTGTACCAACAACAATTTGATTCCCCCCCTGTCTTCACTGCCCCATGCCCTCATATTACAAGGGGTTTATGTTGGGCCTGCTAGTTTTTATAGGATAGGTCAACGAGTACTATTAGTAGTGTACTAGCGTACTGTATGTGGTCAGTTCAACCAACCCTATGGTCAAACCATGGTCAAACATTCATTGTTCTGGGGGCAGGAGACTGTTTTTGTCCAGGGCCAACCCACAACTACCTAAATATGAAAACACCGACTGCACACATGTTGTGTTACGTCAAGGCACTATGCATAACAAACAGAAACCATCCCAGCTGTCAAAATAATTGTCACCAAACAGAATGTAAGTCGGTCTTCGCTTAAATTATTTCAAAGCAACTGTCAGTTTCACCATTCATTGAACATCTCATGAGTTTATTTGATTTAGGGTTTTGTGGAAACGAGACTTCACCTTGAAACTAAAAATAAATGACTATTTAGTGACACTACTGTCATCAACCGCGGCTTTCCAGGTTGAAATTTCGTCACATTCAGTCAATGGCGGCGTTCCTTCTGGTTTGACACTTACAATAAGCATTACAGTAATAATAGTTAATTGACAATTTCGTTCCGAGCAGTGATAGGCGGAGAGCCTCAGTTGTCGTAATTGCATCTGTCTTTGCAACCGGTGAACCAAATTTGATGAATATATTTTTGGTGGGAAAAACAGCCGTTTCACTGTGGCTTTAGTATTGTAAGCCCCCCGTTCTTTGGTCGTCACATCGAATTTGAGTTATTGTAAAAAAGATAACCTTTTGTGACTGTCATGTATTTAACATGCACGATACTTCAATCTTGTAAAGGGCAAGGCAGCTTTTCATTTAGTAAAGGGCATCTCTGTGATGAAAATGTAAATTTCTACTGGAAAACTTCAAAGGTAACATAGGCAATAGACCGTATCGAATTTGACGCTACCTTTCAATAATACCCACAACATGGCGTCTGTGAGCGTGTGCGTGTGCGTGTGCCATAGAAATCAAACCAGGAACGCTAAGACGCGTTTAGACGCGCATACGGCCTGTCCTATGATATGGCCGCTTTCATGCACTCTGCGTTCATGGTTTGATTTATATGGCACACGCACACACCCACGCTCACAGACGCCATGTTGTGGGGCATTTGAAAGATAACGTCATATTCGATACGGTCTATAAGGACAGAAAATTGCCCTAGTTTGTTGTAACATGTGAGGTATTATTGGGCATGGATTTCTCTATTTAGTGGCAAACTGGAGATTTTGGTTTCACCATACTAAGTGTCGTACATCACATCTATCTCTATGTCTATACTTACTATAATATTGAAGATTTGTCGACAACGCAAAGTATCGCTAACCTTGGGTTTGATTACTAAGTTGGATTAGGTTCCCACTTTCACTGCTTTTACGTGTGAAAAGAAACACAATATCGCATGTAAACGTTCACCGTGCGAGAGTGGAAGACTATACAACAACGATCCTCCCACCTCTGACGGTAGACTGGGAGCATCGAGGGTTTCTCATGCTATTATCGTATCTACCTTTAGGCTTTTGTACTATGGTTTCTTCAGATCAACTGGATTTGAATTTCTCCTACCATGGTTTGGGTTGGGTAACCATCTCCACTTCTACTCCTATTTGTATTTTTCCTTCAAATTTTGTTTCTGTGTAAATTATATGCACAGAAATGTAGCCAATAATAATGTACGCAGTCTACCTGCAATCTACAGTCGCTAGGGTTGAGTGTTTGAGGTCGAGAGACAGCCATTGCGCCGGGGCCAGCGCTGCATAAACCGCCATGCATGCGGGTCAACAATGAACCACAAACCCTACGGCTACAACATTGCAGCTGTCTCACGACACCAGCCCTTATTTGAACAAGAACCGTTTCCTCTCTTTGCCTTCTTGGTTTTTCTCTTCTTTAAAGGCGCTCACATTTATAATAATAAGCAGAGCACAAAACATTGCTCACCAGAAACAGCTTTACCAACCAAAATGTCATGTCTAACCATTTGTAACTGGTTTCCTGCTAATGTTTGCTAAGAAATTTACCAAGCAATATTCTTGCAGCAGCTCTATAGTTATAAAAATGGGCTGTGCTGTTTCATTTTTTTTTAACTCCGGAATCCTGCGTAAGCAACGTAGGCCTACGTGGCTTTTGTTTGTAATAATTTGACCCCTAGTGTTTTGTATATGTCAAATTATACTTATTAGTTCCTTTCGAAGTTATTTCTTTAACTCGTTTATATCAATTTGGGGGGACTCTATATCCAACAAGACTACTTTTAGGAGACTCTTTACCACTAAATTGTTATAATTTAGTTGAAGTACTGTGTACATGTTTTATTGTCTTAGCATGGGAGAAGGTATTTTTTCTCCTGCTGAACCGAACGTGATGGGAACTCCAGTTAAGATACGCGCGAAACGCGCACAGTCTACTTACGTGCTGTCCATGTGGCTTGATTTCACAAACAGCTAAAAATTGATCTTAATATTTCCACCAATCTTAACTGCTAGCAAAGTGTGACGTCACAATACAAATCACTATGGTAATATAGACGACTCGTCTTAAGATGGATCTTAGTGCTTTGTGAAATCGACTGGTACATCATACACCATGGTTCGCTGCTCAGTGTGTCTTACCAACCACAACTCAACCTTGCGATAGATTGATCGTGGTGGCCCCGCCGTCTGGTAGACATGAACAGCTGTCGAATTGCTCATTTCTTAAATGTCCAAATCCGAAGGAATAAATTATTGAAAGAAAGATTATTAAATCTTGTTGATACACAAGCCACAGTGAGAAATAACGTTCATAACCTTTACCACAAAGGAAATAGATTGATCACATAAGCTGTATAGGCTAACCGCCATTTTGTTGAGTGTGCTAAATTTCAGATCGTTTATAATTTGCGTTCAAACTGGAGTTTGTTTACCTTTTGAGTTGCCACCTAAGAAAACAAGCTAAACAGTGCTGTATCGTGGAGGAAGGAATGTGACCAGAGTTGTTTTCCAGCGGTCATTTGGTAGCAAGAAGTCGTCAAATGAGATTTACATGACCTTTTCAGAGTGTATACAAAAACAAATTTCGTTTACTCCCATGGCCAAATACTGCCTAAACGCTCGGGTGAAGTCTGCTGCGTGTTTATAATTCTATGTTTACAGTTAAAACACATTTCCCCCCTGGTTTCAATACAATGGCAATTGCCAGTCAATTTCTGTGCGTGTCACAAACCCGTAACAGTTCTTGAACAATAATAACAATGAACTTTAATGTATTTACCATTCTGCTGTCATAAGTTTTATCTATTCTAAGTTGAATTGTTGTTTCACGGGATCTGAGTTCTATCTATTGTTTGTGTTTATTAGCATGGTATAATAATTAAATCATATTAGGCTTGAACAAAAACCTACAGATTTTTATATAATTATATATATTCTTTTAATGGATTCGGGGATCTAATTGACTGTTCTGGAAATGTTTGACTTACAATGATATTAAAATTTGTAAGTGCCAATTTAATAATTCCTGCGTGGGTGGGTTGTGTAGGCAATAAAACCGATATGTAAACGAGTTTAGATTTTGTTGACGTGCTTGTTTGACTGCAGTCGTTTGTGTATTAATAATGTTAACATATTATTAAAAAAACAATTTCCGTGTCACACATCACAAAGTACTGTACTATTAAAAATCCACAAGATATTAAGAAATTCAGATAAAAAGCAGTCAAAACAAACTACAAATTAACAAATTAGTTGAAGTGATTATTAAAATGGTGGGTTGTCAAAGCAGTTTGTCGACAAAATTTCCATTTTCACATGAGCTCAGATTCTCTACTGTTCTTCTTCACTATAAGCTCCTTTCATTAAAAGTGCTCCTAATCGTCTATTCAACCTACGATTTCCAAGGTAACAGCACTTCATTTTGCCAAATCATGCGATGAAAAAAAAGGCCCATAAAGAGTTTTCATTTTCGAGGGTGCCATTGTGGTTGTTTTCACGGTGGTTATTTTAACCCAGGGTCAACTGCAACCAAACCATGCACCGTAGAGAGCAGATGAAATGCCCCCGGCAACGGAGCTCGCGTCACTGCTCGTTAACTATACACACACGTCCGGGGACCAAAATATAAACAAAGTTCTAGACAATATCTTTTTTCCACCTCAGATCTGTTTTATAGAAGTTCAAGGAAACAATAATAGTACTAAATTTATACCGCGCTAAATACTACGTTTCTAAGCGCTACAATAGTTATCCTGCAAATGCAGAACTACCGTAGGTTTTGAAGTATGGGACCTACTCCTTTACTGGTTTACAAGGTGCTGTGGCGCAATATGCAGCCAATCAAACCAGGCAGGAACACCGGGGTGAGAACCCCTTATCTTATGGGTTCTTTGATGTATAGTACGGAACACACGGGACCTACGCTTACGTCACATCCGAAGGACGCAGCAATAATAGTTCAACTGTGCGGTAAATGCTTCAACTTTACCCACGCATTTTTCCCTTCCACCATCTCTACTTGCACTAGGTGTATTGGAAGCAGACATTATCATAATAATGCAAATAAATGCAAATTATGCAGACATTCGCTGATAATGTTGAATCGTTATACTCTGCAGTTATATCAGCTGAATGAGGTATGAGTAAATTGTCATTAATTTATTCGGAACTGGTAATGCCTTACGGTGTGCAATGGACCCTTCCCATGAAATATGCTAATTACATTCACGCATGCGTACAGACCCTGCTGGTTGGCAAACGCCATAGAGTTGTGCACTAAGTAGACGCACAAGCGCGTCTGCGTCACGCCACCATCAGCCCCACACAAAAAGGGGCAATGTTCCATCATTTTGCCAACCAGCAGTGTAAGTGCGCACGCGTGATGTGCAATTTAAATATTTCATGGGAAGGGTCTATTCTATTGGTAGAATTGAAAACTTAAAAATGTTCACAGTTGCACAAAACTTACATGGTATACGGTCATGGTGGACAATTTTGCTTGAAATGTAAATGAGTGAAATAAAACAATTAGTTTTGAGTCCAAAACCTGATGACTAAAAACAGTGAAAACAAGATAAAGTTTTTTTCTCACTATTTTCTATTGACTCTGATAACGGATTGAGCTTAAACTTTCACAGGCTTTTCATTTCATGTACATGTATGTTGGGTCACTTAAAGTGCGGATACAGGTCTTTGAAAATTGTTATACCTTTAAATAAATGGACTTCGATTGTCTAACAGTTTTTCTAGGTTTTTAGCGATTTAAGAGTGCCCCTTTAATATTTTCATTACGGTTGTTCATTAACACACCCCATTAGGGTCGCTATATTTAAATCCGACCAGGGGTTGGAATTGCTTCCCTTTAAGTTCCCTGTTCCGGCGCCGTTCATCCTGGACATTACCACGGATCGCCGGAGGGCAGTGAGCGCATCATTAGTGGAAGTTCAAGGCGGATCCCGCAGCAAAACATTATCCGCGTGATATTCCGGGTTTGCTTGCCATACGTGATGCCTAGTCTCTGCTCCGGTCGTCATTCACTCGGCGTCTCAATCAGTGGTCAAGGGATTGGTTGTAAGAATTCTAAAAATAATGCGGCCTTTCTTTGTGGTTTTTTTCCTCTAGTAAAAATGAAATAATTACTGGAAGGTTGATATCGTGGCTACCTACGTCACAGGCCTTGCGGCAATCTTTGTCGGATGCCCTGTTTATTAGTTGATCTTACCGCTGATGATTTACACGTATATGAAGGGACCAGCCTATATATAGTTCACCTTTTAAGAATTATTGGATAGTAAATGCCCATAGTTGTTTTCTTGTTTTCATGGACAGTCATACAATATGTTTAATGAATAATTATGCCTTAAAAGTTAAATCAAGGAAACATGTCAGGTGAATGTGCACTGTGTTAGGTTTTAATGATAATTAGGACGACCCTAATTATACTTAGAAAATAGGTTCTTGTATACTTCAAGATCACATTTGGGATTAAACAGTCACGTGTGTTGTTTGATTGTAAATGTAACAAAAGGACCCAATTGATTTCAAGTGTACATCTGTTCAGTTTTGGCTTATGTCACAGTGGACGAGTGATGTTAAAAAAAATCATAATACGTATGACTTTTTTTCTTACCTGCTCTCACTTTTTCGAATAAACCAACCCAAACAAATTATTTCCAATAAAATTGTGAATCTGTCCCCAAAACTTAATAAAAGAAATACCAAACCTGCAACACAAATACACATTATCATGGTGCAGTCTATTTATGAGATTTTCCCATTCAAAACTGTGCAACCAATTCAAGACACTTTTGAAAGACAATTTTGAAACAAAAGTTGCTTCGGTCGCAGGATTCCAGTTTCTCGCGAGACAATATTCTCAGCGTCTGAAAGCCAAACACACTGTGTCCCATGGGCTCTGCCCACAAATCACGATCAACTGAAATAGACGTCATGATTTATCTAATACAAACAATATGACATAATGCATTATCGTATGACATATCGTGAGTTTTTATGGTTCACCCCAAATTGGAAACAACAGCTATAGGTCTGATGTGCGGGAAACCGAGCAGCTTTTTCAAGCTCAGTCTTTACAGGGGCGTGGCAAGGGCATTTTTCTTTATATTCAACGCTTGGTGTGTTTACTTGATTTGTCTTTTGTTTCCTGCGTTTTGGGGGCGTTGACTGCAATGTGGAGTCTGCTCGGTTTAACTTTTAGTTCCATTTCTTGGTTTTTGGCGACTTACATTTATTTGTTGTGCCTTTACTACTTTGCTTGTACTTAGTGGAGAACCCTTGTAAAAAGTTGTATGTTTTTTTTTTGTTTTTTTTTTAGTTTTGTTTTTTTTTTTCCTTTAGAGTTCTATTTGAATAACTTGTTGTAAACCTTTTATGAACGAAGTTTCAATAAATTAAAGTCACCTGGAAATAGATTTTTTTTTTTTTTCAATATACACATTTTCTCCTGCCTCGATTGACGTCACGAACAGCGCCATGTAAAGGGGGGGCCTATTTTTTAATTTGTAATTAAAAGAAAAATACAATTTTTTAACCTTAGTAAATTGTTTATTCACATTCCACTCATAAAAATTTATATATTAATGACAAAAGCTTTATTTTGAAAAATACCACTGCCAGGTGCCTTTAAGCACTCCGTTGGAGGAAGTTTAAGGGCAGGGTGTACTTTTGGTAATTAGGCTACTCCATAAGTTAATGAACATAAAAACTGACTTGGTATAGAGCACTGGATGCTGTTAATATTGTAAGGAAGATTTCCTATACCAATAACATCTTAACACATAACAGGTGGCCCATATCATTACCCACTACCACTACCGACCTCAGACACCCCTGACCCACTACTGACCGACCTCAACCTCCCCGGCTGACCTTCCCCACCAATAGTTGTAAACATCTTGACCATGATCTTGTACTAGGAAATGATGTCATTGGTCTTATGTATTTTCTCTGTGACATCATTTCTAAATATATACCTACTCCACTTCCAGAAACCCTTTACAACCTCCCCCCAAGTTCTCATTCAGTGTTCTTGTTCTCATCTTGTTTACCAGAGACTTGCCTCTCACATATCTACCAGCTAGATTTATTGTACCTTACATTATTGTACATGTACGTTTACAACGTTGCTGAGAATAATAAATCTCAACCGAGTTCTACAAAATCACGCTTGCTCTTGTCATACTCTTGTGCACCATTATATTTGTGTTTCTCTGATGTCCACACTCCCTGTCTGCTCCGGCACGCTCATAAAACACTAGAACAATTAACCAGGGAAGTGGATAATTGTCATTCAATATACCACATTATTTCCTGCGTTACAATATGATTAAACGTTGTTAGAAACGACCCCTTGTGAAGTAATGTAGTTTAGAGAAAGAGGTAATTTTTCACCCATAAATTTGAATCTGAAAAAAGCCCGTCGGGAGAGGAGGGTTACGATTATCGCAACTACAAGCATGAAGCCTTTCGCAGGCATCTGAATGCACACAATTCTATGCAACAAGGGTGTTTTTTCTTTCATTATTTTCTTGCAACTTCGATAAGTTGTGGTCACGGTTCTGCAGTAACAAACATCCCAAAAATTACCACCTGTTCTTTTTAGAACCACCACAACTAACATTAGAGAGATTATTTTTGAGGACATTGTGTAATTGGAAACCCCCGAAAGGCAAGTCAAGAGAGCACTTTATTCTCCATATGAGGTTTGAAATTATGAAAAACAACCCTTTTTCGCGAGCTGAACGTCATGAAAACACAAACCAAAAACATCTCAGATGGAAAATATTGAGCTTGTCGAAACTAATCTGACCGTGTGTGTCATCGGGTGTCTGCGGTCAATTCTGAAAATAGACTACGCGGTCAAAAAACCAAACTAAGATTGGATTCTTGTAAAATGCACGTATCTACCAAGAAGAAGCGCAAGGCGCTTAAAGGGTGTGTACAACATTGGTAATTGCCAAAGACCTGTATCCACACTTGATGTGACCCAACATATACATGAAATAACAAACCTGTGAAAGTGCTCAATAGGTCTTTGGAGTCATGAGAAAACAGTGAAAAACCCCATTATATGTTTAAACTTTTTGTTCAAATATCTGATTTTATCCTGCAGGATAAAGACAATTGTTTTACTCATTTCCTAAAAACTATGGCATTTCAAGCAAAACTATTTCCAAGTGAAGTTTCCCACCATGACCATCTTTATACCATGTAAGTTATGTGCAAATCTGTGAGCATTTATATTTTCAATCTTACCAATGTTGTACACACCCTTAAAAGAAACACATAAAAAAGGGGCTTTGAAGTTATCATGATTTTTATGAGACCCATTTATGTAGCACCTTATAAGGGTTTACAAGGTGCTATATAAAGACTAGTGTAAAATAAGTGTCAATAACTGTCACGAGCACGTGCACGCGTAGATCAAACTTAAAGGGTCTGTACACGATTGGTAATGCCTCTGGAAATTAATGGCAATAAAAACTTACTTGGTGAGAAGTACAGCAGCTTTGGGTAGTATAATGAATTTTGAGAAACTTTTAACTTCGAAGTACTACGGTTATGGAAAAATATATAACTTTTTATCCCCCAAAATTTAAATATCTGAGAAGCGTTATGGCCATAACGCTTCTCAGACTGTGTATTCCTATAGGGTTATATTCTTCCTGCGTGGAAATATTCGCTCCGGTTTTTCGGTGATATCTCAAAAACGCGACCACCTTTTGAAGTGAAATTTTCACAGATTAGTTTTATTGTATGTACCTACATTAGGATTAACACAATCAGTAGGCTCCAATTACCAAACGTATACAGCACCTTTAAAGCAAAGTTGTAGTCTTTATTCTTTTAATAAGTTGTTTTCTATATTACTATATTAGTTTTCAAACATCCAGTTTTGGACTCGCTAGATCAAAACTAATTGTTTTACAATTTTCTCAAAAACTGTAGCACTTCAGGGATTTCAGAATGAGACAGTTAATGAATTATATAACAATAGATTGTCTCATTAAGACCTGTAAGTTATATTATTATGTTAATTTTAGTCCTTTAATCCTATTGTGTTTGTGCATTAAGCATAAACTAACAATAGATTGTCTCATTAAGATCCAACACACTACTAGCATTTGGCAAATGATATTTCAAAAATACTCAAAGGGAAGTTTTCCACCATGACCATTTTCAAGCCTTGTAAGTTATGTGTAAATCTGTGAAAATTTAGTTTTTCAACCTTACCCTTGTTTCGCACATCTTTTATGTAACTGCATCTTGTGTGCCTGAGTAACCGACTGCACCCGTGTGAAGACGTCACATTTATACGAAGACGGCTTGCTGTGAAAGCGTAAACTTAGACACGGACCACAGAAATGCGAGCAGGGTCGTGCGTCACTAAAACTATATATATCACAATTGTTGAGGTTTTCAATTCATAACATTGGCATTAATAAGGAAATTGTGGTGTGTGTCTTCAAACTTTGGTGAAGTCAACAAACTGCTACAACGATTTGGCTTTTGTTTCCATATAGCAAGTTGTTTCTGGTCAGTGTCGGAAAAGGAAGACATTTCGCATCAGGAAATGCGCCAACAGATTTTGCTGAACTCGAAGGGTTGACTCGGAATGCGGATGCCAGTTGGCCTGACCCGGTTTGTGAGTCAAGCTGACTCGGAAACTGGTCAAACAATTGGATTTTGACTCTGGTTCTGCGTGAGTTTGACTCGAGTTCTTGTGTCAATTTGACTGAGGAGATAACGGGTCATACTAACCCAGAAATGGGTTAGGTTGGGAGTTTTTATAGTAAGTAAGCACACCAGTGTATAGGCCTTTTTATAGCCCTACATAAAACCAAATAGGCCTAAGATGTTTGTTTATACTAGAATGTTTGCTCTAGAATGCGTGGGGTGTGGGTTCGAATCCCACCGAGTATTGTATGGGTTTGTTCAAGGGCGTCGATCGCTACTGAAAAGTAGGGGGGACGGGCGAGCAAGTCTTGACAAAATACATATTACATTATTTGCACCCCCCATTACTTTTACATTTAATTCTGTGTTACACTTGTTCCATATTTTTGTTTGACCAGGAGGCGAGTTACAGGGGGTGATATTTAACAATAACATCATCCGAAATGGTGTTTGGGCCTGGGTTTCCCTTATGTAAAACCGAGATTCTACCAAATACAAAAATGCTTCGGGAGTCCGGCGTTTATCGTGTGTCAGCTTGAAGTTCTTCGAAAAAAAAAAATACTGCTTCTTCGACAAATCTTGTCATGACCCTATTTATTTTAATGGATTTGACTACATTTTTTGCATTGTGCGATTGTAACAATTTGAAAATGTAACACATTTGCACGTGCGCGCGCACACACAGACTTCCTTTGTGGAGGGATCGTGTACCGTACATTATAGCATACACAAATGACCATAACTTGAATGCTAACAAGGTATGTAAGCGGGATTTTGGCGTTCATGTTTTGGACGAAACTTGTCGTCTATTGTCTGTATTATAGAAACGGAAATAGGCCAAAAATACCATTCTGCGCGTGGTCCATCAGAACAAAAGATGAAAATGAAGAAAACATTTCACCGTTTGTTCGCTATTCTTTTATTTGAACAAAAATTGTAATGAAATATTAAATCTAGAAAATGGTGTATATTTTTTCATATTTTGTTGCATATTTCTAGTGAACAGTCAATCAAAAAGTGGGGGGGACATCTGATATGCTGTCCCCCCCAGTCTAAAAAGTGGGGGGGACATGTCCCCCCCGTCCCCCACCCATCGACGCCCTTGGGTTTGTTATCTTCTGCAGCACACAAAGAATATCTCACATCAGTGCAAGGGTAAAACCCTAATAGAAGTATGTACCGACCGACCACAACCTATTCCTGAGAAATAAGTCCGACCAATAAACAATGATGCGCATGAAAATTGTCACTAACACCACTTTTGGGGGCGATCGGGTTGGCTTCGTTGTATCTTTCCTCTCGCCTTCCACCTCTGGGACCCCGGTTGAATCCCGCCGGGACAATATATTTCCTCCTACATCTAAAACTGAAACGTCCTTCCTTGTCTTCTCCCCGTGGGGTTCTTTGTTAGTAGGTGATTAAGTTCGCTTTCTGAGAATCCTTGGGTTCACGACCAAGATTAATAAACGAAATAAAACATTGTTATTCATTAAATGTTCACAACGATGTGAATATTGAAGAGACAGAGAAATATGAAAGAAAATGTATCCTCTTTCAAAAACCAAGATGTTTCCTATCGTGAACTCAATACGGAAGACGACTTCGTTATCACGCAGCACGGTGCATGCCTTCTTTTCAAATCCAAATATGGCGAAGACAAACATCCTAGGTTGCCTTCTTTGATTTCATTGTATTAAGTCAGTCCTTGCGTCAAGGCCCGGTTGAATTCCAAACTGCAGGGAAGCCGGCAATTCTCAGAACCTCGTTTTACGTCTCGAAATATTGTTTACACAGCTTTGGAATAATATTTACATCATTCTTGTAGAAATATCCCTCAAAATATGCGGTTTTACTGCCCCTGGGGGAGTCCGTGACGACTTCGGAAAAAAATGTGTTTTACATTTTTGTCAGACAGGCGAAAGTCTTCAAGTATATAGAGAGGGGAGAATTATTCGAAACTTTATTGGGTCAAATTTCAATGTAACTTTGAAAGGCACTGCATGTGTGGTTTCGGAAATTTAAAGAGAGAAGTTGACAGCTTTGTTTTCATTTGTAAAGTGTTCTGTCAAATCTGGAAAGAAATTGACCACTTTTTTCTTGCAAGGCAGAAGATTTGATACAAGAACCGTGTACAAAGGCACTCAAATTATGTATGCGCTGATATGTTTTAAGTGCGTTTGCTGCATGTTTTCTGTTTATTGTTTTGTTTTTATCGAAAGTGTCTGCATTAATGTACTTGTGCACACAGACTGCTTTCTTAAAAGGTTTCTGAAGACAGTCTTTTTGAATGAATACAATTTTTATGAAAATAAATTGTGTATAACCAATAAATGACATCAGTCTCTCAAAGAAGTTTCTGCTATTTAAATTTTCTCTTAAAGGGTCTGTATACGATTGGTGATCACTCTTGAAATTAATGGCAATACAAACCTATTGGTTAGAAGCCTACAGCAGCTTTCGACAGTATAAAGCATTTTGATAAACATTTCACTTCGAAGTTTTGTGGTTATGTACAAATATATCAGTTTTTATGCCCCCAAATTTGAATCTGAGAAACGCTTCTGTCAGAAACGCTTCTCAGATTGTGTATTGCTTTTGGGGGTTATTCTTCCTAAGTGTAAATATTCGCTCCGGATTTTCTGCGATATCTCAAAAAAGCAACCTCCTTTTTAAATGAAATTTTCACAGTTTAGTTTTATTGTATATTAACATTTATATAGGATTATACAAAATTGCTCAAGGGGTGTGCACAACATTTGTAAGATTTAAAATATAATGTGTACAGCTTTCTACAACCTACACAGCATAACGATGAGTGGCCATGGTAGAAAATTTTCTTTGAAATATTATTGCTTAAAACACTATGACTTTTGAAAAATGGTATATAAATCAATTTGTTTGGATCTCACGAGTCCAAAACCAGTGTTTGAAAACATTGAAAACCTTATAATAATGTTTTCCCCTTCCATTTGATTGTTGACCCATGATCGATTGAGCTTAAACTTTCACAAGTTTGTTAATAATGTTGGCTCACAAAAGTGTTGATAGCCCCCCCCCTATGGTCTTAGAAAATATCAAACGATACACTGCAAAAACTCAGGGTGTTAAATTTACAATGGGTATTGTCACAAATAGGTGGAGAAAAAATTAATAATTCAAAATTTACACCTTAGGTGTTTAAGTAACACCAATTTCTAACAGCCTGTTACTTTAACAGCCTAAGATGTTCATAAGGCCAAGTAAAAAAACAAAAGAGTTTCTCGTCCCCGCCCGCCTCCTTTTTTAAATCAGATTTCTTAGAATATTTAAAACTGAAATCATATTTTTTTTGATAAAACTGAGTGGCATCTTATATATTATGGATCTCCTGAATCCAATTAGATGGGCCAAAATAGCAGCTTTGCCTCAAGAATTACCAACTTTCCCATTAATATATCATCAGTGTCTTGGCACCAAACCCAGCTGGGCGTTCTTTTCAGAGCGGACAGCAACTGTTGTCGAAGGTGATGGTGCTGCAATTCTGCAGTGAAGGGTCTTACAAATCATTTGTTTTGTCATAAATTGCATCAGTATACTCAAATAGCACAATATCTATAAATATACCTTGGCCAGCTATATTTAGCATGGCGTCCATCTTGGAAAAAATAGCTAAAAATTGAAAAAAAGTAAATAGTAACGCCCTGCCTCCTCCTTTTTTTGACAAAGTCCGGACGAGAAACTCTTTTGTTTTTTTTCTTCGCCTAATGATTCTCTCTTCTGTATCTACACAAGTGACAACACCCCAGTGTTTGCGGTGTATGCTATGGTGGCCCTGAAGGGACATCGCATATCGCATAAATGTGTGCGCGCACGTATGCCTACCGTGCTCGGTAGACGGTCCAAGTCAAATGACACTGTCATGACAATACACTTTGTCCTTGCTCCTTTCTCTGTGGTTTGTCTCACCGTTGACCTTCAAAGTAAAACAATATAACCTTCTGAGGTACAGGACCTTTCTCTCTCACTGTCAGAGACGAACCCTTTGACAACGAGTGACGCAAATCCCGGCTATTCGTCTTTTCTGATTTTATGTTCGGGTTGACCTTCTTTAAGATGAGGACAACCCGAAGTATTGAAGCTAGATTTACAATCCTTAAACCTCTGACAGGACCTTGAAGTTCTTGTTGATAGACACGGCGGGGTGCAAAAATTGTGAAACTTTGCATAAGGAGCGTAGATCACAAATTTACTAAACCGTTCTTGACCCACAAAACAATCTCGTTATCTAATTTGACGAGAAAGGCTCTTTTGAGTGGAGTGCCCCCCCCCCCACTGTTTACCTCACAGATTTGTTAAAATGTCTCACATTGACCCGTTGCTGCCCTTCAGTGTTCAATTTCAAAGAGATGCTCAGAAAATACTGCTGAACAACTTCCTGCTTAGCAGAAATTAGCAGGATACCGGTCACAAAAGGTACATATGACTGTATTTTGGAAGGTAACCTTATTCTAGTAAGCATAATTTTGTTGTGCTTAGCATATATTTGTGCATTAAGCAGCTGTATGAAATTGGGCCCAGGTTATTTTATGACGAGCAGTGAGTGAATCAACGTCTTAAAGAATTCTCCAATGCATGCAGCATAAGCTTATGTCTTCATCCTTTTGTTCAAAAGAGTTTAGTATTGTATGGCCCGATTATATTAAAAAAAAAAAATTTGGTTTTAAAGATTTCTTTTTCTGAACGAATTTTGAAATATGATGCTGTTTCAAAATAACAAAAAAACATACACAAACTTTAGCGTCCCTGACAATGCGCAAAATACATGCACAGTGTTTGTTCATGAATGATGGACGTGAGATAATGTTAGGATCCTGACAATAATTCATTTTTTGTTTTAAAATAATTATACCACTTGTCATTGACATATATCCTACGTGCAATACCTTAAACTTTCTTGAATCAATACAAATAGCTATTTTAAGAACTAAATCTAAAATTGTCGGGTCCACTCAGCCTAAAAATGGACCTAGCATCCACCTCCAGGGCTGGCTTTACACACAAACAGTAGGCTACAAACCTAATCAAGGTTCTAACTGTAACTGCGGTGATTTAGACTAACGTTTAAAAACTCGTTAAAATGTTAGGCATAAGCTCACCGTGTTGTTCACGAAATTCCATGATAACCTTCCTACATGAGTGCAGAATTATTTAAATGCATCATATTTAAGTATTTTTACAGAAACATGCAACAATTACCACAATCGCAATGGACTGTGCAAGTCTCGCGCGTATTCGAACTTGGATGCGCGAGTTTGTTTGTTTCACGCGTTAAAGCAATATGTCCCGTGACTAAAGTGGTCTAAAAAATCTTACATTACACGCGAGGCTTGCGCGGTCTTTTAAATGACTTTTTCAATAAACAAAGAGAATCTCATATATCTACCTAAAAGACTACAAAGTCTGTCAATGTCTATCTATCTATCCAAAATGCAAATTCAGACATCACGATGAATGCTCTACTAGATTGTCCCAGTTGTTTACTGCATGGTTTGTTTGTTTGTGATTAAGGATGGGAAAGGGACCATGGTGCATGACAAAAGGCTCAAAGTTCAAAGTAGAAACAACCCTCAATATCATTGGAGTCGGTGTGATTTTCCTCAAGACGGGTGACATTATTGAGTTGACATTTCTTCTCTTTCTCGCTGCCTTGCCAAACATTAAAGGAGCGGCATCGAGAATCCGATGTACACACCCAGCCACAAGCAATCACACCCTTTACGGCCAGGTTGTCAATGACGTGGTTGAGAGGGCAGTATTGAGAGACACGCCCATCTGGACCTAGCAGGGTGTGGTATATTGGCGCGATAGTTACCGGCATCTCACATGCAACTAATCTATCAGTGTCATTTTGGCAACTTTCTGAATCAGACCAACGTCCATTCCCAAACGTCATTCGGGCACAGTTTAAGTCCGTGTTGTTTCTTGGGCTGTCCCTTTTCCAGTTGGTAAATTTTGCAGGCTGACCTCCACACAGCCAAACTCCTTCTTGGGCAGCATCTGTGCAGCCGATCCACACACCTTCACGCCTCTCTTTCACTGCCCACTCGAAGATGAAGTCGTTTTCTTTTCTTGAATCAGGCACTATTATGAGGTTGCTCCCTGGTCGTTTGCATGCAGCCTCGCCTTGCATCCAGTCCATCTTCTCAGGGAGTAAGATGTAGCAAGACTGACGCCATTGTACCCAGCCAGTTGGACAAGAGGAGAGGACGATAACAATGCTTTGCATTGTCATCAATATCAAGAGGTTAAACAGAATGGTATTCATGCTTTTGAAGAAACAATATCAAACTGGTTTGCAGTTATTGTCAATTTGACCACGTAGCCTCCAAACGCAAATCGCAACACTAACGTGTCTGATCTGAACCCAGTCAGTTCGGGTTGTGTACGGTGACAATTTTTCTCTCTCAGAATGTTCGTGTGAGGAATCAGCTCAAAAATTAATATTCATGACGAGATGAAGTCGGTGATGTAGAAAATCGATAAACGCAGAGCCGTTTTGGGGTTATTAAAATTGTGTCCTTTTCATTGGTAAGATATTGAATAACGAAGAAAAGTCTGCTCTGAAAGGTTCGTGTTTTACATTGGCTTTGCTGAGTCTTGTTACAGTAACTGTCTGCTGTATATATGTATTTTTGTTCTGAAACTCAAATTACAACCAAAGTGATCTTCAAGGAGGGATGCTCATAGTTCGTCCAAACAGGATTATCCCTCAATGCAGATAGGTCGAGGTGCAAACAAGATGGCGGCCGATGGTTTCTTCATTGAAAATGTCCTTATCGTGTCTCTTGGAAAAACCCGTACATCAGGATGGTGCTACGTTAAGCCTAGATTTATTGAGAGTCTGTCGATTTTTAATTTTGTTTTTAAATAAGTTTCTTTTATTGCGCAGGCAAAGATACCAAACCGCTGATAGTCTTTCTCTTGGTGCATGACTGTCTTTGTCGGTGATTAGACGTGTTTGAGAAGAGAAGTAAAACAGTTGGCGTGATTTTAAATGTTCAAAGTTCAAAGTACACACAACCCGCAATGTCATTGGAGTCGGTGTGATCATCTTCAAGACGGGTGACGTTATTGAGTTGACATTTCTCCTCTTTATCGCTGCTCTGCCAAACGTTAAAGGAGTGGCATCGAGGATCTGATGTACACGCCCAGCCACAAGCAATCACACCCTCTACGGCCAGGTTGTCGATGACGTGGTTGAGAGGGCAGTTATGAGAGACACGCCCATCGGGACCAATCAGGGTGTGGTAGATTGGCACGATAGGGACTGACATCTCACATGCAACTAATTTATGAATGTCACTCTGGCATTGTTCACCATCAGACCAAAGTCCATCTGTCGCCATCATTCGGGCACAGTTTAAGTCGATGTTGTTTCTTGGCCTGTTCTCTTTCCAGTTGGAAAAAATTGCAGGCTGACCTCCACACAGCCAAACTCCCTCGTGAGCAGCATCTGTGCAGCCGATCCACACACCTTCACGCCTCTCTTTCACTGCCCACTCGTAGATGAAGTCGTTTTCTTCTCTTGAATCAGGCACTATGAGGTTGCTCCCCGGTCTCTTGCATGCAGCCTCGCCTTGCATCCAGTTCATCTTCTCAGGGAGTAAGATGTAGCAAGACCGACGCCATTTTGCCCAGCCAGTTGGACAAGAGGAAATGACGACATTAATGCTTTGCATTGTCATCAATATCAAGATATGAAACAGAATGGTATTCATGCTTTAAAGAAACGTTGTTATCACACACCACAACTCTGGTTTTAGATCGAGTCTTTCGTTAAATAAGATACGTGGATTAAACATGCGAGAAACAACGAGTACAACACGAGGCTACAGCAGGTAGTTTTATTTTCCGTCGTCACTCTCCCCGTGTTCAACCGCGTCTGTAATCAGCGTCTGAATTTTGTTGGTATATTGTTAAAAAGTGATCAAGTGTATGACTCAAATTTAACCAACAATACCCAAACGGTTGCGATGCCAACGGGAAAAGGCAGCAACAGCACTGGTGAATCTAATCAGATTGATGAGGATTGCGTTAAAAGAACATTAAGCACTTTCTATACAAAGAACATCATACAAAATGATATTGGGTGCATTGTACTCTAAGTCTAGACTACAGTACAAGTCGCTAGTGTTCGTCGCGAAGTTGCTGGCTGCCGACTTGACCAGTCGTGAGAGCAGTAGTCTCGCGCAGAACAGCCCTCTCGCGGGATTATGCGAGAGGCCGTTCCGCTATCACCGCGACAGAAATTTAACGACTTGTCCACGAGTCTACTCTAAGCCTGACTCAGCATTAACTTCGGTCCCTGGAGGGGGCGTGAACCATTTCTTGGTCAGACTGACCGGGAAACTGGTCACAAATGGAATTTTGACTGGGATTCTACGTCAGTTTAACCAATTTCCGAGTCATTTTGACACAGATTCCGGGTCAGTTTGACCCCAAAATGGGTCAGGCCTCCACGGGACCTGGGCCCAATTTCATAGAGCTAGTTAAGCACAAAAAGTAGCTAAGCACAACAACATTTCGTTTACCAGAATAAGGTTACCAGCCAAACTACCATGTCACATGTACAATTGTTGACTGGTTTCCTGCTCATTTTTGATTAGCAGACAATTGTTAAGCAATATTTTCTGACCCGGGAAATTTTAGAGTGTGCCGCAAAACTGTGGACCCCGAAAGACGTTAGGTTTCAAATTAATTATGAAACGTAATATTTCTGTACACTTTGATCAATTTTACTTTGTTGTGAAACTAAAGCCACCAATACTGAATCATACCCGGCGTTACATTTTCAATGCCCAATTTCATAAAGCTGTTTGGCAGAAAATAATGCTTGGCACTTTTCTTTGCTAAGCAAGAAATGAGTGGGGCACCATTCGCAAGAGTGTAACATAATATGGAATGTTTGCTGGTAACCTGTTTCTGCTGAGCAATTTTGTCTATGCTTAGCAAGTTGTTGTGCTTACAGGCTTTGAAATTAGACCCAGATGATAAACCCGAGGAACCATCAACAGTGTATGGCAAGGTGTCCCGTAGGCCTCAACATACGAGAGAAGATGATGAAGAAATGTGTTCAATTTTAAATGTGGGAGGAAAACCCTCCACAGTTGAATCCCGCGCAATCAGGGCCCAACTTCATGGCTCTGCTTACCGTAAGCAAAGAATCGGTGCTTACGGAAGCGGGGAATTCCGCGCTTACGTCAAGCGTATTTCACGGTTTAGCATGGAATTTTTTCTTGTGCGCGTGCGTATAGTCCACTTTACTAGGCATTCTACGCTTACACAGTTAGCGCAGAAATTCGGTGCTTGCTCAGTAAGCGGAGAATGGTGATCGCAAGCGCAGAATTCGGCGGTGAGCAGAGCCATGAAATTGGGCCCAGGTAAGGACTGTAAACCCCCAATCCTCAGGCACGGCACCGGTCCGAAGTTGGATTCGAACCAGGGTCCACAGAGGTGAGAGGCTTGGAAGACACCACCGGGCCAACCCAATCCCCATTATCTTAAAATTACCATAATAGCCACCTTGACGGAATAACAACTCTCACTGTGTTTATATTAAAACAACTCACGGTGTTTTTGCAAAAATAAATAACAGCAACTCATCCGTCGACGGTTGTGCTAATTTTTGTTTGCATCCATCCCCACTGACTTCAGACTGCAAGAGCCTATATCCGTAGTTGCCGCGGCAACGAGATGATCATGCAGATTATAATTAAGATAATAGCGTTCTAGTGAGAACGGATAATTAGTACGGTATATTGTGATCCCACGCAAGAAAGTAATTTGTAAGCTACCTGCAGGATATCCCACACGTTTGGCGTCTCTGAGAAAAGGGCTATTTTTAGTGGCAGTTCTCAGACTAGTTTTTCTAGTATACGGGATTGGTACTGGTAGAGCTGACAAAATAGTCGCAGACAGTGTTCATGTTATTGTGTGATAAACTACATCCACGAGGTAACAAACCTGTGAAAATTCGGGCTTAATCCGTTGTGTGAGTCAGGAGAAAGTATTTTGTTCTGAAACTCAAATTACAACCAAAGTGATCTTCAAGGAGGATTGCTCATAGTTCGTCCAAACAGGATTATCCCTCAATGCGGATAGATCCAGGTGCAAACAAGATCGCGGCCGATGGTATCTTCCTTAAAGGTTTCCTTTGTCATGTCTCTTTCAAAAATCCGTACAACAAGATGGTGCTTCGTTAAGCCTAGAATTACTGAAAGTCAGTCTATCGATTTTTAATTTTTTATTTAAATGTTTGTATGCGCAGGCAAAGATACCAAACCGCTGATGGTTTATTATTATTACATTACATTTATTTCAATGTTGCCAAAAAAGATACATTTGTGTATATCGTTAAGGTAAAGGTACATGATAATGAATATATAATGGCAAACCAGAGAAGTAACAAAGACATTAACAATTTACACAAAAGTTAAATAAATAATCACAAACAGGACAACCTTTAGGCATAGGGTGAAGCAAAGCTTTTGTTCCCGTACCTACGGACAGACAAACAACAAACAAACACACCAACACTAACAGATTATCACAACACTGAACTTACATAAGACAAAACATCATCCGGAAATATGTCATACCTATTCTTTCATTACTAAAATTAAGGATTAAGGAATTGTGCTTTTAATTTTTTGGCAAAATTTGACAAAGTAAGTGCAGATTTTAACGAATCACTAAGACTATTCCAATAGTTAGTGCCACGTTGGACAGGACTATTTCTAAATAATGATGTTCTATTGAAACGGACATAAAGATTTTTCTTACGGGTACTACGAGTATCATACGAATGAATATTTGAGGTTAAGGTGAAGAAAGAGTTAAAACAAGAGGGCAATGCATTATGGTTGTATTTATACATAAATTTTCCTAAATTAAGGTAATACAGGTCATTGAATTTTAGAAGTTTAAATTGTTGAAAAAGTGGAGCTGAATGATCACGATAACCAGCATTGGAAATGATGCGAACAGCCCGCTTTTGTAAAGTAAATAGTCTCTTACATTGAGTTAAGGAACCACCCCATATGAGGATGCAATAGTTTAAGTACGGCAGAACAAAAGAGTTATAAATGGTTAATAGAATATTACTAGGTAGGAAAAACTTTAAACGATTCATTATACCCACATTTTTTGATACTTTACTTGATACATCATTGATATGATTTTTCCAAGTTAAATGTTCATCAATATATATACCTAAGAATTTCGTGACTTTCACTTGATTCAAATTGATACCATTTAGAACTAAAGGAAAAGATTGAGTATATTTATATTGATTTGCACAAAATATAACATAATTAGATTTTAGCACATTAATACATAACTTATTGGCTAAAAGCCAAGTACTTATTTTTTCAAGTTCCAAATTAAGGTTCTGAATCGCGGCATCTACATTATTATGACTGTACAATAAACTTGTGTCATCTGCAAATAAGCAAAATGAAATAATATCAGATGAGTTACAGATGTCATTGATATAAATAATAAAAAGCAAGGGACCTAACACAGAACCTTGTGGAACTCCACAGGAAATAAGTTGATCAATAGAATTGACAGCATTATACGAAACAAGTTGTTTTCTATTTGATAAGTAACTCTTGAACAAGTCCAAGGCTATTCCACGGATACCATAGTGTTCTAATTTACGAAGCAAAATTTCATGATTAACCGTGTCGAAAGCCTTGGACAAGTCCAAAAATATACCAACAGAGATGTTCTTATCATCTATAGCTTGTGATAACTTATTGACTACATACGAAATAGCGAGGTCAGTAGAGCGATTTTTTCTAAATCCAAATTGCAAGTCAGACAGAATATTGTGTTTGTTTATAAAAGAGATTAGTCTAGAATAAATTAACTTTTCAAAAGTTTTTGAGAATAAAGATACTACTGTGATGGGTCTATAGTTTTTAATATCATGCTTATTGCCCTTTTTATGTATTGGTGTAACTTTACCTATTTTTAACCCGTCAGGAAAAATTCCTAACGCTAAAGACATATTGAAAAGCTCAGCTAACGGCTTCGCTAATGAGTAACTAGCCTGTTTAATAACAAAAGAATTTAAACCGTCACAGCCTGACGCTTTACCATGAGGAATTTTGTTAAGAATATCCACTATTTCCTCTTGCGTAATGGGCGTCAAGAAAAGAGAATCTCTTGGTGCATGACCGTCTTTGTCGGTGATTAGACGTCATTGAGAAGAGAAGTAAAACAGTTGGCGTGATTTTAAATGTTCAAAGTTCAAAGTACACACAACCCGCAATGTCATTGGAGTCGGTGTGATCATCTTCAAGACGGGTGACGTTATTGAGTTGACATTTCTCCTCTTTATCGCTGCTCTGCCAAACGTTAAAGGAGTGGCATCGAGGATCTGATGTACACGCCCAGCCACAAGCAATCACACCCTCTACGGCCAGGTTGTCGATGACGTGGTTGAGAGGGCAGTTATGAGAGACACGCCCATCGGGACCAATCAGGGTGTGGTAGATTGGCACGATAGGGACTGACATCTCACATGCAACTAATTTATGAATGTCACTCTGGCATTGTTCACCATCAGACCAAAGTCCATCTGTCGCCATCATTCGGGCACAGTTTAAGTCGATGTTGTTTCTTGGCCTGTTCTCTTTCCAGTTGGAAAAAATTGCAGGCTGACCTCCACACAGCCAAACTCCCTCGTGAGCAGCATCTGTGCAGCCGATCCACACACCTTCACGCCTCTCTTTCACTGCCCACTCGTAGATGAAGTCGTTTTCTTCTCTTGAATCAGGCACTATGAGGTTGCTCCCCGGTCTCTTGCATGCAGCCTCGCCTTGCATCCAGTTCATCTTCTCAGGGAGTAAGATGTAGCAAGACCGACGCCATTTTGCCCAGCCAGTTGGACAAGAGGAAATGACGACATTAATGCTTTGCATTGTCATCAATATCAAGATATGAAACAGAATGGTATTCATGCTTTAAAGAAACGTTGTTATCACGCACCACAACTCTGGTTTTAGATCGAGTCTTTCGTTAAATAAGATACGTGGATTAAACATGCGAGAAACAACGAGTACAACACGAGGCTACAGCAGGTAGTTTTATTTTCCGTCGTCACTCTCCCCGTGTTCAACCGCGTCTGTAATCAGCGTCTGAATTTTGTTGGTATATTGTTAAAAAGTGATCAAGTGTATGACTCAAATTTAACCAACAATACCCAAACGGTTGCGATGCCAACGGGAAAAGGCAGCAACAGCACTGGTGAATCTAATCAGATTGATGAGGATTGCGTTAAAAGAACATTAAGCACTTTCTATACAAAGAACATCATACAAAATGATATTGGGTGCATTGTACTCTAAGTCTAGACTACAGTACAAGTCGCTAGTGTTCGTCGCGAAGTTGCTGGCTGCCGACTTGACCAGTCGTGAGAGCAGTAGTCTCGCGCAGAACAGCCCTCTCGCGGGATTATGCGAGAGGCCGTTCCGCTATCACCGCGACAGAAATTTAACGACTTGTCCACGAGTCTACTCTAAGCCTGACTCAGCATTAACTTCGGTCCCTGGAGGGGGCGTGAACCATTTCTTGGTCAGACTGACCGGGAAACTGGTCACAAATGGAATTTTGACTGGGATTCTACGTCAGTTTAACCAATTTCCGAGTCATTTTGACACAGATTCCGGGTCAGTTTGACCCCAAAATGGGTCAGGCCTCCACGGGACCAGGGCCCAATTTCATAGAGCTAGTTAAGCACAAAAAGTAGCTAAGCACAACAACATTTCGCTTACCAGAATAAGGTTACCAGCCAAACTACCATGTCACATGTACAATTGTTGACTGGTTTCCTGCTCATTTTTGATTAGCAGACAATTGTTAAGCAATATTTTCTGACCCGGGAAATTTTAGAGTGTGCCGCAAAACTGTGGACCCCGAAAGACGTTAGGTTTCAAATTAATTATGAAACGTAATATTTCTGTACACTTTGATCAATTTTACTTTGTTGTGAAACTAAAGCCACCAATACTGAATCATACCCGGCGTTACATTTTCAATGCCCAATTTCATAAAGCTGTTTGGCAGAAAATATTGCTTGGCACTTTTCTTTGCTAAGCAAGAAATGAGTGGGGCACCATTCGCAAGAGTGTAACCTAATATGGAATGTTGGCTGGTAACCTGTTTCTGCTGAGCAATTTTGTCTATGCTTAGCAAGTTGTTGTGCTTACAGGCTTTGAAATTAGACCCAGATGATAAACCCGAGGAACCATCAACAGTGTATGGCAAGGTGTCCCGTAGGCCTCAACATACGAGAGAAGATGATGAAGAAATGTGTTCAGTTTTAGATGAATCCCGCGCAATCAGGGCCCAACTTCATGGCTCTGCTTACCGTAAGCAAAGAATCAGCGCTTACGGAAGCAGGGAATTCCGCGCCTACGTCAAGCGTATTTCACGGTTTAGCATTGAATTTTTGCTTGTGCGCGTGCGTAGTCCACGTTACTGGGCACGCGCTTACAAAGCTAGCGGAGAAATTCGGCGCTTGCTTGGTAAAGCGGAGAATGGTGATCGCAAGCGCAGAATTCGGCGGTAAGCAGAGCCATGAAATTGGGCCCAGGTAAGGACTGTAAACCCCCAATCCTCAGGCACGGCACCGGTCTGAAGTTGGATTCGAACCAGGGTCCACAGAGGTGAGAGGCTTGGAAGACACCACCGGGCCAACCCAATCCCCATTATCTTAAAATTACCATAATAGCCACCTTGACGGAATAACAACTCTCTCTGTGTTTTTGCAAAAATAAATAACAGCAACTCATCCGTCGACGGTTGTGCTAATTTTTGTTTGCATCCATCCCCACTGACTTCAGACTGCAAGAGCCTATATCCGTAGTTGCCGCGGCAACGAGATGATCATGCAGATTATAATTAAGATAATAGCGTTCTAGTGAGAACGGATAATTAGTACGGTATATTGTGATCCCACGCAAGAAAGTAATTTGTAAGCTACCTGCAGGATATCCCACACGTTTGGCGTCTCTGAGAAAAGGGCTATTTTTAGTGGCAGTTCTCAGACTAGTTTTTCTAGTATTCAGGATTGGTAGAGCTGACAAAATAGTCGCAGACAGTGTTCATGTTATTGTGTGATAAACCACATCCATGAGGTCACAATTAAGCCTGGGAAAATTCGGGCTTAATCCGTTGTGTGTGTCAGGAGAAAGTAGTGAAAAACCATGGACTACCTTCAACATGTAAACACGTCATTGTCCTCAATTTTGGATATAACAACCAAAATCAGCTGTGTTGCGCTTTTGTTTTTTTAAAGGTTTTTCAGATACGGTTTTCTCGAATATGACTTAATTTCCGAGGGAAATATTTCACACATATACAAAACGTTTATGAATTTCATAATCAGTGACCTTTCAGACAATAAAACAATGATGTATTTTTTATCCTTACCAATCCTGTGGTAACACCTTTAAAGGTGCTGTATACGTTTGGTAATTGGAGCCTACTGATAATGTTAATCCTATAGGTACATACAACAAAACTAACATGTGAAAATTTCACTTCAAAAGGTGGTCGCGTTTTTGAGATATCACCGAAAAATCGGAGCGAATATTTCCACGCAGGAAGAATATTCCTTATAGGAATACACAGTCTGAGAAGCGTTATGGCCATAACGCTTCTCAGATTCAAATTTTGGGGGATAAAAAGTGATATATTTTTCCATAACCGCAGTACTTCGAAGTGAAAAGTTTCTCAAAATGCATTATACTACCCAAAGCTGCTGTACTTCTTACCAAGTAAGTTTTTATTGCCATTAATTTTCAGAGTCATTACCAAACGTATACAGCCCTTTAAGTTGTTCCCATCCTCGCCAATAAGACGAAAATACAGTGAAAGGGAATGTGCGTCATTGGTTTTTAGAAAGGTAATTAATTAACTAATTTATTTCATGAACACACCTAGCACAAACAACTGAGAATAAAAGGGGTCACGTTTCAGTGGGGGGAAAAAAAACCAGAAAAAGGTTCATGTTTACAAGAGATTTTGTACACGTTCAATTTCGGCAATCTGATTTTTTTCAAAGGGATTTTAAAAACTCGACTGTCTGGTCTTCAATTGTCATTACCTGAACTGTGGCAGTATTTCGGACAAACATTTTGTTTCCGTAAGGTTTGTTTTGATATGAAAGCTATAAGGAGTGAGCTTATTGGAGATATTGGAAAGGATGTGTGTATTTTTTTTCTTCTTGTGTTTTTATAATAACTAATCTCTGGTAGTTTGTCTAATAAACTCCCCGTGGGCGCTGATTGTCAACGATACCAAGAAGCCAGCTGATGCTCCTAATTAATATGCAAATTATATGCACGCTAGAATCAAGGCACATTCAGCTGTTGACGCTGACCTAAAGTGACATGCAATCAGGGAATCGTCGCTGCCACATGACTGCGAATGGATCGTCGTATCACGAAGCGATTATGGCTCCAGGCGTAAAAATTAGTGTTCGGAGAGAAACGAAACCGAGTTTTTACTTCTCGGTCGCTTTTCTTCCTCCGTGATTTGGGACTTAAGTGGACGGGCAAAAGGCCTTTCGATTTATATTAAGCCCCATATTATTATGATTATTTGGGTTTTTTCTCAAAGTATAGCGGAGTTTACTTTTAGCTAATTCCTTCTTAGCTCTTTGAGCTAATCTTTGGGCAGAAAGCCGAAAGATTAGTAGATCGTTTCTTCTTTTATTAAAGGTGTTAATTTTTGTACATGATTGGTAGAGCTGACAAAATAGTTGCAGACAGTGTTCATGCTTTATGTGATCAACCATATACATGAAAGAAAAAACATGTGAAAATTTAGGCATATTCCGGTGTGTGACTCAGGAGAAAATAGTGAAAAACCATGCACTATTTTCAGCATAATTAAACACATTGCCCTTAATTTAGCTTGTGACAACCGAAATCAGCTGTGCCTTTTAAAAAGGTTTTCATAGAGTTTTCTCGAATACAAATTCATTCTAGAGGGAAATATTTCACTGAAAAACATGCTTCATGTAAGCTTTCAGACTTTATCCTTAACATTCCTGTATATCACAGCACTTGGGCTAAAATATCTGAGCAGAGAGACAACAATTTTAGATTAGTTTCTTAGTAGTAGCCTATTTTGTGGGCCCAATATTTTTCTTTTATCATAGGCCTAATAAGATGCAACACTATTAGATTTTTCCCTGGGGTGAGAACAGATGGATTAAAATAACTTTGAAATATGGAATTTACAGGAATACCATTGCTAAATATGGTATTGTTTTCTTAAATCATGATCAATGGATCGAGAAGAAGAGTCTCGAAGATGCTGTGAATTCCATCACTTCGAAGTTTCTCATCCGTTCAGCGAGCCTCCGTGCAGTGCAATCTGCACTGTTTATTATGAGAACCTTTTCGGGTGCAATAAATCAGAGGCACTATTTTGAGGATTTGAGCTCAATGATTCGCACGAACATGGTGCTTGTTTGTCGCACATAGTTTAAGGCTTAACTTGGGAGTGGAAACTATGTTTTCTTTACAGTGCACGTAAAAAGAAAAATACATTCCAATACACTTTTACGGAGTCAAATGAACTTCAAAATTCTCAAATTACATACACTTGAGGCTTTAAATAAACAGGCTCGCCCTCTCAAGCAAGAACGCACAGAGACAAGTTAATGGTAACCTTGTGTAGCGCCCTCTGCCGATGATAACATTTAACCCAAGATGGCTGCTCACATGGGGTGAAGTCGTTCTCTCTAATTTTAGAAGTTTTCATTCAAAAATCAGTTGATTTCAGCAACATGGCAGCCGTCCACAGACATACATGGCACACAGGGAAGAATCTGTTTAATATTCTGACAGAGCTGCCTAACTTCGGGGTCGGTAGAATCGTCACAAGGCGCCGTTGGGTTCAAATGTATCCGCAGGACGAACCGAGTTACTACAAAATCACACGAGTCAAGATTGACTGCACAAGACCGGTAATTAAGTTCGACCTGTTTTTATGTTACATACATGGCTTTATTTTTACATGCTTGATTATTCGCCAGCTTTACTTTCTGTTTCCTTTAATATTGATAAAATAAATGAAAGTGTTAAGTTATTGAAAAACTATCCATGCAAACTTACCGTACCCCACCTCCACTATTTTCCCTGTCAATAAGTTTAGAATAAGGTTTATCGCGAATAGCAAAATACCAAGAGACTTAAGAGAGGGTGCTGTTTTGCCGCGCATGATAGTGTAGTGAAAGGGGGCAACCCGGGAACTCGCGCACGACGACCGACTGTAGCATTTGCCCCCTCTGCCCTCCCATGATCCATTGCGATTCTGAATCGCGATAAACCTTATTAGTATAGTGTGAATATAATATTCTTTAATCTTTCTACTTATAAGTTATATACAAATTGCTTTTAAAATTAAGTTCCCATTTTCAAGTTGGATTGTCCTTCTTTGTTGATCTTATTCTAATAGCCGGCCTGATAAGTGCCATCCTTTAAGATTATGTAATTGTATGTGACTTTTTTTATCCTGTGCAATGAGACTTTCTTTGTATTGTATAATTATAATGTTTGTGCAGTGATAAATTGCCGAATAAATAATAATGAAAATAATTGCATTTTTTTGTTTGTTAGAAAGGTCAATGTTGACGCCTCAAATGTTAATTAATATTTCTACCAGAAATATATAATATAGTATAGGCCTAATACTACTAGTACTATTAATAAAAATAGTCCTTAATTCATAACTAAAAGTGGCCATGTATAGTTGCTTCATAAACTATTCAACTAGTTGGAACTCCATTGTATTTTGATCATTCTATATGTTGTTGATAAAAATTCCAGTTTTGGTGCAGTACCTGTTGACCACATCATTAGACTGTGCAGACGTTCCTTCTGGTTTTTACTTTTAAACTTATTTTTCTTGTTTGCTTTGCAGGAACTGGACCGAGGGGAGGTCTGGGGGGAGTGTACTTACAGAGGTGAGGAATTAAATATTTAAATTATACTGGATTTATATTTTTTTCCTTTTGATTTACACATCCAACAGCTCAAGCGCCAATAACAGGATGGTGATTAGGAAACAAGAAGAACTATTCAGTTAAGTTTAAGATGTGAAAGGAAAACACCAATGGGGAAAACCCATGCAATTTAGGGTCTGGAAACCTAGTCCACATGTTGCAAGGCTCCGGTCCAAGGTGGGATTCAAACTGGGGTCCACAGAGGTGTGAAAGGCAGGGGGGACTTAGCCAGCCTGATCCCTGAATTTATTTCATTAGGATTGTTTGTTTGTTTGTTGTTTTTTACAGTATATTAACTTGTTTTTAATTTTGTCGGTATATCAAACCAGCGATTTAACATATTTGTGATTGACATAAGCTACACTAAGCTGATGGCAAAACTATGTTGACCTGTACACTACATGTATATCCCTTTTTAAACTGACAACTTTTGGATCACTTCACTAGTCTCAAATTGTTGTGCTTGATTTTTGATTCAAAGCTACCATTTCAACGAGAACTACATGTGAATCGAAATCTTTGACGAGTGTCAATTCAAAATATTAATGATAGCTAAAAATTTGCCGACGTCGCATTTCACTCCAGGATACAGACGAGAAGGAATCTCTGTTCCAATCGGGGCGTGGTGGAAGAGAGAATGGGATCTAATCCGAAAGACTGACGAGGAAGAATTCACTAAATTCACCCCAAAAGCAGAGCACTTCCACGCTGCTCCGAACTACGCCCGCATACCTCCACTCCTCGAGGCCATGGTGAAGAAACAACTTGATGACAAGGGGGTCAAAGTCGACGAGAACGACCCGCCGTTGTTAAAGCTCGAAGTCAACAAGGGATACAGGTATAACTTCTATCAGATCAAAGGGGAGAAAATTGTCGGCGAATACTGAATATAAACTGACTGTCTGATGATAAACCAGCGATGAGAAGTTGGAGACTTCTGTTGGAATTGAGATGTGTTTGTGTCCGCATGGGGGAAAAACGGCTGTTAATTTCTTCAGATACAGAATTTATGCTCTTTGGTCTACTTCTCTATCTCTGAGGATACTGTACCCAAAAGCTCCTTGGAATCTATAACTCCAGGGGTTATCAATCTGACTTATAGAATTTGAGCTTTGTTTCGGACCTTTTCGTCAGTCATGTCTCTCAAAATAACGGTGTGGACAAAAACTGTGTTTCAGAGGATGATAGATAACACCTCAATAAACAATCCGGCAATTGTTGTTTTAAATAAGAGATTAACATTAAACTAATCAAACTAGCGAACAAAACCGGTAGTTGTTGTTTTTCTTGTCTGTGATGTTTGCCAGTACAAGTAATTGTTCTTCTTCAAAATCTTCACAGGAATGAATAAATGAAAAAATACGGACGTGTTAAGGGACATTGAGAGATAGAAAAGAGAAATTCATGATTAAGCCTTGGTTATAACGAATTGGTACAAGTCATAAATATGGCTCATATACTTATGAATATGAGATATATCTCATATACAACAGGGTATATGACTTATGCTAATTCATAGTTATTAGGTACATGTCAAGAATTATGAGATGTAAGTCATAGACAAGACTTGCAGTTATGACTTTCTTTTCTCAATGTGCAGCTAGTGTTTCTTGAAATTAATTTGGCACAAAGCGCCCGTGTTGGTCATGTAGAGCGCCCTCTATGTTTGGCACAGCACTTTAAAGGGATGTACCGAGTTGACTTGTGCCTTTCCTTCACAAAAATGACGTGTGACGTTAGATTTTCGGTCAATGTACAGTTTATTTTTCTCCTGTAATTTTGGCAGATATTTGAAGTTATCATATTTCATATAATTGTGAAGGTTTACAAACTTGCAGGTGTAAAATTGTTGAACAATTGTACACAGCACAGTTTAACACTGCTATCGGATTTTCCTTGAACACGACGCAAAGCTTCTTTTTGATGAAACCTGTCCACGATTCCATGAAGTTTTTTCAATCATGTCGACAATTATATTATATAAAGTTGTTTTCAAACATGTCTATAATTCCATTGTTTTTCCCCCAAACATTTCGACAATTCCATGGAGTTTTCAAACCTATTCACAATTCCATGACGTTTTTTTTTTTTTTTCAAAACCGGTCGACAATTCTATAGAGTTTTTTTCAAGCTTGTCGGCAATTAAATTGAGTCTTTCAAACTTGTCGACCATTCCATGACTAAAGTAAGCTAATGAGTTGCCTAAGATTAAACAAAACACAGTTTAGGCCAACCTGGCAACAAAACTGTAAATTGTTAAACTGTACCTGTCAACAATACCTTCTCCATGACAACTCTGTGACTTATGACCTATGTTGTTGTTTTTGTTTTTTTAAAGAAGTGCCATTTCATTGAAAGATTCTCAGTAGGTAATTTTAGTTTCCATCATAAAATGTATTTTTTGTGCATTTTATTTGGTTTACGGTTGCCGGGAAAAAATTACGCAAAAAGCATATCCGCAAAAAGCCCCTCACCGCCAACCAATCACCGGGTCTCCACCTCCAGGCAACCTTGGTGATGGTCGCCATGGCACCGGTCAAATTTGCATATGTCTCGTTTCCAGAGAAAATGAAGCCCTGGGGGCTTATGTATGCTTATAATCTACGGGAGTACCGTATTCAACTATTCATCGTGGTTCACTAGTGGGGGGAAAAAATCCTCATTGATAATAACTGTGTGCATACCCCGGAATTTAACGTGCTGTTTACAGTCAACGGTATTATGCGTGTGTATGAAATAACCGGGTGCATTAATATTTTCTGAACTCCGGGGGCACTTCGGCGTTAATTAATATTTCACGCAGTGGTTTAGTGCTGTGCGAATGAAAAACATACTCTACGGCATGTGTTCTACAGTTTGGACTGATGTTATATTTGGATGGATTGAACTCCGGACGTCATTAACATGATCTTGTTGTCTGCATATTTGAGCTGTTGATATTGTTCCCGAAGGCTGACGATTAAGTGGCACCAGGAAAAAAAAATGAAGATAAGAGAGACGAGTGGAGATGAAAATGGCCTGACCTCAAGATACCCTACGCTGTTGTTGTGGAAGGCAAGGATCATGGAGACCGTAGCAGCATAATGGGCGACGTGTAGCATCAATTTGTAACATGTGATTACATACAACGAATGAGCCATGTCTACTAACGGGCTGGCCTAATTATGTGGTGGACATTTTATCAATGTTTACAATTGAAATTGGCTTGTGCTTTCCTTCGCTACAAAATGACGTACAGTGCCGTTCGATGGAACTCGCAGTTCACAGGCAACTCCACCTTTAACCCTGTTATCAAATTTACATTTTTTTAACAACAGTATCCAATTATTAATTATTTCATAAATTTAAGGCGGTGTACTTTACACCGAGTGTCGTTGGATTGAGAACGCGGATTGAAATTTGAATTTAAAAAAGAAATATAATTCAAGTGAAATTTCTCAAGCGGTAGGCCTTTCAAGAAAACAAACGAATTCCAGTGACCGCATACAAACAAATACTAAGTAGATTATTCTTTGTTTTTGTAGGCGGAACAAACTTTACCGCGATGTGGCAAAAAACCCCAAAATATGTTGGCAATTTATACCACAATGTTCCTGGTTTATGTCACACAGTCAAGACTGCAGTGAGATAATATTCCTGAGGAGCCAGTCGATGCTCCCTGGAGTTGCGCCTGCACCGTGCAGCTAGCCACCGAAGGGAGCTCATTATAATCTCGCTTTGTCCCGTCGATTCCCAAATGTGACCGTTCCCCACCCTTACTCCCTCATGCGGTACACCCCAACGGATTGAAAAGCACCCCTCGTTCAAGGCCGCTCGCCTCGGAGACCGACAATCGTCCTGAATAAACTGGGCTATTGACCGCTGCCTGGATGTTGTCAACACACGGTTCTCCCCTCAAACATCTCCAGCGGGTTTACATTACGCGGATGAAGAGACGATGAAGAAGGGAAAAATGGGGCCCGTCGTACACGGCTGCCTGCACAGCGTGGATTTGCCCACCGCTGCCCTGGGAGATTGAACACCACTGAGCCCCCGGATACAAGCAGCTGAGATCCGCTGAAATGTTGACGGTTCACAACGTTGACAGCTCTCTGTCGCTTCACCAACCGGAGAAACGACCCACCATTGCAAAGAACCCCCTCGATAAAAAACCAACATGGCGGGGATTTGTTTTTTTCCTTCTCCAGGTTGGATTTTAATCTGTCTGAGTTGAGAACTGGGACTCTGATGTGGATAATATACCATCGACTACCTTGAAAAAACCGTGAGATAATGCGGGACGCTAGGAGCAAACCTGGACCGCGGCTCCACTGCGGGGTTTTCCGGTAAGCGATTGTCCTTATTGTTCTTGATGGTTGAGACTAGAGACCCCGCCAACTCAACCGTAGGTCACGTCGGTGAAGTGCTTTTTATTTTTGCCGACTGTCCCAGGGGAGGCCTCATGTTAATGCAATGCATATTCTACAGGAGGTCAGAAACCAGACTTGGGTTTTAGGAGAGGGGGAGAGAGAAAAAAATTATGATTGCACAGCCATGCATGCAAGCAGCCAAGGCGACGCGGCCAATAAATTAGGCATATTCTGTCGTGAATCAATCATAAAGACTGTAAATATCCTTGTGGCCGTAGAATTGAATTCGAATATTGTTGGTGTCGGATGCAGAGCTACAGACGAGAAGGGAGCGATGAGTCGGGGATAAGTCTGTGCTTTAGTCTGTGCAGCGGGTTAGTACATCTTGACACTCGACAGCAAAAAGCGTCCGAAGCCAGCCTGTGGGGAGAGTGCGCAAAATGGTGCCGCTCGTTTTGTTATTGTTGTGATCTGCAGCACTCGCTGTAAAGATAATCCGGGTTCCAAATTAAGGAATGACGTCACTCCTTACGTCGATGCACTATGAAAGCATGATTATCTTTGACAGATTTACCACTTTGGGTAGCAATTGAATATGTATCTACCGTTTGGTTGTCACTTGTCTCCCGGCGTGAGTTTTTCCCCGCTGCTGGTTGTTTTGTTAGCGGGCAAATGGAGACGTTGTGTATTTGGTAACGTCCTGAACTGTTTGCACTTTTTTGGTCTTTTGCTCTTTTTTTAAACATCCCATAAATTGTATTTTCCATAAATTAAACACAGTGTCACGTGTGTACAAACAAATCAAAATA
This sequence comes from Leptasterias polaris, assembly GCA_037783415.1. Taxonomy (NCBI): domain Eukaryota; kingdom Metazoa; phylum Echinodermata; class Asteroidea; order Forcipulatida; family Asteriidae; genus Leptasterias; species Leptasterias polaris. The sequence continues at coordinate 4,817,582 of JAZGTN010000077.1, forward strand.
CGCAGAATCTTGTTACCACCCCCCCAAAAAAAGAGAGTTGGTTTTAAAAATGATTTGTGTGTTGAAATTTGTGTTTGTTTGTAAATACAAGTATTCAATTCAAATTCAATTCAATTCACGAAAAAGAGAGAATAATAAACAAATTTAGAACAATGATTTAAATCAAAGACAATCAAGAACTGATTGAGAAAAATAAATTAATGAAAACAAAAATAAGTAAAGAAATTAAAATAGTACATTTGTATAATGTAAAGGATACGTAGCAAACCAATATGGGGGCATTTTCAGGAGCAAAAAAAAAGAGGCTTGTTTTGAAATGCCTACTGACAAACACACACACACAAGTGTGTAACAGCCTGCAATCGTGGACCCTCCTTTGTTCAACTCTTTGTGATAGCAACCGTGGACCACAAAGCTTTCCTTTGTGATAGCAACCGTGCACCTATTGTCCTCATTTGTTATAGGTCCCCGGTTTGAATGTGGTTACCTACTCACACACACACACACACAAATTATACCCCACTTTGCTATACCCTTTGGCTTTTTCGTCCAATAAAGAATTTGTCATAAGGATCTTTCACCCCATCTCTTTGGTAACTAACGGTAACAGAAAGTTTTGGTGTGGGAACATCAAAGATTGGACACAAAGTCCCAACATCACAGAATAAAACGTTTACGAAGTGTTCTGAATCGCACGAGTGATTGTCTGCACTATATTAGTACAATATATCACACAAGTATTTGTATATATTATGGGGAAAATAACAAACGTTCATGGCCACCAGACAGTGTTTGATAATTATTAATAACCTAGGCCCTATTATATCATAAACTTGTTATACAGACTAGTTTTCTGAAAATAATTATGTACGGTCGTTGTTGGTAAATAGTAATGACAAAAAGCTTTTGTGCGTATAATAGGCTTTGATTAAGCACAGATAATTCAAGGAGGAGGTAAAGGGGTGGGAACCAGTGAATGTTTGTGTACAGTTTAGAGTCCAAGAGTGGTCAACCAGTGTAACCTGCAGTGACATCACCTTTTTAACTAGAGAGCCACAGAGCCTGGTTTTCCTGCAGGAACGGTTTGCAAACAGCTCAATGAAAGAAAACATTAACATCTGATATTTTATGGAGATTGCACTGTCTGATTTTTTCCCCATCAGCTTTTGATATGAAGAAAGGGGGCATATTTCAAAACTTGTTCAGCCGTTATTTTCATAATTCCTGAATTTATGTGGACATATGACACAAAATGTAAAATTTCCCACTAACCAGTGTAATATCTTGCCTGCAAGGAAATGCACTGGAATGTACAAGGCCTCTCTTTTTGTAAACACAGGTTACATGGTCTGTATTTGAGAAAACTGCCGAAGGGGGTTTCCCTGATTCTCTCTCCCATCCCACCCCCATGTCAGCCAGAGCTGACGGGGAATTGTTCTATCTCAATGGTTCAAGCACGGAGCTAAAACAGTAGAAGGGGCCGGATGAAAAAAAAAACACCCACTCAAAATACAAGAAAGAAAACTCACAACAGAGAAAAAAAACCTAGAACTGTTTGATTGTTGGTTGGAACAATAGGAAACAAGACTGCAAATTTCTCTCGTATTTGTTTTAGGCCCTCAATGAAAGTGTCAAAAGATTTTACAAACAGTGATGAATTGCATTAAAATCAGACGGTTCACAACACCCATGGCACGGTTTTCATAATATAGATCTGGGTTCTGGCTATTGGAAAATGCTGTACTATTTATTCTCCGTCGTAACCGTGGGGCCACACGTACCACAGTAATGCAAAACCACTCCGACTATACACTTTAAACATTAATGTTAGATACTTCGGGCGAAAGGTTGCTTCTACGGGGAGGCCCTTCCGTCGTTCGTGCACCACCGGAGCTATTCCATAAGGAACATGCTTCTTTCCAATTTTGTTCGCAAAATCAAAAAATTCCAAATCAATTTCTGGGTTGCCGTCGTTATTGGCTCCCCCCACCCGTGCAGGCTGGGGGTCTCACCTCACGTAGTTTGATATTGATCACATGACCTAACATGGCGGTCATCACGTGATGCCCTATTACATTGCTAGTATCATCCATTTCTCAGTATGAAGAATGTCGACCATGAAGAATGTCGACCATGAACAATGAACTAATTGGTTTTGGGGAGAAGTTAAGTTCTGTGGAGTATTACGACGAAACTTGATTTTAGCCATAAACCTTTCACATATTTGACATTCAAGTAATTTCTTAAGAGCAACATATAAAATAACATTTAGGCCTACTTGATTTGGAGTGTTTTTTCCCTGGCTTCATATTGCCAGGCAAGATCGTATTGCTTTAATGTACATGTAGGTAAAAGCAGTTTTGTCTTAAGAAATAATTGGTACCTAATTTTTCCTATACATAAAAATTGTTTCCCCCAAAAGTGAGTATGCAAGTAACCAACACAGAGTGGGGTGGGATGGGGGGGGGGGGGGGGGTTTAGGATCCAGATACATTGTAAATTTACGGCAGTTTATTTGGTAACCAACGAAATCGAATATCTTAACGCTTTCTCTCTCGTGGTGACCACAACCCCAATATCTTGCAACTCGGTCATCCCTATAATGTATTCCAAACCACGTGAGAAAAAGACCCCACATTAAACAAAATCACGCGGGAAAAATTAGACGTAGAAACGAAACACCGGGATTCCCTCAGAGCCTCGAACATGATACCTTCACAGTCCGAGGTATTTTGTGAACAACCATACCGCTTCTTGATTACGAGACTAACTCGACGTGTAAAAAATAGTGCCACCGCACAATATTGCGACTCGTCGCTAGATATTAGATAATTCCGTTTGACCGACATACCTTAATAAAACAGCTATACCGAAAAAAACGATTGCAGTTATGAGTTCGTAATCACGGATCGTAAATAGGCTATACATAAAAATAGACGTTGACATATCCTAACAGGGCATCATGCATTCATTCGGTATACTATTGTGAATATATGTAATTACGGGTATTGTGAGTATACGTAGGCCTAATAACGAATTAAGTTTCCGTAAGTTAAGTGTCCCCGGACACTATTTGTGTCCGTAACAACACTAATTCCGCATCCGTAGAAAGGAGTCACTTCGTCCGTGATAAATGTTTCATATGTTCGTAATAACGATTTATGCATCCGTAACACAGTAATCTGAGTTTTCAAAACCTGCAACACACAGTTATTCATTTGTAGATGTTATTAGTCCCACTGTTTGAAATATTTGCATTTCAGTATTCACTGAAAATATTGAATGTTATTTTTCCCAACTGTCGCTCAGATTTCCCCATTCTACGTCAAATACCGTCAACCATTGTTGGCTTTATTCTCGTAACAAACGTGTGTCAGTTAGTGAAGTGCATCAAGTGCATCTGTAGGCTAATCGAACCACTGTGACTCCACTATTTTTGACACAAACCATCAATCTTTCCCCCCATCGACAAACAATCCCCAAACAAAAGACGCCATCTTAAAATCTATTCGAGAATTCACAAAGGAGGTTTTTGTGCGGTAGTAGCGAAATAGAAATGCATGTTTTCAAATATAGTATTCCACAGTAATAGTCGCCTCGGATATAAGGTCGTGTCATTTTAAGTGGGAACTTTCTTTTTGGCAGGATTTCAATATTAGGTAATCCCCATTGACAATCTCCCCATGGAATTAGTGTGAAACGTGTACATGGCGTTATTGGAGTATATTGGTTCACGCATGTTTGTTTCAGATCGAATTCTGAACTCGCAGTTGAAACAAAAATAATTGGTTGATCATAATGGAGGAATTGTTGACTTGTAACACCATTGTCCCATCGGTTTCGAGGGAATGCATTCGTTCCAAATATCTACTTTGAAATAATAATTTTATGTGAATTTACTTGTAAATAAACAGTTAGTAGACAAAGCTGTTGGCATGTGGTTTATTTTAATAAAAGCACACGCCGACACTAATAACGAGTCCGATGAACGTTTCCCCCTTGTACAGCATAGCAGAAATGCCCATACAATATGCATCAGTTGCCACTCAGAAATCCCCAGTTGCTACGCAATACAATTCAGTGTGCACAAAACATGTTGGGTCTAAAACATATTTTGCGAAGGCCTAGCCTCTGATTCAGTCGTCACAGTCTCCGAATTAAGGTCACTGCTCTCAGCTTGATTGGAGTTTCCAAGTGCTTGTTCATTTTGGTTATTATTAGGTAATGCTCGTTTCCCTTTAAAGGCAAAGTATACCTTTGATTTATTGGAACCGTTCGATTGTTTCAATCAAATAAAAATGTTGATATATACAATAAAAACTAAGCTGTGAAAATTTCAGTTCAAAAGGTGGTAGCGTTTTTGATATATCGCAAAAAATATGGAGCAGTTATGTCCCACGCAGGAAGAATAATCCGTAATTGGAATAAACAATCTGAGAAACGTTTTATGCATAAGCATTTCTGAGATTGAAATGTTTTTGAATCCCTTTCTCTAGAACCACTTTCCTTAGAAAGGATTAGTTTCTCAACATATTATACATTATCAACAGCTGCAGTGCTTCTTACCAAGTAAGTTTTGATGGTCATAATTTTGGGTGAGTAATTACCTATTATACTCTGATCCCTTTAAACTAAACTGGAAAAACACAGTTGTTTATACACACAAAAATAGTTTTGCTATTATTTAACAACGCCATGTTATTCTGGCACCAGAGGACGTTTGAGAGAAATCCGTGTTTCTGTTTTCACAGTCGCAATTACTGGCGACATTTTGCGAAAGTGAAAGGTGGTACCTCAAGGATTACACATAGGGCATGTACGTAATGGAACGCCACATCTTCGCAATTTACATCTCCAAAGTCTGTACGCGAAAGAGACCCTTTTTTCTCTCAGCCCCAAAAATCCCTGCTGAAATCCCCGCTCCGTACACACACACTCTCCCTGTCCTTATACCGACTGTTGTCATAAAACCACTGACGGCATTTGTATTCGTTTTTCACATCGGCCTTTTCCAAAATGACGAATTCTGTAATTGGCATGACACCCCGAAGCCAGGTAGAGCTCACCGACCATAGCCACTGCATAAATACAAGACCTTACCGTACTACTCAGGATGGGAAAAAAAAAAAAACATTGCCTTTCTTGTTCCTTGAAACACAGATGGAGGCGTTTCCTGCACTGGATGGAAAATGATACCTCCCGTATGCTTGGAGTGCAAGTCGGGTGGACTGCTGTCTCAGTTAGTGTTGCCTGTCAGGGCCATCACGCCAAATAAATCCCATAGTCTACGCCGATGCGGCTCCTCTTCGTGGCCCATACACGCCGGGTTGACGAGCAATTTCACCGCGCGTACACGTCGCTTACTAAGCTACGCGGCTGTGTTCTCCGCGGCTCTCTAGGGACCCTCTTGCTTCCACGGCGCTAACCACTCAGTATGGCTTTGCTTTTAAAGAAAGAAAAAAAAGACGAGATAGAAAAGAAATAAACGAAGAGAAAGATAGTACTGTAAGGTGAGGGACCGAGCTGTGCCGACGGGCACAACCCCTCAAAGTTTCCGACTGCATTTTAGGCCGCCACTAGCCCCGAGTAGGACTTAGAAATTTGCGAAAATTGTGCCTGGCGTAGTGGGTAAGCGGTGTGGAATGCATGGTAAGCATGCTACGCTATCTGCTCATCGCCCCGAGGTACGGGGGCTTAAGTTTCCAACGGGAGCTCCGTGTCTGAATCCTGGGCCGTGGCTGGATGGAGAGAAACAAGCGATGGGAGAGGGAGAGGGAGAGGGAGTCTGAGACACGCAGGCGGTATGATCATGCCGTGATTTGACGTGAGACGAGTTAGACGGCGCGAAGACAAAACTACTGAAAAGGCGGTTGTCGCTCTGTGGAGCACCGAGTTGAGTGATGCAGTCTGCGCTGCATGCATTTACTTCAAGCCATGCCGTGCCCCTATTAAATTTTACCGCTGAACCATGAACGAGAGACTAATGGGAAGCCATTTTGCCTATTTATTCGGTTGTTGCGGGGGAGTGGGCCCCAGTAATCTAGGATTATGTCGGGTGGCCTCGCCTTCAGAAAACATGTCACCTTCTATGCGATAACACACAGTCTTTTGTGAATAACATGAAACTCAATGGCACTATACCTATCTACGTCCGTTGAAAGCACAACATGCACACAACCAGTTTGTGTATTTTTCACAAATTGTTCATGATTCATTATTTCAAGGTTTTTATTCCAATTGAGGGGGAAAAATAGCATTTTACAATGTTATAATTATGTTTTCTTATAGTCACTATGCAAATTTGATTTTTATGAAGACGAAATCACACACAAAAACCAACTCTGTCTTTGTGTGAATTGTTTTGACTTTGAGTCCGCTGTGCAGTGTTCTGTATTGTATGATGTACATGCATTGACCACACAACAAATAATCACATAATATACAAACATAACTAAGTTGTGCCTACTTTTTTATGAAGAGTTCTAAGCGAAAATAAAGTCTGTCTTTTACGTGTGAGTTTAAAGTTTAGAACAATACAGCGTACACCGTTACCCAAATAAACGGTTAAAATATCTTATAACGAATTAAATCTTTAAACCGAAACTTAAACGAGCGAATTTATGCCTCAAATTGTATCTTAGGTTAAAAATAACTGCTTTATAGTTAGAAGTCGTAATAATTATCGAATCACGCTGGAAAATTGCTTTGTTTTTTGTGACATTTTGGTCGATATGACACTGTAGTTTAAATTTTCGAACGGATAAATTGATCACGTGGTTCTTCTCAACACAGGTTCAGAAAAATCCAAATCCAACTAACTCGTTCAGAATGACTTTGATATTCGACACCATTTCTCACACCATTTTTGTTTACGTTGAATACTTCTTCACTTTTACAATGTATGCATTGAAACTGACGCCTCGCGCAAACACAGCGCTCATATTTAAAGGCATGGTATAAGTTAATAACCTTTGGTAATTACTCCAACAATAATCGACCATAAAGTCATAGTTGGTAAAGAGCACTGGAGAGCTGTTGATATAATAAAACATTGTTAGAAGCGACCCCCTTTGAAGTAATGTATATAGTTTTAGAGAAAGAGGTAATTTTCCACCCAAAACGTTGAATTTGAGAAATTTATAGTGAAATGACATTAACAGTGAACACAGCTGAAGCATCAGCTATGATATCAATGTGATGTGATTTTAAAAATATGTTTGGAATATATTTACCTTAAAGGCCTAATATTTAGTATTATTTTAAAGCCTTTTTCTCTTCTATTTACTGATGAACAATACTTGAGCCAAGTTTTGAGTTTTGGCGGGAAGTGCCTGGTTTTGGCGCGGAGTGTCACATTTTACGGGAGTATATCATATTTTAAATGTGATTCCGTTTTGTCCATCCACAGTAGACTTTACATTGAACTGTTAATGTCACTGCATTGAACTGCATTTTTGTTCTCTAATTAGCAAATTTTGTGCGGGATTTTTCCCTCTCGAGCAGCGTAACTTGCGTGGGTGGGTTGGTGGGGGAGTAATCACAGTGGCCCCCGACAGTAATGAGGACGTTGGGTGGGATTTTAAAGTCTTTTGTATCGTGGGCTGCAGAACCGACTGTCGCGGGGCTACAGAACCAACTGCCGCGGGCTACAGAACCAACTGGGGTATCATGTAATGAGAAATGAACATTTTTAACGTAAAATACGCTATTGATAACAATGCCAAATACTTCATGTATACAATACTTTATCTAATTAGGCTGCTTATGCAGAATATTGCTTAACGTTTTTATGCTAAGCAATAAGCAGGAAACCAGTGTCAAACAGTACACATGATATTGTATTTTGGCTGGTAACCCCCTTTCCATGGTAAAGCAAAGTTATTTTTGCGTTTAGCTTTCTTTGTCTTAATAGCTCTTAGAGACCAAGTTCAGGTCTACACTCTGTAGGGTCGATAATTGATTGCTTGTGCAGCCAAGAGTGTTGAGTGATTATACTGCTGCAGAATGACAGTTCTGTATAGGCCTAATGATACAGAATGAAATCTTTTTAGTTCTATTATGAAGTGTGCATGAAGAATGTGAATATTCTCCGTAAAACACTCAACAAAAGTGAAACAATGGATTTTGATAAGTGGCCATGTTTGTCTGATCTCCTGTATACGCACTGTTGATTATAGCTCTTATGCATACAGGAGCACAGACCATTTCCTTTTAGCCTCATCCTCGTTTGTGTGAAAGAGAACCATTAGTAGGATTTGAAGCCTTGAATGGCGGAAAGACAACATACCGAGAATGTTTAATCGCAATAGAATAACTTTTTTCGACGTGTTTAAATATTGAGGTTCTCAAAAAAAAAATCCAGTGATTGCCCCCCCCCCCCTTTCCCTCCATCTGACTGATATTCTTCTGTTTGGATTCCAACTCATGTATTTTAATCAATAACCTGTTTAATTTGAAAGCACTATATCAACACTCTGCCTCTGGTTGCATTCAACCACTAACAACTCCCGCACTTCATAGTCACGCGGATACCAGCTAAAAATGCATCTCTCCTCTTAACCATGAACAAAAAAACACCGAACCACCGCCAAATTAAAATTTTAATTCAGTGGCAATTAATTTATTCACACGAAACCCCTGCTCAGGCTGATCAACCGAATGTATGATTTAGTGCGTTGACTTCCCATACATGCAGCGGATGGTTGTCCGTCCAACCGGCAGAGAAAACCCAGCGAGGCAGCTGCATGCTGGCCCGATACCGAGTTTTGCTTCTCTTCTACGGTAGGCGTGAGTTATCAATCACGTCACTGCCTCGCATTCGCGGCTCATAACTAACTTATAGTCTACGGTTATGTTGTGTGTATTCAAGAGTCACAATCGCGGGCCTCAAAAGGCTTTGTACGTATACACTTCTTTTGGAAGGTGAACTGTTTTGTAAATGATTATGGGAGTTTTGGATATTCCAACCACCTCACGGAAGTTGCAGCTGATACCAAGCGGTGGTGTAGGGTTTTTGTTTTTGTTAGGAGTGGCGCATAGCGTTTGCATCGTTCTGTTGTTGGTATGGATAATATGTCTGTCAATGTATGACATTTTCAGCCCTTTGCACACGAAAGCACTTTAGCAAAGGTCCCTTGCTTTATTCAAGCATGGTTGTACAATAAAGAGCCTACGTTTTTTGAATGACATTTTGATATAATTCAAAACATTCACTAGTACTCTCCGTCCAGTTGTGGTTGTGTTGCATCTTCGGTAGCCATCATACATAGCACAATTTGTGACGTAGTCGCTTGATGCGTATCTGTCACGTCATGTTATAGTGGGTATACATTGAATTCTTCCATTGACATTTGAAACAGAGAAGGTATATAGACGGTGCAGTATTCGCCATGGTTTTTTAAACATTACAGGCTTTGTCTTCAAGAGAATCGCCTTTTGTTTTCCATCTTCCCAGTTTTGTGACGTAGAATTTGCGTGGATCAAAAAATCAAGATGGCGGCCCTGCGATGAATGCAAGCAAATCTAAATTACATTGTAGTGCTGGTATGTGATTACCATATCATTAGAAGAGATGCGTTTATGAAACCTTCGCCCTGTGATGTACATCAGAGAAAGCCGATGTCAAAAAAACCAGAGTTTAAGAAAGGAATGTTGGACACAATTCGTCGCTCATGCTAGAATAAGAGAATGATAAATTTACGGCGGTGAGGCCTCAAACGCTGATTTACGCTGTGCAAGATGAGTAGGACTTACTTCCCCCCCTGGCTGCCTTAACTTTTTTGTACACACTCATTTCACCGGATAGCCTAGGCAGCTAGATTGAAGGCGTTGGAGCGAAGAGTCAATCACTATGGAGGCAGATACCCGACCGTCGCTGTTCGATGCTCAGACCCCCCTTGTCCTTGGTTCCTTATTATGATAATCGCACATCCGTGACAAGCCGCGTGCAAGTTCACCGAACCCTCCCCGAGCTTCCAAACAACGTGCATGGGGGAGAAACTCACGTGTGAAATTTCACCGGTGGTTGATCGACGGTGACTCCGTTTCATCTTGCTGCAGAGACCGGGGGCTCCCTATCAGCATACAATAGGGGGAAACCGGAAATGTTATGACTACTTTTCCCGCCAAAATAAAAGTTGATATGTATTTTGTGTGTGTATGATGAGCTTTAAATGTTTGCCCTTGAACTTCAAAGGTCTGCCTGCATGCATCCTTCATTAACTGCCTGGTTGGCTCATAAACGTGACGTATTGATTTCGAATTAGGCGCAGCCTTTCTGTTGTCATGACCGAAACCAAAATTCATACATTTATCTAACAGCATTATGCTCGTTACAAAAATGTGAAATCTTTTGTTAATTTGGAGAGTTCATGCATTCATTAATAATAATAATAATGAGACAACATTTTGTAAAGCGTCATCTATCTATGCCCAAACATGTTCAGAGGCGCTAGCAAAAAGAACAAATTAAGAAAAGTACCAAGAAAGAAAATCAAAGTACCTATACAACGGATGTAATTAAAAGCACATTAAAGAGAGATTTGTACACTAACAAAATACAGGTGGATAAACGCAATATATAGAGTCAGTCAATGCCGAACAAATGTGTTTTAAGAACTCTTTCTGAAAATGTTCAGAGATTCTGTAGGTCGGATATTTAATGGTAAAGAGTTTGGGCACTGACGGTGTACATTTAGATCGTAAGACTCTGTTGTGAAAACGTATTTTACTATACTAGCAGGTGTTTACGAAAAAATGTGTTAGCACGGGATGGTATCATAGGGTAACTGACGAAAACGACCGGTGGGTATCGTGGCACTGTCTGCAGAAGAAGTTTAAACAACGAGAACAATGTAGGCCTATTGTTTCATGTGAACTCTTTTGGAAGATAAGATATTTATTTTTGACAACAAAGTATTTTTGGTTGAAATTGAACTTCGAATTAAAATCAATACAACGCTGTTTCCTTTTACATCGACTACTCGTAGAGACTTAATATCCGTGAATAAGATCAAGACTGCCTTACACAGTGGAATGTAATTTTTAAATAACCGTAAAAGTCTTGTCGCACAGGGTAAATTTATGTGGCAACTTAGACTAGAGGCAACCAACTGCACTGCATTGAAAAGGAACACTTTGGTAGAACAGAGGAGTTATTTTTCCGAAGATGCCTTACAATACTCAAGAAAATTATGTGAATATTGAAATGAGAATGTAAATGGTCCTGTGTGGCATGGCCATTGTCTTTAGCTTTTGACAAAATGAGACAGGAGTGGCATTAAGAAAATCTATGATTGAAACAGCTTTTTTCTTCATAGAAATCACTTTATCGGTCACTTATGCATACATCCATCAATTAGGATAATCACATTGGCTTTTTCCGAACCCCAAGATGTTATTGGGTGAACATTTTCACTTTATGACGCCAATGTCACATGCAATTTTACTTATGCAAGCAATTACAACGCCTTGAAAGAGAGACTAATGATATTTGAATAGTAATCGCTCTTAACGTCTTTCTAGAATCCACATTTCCAGAAAACAGTCGCGTCTCGAGCCTCTCCAGAGATCGTATCCTTCAAGTTACACTTGATCATTTTTCTGACAACGCCACCCGTCCCTGTCAGCAGCGCCTGTACACGAAGTGCCGATCCCTTCCCGATCCCGCGTCTGCGTATTCCTCAAGACAAAATTGACCTCTCCTCGTCGGGGTCACGTTCCTGTGGTGACCTTTTGAACGTTAGGTCAGCCGGGGGCGCAGAAGTGATATTTCCCAGCCCGACATGCATCTCAGTGAAAACCCGTGTATGTCTGCCAACTCAAGTTGTCATTATTTATAACAGCAGCATTCGAGTTATTGGCAGTTTAAACGGACGACTGTTCCTAGAGCAGTGAAAGTTAGATGTCAACGAGGGAACGAACTCACAGAGGTGAAGTTGTGCCACCCAATCACCCGGTAACGAGTCGGTCTATTTATTTTATGGATTTTTTCCCCCCAACGTAGGCTATTTTTTTAAAGATGAAAGTAGGGTATATATAGATGTTAATTTAAAATTCGGAAAAAATTACATTGGGTTCCTTTCGAAATCACAACTGCTGCTTTCGGTCCTACCATAGGATCTAGGACTAGACTACCATTTTGAAGTAGGCCTACATTGCATAAAGAAATGTGCTTTCAGATTTGCTGGTGAAGCCGTTAGAGCTACAACCGTGGTTTCGAGAAACAAACAACTCGTCTTTATTTAGAGAAACATTTCAAATTTCGTTTTGAGTTTGAAACGCGTCACGCTATACAGTGATAAGAGTGAAAAGGTGAACAGCTGTGAAGGTCGATTTAACGAATGTACCGTGAAGCCACAGCTTGACTCAAGATGGTGAATCACGGTTGTCGTTTTGCGTGAACTAGTGTGAATGTGATGGTCGATTTAGCGGCTGTTTGCAAATAGACATTATGCGTGAATCATTGAAGGTGATTCTTTCCTCACGCGGCAGTAATTATAACGGAATGCGTTTACAGCCTGCCGTGTTATTAAATTCTTGCAAAGAATATTTAATGGCCAAACGTTTCGACCCTCAGAGTCTTTCTCGAAGGCTAAATGACAACACAACACACACAAACAGGCAGGTGTGTGTTGTGTTGTCATTTAGCTTTCGAGAAAATGTCCTTGAACCCATTGAAGACAATTAGATTTCACTGAATGTTACAGCCTCAATAATAATATTAAAAATGCAATAATAATATATAAGTACAATATTCAATAAATAAAATAAGCAGACAATTAAACACCTTGATTCGAACTGAGAACAATTTGGCCTATCCCTACTTACAATAGGGGAAATTGTTCAACAATGTTTTTTATTTTACCCTTTCAACAATCTTAGAATTTAATCCCTCATATAAAATGATTTTATAAGTAGGCCTAATATTTCATGAAAATGTAGAGGTTTAAATTGAATTTGTAAACCATGCGTTGCTATCCTTTTAACTTAAGAGCTTATTTACCTCAAGACGAAGAGAAATGAAGGAATGGAAAAATTCCCGTCTACCTCTTTGGTTTCAGTCACGGGTCTGTGAGGTTAGGTCGTCACTTCACCCAAGATTTCTCCCCTCCACGGTATGGACGTGCCCGGTCCCTCACTCCGAGCCATGAACTCGGAATTATTGGCTGTATCGACCACACCGTGGATGAGGAAGAAGATGTGTCCGACAGCATGAAGCCGAAATGGCAATGTGATCACCGTGCGGGGTGGATTGAGGCTCGACTCTCCATACAGGTGAACCGTGAGCAAATTCTACATCCGTGAACGGATAGACAAACAAACTCACGATGTACGAGAGAGACACAAAAACCAACGAGATTGCATCAACAGAAGGAAGAGAAATGGATGAGTTGTGAAACAAACTCATTTATTCTAACAATACAAAAAGAGTAAAAACCGTTACTCTAAGTGCCTTCATGTAGGCAGTGTTCGAATTGACGGCTGTGGCTACAGCCAGCTGAAAGGACCCATTCTTCAACGCTGAAGTTGCAGCCAACGGCCTAAGCCAAAGTCGCTTGATGCATTATGTCCTGAACACGCGGTAATGTTATTGTTACCTTTTATACGCAAACAAATCAATGGCTTACAAATACAAAACCACAATGTGAAGCTGAAATGAGAAGATTTCTTAAAATCTTGGCTCTCGAAATAAATTATTGGAAATCGCATCCACTGGAAACTCGATCACCTTTGTATATTTTTTTGTTAAATTTTAATGTACGCGCAAGTGTCCTTCACTTCAAATGGAGACTAAAGGATGAAAACACAGTGAATCCACTCTGTCTGGCTTATTGGAATTTTGTGACCTGACCAAAAGTAGATTACTCTAAAATTGAATTAGTGATAATCTTTCACTGCGTTTCACATTGCAGACACCGGTTCGAATCCCACTCGTGTGGTAGGGAATGGATTGACGGTACCAATCAAAGCTTGTTACGTGGGTTTGCGGCGTCTTCGAGATACCCACCTACATCAAACTGAACACAACAATCTTCTGAGCCTACATTCAGGCCAACTGGTAACGGGTGTTTAAAGGGTGTTTACAACATTGGTAATTGTCAAAGACCTGTATCCACACTTGATGTGACCTAACATACATGAAGTAGCAAACCTGTGAAAGTTTAAGCTCTTCCGGTCTTCGGAGTCATGAGAAAACAGTGAAAACCCCCATTATATGTTTAAACTTTTTTTTCAAACATCGGATTTTATCCTGCAGGATAAAGACTATTGTTTTATTCATTTCCTAAAAACTATGGCATTTCATGCAAAACTATTTCAAGGGAAGTTTTCCACCATGACCATCTTCATACCATGTAACTTATGTGCAAATCTGTGAACATTTATATTTTCAATCTTTACAAATGTTGTACACACCCTTTATTAAAAGGGAGGTATACCTTTGGTAATTACTCCAACAGTTGATCACCGTAAAAACTGATCTGTAAAGAAGCACTAGAGAACTGTTGATATTATAAAAACATTGTTAGAAACGACACCCTTTGAAGTAATGTAGCTTTAGACAAAGAGATAATTTCACCCCAAAATTGGAATCGCAGAAAGGCACCAGCTGAAAGCACACAATGTTCTTTGCGGCAAGGGTGTTTTTTCTTTCGTTAGTTTCTTTCAACTTCGATGACCAATTGGGCTTAAATTTTCACAGTTTGTTTTATTGTATGCATAATTTTATGTAATGATACACCAAGTGAGGATACTGGTCTTTGACAGTTGCCAAAAGTATACCCTGCCTTTAATGTCGCCACTCAGGGAGGTATACAGAAAATTTAACCCAAATTAAAATTGTATTTTCTCAAATTTCATCAGATTACAATTAGTATTATTTTCCACCCGAGTGAAATATGAAACCTCATTTTTTTTCATACTGAACTAAGAAATATTGTTATTAATTTTAGAAACAGGGCCAACCAGGTTTTAAAAAACTCAATTGTTAGATGGGTCACAATTGTGTAGCTCATTTATTAACAATCCATGAAGGACAGCAATATATGGGTCAACTTTCACAGACTCGCTTAGACCGGAAACTGACAGAGCCTTTCAACGGGCCTATTGCTATCAGAAAGTCACCTCATCAACTTGCATTGTACATAATGTTTTTCTACGGGAACCAGCCCCATCTTCTTACGATGTTTTATGAAATTCAAACTAGAATCATTTTTCAATTGAAGTATTTCCCGATGAAATTAAGTCATATTCGAGAAAACTGTATCTGAAAACCTTTAAAAACCTCAACAGCTCATTTCGGTTGTTACAACCAAAGGAAAGGACAATGTGTTTACATGTTGAACATCGTGCATGGTTTTCCACTATTTTCTCCTGACTCACACAGCGGATTATTAACTAAGCCCAAATCTTTACAGGTTTGTTATTTCAGGTAAATGGTTGATCACACAAAACATTTTAACACTGCCTGCGTGTGTTTTGGCAGCTCTACCAATCTTAACTTGCCTAATTTGAACGAGTACGGTAACCGAGAAACATACAATATGCAAAGTAACTATTAATGATATATGTTTGTCTTGCAAAATTGTTATCAAATTTTAGCTCATCAATATGCAAAAGCAAACGCGTGTTTTCATACCGTGCTTGAATTTGTATAACCGGCGTGCACCACCATTACGGCAGTTCAGGCCTGTCGGCACGTGGCCCCAGCAGTGTCAGCGAGTAACAGACACGGACCGAAAGATATGTGACATACCTGACCAGGCCGGCACGAGGGGTGTCGCCTGAATAATTGACCCTTATGCCCGGCACTGTGTGCCGAGAAAACACGGTGAGCCATGGAAAAGCTGTATGTGTGCCCCGTTGGTGTGATGAAGATGATGAAGAAACCGGCTGCGAGAGGCTCCGAAACAGGCGATTTTATTAGGGAAATTCGCACTGCCAACTCGAGTGACATCCATGCGGTGTAATTCTAGCTGCTCGTTAAGCATGTATGTAGGCCTATGCCCTCTCCCCCTTTTTAATTCACGGTATAAAATGAATTTCTAACGATCCCTTTTTTTTTTTTTTTTTTTTTTAGCTAGGGTTTTCAACCCCCCTTTACCCCCTGTGGTGGTGCCTGGAGACATGCCATGGTCGCTTTGTTCGAGCTTTTGTGTAGCCTGCATGGCCCTGGGTGCTTGCTGCGTAATCAATCCACGCAAATGCAGACTGACTTTGAAAAAACAATCGGGGATGGGATTACGTGTATTAGGCAAGGGCTCCGGGTGCGTATGGCCGCGCTAAAAAGCTCCCGCAGGCCTCAAGTCGGCCGAGCCGGCCAGGCCGACCGGTCGGAGGGAAGCAGTCCACGGTGTTGTGAGACATAAAGGGTAGAGTGCCACAGTGAAATGGTTCTCGTGTTTTTTCCCCCCTCTCTCCCTTTCTGCCTTTCTTTCTTTAAGAACCGAGTGAACATTTGCTAGCTTAGGGTTTCGTATCGGCTAATGCGAGTTAGCATTACATTTCCATAACGCCGAAGAGCCCGCACACTGCCGCTAATAATACAGGGAGAGAGATGGAGAGAGTGGGTGAAAAAAGTGTAATCGTCGGGCACTGCCTCATTGAGAGAGCCGGGCTCTCACCACATTACGTGGTGAAAAACAGTCACTGCCAAGCCTCTGCGCTCAGCATGTACCCCTGTGTGGAAGATACTTTAACGGGAAAGCTCCGTTGTCAAATGCCTGTCAGTGATGTCATGAAGAAGGGGGCGGATCCTAGGCATAATGATGGGGACTCAATGGTTAAAGGGAGCCCACGACCTCGCATTTTAGACGTAATGTCAAGACTTAAGTGGATAATTTCTTTTAGTAAAACATCAATAAGATTCATGTCTAAATGAATACGTTCATAAAGTCTTCCAATTCAATTGTATTGTGTTTTTTTTAAAGGTAGTTAAAATGTGAAACCTCGTTGAGTTAGTTAGAAAATAAGATATGAAACCTATGGGTATTTGAACTAAAGCTTGACTGACCATTGATGTGTTTCTCTGATGGTTTGGCTGTCACCTGAACACGTAAAACTACTCGCCATTGTGCGGTGATTTCCTCTTGAACAAGCTCCCTTGTAGACAATTTATATAGACTGAATGTTTTTGGACAAGTCTGTTTGCACGCGTGCATGTTGTATCTTCCGTATGTAGAATGGTGCAACGTTTTGCCTTTACTGAAGTAATGGCTATGGCTACAGCTTGATCACCACGCTCGTGCATTGAAGCATAGGCTACCCTTAGCATAAGCCGTAGCCAAAGCCACAACCGACACGGTCATAGTTTTTGTATAAATTTCTTTTTATCCGTACAACCCAAACCGTTGAAAATTTCATCAAATTTTGGCGGTTGCATTTTCCATTGGACACCGACTAACGGTCGTGGGCCCCAACTTCACAGGGATGCTTAAGCGCAGAAGATAAGCTAAGCACATCAAAATTATGCTTACTAGAATACGGTTACCAGCCGAGATTCGATGTCGCATGTACCATCCATTTGTGAATGGTATCCTGCTCATTTCTGTTAAGCAGGAAATTGGTAAGCAATATAAAAACTTACTTGGTAAAGAGCACTGGAGAGCTGTTGATATTATAAAACATTGTTAGAAGTAATTGAGTTTTAGAGAAAGTGGTAATCACCCAAAAATTTGAATCTGAGACAGCCACCTGAAAGCACACATTATTTTATGTGCAACAAGGGTGTTTTTCTTTCAACGTTCTTGCAACTTCGATGACCATATGAGCCCATAATTTCACAGGTTTTGTTATTTATGCATAATGTTGGGTTACTCCAAGTGAGGATATTGGTCTTTGACAATTGCCAAAAGTATACACTGCCTTATTTGAAAAGCAATACTGATGTCCAAGAACCTGAAGATGTACGTAATGCATATTTAGTCTGATTGCAGTTGCTTTGTAAACATGATCATGCCAAGGTATTCAACATTTACCGAACTTTTGAACTCCCATGTTCAGACTGCATACAAAATCAAAAGAACGTGGTGAGCCCCCCCCCCCCCCCCCCCCCCCTTCATTATGTTCCCAGCTTATGTCTGTGGTACTTTTATATGTGTATGCGCATTCGTCTGTTAAAGATGTCATCGCCCGCGCAGGTGCTGGTGAGGTTGTACCATTTAGCGCTGTATCGTATTTCCACGCTGTAGAAAAAAACGGAGAGATGCTTTCCAAGTTTTAACCTTTCTTATTTCATTTTGAGAAGAGCATGTTAATCTCGGATGGATTAGTGCATATAGTTAGGGGGTTTTAACAGTTAGGATGAGGGTAGAGCTCTGCTGTGATCACTCGTTAGGGATGCGTGCCCCGGCATTGCAAAACTGTCTGTTTCGATCGCCGTGTTGTTTCCCGCTGAAAGGTACGGCGCACGGAGTGCACGTTTGGCTAATTATAGATGCGGAGTGGACGCTGCTACATTTCTGGTGCTGCCATTGGCCACAGCCGTAGCCATAGCAATAGCCTAAGCTAGCCGTAGCCGTAGACATAGCAATAGCTACAGTTTAACACGATTGATTTGTACACGGTCTTTCCAACCATGTAATCATTTCATAACGAGCACTTTCGAACGCTTTTTGTAGCCCAAAGCGCCCAATCCAAGGCAACTTGTCCCTTTTAATCACTTCAAGCCAATCTTGCTCTGTTACCCAACTAATTAGCTTCATTTTCAAAGGTTTTCTCTTCCACCAGCACATTCAAGAAAATATACACCACATTAAAAAAATATAAAAGCATTTTATTCTTACGTCTTCAATTCATTTTTCAGATCATGTACTGAACATTTGATTTCCGGTGTCTTTTTTGTCCAGACGCACAGAGTAGAATCACGTCTAGTCTCGAGTACACTTTACTTGGTCTATTTGTTTCTTTAAAAAAAGAAAAAAGTATAGACTTTCAGGCTCATGAAAAAGCCTCGAAACGAGGTTAAAGTCACTATACAGCATAACTGATGTATTCTTGGACTGCAGTAAAGTAGCGCTTTGGTGTCTGCAGCGTTGTTGCAAATTAGATTTTTGCGACCAGACACAAAACAAATGAACAGGACGCCAAGTCAGTATTACGTCTCTCCACCAAAGCTCTTCCAAAAATAAAAAATAAAAAGAAAAGAAAAATCAGAGCTAAATTATCAAGTGCTGATGTCTCCATTTCACACCGCCCAGACGTCAATGACCTCCTTTTTAGATAAAGACAAAGGGAAGGAGGGGAACTGGGTGATATCTGCCGGCAGAGATATCATATCTGATTCCCGCCTCCCCACCTAGCTAGGGTGTCATTTTGATTCACCAAATAATTGGAATGAATAGGCCTCCCTTTCTGATAAACGTAGCGTAATATTGTTCCTCCCAATCAGATGTCAATTTGAACTTGCATTTCGGGCCTGTTACGAAGGCAGTTGAAAAAGTGGGGTCACCAGTTTTTAAGGTTTTGTCCATAGAAACCTTCACTTCACCCTAATTTTCTGAAACAGGTCAACTTCCCGAACCTGAAGTGCTCTGTTGGCGCTTTGTGACGGGAGGGAGTTATACACGCAACCAGTTCCGAGGCAGTCACCACAAGAAAAGTAACAACTTTCAAATTTTAATTTCTACAATAATTGTTTTGTGATGATAGGAAGCGATAGAAGAAAAAATATGTCCCTTGCGTAACCAAAGCGTTGCCTCGTGAATCAAGATCCCTTATCATTATGTTTTTATTTATTTTAAATCTTCGAACACTAATCACATCTTGACCAGGAATACAACAATTATTAGGTCATCTCGGAGAAAAAGAAAAACTAAAGATCGCTAAAATATCTAAGGTTGAAATGAAGATTGTTCAAAATTTATGTGAAGCAAACTTCTCGAATACTTATTTACATAATTTCGTCTCCTTAGAACTATAAAGTCATAGTGCAATGTGTATGGGTTTTTCATAAAATTGCTTTTGCCTATTTTGGAGCTCCTGGTAAATGGAGTGTATTGATCAAGAGTGGACTTCAAAGTATTTGTTTGGAAAAAAGAAACATTCATTTTTCTAAGTAAAATATTTATTTGTTGATTTTGATTTTTGTTTTTTTCAAATTATACGCATTTTTCATTGAATGACCTTTTGATCATTACGAATTCCAAAATAACCGTTTATGACCTTATAGTTCCGAGCCGACGATTTATTCTTCAAATCCCTGAGTTATCTCTTCTAAAATCAAAGCATCAATAACTCAAATCTTTTGAGAAGTAGCTGGGCAAAATCTCACAGCTGTTGCCAACTGACAAATAAAATATCGCCATATTGTCTTTCAATGCCCCGAGAGTAGCCCGTCGAGCTGTCTGCATTTCATTTCTCCTGAAGACTTTTCAGTTTGCAATTTTAAATGTGTGTCTAGATTAATATCTAAGAAAGCAGTCAACTCCATGGGTAAAAAGCTTCTTTAATGAATTCATCCTTCGTGCAGAGAGGCCTCTCTCAATTTTACCTTCACATTTTTGGCGAAGTGACCGCAAAATCTGTGTTTGTCATTACAGCATCTTTCTTCAATTTGGGAGAAAATGAAGGACCGGCCTGAAGTTAATCCACGGCTGGGTGCGTAAACAACGAGGAGCCAGACCTTCTTCCACGATGCATCTTATCATTTCAAAATATTTGAAGAAGATGATGACGTTCTTAATAAGAAAATTAACAGTTAGACTAAAAACTCGAATATTTACTTGCAAGTCTTTCGGTAACGTACAGAGGCCAGGATTCAATTTCATAGAGCTGCTTAAGCAGAAAATATAGCTCAACAAATTTCCGCAGAGCAAAAAATGAGCAGGATACAGTTACATATGGTACATGTGACATAGTATTGGCTGGTAACCTTATTCTGGTAAGCATAAATTTGTTGTGCCCAGCTACTTTTTGTGCTTAAGCAGCTCTCGCTTAAGCAGACAATATTGCTTTATATTTGTCTACTAAGCCCAAATAAGCAGAGTACATTTCGAACATACATGGTATTTTAGCTGGTAACCTTATTCTGGTATTGAGAATACTTTTTGTGCTTAAGCAGCTGTGTGAAACTTGGCCCTTGTCCCAGTTGCATAGACCTGCATGAAAACAAAAAGTAGCTAAGCACAACAAAATTATGATTACCAGAATAAGCTGACCAGCTTAAATATCATGTCACATGTACATTAAAGTGTTACTGGTATTCTGCTCATTTGTTGCTAAGCTGAACAATTTCTGCTTAAGGATTTCTATGAAAGTATACGTTGGATGGCAGTTGGTGTTTGGAGACGGTCCATCATTTTGTAGCTGGAATGGAATTGTTGGGGCTGGTTTTATGAAACCCTTCCAATTGGCTTCCCTGTGAAGTGATTGGGCGATGACGAGCCCACTGTACCAGGGTTCAAACTTACTTTGGTTTTAGGAGGCCTAAACGGTTGGCAGGGGGTGGGGATCGTGCGTTTGATGATACCAGCATGGAGTTTGTCACACGGTCAGAGAGTGTCATAAGAAAGACGGCTAGCGAAAAGTAACGGCAGCTATTTACAAAAAAAATGAAAATTGCTTGTTGTTCTACCGATAATTTTTTCAAAAGAAATGCGATGGCCCAATAGGCGAATATCTTTCTCACGATAGGGCCTATACTGTGACGATGTGCCAGATTCCGTGTTAATAATAATAATAAAGACATTTGTAAAGCGCCTAAATGCAAAAGCCTCTAAGCGCATAAAGAGAACAATAAAATATACAAAGAGTGAAAGATACATTACAAGTAAGCAGATTACAAATAAGCAGCTTCAAACAAATGAGTTTTTAACAGAGACTTAAAACAGTGTAAAGAACTAGCCTGGCGGATATGCACAGGAAGACTATTCCAAAGATATTGAGCAGCGTAAGAAAATGATCTTTGACCATAAAAAATGGAAGCTCTTGTAGTTGTGGTAAGCAATGACTGTTGAGATGAACGTAAAGTCCGAGTAGGGGAATAATGGTGAACAAGTTCAGATAAATAAGCAAGAGATTGACATGTTTGAGCTTTGAAAGTTAACAAAAGAATTTTATAAATTGTACGAAACTTAACTGGGAACCAATGCAATTTCATTAGTACTGGTGTAATATGGTGAGAACGAGGCAAGCAAGAAACGAGGCGAGCAGCATCATAACAGACACAATTCCCCCCAATTATTTCCACAATCTGCTCCACTGTTTTAGTATTTAACATGTGAATGAAAGAACACACACTTCAACGTAGCCAAGATGCTCAAACACACGCACAGGACTTACCCATGTCTAATATAGCAGAGCTCTCGCACCTAGCTAGACTTCGGCGTTAGGCCTACCTCGTAATCCTACAAATAGGGGCCGTTCGCATCAACTGCACAATCCTTTTGTATCCATAAATGGGGGATTGAAAAAAAACAAAAAAAACCGCCACCTTCAATTTCATTTTTCCGAGTTCACACAGAAACCTTTATGTTCTAAAACTGGCATTTATCGGTGATTCTCGGTGACACAGTGTGTGTCTGTACGGCGTCAGTGTTTGACAGTAACATATGTCTGTCTATAGCGCCCACACTCCACCCACTGCGGACCACACTGACAGTAAGGCAAACTGAACCCCCATACTACTCTCTGCATTTTCGGACACTTGCAGCTCCATTTATCACATTACATTGCTTGCACAAAATAACAATTTTACTTGAACAAGAAACAAATTAACATATTTACAAGATTAAAAACAGTTACGTGCATATATAAGAAGACAGCGAATGAAACAATGAACTTACAAGTTAAAATATTTAATATCATCTTGAACACAACAAAATACCACATTACGACAATATAAAAACCTAAAGGCGTTGTCATTTAGTCTTTTTCTTTCAAAGGACAGGTTTCAAAAGCTAGCTTTGTATAAGAGCAAAATACTACAATTGGTGTTTCCTTAAGTTGCTTTATATCTAACCTTTCATATAGTTCGGTGTACCCGTGCTACCAAAAATTACAAAAATGATCTTCAATATGAATGACAAGGCACAACCATACCTCAAGGAACTTCTCTCACATGATAATCCAAGATACAATCGTCGATCTACAAACTTCTTCTAACTGTCCCTAAAACAACTACATCCTATGGCGATCATGCCTTTTAAGTATGTTTATCACGAAATATCCCAGCTACAGAATCTCTGGACATTTTCAGAACACATTTGTTCGGTATTGCTTACAACTGACTCTATTATTTGTGTTTATCCACTTGTTTTCTGTTAATGTGCAAGTGCTCTATGTATGCTTTTCTTAAATTTCTTTTTCCAGCGCCTCGGAATATGTTCGGTCATAGATAGAATGCGCTTTACACATTTTGTATTACTATTATTATTAATACCCGTTCCCAAAACTCTATCGACCCCTTGCATAACGCGGAACGCTAAATGGACCTGAGGTCACGCACACTATTTTACGCACAAAGAACACCTATCGTCCAATCATCTGCCTCCTTTGACCTCAGTGAGGGCGCTTTTTGGCCTCAGTGAGGGCGCTTTTTAGCGTGTGATGTCATATGCAAGGGGTCTATCGACATCATTAAAGAAAATGGGGGTGCTAGTACTATTATTTATGACAGTATTACATTTGGTACTTAAGATGCTAATGGCCCAAATCCATACAGCTGCTGGAGCACAAAAAGTAGCTAGGCACAAGCACATTGAGCTTAATACCAAAATAACGTTACCAGCAAAAATACCATGTCACAGGTACCATAATATGTGACTGGTGTCCTGCTCAGTTTTGTTCAGCTTCAATTGGTGCTTGAGCAGTTCTGTGGAAATGGGCACATTTTGTGAAGAGTAATTTTCATTTATTTATTTTTAAAATCTATTTATTTATTTATTAATGCATTTATTTGTTTATGTATTTCTTTATTCCTTCCTTCCTTCATTTATTTATTTGTTAATTTATATTTTTGATGGGGGTATCTAAAACTGTGGTGTACTTGAAAATATAAAAACAAATTATTATTTGGTTTATGGCATGAACAAAGACAAATTGCCAGTTTCGCCTACGCCCTTTTCCCGATATTTAAATAATTTGATAAATTTGGTTTTGAAAGCTGTACAACCGGTACAATTTTTCTTGTTTGAATTAATTTAAAGTTCACAAAAGAAAATAAATAAATCACAGCACGAATGAGCAAAATCAGATTTTTATTTCTTCACTTGAACAATTTTATCAGCAATTTCAGACATAATGGATTTAACATCGGGTTGTTTCAGTGGTAACCCTCACTACGGGATCGCAGCTAATGGGTTGCATCTTTGTTATGGGTGTATTTATATTTAGCCTCCGTACAGCCCCTATGCCCAACCCTAGGATACAAACCTCATTTTGAACAAAAGCGATGAAGAAGTAAAAAAAAACTCAGAATAAGAAAATAATAAAAATAAACGCTAAGAAAGCATGGCTCCAGCTGTCAAAAATATCCCCCAGGATGCAATTAAAACATAATTCTTCACTGGATCCTGTCTATTTGTCAAGCCATCCCGTTCTATTATAATCAAACGCTGCAATGTCCTTTTATTTCCACGGGCTATGGAAAAACACCCGAAAATTATTTCCCCGCGATCTGAAAGTAAATTCACACTTGGTGAACACAAACACAGGAGGTTATAGTTGCTTGGATTATTGGTCGTCGAACACGGAAAAGGACAGAGAAATCCCCCCCCCCCCCCCGTACAAATAAAGAAAAAAACACGAAGGTGGGGTTGGGGGGAGAAGCCTGAAGGCGTCACACACTACACTCCATATTGTGGCATTTCATTAGGTTTGTCTCGCTGGTGTTGTTGATTTCTTCCCCGCTACTTCATGCCCAGGCTATAGTGTTTATTTTGTAAAGGTCTTGTGTTCACACATATCGATGGGCCGTGTGGAAACGCTTTTCCACGGACGTAGCCTATTTTTTCTTCCTCTACAAAAGAAGGAAATCTTACATCGGATGGTCAGTTTGTTTTTCAGCGATATAGGATATTCTCTTATGTGATTTGTTCTCTTCTTTTCTTAAAAAAAAAGAACAGGCGTGGATGATGTACTGGTTAATGCATTGTGTTATGAAGCACTCACTATGTAAGTGTCCGTACGCTTCAAGTTTAAAGTACTTTAGCTCCACAATGATTTTCTGAGGGCTGTATGCTGGCCGCCAGAGATTTGATATTGTGTATTAGTATTACGATGAAGGTAAGAGTACAGTGTCCCCTATGACTGTACCCCAGCCAGACCCAAAGCTTTCTGCCCCATTGGTGGGTTTTTTACACTGTTTGGGAAACATGGCCCAGGGTAGTTTAGTTAGCCTGCCTGGCTCGGGCCTTATAACGCACACACACACATACAGTCCATGAATCAAGCTGGGGTGGATTTTCCGCAGATTTTCAGTTGAATGACAGGGCCGGAGGGCAAACTGCATACAACATCGATCGCTTTTTAACCGAGGGCCTTTCTCGAGGAAGGACTGATTTGTCCTGCTCCCGATGCAAGAGAGGGGACCGTGTCTTCCACATCATCGTCTTCATCTTCTTCGAGTCTTCGTCGTCTGCTTCACTCTCCGATCTTGGCAAGGAGACCTGTGTGAATCCTCAAGAGAGTTCGTGGTGATGAGACGATATAAGCCCCTGCATGAATAGCATAAAGCAGCTTCCTCATGAATGGAACTTACCCCCGCTGTACACGGAGACAGCCAGCTATGGCTCCTCGGCTCTTCTACTAGCACACCAGACATGATAAATCCAGATTGCAAGATGACTCGCGCGCGCGCCTGCGTGGTCCTGTACGACCATTTGCACTATTGGTAATTTCTGCCGTGTGGACGACTCGCTCGGCCCCATGATGCGAACACTATCAAAGCTGTCAGATATTTTTTCTCGAGATAAAATGCAAAAGGACTGCTATAAATATTCATTGTGACTTCTCAGGGTTACGCTTACTTTTTTTTTTTTTTTTTTTTTTCTATTTTATTTCACTCCTCTTTATTTTCGAAAAATGAAAGATGACAACAAATTCTTCCCATCAAAAACACAGCGTTGGTTCAGGCAAAGTCGATTTTCAAAGTCAATGGTTATTTTCAATATGCAAGTTTTGCATTATTTTTTCCGGTCATTTTCGAGAAAAAGGAAGAAAAAACCCCAGCCTATATTTCACTTTCACACTGCTAAAACTTGGGTGTTAAAATTGACACTGTGGGTGGTGTCACATAAAGAAACCGAAGAGAGAATCAAAGTTAACACCATATGGTATTTAATATAATTGTTTTGGCAGAAATTAGTGTCATTTTAACATAGTATGGTGTAAATGTTGATTCTTGTTTTGGTATCTATATTTATGTGACAAGACCATTGGTGTCAATTTTAACACCCCAGTGTTTGCAGTACATACATTCGTATTGTATCGATTTTGCAACCGTCTTTCAATTTCACTTTGAAATGTCTGGATTCATATTGCATTATATTCAATTAGAGGGAAGGTACGTTTGGTAATCACTCCTAAAAATAAAGGCAATCAAAACTTACTTGGTTAGAAGTACAGCAGCTTTCGATAGTATAAAGCATTTTAAAGAATCATTTCACTTCATATGTGGTTATGGAAAATAATATCAGTGTTTTTATCCCCCAAAATTTGAATCTGAAAAACGATTCTGTCAGATACGTTTCTCAGATTGTGTATTCAGTCCAATTGCGGATTGTTCTTTCTGTGTGGACTTTCCGGATTTTCGGCGATATGTCAAAAAAGACGCTTCCACCTTTTGAAATGAAATTCTCACAGGTTAGTTTTATTGTATAGTATCTACATTTATTTAGGATTAAAACAATTGAGCGGTTCCAAAAAAACGAAGTTATTCTTTGCCTTTAAATTTATAAGGCGTTTTTTACCATGCCGAACCGTCAATTTAGCAGAGTAGGCGCAACTATAGAGATTTCTGTTATAAGCTGATTTGAATTTGAATACTGCTCGAGTGGATTGTTCAATTGATTGGTTATCTTTTGGTGGGTTTATATTATATGTTTTCCCGGCAAGTTTCTTTTAAAAATAACATTCAATTTAACACCTGGCTTATTCAATTTCGTTTGAAAATAAATGCTCCGTTGCATCAGCATTCAACAGCCCAAATGAGATAGTTCAATTTTAACAGTTAAGTATTCACTGGTCAGATAAAATCATTCAAAATCATTTAAGGTCGCCAAGATTCTTCAATTTCTCAAAAGTCAACAGGAAGACGCTGGTCATCCATTCAATTTCATCAACCGTCAATAGGAAGCAGAAATTCAGCTGAAGAATTGTTAAATATTGTAGTCTTGAATGTCTGTAAATGAAGTAGACTGACTCAAACGAACCTGAATGAGAAGAACGAAATCATAAGCGCGCTAAAAGCGAAATTGAATGCAATGTAGTGGCTAAAAAAACACCTATAGTTTGAATGAATTAGGGAAACATGCGTTAATTTGAATGCGTGTTAATGAAAGTGAATTAATTTGTGATGAAATTGGCCAGCAATACCTCTTACTTATACAATCGAAAGCCTCAATTGTCGTAAGTTTTTGGAGGGTCGTACCACAGCGATCTTTGATGAATGTTGTTTGAGCTAATTGACACATTTTGAAATCAAAAAGAAAGTCTGTCAAACAATTGATAAGTTTTGCGCGTAATGTCGCATGCATCTTTATAATGCACGTTTATAATCTATAGGCCTATGGTTCATTTCTTTTGTTTTGAAATAATTTGCTGTTACGAAAGGCCAAAAGTGTCTTGTGTTACACAAACAAATTCAGAGCTTTGCGGTCGTTTTTGAAACCCGCGTCATACTTTCGCCATGAAACAATTGATTGCAATCTTAACGGAATCAACAATTCGTCACTACGATTGCGTGGACCCCCAGTCACGTGACGTGACCCAACGAACCCAGGCCACTCCCCCTACCTTGATGGTGAAACAGCACAACCGGTGTCGATATCTTCGATCGGCGTAAAAAATAACAAACAAGTCCGTGTCTGGTTTACAAGTTGCGAGTGTCAATCACATTTCCCCCCAAATGCATGCATAAAGTGTGTGTGTTACAGTGATTTTGCGTGGTAGACTCCTAATGACGTCACAAACACTGCGTCGACCATTACTAAAACGTTACATGCACAACTATTGTCGAGCCTCTGATCCACTTTTTAGCGCCGTTCTAAACCAGATAATGCGGTGGTGATGAAGTGGTTATCACGTGTCAGGGGCGTAACTGACCCTTTTTTCTGGGGGTGGGGTGGGGGAAGGGCAAGCGGGTACAAAGACATAATTTAGTGTTATTCAGGGCTATTTAGTGTATCATCCATTCATTTGTGCATTTGTTCTTTCTTCTCATGGAGGGTAAGAGGTGATAGGGCAAGTGTTCCTGCCCATGCCCCCCCCCCCCAAAGTTACGTCACTGTTACGCGACGGGACTCTATTACAATACACACAAATATGCGCGGACTGGTTTTGACCAATCACAGACGCCTCTCCAAAAACGCTTTATCAACATCATATGTAACTTTTTGTTCCATTATTTGTGTAATTTTGTTATAAAGCTTGAGTTCCTTCGGTCGAAATCAGTGTGGAATCTTTAGCTTAGTTTACCAAGCTCTGTGTGCTCTCTCCTCTGCCGTTTGACAGAGATATGTTGTTGTTTTTTAAGTGCTATTTTGTGATTCAGTGTTCATACGTCACCTACACTCTGGACAGTTTCTTCAATGATATTCGAATGTTTTGGTAAGTAATTATTTAAGTACTTTTTAAATCCTAAAAAAAAAAAAAAAAAACTCTTAATAAAATTGGTCAGATTTTAGTGATTGACTGAAAGTTATTACAATGAGTTTCCCTTTGAATGGAAGGTATGCGTTTGGTAATCACTCTTGAAATTATTGGCAATAAAAACCTACTTGGTTAGAAGCCTACAGCAGCTTTTGATAGTATAAAGCATTTTGAGAATCATTTCACTTCGAAGTAATGTGGTTATGGAAAACTATATCAGTTTTTATCCCCCGAATTTGAATCTGAGAAACGTTACCGTCAGATACGTTTTTCAGATTGTGTATTCCAATTACGGAATATTCTTCTTGCGTGGACATAACTGCTCCAGATTTTCGGCATTATCTCAAACACACTACCACTTTACACTACCAGTTTTTAAAATGAAATTTTTACAGGCAAGTTTTATTGTAGAATTCAAACAATCGAACGGTTCCAAAAACCAAAAGTTCAAAGGCCCGTTTTTCCGGGGAAAGATTTATTTATTATTATTTTTTAACAACCACAAGAGAAAAAATTATACAAGATGAACTTTAATAATTTGGGGTTTGTTTTTCTTTGTTTAACCCCAAATTACTTTTGTTTTCTCTGAACGAATTTTGACAGACATTGCTGTTTCAAAACGACGTGAGATAATGTCAGGATCCCGACAATAATTCATTTTTAGTTTTCAATTAACTACCACTGATTAGCGGATTTTTTTCGTGCAACACTTTAAAGTAAGCTTGAACTTTCTTGAATCTATACACATAGGTATTTAAAACTTAAATCTAAATGTTGGGTCAAATTGACAAAAATGGCGACTTGCCTATAAAACTCTATAGATTTATAGAGATTTGACACTAAACTTAACACTTTAAGTGTTGAATTAATAATTCAGTGTACACCAGAGTGTATACCAATTGGCTGTGTCAATAATGATTTCTTTAAAACAAATACATAAATTATTATGCGCATTATATGAGTATTGATATAATATGATAATAGGCATTATTAGGCACAATTATTAAAATTAAACGTTGTAACAGAACGTCTTATACATTATTCCTACTCCCTGGCCAGTGGGTCTTAGGCATTCCTGAAACTATCTCAATTCCTTTGGAGTATGCAGCTCCGGCAACCAAAATAATGGGCGTACACAGATAGCTCATCATTCACACCAACTACACTCGCTTAAGAATTTGTCTTATTAAACAATCTTGTAATAGTGTTGTTTGTACTCTTTGCTGTGTTACTTCATTGTGCTGACTTTTTGCGATGTTGTAGCCTTTATTGTAATGTCCCTTTAAACATTTTATGGTTAAACGCTCACAATAAATGTGGCATTACTAATCATTATTATTGAACCGTAGATTCAAATAAAGGTTAACCACTTTGCCGACACCTAAAATTGTGTATCACATACCAACAATGAAAAGGTTCACTTTCTTGCCACACTGTTTTCTCGAGGTGTAGACTTGGAGTCTGTAAGGTTGGTTTCCACACAATGGAGTAGGCCTATATGTTTTAAAATGAAACCTCGACACCGCACTCCAGTGCAGTGAGTTTAGGCTCAGTTTACAAATCGAGTATTTTTTTCTTTCTCGAGCCAACACTTGTTTGTCTCCGGTGTGGTAGTTTGTGTACACCGGTGCTGGATACTGTAGGTTTTAACTTGGACCGTGTTCTAGGTCAAGCGTGTCGCCGAGGCGTCAGTGCTGCTGACGGGTGACTCTCGTTTCCTGACACGGTCATGTTTTTGTGGAAAGACAAGTCGAGGATTCCAACAGATTCATCCCAGCCTAATCATTAATAAAAAATATTTGAGTTTGTTAAATTGTGTTAAATTCCTTTCAAACTTGTGAAAACAACCACATAGTGACACATAAAATGTCGCCAAGCTTTTGGGGGAAAAGCCCAAGCATATCTTTGATTAGGACCACTGCTCCTGTTAGTGCAGTGACGTCACGAACTCTCTTCACAGATGACTTTGCAAAAAGCTTATATTTTCCATTCACTTGAATAGATCGATCCATTAAGCCCCGCCTCCTTACGAGTTGACCAATCACAGCCGCGAAACCCGATCACCATTAGTGCAAAGATCACCAAACGGCTCAAATGGTGATCAGATTTCGCGGTTGTGATTGGTCAATGAGAAATGGGCGTGGCTTAATGGATCGGTGTATTAAGTCAAAGCATGTAGTAATCAATGGTGCGCCGTTCTGTAGACCGTAACTGAATTGGCGGTTACAGCTATATGGCTACGACTGTTGCTAAGGAGACGTCTTATACTTCAACGCATGATGACGCGGAAATCTAGCCTTAGCCATAGCCGAAGCTGTAGCCGTTAATTCAGACACGGCCTTAGTCCACTGTGACGTCACTGAAGAACCTCTTCCAAAAACGTCTGGTACCTTTTGATCCCGTGCCAATGTGGTACCACACCTTCCCGCAATAATCTTCCATTGGTTGGGCTCATGCGGTCAAATCTGTCAATCTGTGTCTAGGGACCTTTCTCAAACCTCAGCTTGGGCTCCGGCTCCAGGCTCCGTCTGATGTTCGAACCACTGAGTGCAAATACACGCTGTATATAGCAAACATTTATAACGGAGCCCAAGCCAGAGACGGAGCCCAAGCCGAGGTTTGAGAAAGGCCCTGTTGTTAAACACGACAGTACTAACAAAGGTAGGGTGAGGTCATACTTTGGTAGTGACCCCGAAAAAAAATTGTGTAATTTTTTTCCGAAAGCCTACGTGTTATAAAGATGGTAGTGGTAGTAAAGCATCTGCGAATAATTTGTTTCGTCTGTAAAGAGTAGAAATCATTCAAAGTAGGCTATGTCGAAAAATTTGAATATCAAGTTATAAACCACAAGGGAAACCGATTGGGAATTTTAAAAATAATTTGGGGTTGAACAAAGAAAACCCCGAAAAATTGTAAGCTCTGAAGATCGCCGAGTGCAGGCGACTTAGTTTTAGAAATGTCCGTGGTGTCCGTTTCAATGCTGCCTTCAACGCGACCAGAGGTGCGGTTGGTACCCACTGTCACTTAGCTAAGTGTGGATGGATTATAAGTTCTGTGATGAAAATACCATAACATGTTTTCCTATTTTCTTAACACGTATTGACACGTGTATTCAACTGAAACTTGTACAAGTGATTTTTGATGTATCTTTATTGATGCATTTGCCTATACGTTGCAGCAGTACGCTGACAATAACAAAAGATGACCCAAACTCCTTAAACAGTTTTTGATAAGCCTCATTGTTTTTTGTTTTTTTCTTCATTTTTTCGTCTTCAAATTCATTAAACAAATATTAATCAACGATGTCACTAGTGGAAAATTGCTAATGTACGTTAAATACACAGAATTAGCAACCATTTTCATTTCATTTCTTAATTCTGGATGTGAAGCCAAGTATTCTCAGAAAAGCCCCCCTCAAAGGTAAACAGAAAATCGGCACATTTGTGCAGGATCTAGTTGGTCCCTCGATCCGCTATACAATACACGTACCAAAAAGCGGCATTACTCCCAACCAGAAACGAATTGAACAATTACCAAGTTTGTCTCGCACTTCCAGTGCGTTCTAATTTTCACACTGCCTCTGACCACTGAACAGTGACGGGAAAAATAACTTATACGATCAAAGGAAATCGTAAAAAAATACTTACATTTTTTTACGACAAACAAGCGGACAAATTCTATACAAACGGGCGTCGAACATCATCCATAAACTGAAGCTTATTGTACACAGTTCAACACACCTGACAACTGTCAAAATTGCGAGAGAAAAGAAGAAAACAAACTGAAAAGAATTAACAATCTGAAATGGATTTCCGCGCGCTAATCCCTTTCAGGGTTATAAAGTCAATCAACTACACTTTTGGTGTATTCTTGGGGGGAAAACAGCACACTGATGTCAGCTTGCATAATCACAGGTTAGTTTTCGCACGATAGGCGGAATATTGTTAATGCTTTCTACGTTTTCAGAACGACATTAAATGTATTATACAGAATTGGTGGAGTTGTCAAAATAGTCGCAGACAGTGCTTTTTGTGTGTGTGATCAACCATATACATGAAATAGCAAACCTGTGAAAATTCGGGCTTAATCCGCTGTGTGGGTCAGGAGGAAATAGTGTAAAACCTGGCACAATTTTCAGCATACGAACACATTGTCCTTGATTTGGTTGTAACAAACGAAATCAGCTGAACTGTTGCGTTTTTTAAAAAGGTTTTCAGATACAGTTGTCTCGAACATGAATTTATTTCGGGGGAAATATTTTATAGAAACAAAATTTGTTCTATTAACAGTATAAGCTTCCAGACTAAGATTAAACAATGATATGGTTATTGCAATACGTAGGCCTATAGTATATACCTAATATCAGGCTGCAGTATCTTCGTCGTGTCCCCACAGTCTGCAACATAAACAATTGATACAAATTGTCCAATTCACAAAGATGGGACCAGACTCTTTTATCCTTCGAATCTCGATTTGGCTGTACTATCTGTAAAAGCAAGGCGGTTGCACTTACGCTATGCTCATTCACCAACTGCCATACAATGCAACATATTTTCAGATGGAAATTTGTTCCAGAGATCAAGTCGGATTAAATACCGCATTGTTTAATCTGTTCCGAGAGGTTAGTGTCACTTCTATAAGTGATGTTTGGGGCTTTGCATGGTGTGGGGGTTAAGAAAAACTGTAAACTTGCGGGTACAGCCATGTATATACAACTCTTTGGAGAAATGTGGGCTCTGATCGGAACCGGCGTGGTCTTCACGTTTCAAGACATTATATGTATTATTTATTTATTATTTATTATTTATTCGGCCATTTCTCAAAAAAACAATCATACACTATACAAGTTTGCCCATATCAAGTTGGCCAGGATTAACAAAAGTGTACTCAAACACTGTGACTCGAAAGTCTGCTAATCCTAACTTGAAAATTGGAACATAAGTAAATACATACTTTATAAATACATTTATAAAACCTTAAGAAAATAAATATATATATTTTACTAGAACAATGACAATTGCATTTGGATAAACTAAACAAATAACAAAATAATTAAATAAATGTCTGGATAAATAAATAATAAATAAGTGAACAATAAACAATATAAAGCAAAGACATTTAGGTAAAGAAAGAGGAAAACAAAGGAAAACTAAATGTATATTTAAATAATTGAACAAAAAAATTAACAGATAAATATATAAACAAATAATTTCAACATGAATAAATAAATAAACAAACAAAATTACAAACATGAATCTATACTTAAGAATACACAATGAGACATGCGACTTTGATAAAAGGGAACTGTATACAGGAAAGTTAAATATGAAAAGACCAATGATGAAGATAATTCAAAGAAAACAAATATTTCAAAATGCTCATTACAATTAGCCTATATGCCCCCTAAGTCATGAAAGTAACTGGATACTCTGCTCTTCTTCAGGAGAAAGTCGAACAGAGAATATGTGACCGCGCTGGCTCTTTTCAAGGCCAACACTTCTCCCAAAAGAATTTTCTATACAGTACAGTTTTCTTACTTCACCGTGAAGCTGAGACGTATAGCTTTACACGAGATGAACGAAGGTACACACTGTACTACACGGTATATAGATTTCATTAACGTTACGCCTACTACGAGGTGTGCGCGATAGTGCATTATGCATAATAATGCATTATGCATGGCACGTGAATAATGTATGAGCTGTGACGAATAATTGTTTCTGCACGTAGTTAAGCATTTATCAATGTAATAGTTGAATAAATTATAATATACTCTCTTGAAATTAACGAAATTAATTAAATGATTTGATACAATATACTCAATAGTGTACCCAATATTATCAAGATATTTAAAGTTACAGAAATAACAAATCAGCTGTGGTAACTACGGCATTTTGTTATTAATATGGCTTTGGTTCAAATTAATAATTCATGTAAAGTTATTAACGACAAGCTTATAATTAGGATGATTGAAAACTTTTCGAATTTTCATCAATTTATCAGGTGAGATTTTAGAGTAGGACTTTTCGTTCCCCCCCCCCCCCCCCCCTTCAGTCAGCACTTAGTGAAATTAAAGGATTGTCAGTTATTAAAAACACAAATATTGAGTTGTAACCTCATAGTTCACTGAATATAAAACTCATACCAGTACAAATCCCACAGAGAACGAGTTCACACAAAATGACATAAAAACACCAAAAGATCCCTCAAATCACTGTTGCTTGTTTTGATTGCCGGCGCAATCGGATTAAGCCCTTTACGAACGTGCGTAAAATATCAAACAGAAATATTGATTTTTTTTTGATTTTCTTTTTTTGGCACTTAAGTGACTGCCAAATTTGATGAAAATCTCGTTGTTTGTGTTGTGTATTTATTGAAAACCAGAGGACGAAAGCGAATTTCTTCCACAAAATCAATGATGTATCATCCCCTTTAAAGAAGTTCTGTATGTGAAATGTAACCGACGACTACTACTTCTACCGTCCCTCTTTGATCGGATGTACCCGTTGATCTTTCTCCCCTTCAGGCCAACTTTTGATCCATCATGCGCAATTTAAATTTCACGAAGTAAGGAGAGAGAGGAACAAATTGTCTTCGAGCACACTGGCAAACCACCGGCCGTCGTATTCCGCCTCGGCCCGAGCCACCCTTCTCTACTCACGCCGTAATCATTGAAATGCAGGCCGGTGTTTGCACCGCTTCGCTTTCATCTCCCACGGGTCGTCGGACAAGTGTGTGCCGGCAAGCCGCGTTCGGCTCCCACCGTCCCGGCAGAGTGGGCTCTAAGAACCCCTGAGTCCCCCCTAGTCGCTCCTCTTGTGGGCACAGTACATTTTCATGGAGGACCCAGCTCTCTGGGTGGGATAAGATTTCATGCTAACTTGGACGAGTTTCCCTTTCTCTTTTTCTTCTTCTTATAAGCAGCTGCAGTAGCGTGCATTATAATACAGCGCTCGTTCCACAATATCAGTTGATACATACAGTACCGTTCCATGGTATGAACGCGCATAATTACAGTGTGAAAAAAAAAATCAGTATATGGGGGGGGGGGGGGGGGGGGGGGGGGAGGCATCGAGTATCCATGTAAACTTTAAAACAATGCATTAGGCGAATTAAATTAACTCAGAGTAATTGCTGCTGGTACCTTTTACTTCTTAGGCATTTCCATTCGGTCTATTTTTGTCGCGATCGTTCCATATATAAAAATATTGATTTGGATCGACATGACTTAAAAAAAAGGCATTGTATACTTTTGGTAACAGCTCAAAATCAGTGTCCACATTTTGTGTGATTCAACATATGCATGAACAAACAAACCTGTGAAAGTTTGAGCTCAATTGGTCATCGAGGTCACGAGAAAATAGTGAAAAGAGACCTTATGTGTTTTCTGTTTTTCAAACATCGAGTTTATTATCACGCGTGATAAAAACTATTGTTTTACTCATTTCTCAGAAACGATAGCATTTTAGGCAGAAATATTTTAAGGAACCCTTTCTACCATTATTTACTTTAAATCATGTAAGTTATGTGTGAATCTGTGAACATTTGTGTTTTTCGATCTTACCAATAGTGTATAGGGCTACCTCATAGTATAACAAGGTACATAAAATCATAGATGTGTCTAAAAAAAAAAAACAGATAGACGAATTGTACAGATCTAGGTTATGATAATAGGCCTACCAGTGGATAACAAAAATTGTTGGATTGAGCATCGTCCAAAGAACAAGCCGCGAGTACCGGCATTTTTTTGTCCATTAGGCCCGGGCTGTCTTTGCGTGAGATGCCGCGGTATATACCCCCCACATTCACCCCGTCATCACTTTGTAATCTCAACGCCAACCAATAAACGCACACATTATACACACAAAAACCTATGGTCCCGCATACCAACTGTGTTATATCTCGAGGGTGGACGAGGCCTACTTCCCAGTCTGCCGCCATTTTGTAAAAATTGTTTAGAACCCATGCTCTCTTGTAAAAACGTAGTATCATCGAGTGAGTAGTTTTTCTTTTAAACTCCACACACAACGCAGGCACAATATCGCATCGCTGGGGCGCGCAAGCCCACACGAACCCTCAGGTGTAGTCCGTACAAAAACCGCACCTGCCCGCTCTGTCGCAACAGCCATAAAAGACCATTAATTCCTCCACACCATACACGCTCACTGAGTCGTCCTCAAGTTGAATAAAATTCCTATTTAGTCCTGAGAAAGAAAAGAAAAACTTCTTTCATTGAACGAGTGAGCACATTCACTTCGCATTACCATCCCTTGGGGTTTGTTAATACGCAGGCACACATTAAATACAGAGCACCCCCTTTTTAAATTCTCTTCTCTCGTATAGACAATATTCCCATAGAGTGAACATAATGCCAGTGTAAACCATAAAACAAATATTCGCTCAGAAAATGCATTCACGTGCCCGGGAGCGTCCCCGCTGGTTTCAGGCGAGCGGCAGTGTATATATTTATTGGCCTAGACGTAATATTCCATTTCGTTTTGGTACTCGACAAGCCTTCGTTGACAGAGCTTTTTTTTCTGAAGTAGATCATAATACTTTGTCCTGGAAGCTCGACCAATAACGCATCATTAAGTTATCCATTGTTCTGCTCGTCTCAGAAAACAACAACCTGGTGAGTCAACACGCACAACTTTGGAAATTTATCTAATATTGTTGATTTTTGTTGTTGAGTTCTTTATACTATTTCCCGTTCAATTCAAGATTATAGGTTAATTATATTGCTGTGTTAATATCTGAAGGTCGTTGGATTTATATTTGGTGCTATATGTTGGTGGATGATGAACCAACAGCAATGTACAGTAGGCCTATTCATTTTAGGTATGATATTACCTATTCATTTTAGGTATGATATTAGGTTGCACGCAATAACTCCAGCTAATTTTAAAAACCGTGTTATAGACACAGACCTGTACTGTATCACTACGACGTATATTGACCTATACCATTGAAAGGTCTGCACTCTAAACAACACTGGAAGCTAATATCATCATCTGGGGTTCGGTGGCGTGTTTTTCGACGGGGCGCAGAGCCGTTTTAGACCCGACGGAAAGATCCGTGGAGCCACGCTGCTGGTCTGAACCACTTTACGTGCAGCGTGGTGCTAGTCAGAATCTCGCTGCTACATCGCAATGGAGAAAATGGCTTCAAATGATTGATGGAGAAATGCCATGTCTCCCGGCAGGCTATATACGCTGCACGCTCGCTCCGCGGCCTAAACAGAAATTCTCATAACATCTGCAAAATATATCCATAGCAAAGCTTATGACTTGAGCGTGGAATCCAGATATCGGAAGGTCATACTCGTAGAATACTACACATCCGAAATTAAAGGGTCTGTATACGTTTAGTAATGACTTTGAAAATTATTAATGGCAATAAAAACGTACGTGGTAAGAAGTAGGCCTACAGCAGCTTTCGATAGTATAAAGCATTTTGAGAATAATTTTAATTCGAAGTAATGTGGTTATGGAAAAAGATGTCAGGTTTTATGCCCCAAAATTTAAATATGAGAAACGTTTCTGTCAGAAACGTTTCTCAGATTGTGTATTCCTATAGGGAATATTCTTCCTGTGTGGAGTTCGCTCTGGTTTTTCGGCGATATCTCAAAAACGTGACACATTTTTTAAGTGAAATGTTCACAGGTTAGTTTTATTGCATATAATCTACATTAAAGGCACTGGACACGTTTGGTTGTCAAAGACCAGTGTTCTCACTTGGTGTATCCCAACATATGCATAAAGTAACAAACCTGTGAAAATTTGGGCTCAATTGGTCATCGAAGTTGCAAGAAAATAATGAAAGAAAAAACACCCTTGTTGCACAAATTTGTGTGCTTTCAGATGCCTGAAAAAGGCTTCAGGCCTGAAGTCTTTTTCAGATTCAAATATTTTAGTGAGAAACTACCTCTTTCTCAAAAACTACGTTACTTCAGAGGGAGTCGTTTCTCAAAATGTGTTACACTATCAACAGCTCTCCGTTGCTCGTTAAAAAGTACGTTTTTATGCTAATATATATTTTGAGTAATTACCAAACGTG
The DNA here is from genome assembly GCA_037783415.1 of Leptasterias polaris. Taxonomy (NCBI): domain Eukaryota; kingdom Metazoa; phylum Echinodermata; class Asteroidea; order Forcipulatida; family Asteriidae; genus Leptasterias; species Leptasterias polaris. The sequence continues at coordinate 4,856,444 of JAZGTN010000077.1, forward strand.
TCCAGTGCCTTTAAAAAGGATTAAAACAATCGAACGGTTCAAAAACCAAAGGTATACAATGCCTTTAAAGAGTGGGCAATTATTGCATTTTGTAAAAGAAAATAACATGCGCATTTTCAGGTGGAATCGTTCAGAAACTATCTCAAGATGAACTGTGAAATTGATGAAGGGTTTCGGCTAAAGCTTTCCATCCATACACAAAATAATTGCTACATTTGGAAACGTTTGGGTTTTCACTGCTTATGGTGCTCCACAGAGAACTCAGTTGTAGACGACATATTATAATGTGAAATATCTCGCTTCTATAGTCTTAAGAATTACACCCAGTTAGTCCAATAATAATTGCATCCGGATGAAAAATATCATTTTTGCTTAGCTTTCTAACAGTACGTCTGCTAAAATATAGGATTCAAACTGCCTCTATAGCCACGTCCGCCGGGCTAGCTCTGTGGTCTGGTGGTATAAGTCGTCTGCTCTAGCAAGGTAAACTTCCACAACCCTCATGTTAAAACCACTTTCCCAAACACTGGAACAGCCTTCCGTTGTCGCTTTCAGCTTGTAATTCTATTGCTCTTTTTAAACAGAAGCTTAAACTTTCTCTATTGTTGTTGCCTCATTAACTATTCAATTTCCAGTAGTATTGCTTTGTATAACCATGTACGTGTATACACAATTGTTTAGTCACCTTTGTCTAGTTGTTGTTTATAGTTAGTTCTTGTTTTTCTGTCTTAAGGCTGTTCCTCGACAAGCCCTGCTTTTTCGGAACATGCCTCCGCATTATCTATCAGCCATTGTATCTTCTTATTACAAATGTTAATGTGGAAATTAATGTTACTTTGAATTGAATTGAATGGGTTCGAACTTCGAATCCAACACGAGCAATATTCCCAAGTTGTTTTTACAGGACTTGGGGAAGTACTGTTTGTACAGTGCTTTACACGTATCGGTGTATGGGCAAACAAAATAAATTCTTTATCCCATATGCAAATTTGACATCTCCTAATCTTTTAAATTGTTTTATGGTCCAGTTGCTAATATTACAGAAAACGAAATGGCCTCTCGTCACGGTCATGCTCGGTGGTCTAATTATTGTTAAGAAATCCACTAGTTGTGGGTTGACGAATCCCACCAAGTACGGGGATTTATTTCCCTCACGGGAATCGGAAAGCACTAATGTCAATAGTTTCTTATCACACATTGGCCATGGCGTTTAGGATAAGATCAAAATAACAGCCAGTAAGTTTGTAAATTTAATCTGAGAATTAAGCATGTTTAAATTAATATTTACGTATATATTTGCGTATATATTTACGTATATATTTACGTATATATTTACGTATATATTTACGTATATATTTACGTATATATTTTTTATAATCTGTATCAATCATTGTGATGCAATATAGTTTTCAGGCCTGCACTGCAAATTCTGGGATGTTAAATTGACACCATGGGTGTTGTCATGTTGTCACATATAGATTGTTTGTTTGTTTGTTTATTAATTTCCACTCAAGTAAACAACAAGTCATAAATCAACGGCTTTGAAGAAAATAATACATATTGAGCGGAGGGCCATCTAGAAACCCATAGGGCTTGTATCGATGACCCTATGTAAGTGCCAATGGGAAAGTGGGTGTATTCATGCAAGACTAGAAATAAATGGAATTTTTAATTATTTATTTATTTTGTTGAATGCTTTTCGAAGAAAGCGAAAAGAAAAACAGTGCAAAGGGTATACATGGGATGAATATGAAGAACACTGGGCCGACGATCCCCACTCAACCATTGGCAAATACAGGGTAAAATTAGAAACAAATTACATAAACACACACAAAAATACAAAAGGACTTACAACAAGGACGAATTCACAGAACAATACAATGTAGCTTTGTCTGGGCTGGCATGGGGAGAGAGCGATCTGAATTAACCTTCATTTAATAATGAATCAAAACTTACACTACAGGCTGTTCAAATAACACTAATATCTGACAAAAAATTGCATTGGTGCTATTTTGACACCCTTTGATGTTAACTTTGATTCCAGTCTCTGCGGTATCTGTTTGTGACAGCATCCATGGTGTCATTTTTAACACCCGGTTTTTGCAGTGTGGTGTGGTGTGTCACAGTTTTCATCTTCAATCAGGAACCGATTGATAAAAACGCTTTTGGTTCCTATTATATAAGCGTATAGATAATTACTTATAGCAGAAATGCGCCACCAGCCAAAGCACTGGTGTCAACTGCATATTACTTGCTAGTAAACATTTTAACCTTGCAAGTTCAACCTGCTTTTTAGGAAATTGGGTCATGGTAGTATTCTACAGTCTTCATTTATTATGAATGACAACTCAGAAGTAAAAGAGGTTTCCATAATTTACTATTATATTGACAGCAAGGCACCACATGAATGAACTGTGTGTTAAGGTTGTTAGGTACTCGTTTCTTATAATGGCGTGCTTACCTGATAAATACTGATGTTCTATTACATTAGGACCTTATTTGTAGTCGCTATGCACGAATCCGCCATGTGCGTGTTGAGCCTCGACTTCATGCTTCGTTTGTATTGTATCACCTGTTGGGATGAAAGTATCATTACATTACCGTGACAACAGATTATAATATATTGCTTCTATTCACTGCTGTCCCCAATTCGAGGCTCTACACGACCGCTGCCTGGTGCAAGGGGGGCGAACAGGCCTGTGAGTTTACCAGAAACTAGTTATAACAGGGAACGGTTTCAATTGGTCTAGGTCTTGGTGTGCTGTTATACCTTTTAACCAATGAGACAGCTTTATCAAACAAGCCTCTTGAGTTGACCAATCAGGAGGCATAACCAGTTTACCAGAAACCAGTTAAAACAGGGAACGGTTTCAATTGGTCTAGGTCTTTGTGTGCTGTTATACCTTTTAACCAATGAGACAGCTTTAACAAAATAGCCTCTTGAGTTGACCAATCATGAAGCAAAACCATGTAGCCCGGACTCACTTGCCATCCTTCACCGTTTTGTTTTTAATTGAAAAATAACAACATGGCTGGGTACTTTCTGACTAACCTAAATCAGACGAACTCCAGCGGGATTAGGACTCCTTGAATGGATTCAGCTTTCGAAAAATAAACACCGGTGTAAACGGCACAATCGCCGTGACGTTATGTTTACGCTTGCCTCTTTTTACCGACCACGTTTTTGGAAGTGACTTCCACCTAACGACGTGCTCAAAGTCCCTGTTCCACGGAGCTAATTAAAATGCAAACTTTCCTGGGTTAACCCCCCATATAACAAGCAGCCGAGTATATATCATACAACTTGTTAATGTTGGACCTTCGGCACATTGTTGCACTGTATAAACCAGGGGTTTTCCTTTTAGTGCTCATGCACACACCTCCATAAATCAGCCATAGTTTGTTTTCATTGCTACCAGACGTCATGTTAAGAAAAATAGTTGGAAATTGCTCGGTAAAATAACAGAGGCTGTCAAACAAGTCGCTGTCAGCCGCTCTCAGTTGAACAACCTGGCACCCGTCAGACGGTTCAGGTATAAACGCCTACAAAAAAATCAGCAGACGAGAGACGCATGTTGCAGTGTTATTGGTTGTGCACAATGTATAGTTTAGGTTCCTATAGTTCATTATTGGATAGCTGGAAGATTACATTCAGACCCGTCCTCTAGTTCTCAATGCACACACAATACAACCATAGAAGAATTTTAACTCACTGACATAACCAGCCTGTGATAACGTTCATCCGATTATAGGTGGTTGCGTTTTTTGGAGAAGCAACTAGTATTGCGTCTTGTCATTAGGGATTTTTGTATACTTCATTTATGTCGAGTCGCAAATCAAAATATGAAACAAAAAATCGCGGGGAAATTTTCTTGCACGTCGTCTTTCAGACGATCGAATGTGCACAAATCACTAACCAAATTCCTGATCAATGCTAGTTATAAAATACCAAAACCGGTCGTAAAGGCACAAATTCAACATTTGGTAATAGACTGTGCAAGTCTCGCGCGCATTCGAACTTCCGGGACCATTGTGGTCCCAACCATATATGGAGTTTTACGTGGGCGAGATTTTGTTTCGTCAATTATTTTAGTTTAACGTAGTTTATGACCTAGAAAATTATACATGTTGTTGGGAACGCAATACTAAGTGATAACAAAATATGAAAGTAAAACCAATTCAACAATATAACGAAGAAAACCCGAGAATTAAACTTGACCTCAGCTTCCGGTTATTGCAAAAAATTAAGAATTTTGTGCTCACCTACGATCATAAAACTTATGTAAAAGCTTGTTTTGGATGCGCGATTATAATCGCCAGATGCTGTAATTGCAAAGCAAACCCTTTTCATTGCAGTCTATGGTGTTGAGGCGTCGGCATTCCTCTTTAAACTGCGATACGGGTCAATTTAAAACCCGTTTGACCTTCACGAATCTGCGTAAGGGGTTTCTAAAAAGTTAACATCAAAAAAGCATCCTTGTCCCAGAGTTTTAATTTGTTTTTAATAATAATTAACACACTTTGGCGTATTTTTTGTAAAAGCTAAAACTAATTTCATGAAATTGTAATGATTTATTTTTGTTGTTCAGATTTTGTCATGAGATATAATTTAAAACAAAGATTTGATTTCAGAAATAAAAATGTTCTTCGTTTGACGTGTTTTCTCGTTCGGATACGCGCGAGACTTGCACAGCCTATTGCCCGAGACCAGCATCCGCTCTTGTGACCCAACATTACAAATAGATGAAATAACAAAACCAGAGACAGTTTCAGCTCAAACGGTCATCAGACCCAGAGTCACGAGAAAATACTGCAATTGTTATCAGTTTTCAAACATCGAGTTTGGACTCGCTAGATCAAAACTATTTTTTTTCTTCTCAAAAACTATAGCATTTCAAGCAACACCTTTCAAGGGAAGTTTTCCAGCATGATCATCTTTATACCATGTAAGTTGTGATCATATATATATTTCCAATCTCACCAGTGCTACTGCCTCTCTGTAGTATTGTAATGTTCGTTTCTCGGTACAAGTTTACATTTTACAAAGTAGCTCAGATTATTGAATCCATATAGGTTTTATGCCATATTTTATTTCTTTTTTACTGTAAATTTGTCAGCAGATTTAGTTGACTCTATTCTAAAATTATTGTGGAATTTGATGTGGGCAAAATGGATTTCTAAAACTGACAAATGCACCTGACCACACCAACGTTACGTAATAGCCTTTTGTTTATTACCAATCGGCGAAGCAGACCAGATGAGAGTTTAGTGCATCTACAAAATGAGAAATAGAGGATATCAAGTTTCTGATAAATATGTCAGCTTTGTTGGGAAGAAATTTAAACCTTTTGTGAGTAGGTTTCTTTAGTATTATTTATTTTTTACATAGAGTAGTTGTTTGTTGTTCCAAAGTATATTTCAATCTTTTGAAATTCGCACATTGAATAGATTCTTCAATTTCTGAACAAATAAGGACAATGTAAGTCTTTCCGTTTCATTTACAAATAATAATCCTGGCTTGGCACACAAATTAAAACTCAATCTGGACAAGTTGACAAGAAAGGCGTATATCTAGGCCTACCCATATAAACCGTTACCCTCGACTCATATAATTTAGAAGTAGCAGCGTATCTCAATGACTGACATGTGTACAGGGTTAGACCCGTAAACTCACTACCAGAGTACATTCACTCCAAACTCGCCATGCTTCTCATTTTAAATGTGTGCTAACGTGTGCAGAGAAAACATTAATGTTTGGATACATGACATCAGTTCCATGTGGTCATCAAAGCTTGTCTTGCGGACAGGCAACTTGTTCAGTCAAGCATACTCGGTCGTCATTTTCATCCCCCAAAATATTCTAAGACCATTTCAAGCGGAAGTATCTCTCGGGGTTGGCGGGTGTTGGAATATCCCGAATACAAATCAATTTTTTTTCCCCCCGCAGTGTAAGATTTTACAATTCAAAGCCGGGGAAGTTCTCTTGCAAATTCCTTGTTATGTTTCCCCTGTTTGTGAATGTACATCTTCAGTCAAACATTTTGGATCTTTGAATTATAGTGTGAGCTTTCAGCCCCATACAGCTGATCGTTAACTCTCCCACATTTTGTATTTTCTCCTGCCGCATCTGAAACTCGTCATTATGTTTTCTCCAAGTTGTTTTCAGGCCCCTGGGATACTTGGTTTCATTTGCAACAGTTGTTGATGATCACAATCGTATAAAACTATATGAGACACAAAGTATAGTAGCGCATTCTGTTGCCTGACACATGCACTAGGAGTATGTTTAATGCATGTACAATAGTCAGATCATTATAGATGTTACGTTGGTTTATCACTCCACTGGAAATGTGTGTTTCTACATTTTTGTTGCAAGATGCTTTGGTCAAACGAAAACAGCACGTCTGATTGCTTAAAGGCACTGAACACGTTTGGTAATTACTCAAAATACATATTGGCATAAAAACTTACTTGGTAACGAGCAACGGAGAGCTGTTGATAGTATAAAACATTGTGAGAAACGACTCCCTCTGAAGTAACGTAGTTTTTGAGAATTTCTCACTAAAATATTTGAATCTGAAAAAGACTTCAGGCCTGAAGCCTTTTTCAGGCTTCTGAAAGCACACAAATTTGTGCAACAAGGGTGTTTTTTCTTTCATTATTTTCTTGCAACTTCGATGACCAATTGAGCCCAAATTTTCACAGGTCACTGTTATTTTATGCATATGTTGGGATACACCAAGTGAGAATACTGGTCTTTGACAATTACCAAAGGTGTCCAGTACTTTTAAAGGTGACCTTTGGTAATCACTCTTTAAATTAATGGAACTAAAACATACTTGGTTAGAAGTTACAGCAGCTTTCGATAGTATAAAGCATTTTGAGAACCATTTAAATTCGAAGTGTGGTTATGAACAAAAGATATCAGATTTTTACCCCAAAAATTTGAATCTGAGAAACGTTACTGTCAGATACGTTTCTAAGATTGTGCGTTCCAATTACGGATTATTCTTCCTGCGTTTAGACATCACCGCTCCGGATTTTCGGCGATATTTAAACGAAGCAACCACCTTTTGAAATGACAATTTCACAGGTTAGTTTTATTGTATATATCTACATGTACATTTATGTATTAGTAAAATAATCGAACGGTTAAAATTACACCCAAAGGTATACGTCCAAAATACTACGAGAATAAAATAAATGAGACCCTTGGGAAATGAATAAATTCAAAACCAAATTATTTGTGACTTTGTTCTGCACCTCAGATTAACGGATAAATACTTTTGACATGTCAAAGTGTCAAGAATGATGAAATAAATTCGTCTACATTTTGCAACATAGCTGAGAAAATTGGACTCAATGTACCAGTCTGGTCGGGGCATGTGTCCATAGGCATGGTACTAACGAGTCAATTGGAATTCTAGATTCAGTTTACTGTTTGAGGAAAAAATCAAAGAAAAAGAGGACAGTTTTAAGCATTCGAACAGATGTTAGTAAGGATGTTTACTTCACCGAGTTTTTTTTATTTTTATTTCACCAGTTGCGAAATTAAGTTTGTACCACGGCTGTAATGAACAATTCACTTGCAAGCCCAAACTGGCTGCCCGGATTTTGTTAAAACTGCAATGGCCAGCGTTGGCTAATTGTGGGTGTATATTTAGCACTGTTGATTCCATGCCACCACCAAAGTACTGTTCTTTCTTTTGGTAGTCTGCGGTTGGTCAAAAAAAAATTGGACGTTATATACACCAAGAGAATTTAACAACACGACTGAAAGGGAGAAAATACTAAAAAGCTTTAGGGTTTCTTTTGACTGGGGTGAAACAACAATACCGAGGTATTGTGTTTGCCAAAGAAAACCACGAAGAATAGATGAGCTAGCGGAGCGTGCCCACGGCACGAATCGACTCGTTCCAAGCACAGGTTTGTGTGTGTTTTGTACTGCATTCAACTCGGCAGGTACCATCTTGCAAACGGGGGTGTTCTCCACTACGCCGGGTTTATTTAATGAGAACATGGGGCTCTTGCTGTACCGACCAATCGGGGAGCTTGTTTAGACCGCTTTTGATGGACAAGTGGTCCGTTGATCAAAGTGTTTCTCCAGCTACACGACTGAAAAACCGCATACCCGGTTGCAGAGACATCACAACGTATAGAAATACAGGAGTGGTGGAGTAAACACTCCCGTTTTCTGACGTTTTTTGCCCGTCGAAAAAAAATTCCCTGGATTTTTATAACATTTTCGAGGCGACTTTCAAAACGGATTTGTCACAAGAAGTCGGTTGTTCGGTAGTTGATTTTTGTGGACTTCTACAGTCGGGAAATGGCCCAAATGGTAAGTACACATTTAAAAATTGTTGTTACTTTATTTAGCTTTGAAACCGAAATTTGAAATCTGGAAAATTGAATCGTCGAGATGCTTAAAAAATGTTAACGGCGTGAATGTGAATACATCAGAATTAGGAGTGATTTGAAAGTGAAATTTTTTTGTACGGCAATCCCTGCCAAGAATTTGCCGACCCGAAGACATGAGACACCGGATCCCCGCGTTCACATCGCCTCACAACAGCCCGACTGCAGTCACCACGAATGAACTCAACCTCGCCGTAACAACAGTGCAGTTGTGCATTGCAAAACAACAACGTTGTGGATTTACGTTCGGACGAGCACAGACTTCACGTTTTCTGTCATCTAATGTCATGAAATTTAAAAAACAAAACAGTTTTCGGGTTGTGAAACACATGTACGGAAAAGTGCATTTCTGGAGCAATCCGTAAGCTTCACAGCACAGGGCAATAATTGTTAGTGTCCCATATGTGTGGACATGTACTTGTAGGTACGTTATGTTTGGTAGTTGCCAGCATGAATGGGAAACATAACACAAGTTTCCAGCCCGGCCCTGTGAGTCACCAAAAGCTACGTGGTTTAATTTCTGACCGGAGAATTGTAAGGACTCTTTTAACCGAAGCCCTGGATTTGACTGACCACAAGATCCGAGAATAAACACAGAGTGTTTTCACCCGGCACCGGGTCTCTCCGTGGATCCCTATACCGTGTGATGAGTCCATTTGCCTCACCGCTCAATCGGTGCTGCACGCAGCAGCTACGCCAATGGGTCGACCTTGGTTTGTGTACGGTGCTTGGATTGCACACACACCGACCGTACTTCACCACTAGAGCTTCCCCCGTTGATTGCATCGACTCGACGGCAGTCATGATCATAATCGTTTAAACAAAAATATATTGGCAGTTTGCCAGTGGATTTTAACCTCGATGGATCGTCTTCAAGTTCTCGCTACGTAATCTGATTCTACCCAGTTGGAATTTTTACCATGAGAAATTCATAAAATATGTGCCTGTGTGTTGACGTTACACGACCAGCTCGTGATCACACTTCAACGAGATTGACCGTGAGCTGAATGCACGAGTGCGCCGTGTCCGTGGCGGTTTGCACGGCCCGCTACCGTCATGGCGCCACGGTCAACGTTCCTTCGTTGATGTCGACAATTCTCTACACTTATCCTATCCGCACCGCGTTTGAGGGCAATTTTACAGCGTTTGTGATCCATTTGCGGGACCAACAGATACACCAAAATCACCGCAAGGATTCCAGCTACATGAGAAAATTATTGTCATTTGAGTGAGACCCACATCTAAGGTGAGATTTGAGAACAAATGGTGCCTATAAATTGTACTTAATTCATTTCGATCTTGGCGTACGACATGGAAAATGGCTTGCGTCGTCATATAGTGCATTGTACGTGTACGTTGGGTGGAAACATGACGTCTTTTGAAACCTTTGTAGTGAAGTCTGATATATCCAGTACGATTGTTCACAACACATGGCTGTGTAATTTCTTTAGAGACGAAACTAACTTCTGTTTGGCTGAATCACCGAATTAAATAATCCGTGTTGAGGAGGTAAAATCATATCAATTGAATATTCAAAAATTTGAAGCCGTTGGTCAACGTGCCTGTGTGTGTGTGTGTGTAGAGCTGTGTGGTAATTTATGTAGACAATTTACCTCTTGCTCTGTGCGTGTGTACTTATAAATCTGAACGACAAAAAAAAGAGTTTTTTTGAGTAGAAAATTCTATTTCTAGACTTTAATGTAGCGTTTTAATCAAATTGATTGCATAGATGTTGTTGTTATGATATATAGTTCCTGTGTGTGGAGTTGGTGTCTAAAATGAACATGAACATTTTCTCAGCTTTCTATGAATATTGTCAGAGTGAATTTTTGTTTGAAACAAAAAAATGCCAAACTCAGCATCAAACATTAATTTTCAAAATGAACACGATATAACAAAATATACGTTTTGCTAGCGTGCACACACAAGGAAATAGATCAAATACCAGCAGAATGTAATAATGACAAATGATGCTTATTAGCTTATAATAATATATTGATTTTACTCTACCATCATTTCATGCGTATTCACATCGTCATGAAAACAAAAAAATTACACTCGTTTATTGAACCATACGAACGGTTGCCTAAATATAGCAACCAGCTAGCTATTATACATATCTTATTTTTGCCCACGCACTAAGTACAGTCCAACATGCATTTGAACTCGATGGTTACATGTGGTGTGTGTTATTAAAAAGTATTTTTTTTCATAAAAAGCCTTTTCTTTGTGTCTCGTTTGAGTGCACATAGTACCTGTTGTTTTTGTTCATAGTTCATGAACGACACAGGTTGTTGTCCTCTCGAAATAAAATATAAATTGAGAACATAAGCACAAACAAAAACAGATTCTTGAAAAACAAAACACTAAATTATTGCATATAGTCGGATGAAACATTTGTTAATTAAACAAAGCAGGCAAGATCAATTCATAGCCTATTAGTATTAGTTGTTTAATTTCCACTTTTAAAAAACTGTATGTTGGTAAAAATTTAGCGCTGAAAATATAAAGTGTAAAGGACTAAAATTGTTTGTCACCATATTTTGTTTTTGTCATCATTTTATGCAATAACTCACAAGGGTGCACATTTTTTGCATGTGAGATTTTGCTGTCCAATGTTACAGTGTTGATCTTCATTCAAATATATAGAACTCCTTTACCTTTGCGAATATGAAAGTACGAATGGTTGATAGAATGTCCGGTGGCTACGGTGGGAGACTTGTTTATGCGTATGTAGTCTAATTTAATTGCCAGTGTAATTGTGATTGAAGTAGACGCCTATCTACTGTGTTGGTTACCAAACAGCACGCTAAATAAGAGAGCAAAAAAAAAGTGTTTGACATTTAAGCCATGTGACTCAATGCAACTCATTAGCTTCTGTATACCAACCAGACGCGCCAGGGCTGTTTTCCCATGTTCGATTTTTCAAAACCCCCGAATATTTTATTTCCATATTTGAGGATGACCAAATGTCATAAATATGACACATAAACTTATCCTTATTTGGTGTTCGTAAAAGTGTTTCAGTAATGCTTTTTAAATATAGTCTAACTTGTCCACACAAAAATTTAAATTCTCTGCTCAGAGGTGTCGTACGGTTATAGATCACTAATTTATTATGTATGATCTTTTGTGTATTTATCACACACCAAACAAATCATTTAAAAGACAAGTAATGATTTATGAAAACCTTAGCAACGTGGTTCTTGTAGACTACTAATAGAAAACCATAGATTAACGATTTACTGGAACATTAGGTAGGTTTGGTTCTTACCATTGTTCGTGTTAACCGAAGTAGAGAACGTCTCCGTAAACGAAATTCCCTTTTTCACTAGCGCCCAGTAACACGCTGTACGGTAAACCGTTTATGGAAATAATATGGTTGTTTTGTTGGTAACGTTTTTTTTTTGCGTGCACAAACGGGGGGCTTTACTGCCCGAGTTTGCGTTGGTCCTCTCGGGCACCGAACACGACCCGTGTTTATTTAACGGAATGCTGACCCAGTGCGCAACGATGATTAACGGTGCCATGATTTTAATGTCTCTCGTATGCATGTAATTCTCGTCTGTAAATAACCCACCGAGAAATTTCAAAATCTGAAATCTTCAGTCTTCATCTGGAGGAGTTCGTCTCGGACATCAGTGCATGCACACAACACACACACGACAACCTTGAAGGTTTTTTACGCACAAACATAGCTTATCTACCACGGGCGTTTCACCCTCGCTGCAGACTTATTCCTCCCATAGTTCACACACCTTTCGTGGCAGTTGACATTTTCAAGGTAAAACAAACCTCGTCTGCGACTTCATTTTAATAAATTCAACTGCAGAGCGGAGAAACTTTTCCGGAAAATAAAAATAAAAGGGGATTTCATACAGATTAGCGACAATTTAACAGATGGACCAAAATAAACATACATTCTCGACCGGTTGAGTTGATAATACAGCAAGTGGAATTTTTAATGAGCAGTTACATTGCCAGTATTTTAGTTTCATTCTCGTTTGTAAATGATATAATTATGGAGGAAATAAATATTTCTTCTTTCTATATATTTTTCCTTTGTGACATAATTCACAACATGCCCCTTACGTTTGAAGTTGATGTTGTGCGTATGGTTTCATACCACACTACTACTTGACATTAACAATGTACTGCTCAACAAAGATTATGCACGGTTTTCTAATAACACTGCAGTTAAGCTCACATTTAAACATACACTACGCACGCATAAGCACTACCTAATATAAAAAACCGCGTATAATTCTCGAGCCTCTTTTCCCCCCTTTCATTGATGCAGCATGTATGTTTATGTCGTGAGTTTTACTGATGATTTCTGACATATGAACGAACAATTCGTGTTACAGATGTGATTTTCTTTTTTAAATTCGCCAGCTTTTTTTCTTTCTTTTCATTTAGTGCTGCGCAGCGCACGTTCGTTGCATTGTGCGGGCTACATTACTACACCACACTGTACAATGTCATGCACGTAACATTTTTGATATCACAGGTTCAGACGTTAAATATATGAACGGGTTATAAAAGCTTGTTTTGTCACACCGCTGGTGCACTTATGTTTAAAGGGGGAAACTGCATACAAAAACAGTCGACCTAAAAGGGAAGCATAATCAACCATAGAGAAAAGGTGATCGATTTTTACCTGGTAAAAAAAATAAGGTCTTTGAATTTCAATGACTTAAAAAGCAACGTACAGTAACCTGTCTTTAGCCAATCAATCATAACCTCAGTGGTCATTCACAACTGGGTTTTTTTTACATGGTGTTTTTTAAAAGTATTAATAAATATAAATAACCAATTCATAACAATACCATAATTATTGTGTTCAAACCTTCCTATGAAGAATAGTATCCCATGCTGTGATGTGCTCAGAATAACACTTGAAATGGCAGACCGCTTGAGTTCCAAGTTATGTTTATAGTCTTCCTAATAAAGGCAAGCCCACACGGACTCTAGCCAAAATCAACGCATTGATGGTCGATGCTGAGACAAATCTATTTTCGAGGTGCAGTTGAAGGAAAATACCGACCCTACTAAAGGTACTCCAGAGATAAAGAACAACCCCTGTTTGTAATTTTTGTCACCATTTGAGGATCGATGCAGTTGAGGATGGGTTTTTTCCTATGAGTTGAGAGTAAACATTGGTCAGAAACTTAAGTGTAGGCCCGACTGTTAGAGCCAAAAGAAACATTTTAAATCTAAACCTGAAAACATACTTTGTCAATTGTCATTGATTTAGGCTCCGGTTGTTTGAAACCACCTTTACAGGGTCCCTGTTTGCCCCTAAATGTGGAGCTTGTAGTTTGGCTGGAGGCATCGAAATTAATCATTCATAGTTTTCTGCTAATCTGAGAACATAACTGAAACGTCCACGTAAAGAGATAAATTGCATACAGTTCAAACCAAAGAGCTGTGTAATGGATATTTGCTTATTTTAAAAGTGAAGAGAAATTAAATCTATGGCTAACTTTCAGGAATAAGATATTTGTCACAATCATTAAGTAAAGTAATGTAATTTTTCTGGGTAATATTGATCGATTAAAATATTAAAAACAAACTGTAGCCGACGACGTATACGCGAAAAACGTTTACGAGTTGGGGGGGGGGGGGGGTGAAAAACTGTGTGTATAATTTTATTGTATTATTTATCTAAACCCTTTTTGGAATATTTTATATTAACGTCACAGATAATATATGTATCCAAGATATTATTCACTCACTGTTGGTTTTTTCATCCAAAAAGGATTAAACAAATTCCATTTTGTAAACTAGCCCATCGCGCGTTTCGATCGCTCCTCGTCTGTGGACGGATAAAAAGACGAAATATGCCGTAATTTGATACGACCTGACGGCCGCTGTGTTCGGATGTCCACGGTCACAACATGAAAGTTTGCTTGTGTATGTGTGTGTAGCGTAGGTACGATCATGGCACGAAAGAACCGTACGTTCCCGTTAGGTGTAGGCGCTGGCTTACGGGCGCAGTGGCGTGTAGTGTTGTAGTGTTCGTGTGGGAATCAACGGTCAATCCAGTGTAGGCCTAGGTACAGACTGCAGACTAACCGGTACTATTTTGTAACCATATTATCGTCTTGATTATCTAAGCCAACAAAATTCCCAACTATACATGGAAATAATCTTTGCGAGATAATTGTTAAGCCAACGTCATTACTATTTATGTCCTGTAACCAAACACCATACACTTTGCATTTTAACCGAAAGCGAACACGTTGTATTGCTATACAAAATCTTCACTGTTAGTTCTCGTACACTGACGGTGCTAAATCTTGTCTAAAAAGTATCCACCGCTATTTTTCCATATTCACTCTGCCCTTTTCATATTGAACTATGCACCATTTTTAGCTATTCTTAATTACCACGCCGAATCTATGCGAGTGTGTCCATCTCATTAACCAGCCATTGCAATTACATCCACGAACGAAGCGTGTGGTATCGACTAAAAAAATGTATAATGTTTATTAGGCGCAAACATGGGGAAAACTCGGAACCAACCACGCAGGCCATTGTGTGTGCGGGTTAATTTCATTTTGAGAAATTGTACATGGGAAAAGATACATAGATACATGAATCTGTCTCTTTCGTGTTGTTAAAGAGGAAATGCATAACCCGATACTACATGCGGCTGTAAATTGTGAACGAAGCTGATTTTCATGTTTCCCTCGCCTTTCTTCTCCCGGTTTGAAACCCAAAGCGGACGTTTTGTATAAATTGCTCTTTTTTTAAAAATCCAGCTACTGAAAATGTTGAGATTCGAGCTTCGAGGAAGAGCTGTCGATTGAAATTTCTACAGCGATTGGAATACTGTGTACTTGGCCTTACATCTTGTGGAGAGAAGAAAAAAACACTACAACATATAAAGTGCATGGTCATGTTTACTAAAACGCCATCGTATACATTTTGACAGTTAAACCAAGAGCAGAAATACATTGGTTCCATTAAGTACACCTACATTACAGATATGTTTTGTTGTGTTAAACGTTTATCGTGTTCAAGTTATAGAGATACATCGCAAAAAGACAGTAAAAACATAAAAAATAGACGAAGATATAACTATACAGTGACGGAAGTCTTTGAAATGTGCATTTCGAAGCTGGGCATATTTGACATACCGAACGATACTGCGTACCACTATATCATGCGGACTGAATCGAAAGGACTGCGGGTGCGGAGACGGACCGTTTTGTTTCTTTTGGTGTGCAGTGTTTTTTATCTAATTTTGAAGTGTCATATTTTATGTGTCAGTGTCACAGTATGAATTGTTCTCGTTAATGTATAATGCCACGACAATGAACATAAGGACCGGTGTTCGATGTAACATAACTTGGATCGGGTGATTGTCTGGATTGTTTTTTGATTCATGATCTATAAAAGATACCGCATATGACGATTGATCGGTATCCACACTGCAAACCAGCTCGGTCGTGTTCCCTGTGTGGATTAATGTGTGGATTAACAATAATGAGTAGTGGTTCTCATTCTACCATAAAGGGATCAGACTATTTTTTGTAATTCAGTAATTGTAATGTATGGGAAAACGACATGGCTGCAATATGGACATGGTCTAAGACTATACTACTGACACTGTAGCTCCAAACTGCAATTGTGCTTTAAAAAATTGGTTTGCTTCGAAATTGTAGAATTCAAAATGTCAATGTACGTACATTGATCTGTCATTCAGTATTGAAGTATACGGGTTAGTCACTTACAAACGCTAGCTTTAACATGTCAGGGGCGTTGGGCCCAGCGTTTATACAAATTGCATGACGTTATTGCATTCTGTTCAATGTAGGTCATAGACTTTGCACTGTGAAGTTGATAAAAACCTTAACTGACGATAATAAATGTTGACTATACACTTTTGAGTAGCCCAGCCTATTAATCCCAGACCGTGGCCTGGATGCAGGAATCGGGGCCCCCCATACAAAAGGATTCAATAACGTAATCCATTTGTGAGGTTTCGGGAGCTAAAATATTCTTTCTGATTTTCAAACAAAAGGCTGCGTTTTCAATTTCGGTTTTGCAGGGAAGCTTTTTTCTTCTTCTTTGAATTGCATGTGTTGAGGATATAAAGCTTAACTCGTAGTTTAGAGACAGCCCAGTCACTAGAATGAACAAAAATAGATTAACTTTCTTATTCAATATTCGCGTTGTAAGCACATATCGATGTTGGCCGTGTGAACTGACATTCATGTGTCACAAGACAATAAGACTTTTACCCGGTCCTTATTTAAAACACATGAAGTCGAGACAGTGGTCTATTTTAAAGGGGAACTGTAATGTTCGTGGGTGGGTGTGTATTTTCGCAATTAAATATTTTGACAACAAGTTTTGAAAGTACGCGGATAACATTTGGCAATTTATCAAAGACCAGCATTCTTACGTGATGTGACCCAACATCCATCAAATAACAAACCTGTAAAAGTTTAGGCTCAATATGTCATCAGAGTCACGAACAAATATTGCGGGGGGGGGGGGGGGAGCCTTCATGTTTTAGACTCACGAGATCCAATTGTTTTACTCCTTTTATTAAAGCTGTAGCATTTCAAGCAAAACTACTTGGATGGATGTTTTCCACCATTATCATCTTTATGATAAGGCTTGTGCAAAGTTGTGAAATTTATATATTTTTTTGTTAATCTACCAATGATTATTGTGCACACCCGTTTTTCAAAAAACATTTATATGCCGCCTTTGTTAAGCGGTTCAACAAATACGTTGTCCGTATTTCTAATATTCATATCGTTACCATTGCTATATATTCACATTCAAAATGAAAGGACTCACACACCGAGCTTGACACCTGTGTTTCTAATGAGCTCTGCATTAAGTTCGTGTAATGCATGGAGACCGTTGCCGTCGCAGCACCGCGCTCCGGGTGTCAGGTTCTACCGGGTGAACGCGTCAAATCGCCCCACCAGGCCAGCTTGAGTTCCGTGGGTACGAGGCCCTTTTATATACATGTACTTGTGGTTCGCATACCAATACAATATCCATATATTATATAGGGGGGAAAATCACACAGCGTCTCATGCCGGCTTCAGGGTGGACCTGTGAGTTCCGCGGGTATAAAACTTCGGTGTGATTCACACACAGAACTGCTCAGTGTTCGTTGCCAGTAGGTATGTTATTTGATATAGCGTACCTTTGCCATATTCTACGTTTCTTATTTTGGTTGGGTTGTTTTTTTTTATGAAGGGAAAGAATAAAGTTAACCAAATGCTTGAAGTTACTTTGCATGATAGATTACACCGGAGTAAACCTTTGTGAATTTCATGGGATATTATTTCACGATAGCTAGATTTCCTCAGTTACTGATATTTAACAATAAATGTACAGCCATGTGGACGTAAATTTAACAAGAAATAAATATTTGTGTTGGGGAGACACAAGACAGGATTGTTAATATTATCAAAACAATACTAATAATTAGGCTGTGCTCGCATTGGCGGCTGCGGCTATGGCTACGGCTTGACCACTGCGTCAACATGCGTACAGGACATCCTTAGCAACGGCCACAGCCATAGCCGCTAATTTTGACACGGCCATGTTTATATAGGGAATCTCACTGTTTATCAAGTCCAGTACCGATCCTCTAGAGCAATTGTATCTGTCTGGAATACTGAGAAATAACACCTGAAAGCGAAGACCGTCCAAAATGAACATTGCTAATTTCAGTTGCCACAATCAAAATAAGCTGGATGTTAGTGTTTTGGTTATTTTCTCTAGAACGTAACCACCAAATTTGACGAAATCTTCACCAATTGGTTGAAAAGTGGATAGATCTAAACATTAATTTACTCACCTTGAAATAAAGAGGGTGATTTATGTTCCCTTTACCTTCAGCTGCGCGTTGCATCGTCAATGATTGGGAACAGTTATTTTTTCTCAATATAAATGTCACCTTTGTGAAGAAAAAAGGAAATAAATTATCGATTACAATAGACCTTATGCATTGACGTCACCAAGCCGCCATCTTAGAGGTAAACTGATGATGAAACAATGGAAACGCGCTGATTTGTACGCGCGGCGCACAGGACTGGCCAATGAACATCTTCCTTTTGACCTCTAGGCGAGGGCGCCTTACTCAAATGACGTCATATGCATAAGGTCTATTTCTGTTTGAATTCATTTTGAAGTGAGATTCAAAAAATGCTTTGCAGGTTGCTTCTGACAACGTTAATAGCACTATAGTGTAGGCTTTGTGTGTGCTGGGGGGAGACTGTGCAAGTCTCGCGCGTATTCGAACATTGGGACCCGTTAAAGTACGCGAGTTTGTTTCACTCACACGTTAAAGCATGGTTAAAGCAATGTACGTGGGACCGAGTGGTCCCCCCAAAAATGTTCGATACGCGCGAGACTTGCACGGTCTGTCTATTGAATGGTTTCGTCTGGGTTGGGTGTAACGCATTGGAATGCTTGGCCACAGTATGGAAGTGAAAAACTTGGGACCCCACGAGTGTTTGATGTTATTGTAACGCCATTCTTGCACTGAATCCAGCCAGAGACTAATTCTACTCTCCCTGCCTAACGATACCATCTTTTGTCTTTATTGTGAAGTATTTCGATCTGTGCCCAGCCTTTGGAATTCTTGGCTTTTGTCATGACTTGCTTATGAAGTGGCAGCAGTCCAATCTAGCCAATAAAGGAAAAAATAATATCCGCTGGTTTTGCCCTTCAGTTGTTTTAATCCTATTTCAAGGTATAAACGCTACCACCTGTATGTGAAAATTTCATTTCAAAAGAGTGGTAGTGTTTTTGGGATATATATAACCTTTTTGTCCATGCAGGAAGAATATTCCCTAAAAGTAATACACAATCTGAAAAACGTTTCATGCAGAAACTTTCCACAGATTGAAATGTGTTTGAAATCCCACTCTCTTAAATCGCATTCCTTTAAAGGGAACCGTCTCTCAATACAGCAATCCTTCACCGATCTTGAACTCTTGGTGGCAGCAGATACCGCCATTATTGCGGCGGTACCTGGGTGGTACTGCGCTGCCTAGAGACGGGTTTAAGCGATTTGCAAAGTGAAAGTCCAATAACCCGCGACTGATCAAATGATCGCCGTGTAGCCCAAACTTTATACCAGTCGCTAGGCAGCGCAGTACCACCCAGGTACACCGCAGTAATGGAGGCATATCTGCTGCCACCAAGAGTTCAAGATCGGTGAAGGATTGCTGTATATGTTAGGGCCTATACATTTTCAACAGCTGCAGTGCTGGTAATGAATTTGTTTGAGTAATTACCAAAGGTACACTCCCTTTAAACCTATTTCTTCACAATGTCCTCTTCAGGCACCCCTGTTAACAATTAATTATGTTTTATCTACTTTTTTCGTAACATCTGTGAACTAGGGTTGTAACAATTAAGGGCATTAATGGGCTTGAGTGGGGAGGGAGGGGTTATAATCGACAAGTTTTGCTCTCTGCTTGCACTCTTTCTTTGCTCCTTTTCTAAACTTTCCTGTTAATTTGTCGTGCAATCACCTTTTCATGTCTTTATTTTCCATTGCCTGTTTTGTCTGTCATTCAGTATGTGATTATATCCTTTTGTAGTGGATGGACTTCGGTGTTCGATGAGTTATATAGACATGCTGGTTCTACTAGAGGACCTCTGCGTTCTGTCCGTAAAGAACCCATGCAATTCAAGCATTATCTCCAAAACTTTTGTTCTCAAGTCGGAGTCGAAGAATAGTTACAATTCTATTTGGCGTGTTGTTATTTGTTTTCTTCTTCTTGAGGACAACCTACGCCAGGCACCTGTTAACTTTTAGTGTCTACTTATATCTAATTTGTTCTTGACACATCTGACGCTGTGATATCATGTCATCTCGCTGATTGCACGACATGTTATGCATTCCTCTTTAACGTCAGATTGCATAATGTCTTTAACGTCTTTAATGTCTTTAACGTCAGCTTGAGGGCACGCCATCTTCTAGCTTCCAAGGGATTGATTTAACGGTTGTGTACCCTGTGTGGATATTCAGGCATCACTGTTGATTCTCAATACATCACAACGGTGCCAGACTATACTTGTCCCTCTAGCCTCGGTTATGCTGCGTTCATTTGAACGGGTGGAAAAACAAGATGCCTACGTCAGTACATAGAGCAAGGACAAAGGCTGTTAAACCCACAGTGTACAAACTCTCTGCCGCCTGTCTCGTGGTACAGCCACACGCAGTAAATGTTCGAACAACAGTGTGACATCACTGGTACTTTGTAGTGGTATACTGGTTTAGATGTTGCACCAAAACGAGGCCAGAATTTTAAGCCTCACTATGGTGAATTGGGAAAAAAGAGAACCCAGATGGCCGAATCTTGCTCTGAATGAACTACTGATCAACTATCGTTGTCGAATCTATTTAACACTCTGTAAACCGCTATTGCTGATTATGCCTAAGGGTCTGTGTTATTTCATACATTATGTATAGAATAAAGAACGAAAAAACACTAGAGCCAAGTGCTGTTCACAATTCCGTTTGTTGTACAGTCCAGAAACCGTGTTCGTTTCTTTACATTATAAACAATTTCCCATCGTACGATCGTTCTGTAGATTCACATTCATTAATTATGAAGCCATGTCTGTGTTGTCATCAGACATTAGACAACCATTATTGTTTCTACGACTTTAGAAGGAACAATTAAACTTCCCTCCTCTGATTTGACATGCAAAGCAGGCTGGGATAATATATATTTCTGTTCCAGTCGATAATGTAAATATTTTGGATTGTTTGTTTACAATACGGCTGCGTTTCCGTTTAACTATGTACTCTGCGACGTCTCTGCGAGTTGTTTACTTTTGTACAGGAAAAATAATGTCTCGTGTGAGGACATGGAACATCCTTTTGGAGCCACATTCATGTTATTATTTTTCTCATCCATCTATAAATGAATATCCAAACAATTAACTTGACTGTCAAACTAATCACTTTTAATTACTTCACAGTCTGTAATGTCCTTGGTGCACAAACAAAATGACAAGCAAGTACCATGACGGATAATTTGCTACACTCGGGATCTTTTCCAAATCGCGGTTTGGGCTCCGGCTTCGGGCTCAGTTTGATGTTTGATACACTGTGCCATGTTGTTCAATGTCAACAATTTACGACGGAGCCGGAACCCAAGCCGAGGTTTGGAAAAGGCCTTTGTATATGGTTCCATTATCAGAAAGATATTATACTCATAATGTTATACATTATGTTGGTATATGCTTGATGTACTTTAGTTCTGCTTCCATCTGACCATGGTCTGACGTACATGAAATGCATAATAATCATGTCATAACCAATCTCGATTTTTTTTATATAGGCCGAATTCCTGGACATCAAATTCCAATTTCAAGACTTTCTTTCCAAAACACCACCCCCCTAACCCATCTCCCCGTAAAAAACCCACGAGAAACCAGCTTTTAACCATGCCCGTTTGTAATCGCAGCATTGATCTTGCCGAACAGATTTTTGCCGTCTTCCACAACACTTTAGGGCTTTCAAAAAAAAATGTATCACAGATTAATAAAGTCCGATTTTCGCGACAGTGGTGTTCGGCAGCTCACTCGCCGCGATGGCCGGCGGGCGAGCGGCCGTGCACTTATGACCTATCTGCCGTGGCAATCATCTCGATTGCACTGTGTCACATGTGTGCGCTCGCCATTGTCCCCACGTATATTATTAACTCCTTTGCCGAGGACACAATCATCAGGAAAAACTAGCTTTGAAATAAACACACCACCATGCAGAAATAGACGGGTCCGTTCTCCGCTTGCTGTCACACTAGTGTCAGCGTATAGAGCGGGAAGGTTTTTCTTCCCTTTTTTTCCTAGCAACCAAACAGAGATCTCACTTATTCGGTTTTTAACCAGATTTTGAGATCTGACGTCCTCTAAATGTGATGTATATTTCGGGAACGTGAAGTTGCCAAACTATTATATGTCCCACGTGTTAATCATCGACAAAACAAGACGTCAAAAGAACTGTCAAATTTTGAAACGGCTGGACACACCGTACAGTATTAACGGACACACTGACACCCTTCCGGCTTAATTAATAATAACTCGATCCAAAACAACACATGCGGGATCTTGTGCAACTGACCTCAGCTGGTATGATATCACAGCTTGGTTGAAGTATAAAGTGCAGGAGATATTCTCAAATTTGAGCCTGCCTGGTTCAATATTGGAAGTGAGTTGTCGGAACTCCAATTGTTTGAGTCGAGCCGCATAATCGAAATGGACGTGGGAGAGATTTCGAACTTCAATTTGAGTCAATCAAAATAGAATTCGAAGAGAAACTGTTTTATGACAATGAAAGTGGATGATGGAACTCAAATTTTGAGTCGAGGCGCACAATCAAAATAAAAGTGGAAGAGATTTCGAACTCAAATTTGACACAATCTGCTAGTTGGAAGTTGTGCAAATGCGTCTCTCGGAATATGGAGTCTCGAATGGTGTACAGTACATGCAAAATGCAAACGTGTTTTATAGTTGAACACTCAAACTTTCCAACTAATAATAGTGCCCAAAATGTTTTTTGAAATTAAACGTCTTTGATTGTTGTTGGCAGTGCGAACCTGTTTTTTGTATGGATTTACAATAGTCGATTTGACAGTCGTTTTGTTTAGTTGTTTTTTTACAATGGGTGTTTTTAGGACAGTTATGGTCGTGCATTGCTTGCCTTGGTCGTTGTTAGATCTGAGCCGCGTATTGCTTAGAAATGTTCTGCTATTAAAAGCAAAAATAAGCAGTCTCAAATCGTACATGTGCAATTTTGACTGGTAACCTTTCGCTGGCAAGCATATTTTGCTGTGGTTAGCTACTTGTCATGCTTAAATCAGCTCTATGAAAATATGGTCGTGGTGTAAAATGCGTTCTTGCCAGACTGCAGCGTGTCCGTTCCCATGCCGGATATAGTTTCTATCGCGTGACCTGGACATTCCAGAAAATTAAAAAACGTATCCTTGCGTGCTACGGATCTTATTATTTTTCCCCCTGACGCTATTGTGTAGTAATTCTGCAATAGATACTTTGTTGCCAAGTTGGTTGGTGCATAACGCCCACGATGATAATTTATAGCTAATGTACATGTACATGTATTAATAATAATAATAAAGACAATCTCCTATCATACGTACTATTCACTCCGTGTATTTAAACGAGGAAATACTACCACACGTCTGCACTGCGTTTGTTTACATGATTTGTTATTATTTTTCAGGAACAAGTTTTTATCATTATGAAGGCAGATCTCTGTTACAGTTTTACAGTGTTATTTACGGCTGTTTAATTTATGATTGTAGTTTCGTTGCATGGCCTTGGTCGTTGAGATTGATACTGAAAAACATTCTGACGTCCTCATGGTGAAGTCTGTGTTTTTAATAGACAAAATAAATTCAATTTGTAACCTTAAAGTTTACAACAATACTTCCCCACAAACATCACCATTGTTGCAAGACACTTGAGAGGTTGAAAGCAACGGAAAAAACATAACCACGTAAAATCCATATATATATACAGGTTCACACGCACGGTGTACGCAACGCGACTTTTGTGTCAATTTGACAGAGAATGTACTTTTTCCTTTTGGAAAAAGGTTTGAAGTGAATGTACTTTTCCCTCTTTGGATTTTGTTCTTCTTTTTGCAGTGCTGTGTGGCTGATGCGCGAGTGAGGATCAAATAACGGTAGTATCGGGTTTAATTCATTGCAATAGAGATCGTCACATGACGAGAATTTTTAGTCATTGTGATAGGTTTATTTATTGTGCGTCTAGTTTATCTGTAGCCTCACGATGCCTCGGCTACAGCAATGAGGGTGTTCACATTTTT
Source organism: Leptasterias polaris (assembly GCA_037783415.1). Classification (NCBI taxonomy): domain Eukaryota; kingdom Metazoa; phylum Echinodermata; class Asteroidea; order Forcipulatida; family Asteriidae; genus Leptasterias; species Leptasterias polaris. The sequence goes on from JAZGTN010000077.1 coordinate 4,880,712, forward strand.
TGAGAATTTTCGTTGAAGAAAAGGTACATGACTCATTGTGTTGAATAAAAGGAAACAACAGTTATTCTTAAAGTTTACTGCTTACAAAGTTCATACAATTCTTCTGGAAGAACATTCTCGTCAGAAAAACCAAATAGAGGTAGGACATATTGCCACAAAGTTGATGACAATGTTATCTGATATCCCCTAAAAAAAGGAGTTTCTTGTTTTGATCGCTGCGATCGATTTAAGCCTGATGTGAACGTGCACAAAATCCACGACGAACCTTCAACCGTCATTCATTTATTTCACTTGAACGTGACCGCCAAATTTGTTGGTTGTATGACGTGTTAAAGGCAGGGTATACTTTTGGTAATTGCCAAAGACCAGTATCCTCACTTGGTGTATCCCAACATATACATGAAATAACAAAGCTGTGAAAACTAGGGCTCAATTGTTTAACCGAAAGTTGCAAGAAAATAATGAAAGAAAAAAACAACCTTAATTGTTGCATAGAATTATGTTCTTTCAGATGCCCGAGAACGGTTTCATGTTTATGCCTGAAGCCTTTCTCAGATTCAAATTTCTGGATGAAAAATTACCTTCTTCTCTAAAACTGCATTGCTTTAAAGGGGGGTCGTTTCTAACAATGTTTTATAATATCAATAGCTCTCCAGTGCTCTTAACCAAGTAAGTGTTTATGGATATTAGTTGTTGGAGTAATTCCACCCCTTTAAAGAAAACTAGGGAAGGTCGAAATGAGTCTCTTAATCTACTCTGGATGTACATTTTTTTTAAAGGTTGTGCCAAACATTGGCAAGATTAAAAATACAAATGTGCACAGATTTGGGTCACATAAAGTGTGAATGCTGGTGTCTTTGACAAATGTTAATGTTGACCGCAGGCTTTTCATTGTTCAGCAATCATTTTTAAGAAAATGTTTATTAACAAGTACTGCTTAAAATCGGGAAGGGAACCAGCCACACACAGTGTGTACTTCTCGTGATGTTTTAGCAGGTAACCTGATTCTGCTAAGCATAAATCTGTCAGTTGTGTTAAGCAGCATCGTATTTGCCTCCCCCCCCCCCCCACGATTTGTTCCTCTCAGCTTTTAAGGAGAGGAACAGTTTTGCATTGGAAAGCTCTTGCATTATGATGAATGGGATTTTAATTGTTGCTCCATCATGTGGGGAGATGGCTGCTTTTCATTTTTGTCCTCTCGTGGGTGGGGGGCTATTTACCAAACCAAACCCTCGCAATTAATTACACATTCATCATCATTAAAGAGCTAGCTATTTAGGTCAGCTTGTCTTTTCCTAAAATGTAAACGAACTTTGAAAAGTACAGGTGGCAGCGAGTCATGAAAAGGTGATTGTGGTATTCGCACACATTGTATAAAGCTTATACAATTTTAATGTGATCGGTAATTTTAATTATTAAGATTCACGGATCGTTTCGTCCGTCTCTTATACTTTTATACCTGACAGGTAGAGATAATTCTGATAAAAAAGAAGACCAAACTGGAAATGTATAACAGACTAACCTAAATGCTTTTTGTTTGTTAGTCAAGGATTCAGTTGAACGTTTTTGGTTTTTTAAAATTTGGTTAAAGACAATGTACAGCATTGATAATTGTCAAAGACCAGTATTCCACACTTGATGTGACCCAACATATACATGAAATAACAAACCTGTGAAAGTTTAAGCTATATCGGTAATCGGAGTCATGAGAAAACATTATATGTTTTCACTGTTTTCAAACATCAGATTTTATCACGTCAGTGATAAAAGACTAACTGTTTTACCCATTTCCTAAAAGCTAAAGCATTGCAAGCAAAACTATTTCAATGGACGTTTTTTCACCATGACCATCTTTTTACCATGAAAGTTGTGTGCAAATCTGTGAACATTTTTATCTGTGAACATTTGTATTTTCAATCTTACCAATGTTGTGCATATATCCTTTGAGATGTATTGGGTCGGTCAAAATAAGAGTCAGAAATGATGTCGAAAATGAAAGGAATACTGCACACAAATGTGAAAATTGTGACAGACCTCATGTCCCTTATATAAACCGTTGAGGAACTGTTGTTATTTTTAGTCATAGGGTTCTGTACTGGGGACTGTGAGATGTAAACAATACGGTGTACTGTGTTGCAATGGCGTTCGTATTCTCCCCATGTTCATTGCTACATACGTGGATATCAACGGTTTATGTGCGTTTACATTGGAAGAACGGATCGAACTGTGGTAGAAGTCGTCGTGCACGATAATGTGAAGTATATTATTTATACCGCGTTGACGCTACAAAATGAAGCCTCGCCGTAGAGAGCCGTGTTCTGCAAGTTATGTACCCCAAAGAATTGAATACTAGTTAGTTCCCTGTGAAAATGATGCAATGTTTGTGAGAAAATGAGCTTCAATAATATCTGTGTGTTGATTTATGTTGATAGGATAAATTGTAGCTATGACAGTCTGTGAAGCTGTGTTATTTGATACTGTGCTGTAAGCTACAACTCGCTCTGTTTCCAGTGTTGGTTCGGTAGGGTGTTTGTTCATGCGACCGTGTCTCGGGCCGTTGACACCGGGGAGATCCGGGATGGTTCCTCCACGGAGAAATGGTTTCAAAGGCTGGTGATGTTCTCGGTACGGTTTTCTGCCTAACACTAATAAGAACGTCTATTAAAAAGAAGGGTTCGAGCAATGGGAGAGCAAAGAGATGTCTTCAATTTACGAACTCGACAAACATACAGTGTATGTTATAGGGGGAGCTAAGGGTTGCCACGGTTTGGGCGCTGGTGGGGCTGTTAAATTGGCCCCCATCAATGACCCCAATACACAATAATGTGGGAATATCTCCACTCCACACGTGATAAAAGTTTGACACGTTGACGTCCGCACCTCAAAGATATATGTCACACAGTGACACATCGTGAAACCGATATGTTTTTTTCGCGCCTTTTTATCTTGACTTGATCAGTCGAGCTGGTGTGAAATTCAAGGCATTTCAAACGCTCCTAATATAAAGAAAAATTGATAATTAGACTCAATTTGGGAAATAAAAATATTTCCACGTTTCAACAATTTTTAGTACTAACCCCCTTGTTATATTATTGTTATGGGATTCTTTTGTATCGTCTGGATCGTGTGTATAGATAGGTTGCAGTATGACGTAAATCGGCCATCTTTACGGGCAATTTTGAACACACAGTCATGCGTTACGCGTGAGAACGGCATGCAGCACGCGCACATTTCACAAAACTCATTGCGTGATTGGTTAGTGAATGACGCGGCTGCGTTAATAATTAGAGCGCATGACGCGCCTGCATGCCAAAATGCAATTTGCCCGTAAAGATGGCGTCTAATGGGAACTATCTATTGTACATTCCAACGCAATATTAATAATAGATATTAAAGGTTTACGTCACGAGTGATTCCCGATATGAAAGATTGACTAAATTACATGGACGAGTTACACCGACAGCTGTTCCATGTTTTGCAATCATATACATGAAACAACCGTTGTATACAGACATTATCGTTCTGTGGCGATAACATAGATGTGGATCGAAGTTGCGTGTCTAAATTCTCTACTCACCTGTGCATACCTAAAACAACGACAAGGTTCAACCGTAAAACCGTTGTGCAAATTCTTGTACGAGCCAATGTTGGCGGGGGTGGGGACTGGGGATTGGAGGGGGGGGGGGGTGGTCATATCAGTATGTGCATAGAGCAATGGTGGTATGTTGTAACTTCAACGGATAATGTTGTGCGGCAAGAGTATGATGTTGCCGTCGCTGAACATGTATGTAACACACAATCTCTCGAAAATTGGAGAGGTGTACAAAAGATCGTTGGGTTTGCGAACAGACATGAGTGGCCGGCTTAAAGGGGACGGTTAAAGGGGGACTGTCATCATGATCATAGCAGGCCCGTGGCTGTGAGTGGATTTATGAAGTCTCTCCCAGTTACTGCACGCGCTAGCCATGATGGGCCAACATTTAAAAGAGCTGCTTACACACAAAAAGTAGCTAAGCACCACAAAGTGATGCTTAGCACTTTAGCAGATTAAGGTTACCAGCCGAAATACAATGTCATAAACCATGTAGGCCTACAGTCTCTGACTGGTAGTAATGCATTCATTCTTTAAAACCCAATGTTATACTTTCCGTTTGATCAATAAATTCTCAAGCTCGTTTATGCATCACCCACATATGTACACACCATCAATATGGCATATGCATTTTCCATATTTGAATAATAAAAATGATGATGTTAAAGGTAGGGTCACAGATTGGCTCGGTCAACGTAATGCTGATTTACCGGCTAAATTATCAAGACATATACAATTAAACGTTTCAGCTGAACTCGGTGTTTTCTTATTGAGAAAACAGAAAAAAACTGTCGCGGTATTTTCATCAAAAACGCAAATCCATCCTCGTTTAGTTTAGCGAGGTGACAGCAGGTACCAACCGCATCTCTGGCAGCAGCATTTACAAATACCACAGAAATTTGAATCTCTAAAACTCGCCTTGAGGGGAGTTTTAGAGATTCAAAATTGTCGACGTACTTTTCTAATCAACGGTGGAATTTCAGACGAAACAATTTCGCAGGATACTTTTGATAGAAATTACACTAATTTCCCCCCTGGGTCATTACCTAGGTATGACTACCTTTAAACGTACATGGTGTAAAGGCATGGTGCATCTTTCGTTTTGAAAAACTAATTAAGAAACAAACAAGCAACAAACAAACAAACAAATACACAAACAAACATCCTGGTAAGGTCAACTTAAGTGAAAACATCAAAAAATTTACGTTATGTCAAGTAGCCCTAATGTCAAGTGTTTTGTGCAAGTATAGCCCCAAGACCTATGTAGGCCTACTTATTTTGAATGACAATCGGAAAAAGGGTGAATTTTTGGTCTCAAAATGTTTGTTTCAGTTTGGACATTTCTTTTAGAGGGAAATATCTCTCTAGAGGTTTGTACTGGTCATTTTAGAATCGGTTTTCATTTTCTTAATGATGCATTTGTGTTTTCGATATCTACCGATCCTACAATTTTGTCTAACGAGAAAACAGCTCCAACTGCTAAACAAAAAAACCCCGCAACCCTGAGTTTGTGGCGGCAAGTACAGTACCATCTGCAACTTGATGATTTCCATAATCAAATGAGAAGCCAATGATTGTACGACGAACATTGAACTGCGACAAGATAGACATTTCAGATGAGTGGTAGAAACCAACGCATGATAAGTGTATTGTTGTTGTATTACTTTATGTCTTACTCTTAGAGTCAACTGGTCGATTGCGTTGTGGGAATTCGGAACGGGTTCTCTATGACTGAGGTGATGTGTATGTTTTAAAGTTGATTTAGCGAGAAGTGTGGTTTTGAAATGTTTTCGACAGCAATTTGGGTCGTGTAGTTAGGTTTTCTTCCCGAAGTCCTTGAATTATTAAGACATCTGTAAGACAGGCCTGAAATTACACCAAGGCCATGAATGCAGTGGCCTCTGTTGCCCCTGGTCTTGGCCTTGGTACCCTGCAAACGTTCCTCAAAGTGCCCTTTGTAAAATGTAAATGGCCTTGCCCCCTCAAAGAATAAATTCAAGGTCTGGTAAAAGTTAGGACGTTGGTCCATGCCTTTTATCTTTTGCTGCGCTTAAAAAAAAAAGGGCATGCTTCATACTTGACATGAAGTGCTTCGTCACAATGGGACACCGTAAGACTTATCAGGGAAACTGGATTTGCGTTTTAATTCCAAGCGCAAATTTGGCGGTCACTTGAAATGATGTCAAATTCGAGAAAACAGTCTCTGAAAACCTTTAAAAAAAAACGCAACATCCGATTTCGGTTGTTGCAACCCAAATTAAGGACAATGTGTTTACATGCTGAAAATTGTGCAAGGTTTTTCACTAATTTCTCTTGACTCTCTCACAACGGATTAAGCCTAAATTTTTCCAAGTTTGTTGTTTCATGTATGCTCGATCACACAAAACATTCTCTGTGGATATATTGTCGGCTCTAACAGTCTTTGGAGACAACCTTCCGCATCGCCTACAAAGTGAACGCTAGGTAGTACTACGCAATGTTTCGCACAGTGCCTATCAGAGAACAACATGGAGGAACGCCATGCGTATAGAGCAACGACCATTGGAAATTATGTGTTAATATTGAAATATTTTACTTTCATGGAGATGGCATATAGGCCTAGTGGTTGCCTGTTAATTGCCTCGTTTGATGGACTTGTGGTCCGCCTGAGTATGGGGCACGCAACAAGATTTCCTCTTAATATCGTGTAATAATCTTGCGTAAAGCTCAAGATGTCCATTTCGGAAGATTGTACGTGCTCCGGTCAATTCTGTTTACCAACGCGTACGATACTTCTTGGAAACTGTGTGTTATATTACGGACTTACGCCAGTCGCGTCCGTTCCGGACCTTACCCCGGAACAGTTGGTCCACAGAGCCCCCAATACAGTCCTTTCACCTGTCATCCGTGCTTTATCGTTGCCGTTGACATGGCATTGTCAGCGGTCAAAGTATGAATCGACGAAACACCGCTAGAGAATTGAACCGCAGAACTTAGCTGTATAATTCAACCAATGTGAAATATCTAATCAGCTCTTTATGGGATTTCTCCATGCCTTATATTGGATTGTAGGCTTGTGTGCTTGTGATGACCGTGAATTATTTCTGCAAGTAAATGCATCGAGTCTGAGGCGTTTTCAGGCTAGGTTACCACCCCCCCCCCCCCATCAGCAACCCCCTCCCCCCAGAAAAAATAGAACAAGAAAGAAATAGCTTCTGTGTGTGCATACCGCATGGTGTTTCTGTGTACACAAACACTCGATGCATGCCCACTCTATGGGGAAGGGGGGGGGGACTGAGTTGGAGATAAACTTTTGAAATCCCCCCTGGTACACTTGAAACGCTATTCAATAAAGACAGGTGCCGGCTTCGCAGAGTTGAGCCACTGGCCGATGGACGTGTCGCAACGCCGGCACGGCTTCTAGAGCCTCAATCCGCTATCGCACACCTATTGTCAGTCATGCCAACAACAGCCCCGGCCTTTTCAGGGTTTTTTTAAACGAGGCTGTTGCCGAACTATGCTGGCCTAAATGCTTGATTTTTTAAGGTGTGTTTTGCCTTCGCTGGTCATAAAATGAGCCTTGGTTGTTCAAGGTTGGTATCAATCATTCTCAGACTCAGAGGGAAAGGAGAAATTGGAGGGCATCTCTCTGCGTTGCCACGCTAGGTTGGACAGCTGTTCTACAAAATATAATGAAGTGTTCGTCACTGCATGGATCCACACACACTGTTTTGTGGTTCAGTTAAATCATGTCGAACATTTTGACTGATGAAGTATCACGCAAATATGTTTTGTCTTCGTCTGGGGTGATTTCCACCGGGCTATGCACCGTAAAACTTATTTAAGGCGTCCGGAAATGTGTGTCTTGCGTCACGCCCCAGAAACAGAGCCCGGGTTCAGTGATGGTTTTTGTGGGCCCTTACGACCACTCTACACACGGTTGCCTACACAAGTACAAATGTATATTGATTTGTTTCTTCTTTTGCCCAACTTTGGTAGGTTTCTTTATTACGAAGGCAATGTCAAGGAGTTTTGAGCATTCAATACAGTGCTAGCTGACTGAATAGAAAGCCAATGTTTTTGCCAGCCAATGTTTTTGCCAAGTTTTTCGTTCTTTTGTTGTGTTAAAGGCAAAGTATACATGTGGTTTGTTTGAACCTTTCAATTGTTTTAATCTATAAATGTAGAATATACAATAAAAATAACCTGTGTAAATTTCATTTCAAAAGGTGTAGCGTTTTTGAGATATCGCAAAAAATCCGGAGCGGTTATGTCCACGTAGGAAGAATAATCCGTAATTTGAAAACACAGTCTGCGAAACCCTTTATGCATGAAACGTTTCTCAGATTGAAATATTTTGACTCCCTTTCTCTAAAACCACACTCAAAATATTATACATTATCAACAGCTGCAGTGCTTCCTATATCAAGTAAGTTGTGGTCACTATTTGTTTACCAAAGGTATACACTTGTGTCCCTTTAACACGTGAATACTAACCGTCTTTCATTTATATTCTCTCTTGATTTTCAGATATGATGCATCTTAACAGATTACTCGACTAGAAATATTCGACTGGCTCTTAGTCCGTCCTCCAGATTTTCACTCCACTACTTCAGAGGGAAGCTAGCGGTACTTCGACGATATCGACTGTGGATCTGATTTTATTCTTGAAGGATTTCGAAGTAGACACGTCTGGATGTCTTAAATCCCGGGAGAGAGAAGGGACAGTTTTCAGAGTGGCAGTTTTTTATTTTATTTTTTTGTTACGGGAAAAAAAAACCTCTGCTGAAGTACGGGACAGTATACACGGTTTGGGGTCACTGGAGTTGAAGACACATTCTCTACCGGCCAGATTTGTGTTTCTTTGGTCATCCCTGAGTCATGGATGAAGCGATTCCACTCGCAGACTAATCCGGGACTGACGTGCACTTCCCTCGCGTAAATGGAAGGAAGGACTGGCCTGCCCGTGTCCGGCACTCCTCCCTTCGCGTCCCCGGTCCCACCGCCGCACGGCACCGTACCAGCTCCCGTGGCGACCTCCGACTGTACCGTACTGAGCCCAGTGTTTGCCGACCTGCCGGCAGGGCCCAACGGCGGCGGCAACACCAGCGGTGGCACTCGCACGTCTACGGCAACCTCGAGCGCTGGGATTGCCAGCCCTGGACATGCTAACTACCAAGGGAAGCTCTACTCCTCGTCGGTTGCTGCATTAGGTCCAGGTATGTAGTCTCCTCCTTGTTAATATCAAACTAACCCTCCCACTGTCTGACAGTTCATTATCAATCCACATGGTTTTGAATGATAGATGCACTATGTGAGCCAGCAATATGTTATCGTGTTTGAAGGCATCTACACCGTGCGTGTACAACGCTGTGCACAGTCACATAATACTCAACCCATGCTGTGGTTTCGAATGGCAAAATGTTATTGAAAAGGCTTTTAGTTTTAATGTTCATTTGATTCTGTCCCTGCTTTTACTGCGCCGTTGGGACTGGCCACACTGCCTATAGAGTGACAACCCAACTGTGTGTAAGGTCATTCAACCGTAGAGATCAGGCAGGGTGTTCTGTGGGCATCTAGAAGAACACTGTTTAATAAGCCAGAATTTAGAACCAGAGTGCCCAAAGTTGTTTTCTAAATTCAAAATAGAGTGTCTGAAAGACACCCAGACGCTCTGTCTATTATAACACTTTGATCCCAGGGCAATTAGGCCTATGTGGTTTTTGGTAAATTTATGTGAATTCACCCAAACAAAACAGTGCACCCCCTATAGTCTCCACTCTCCACCATATCTCAAAAAGGCTAATGTAATAGTCATATACGCTCATGTTTTTTCAGCGGTCATTTCATACAAAAACCGTACATACTGATTCAGAAACTATAAAGAACACCGATAACTCATAGCTGAATTGTTGAACAACATACAGAAAATAGCGTTGTTAATCATTGAAACTCGACTGTTTGCGTTTGATTACACAACTCAAACATCACTCCGTATTCTCTGCTCCCTTTTTAAAATATAACTCCATTAACGCGTGTTATGCGTTCAAATTATGAAAAGTGGTCGACGCATAAACTCCCCTGGTACCCGTATAATGGGTGTCATGAATCACGATCTATATATGGGCCAAATAGCGTGGTGTCAGTTTGTGTATACTTTTAAAATACACGGTGTTTTAATTATTATTCTGAGATTAATAGAAGTGCAAAGAATAGTGATACTAGTTGCGTGACGTTTTGACCCAACAGAGTCTTTCTCGGGAGCCTTTGAGAAAGACTCTGCTGGGGTCGAAACGTCAGGCCGATAACTATTTTGTTTTGCATTTGTACCATTGCATTGGTCCTTTTGGTTGGTTAGTATTTTGCAACAGCTATATTCTATTTTCTCGAAATTAATTAAGAATAGACAAAGGGTTTACTTCAAACTGTTCCCATTTCCGTTTGACAATGCTATGGCGATCCATGAAAATAATCTGCTTGAATTGGCAACGTTAACCACAAAATATAATTCTGTCCTTTCCTTTGAAAATAGATTTTATAGTTAGTGAAAACATTAGACGTACGTAAAGTCCATCAAAAACTGACGTAAGACCCTATTGTGTGGAGATACTGTTCCCAGGTCTACACTTTGTATTGTAATATCGAACCACCGTAAAACAATGCAAACACACCCTCTTTAAACTAGGGCATTTAACAGAAATAAACGTCAAAAAGAAACCATTGTGCAACTCTCCAGTAGGATCGTGAGTCATCATTCGTATTATAGCAAATATAAGCCTGTCATTTGGTAAATAAGTATGTCGTTATGAGCCGATAATCAGAGAGTACGTCATTGAAATAATTATATTTCACAATACTGCTTCGAAATAATGATAATAACAATAATTTAATGGTTATTTTTGCGGCCCTTATATAACAATAACCAAAAGCGCATAACACGTGTTAAAATGCACGGGGTGGAAGAAATAGCTGGTTACCAGGACTGGTCACCAGGCCAGTGGACAAAACACAGTACGGAGTATCCGGATACGTCTTTCCCGCCAAATTACTTATTACTTATTACACAAGCCTAACCCTTCCGTATTCGGTGATGTTTTGATCTTTTCAGCAGACAGACGCCTCTATTAAACCCTAAACGTATATAAAGAAAAATCTAATCTAACGACCACAGAAGAAAAACAAACGCAAGACACAACAGAAAAATCCCATTAAAAACACTAAAGAAATAGATATAACGCTGTGAGTTGTACCCCTATGTGACACTCAGTCACTGTCATGGAGGAAGCATTGTGGTTTTCTGCGGTGTTATTTTTATCACATCTCTATAATGCGACGTTAGGTTATAGGTTGACCTGTGCCTATCTACATAGCTTAGGCTTATAAGGCAGTCACTCCGTGTACAACGTCACAACATTGTAGCAAACTTTGCCCGCATAAAAACGTAAACTGAGCCAATACATCATTAGCGTTTTCGAGATATGGTGGTCACTGTACACTTTTTGAGTTGGTGTAAGCAGACAAATTTACCCAAACCTATTAGTGTCATATAATTGTGTCCATCATATTCTTAAAATGGCTTATGTAGAAGTAGATTTAATTAAGACATCCAGGCTAGAGTTTTCACCTTAAACCAAATGCTTTGCTCTTTTTAATCATAATCAAGCTGTCACGTCCGCAACAAAGATTTTTAAAGACCAGCTACGACCATTGACAAATTTTGCTGCATCATTCATACAAAAACATGCCAAAGTTACAGCATTTGTTACGGTAAAATGAATGGTTAATTTCTTTGACAAATTGGGAACCCGTAAAAGAGTATCGTGAAGGAGGCTGACGTCATGCACGAAGTGACTGACTTATAGTCACAGTCTGTTCGCATCCCCAACAGTCACTATAATCATCATCACTATCCCTAGGGGGTTATTCACCATACATCTATAATGGTATAAATGAGCTTGCTGGAGTATACGCTGAGCTGCTATTTAGCAGATTGCTTAGTACGCTTATCTGCTTAGCAGAGCTTTGCAGGAAAAACCAGTCGCACACAATTCATGTTACATTGTATCTTGGCTGGTAACCCGTTTCTACTAAGCAGCATGACATGTGCATTTCAGCCCCAAATCCATTAAACCTGTCAGAAAACGGGTACTGAATGGGTTGGCGGGTTTGTGTAAAGCCTCTGCGTAGGTTTTATCTGTCCTGCAGAGTAAATAAAAACCAACCAACAAACAAACAAAAACAAACAAACGCAACAACAACAACTTACCACTCACTGGAACGTAACAAATTATGCGGCGGGAACTACTTCTTTGCGGAAGGTTGAAGGAAACAAAATGATTAACCCCGTAATGCACTCTCGAGACATCCGTGAAAATAACGGTTTTTGTTACGTTGATAGAGCCGAACGCAAATTTTAACTTGCATTTGTCCAAATAAAAATGCATACATTATTGACTACTCTACATGGGTTACTTATGTATTATGTAAAATGTTAGAAAGACGTGTGATCTGTCAAATAATGTGTCGTTGGAGATGTTTTTTCCTCAGTCTGTGTATTAATCAGACAGTATTCAATCGGCCCGTCCAAAAAATTTCTGCGTGATATAAACGCCAAGTTTTCTCGACTTGTTTTTTCAGAAACACTACCCGGACAAACGGGTGTAATTTTGCACCGGATACCCGCCCTAACCCGGGTTTTGCTTTCTGAAGGAGGGCGTCCTCCTTGTCTGTTGGACCCCCTTTCATTGATAATTATAATGCCAAACTATGAAGCAAAGTTATATAAGCTAAATTTTGGCTGAAAAACCCGCCCGAGTATTAGCATCTTTAGAGTTCTCCTGTGAAAAGCCCACGATTAACGAAAACGTTAACTACTTTGAAGTTTACGGAAACCCATCAGCGCCAACAACAAAATAACTTCTAATCCGTTTTTGCCCGTACGGATTCACAACCGTTCTTACGGATTCACAATCTGTAATTACGGATTCACAATCTGTAATTACGGATTCACAATCTGTTATTACGGATTCACAATCTGTTATTAAGGATTCACAATCTGTTATTACGGATTCACAATATGTTATTACGGGTTCGCAATCTGATGTTACAGATTCATAATCCGTTATTACGGGTTCACAATCCGTTTCTCCGGATTCGCAATCCATTATTACGGAGTCGCAATTGTGAATCCTTAATAACAGATTGTGAGTCCGTAATAGCGGATTGTGAATCCGTAATAACGCATTGTGAAACCGTAACAACGGATGAGAACTCATTTGTTTTTTGTTGACGCTAATGGGGTTTCGTATAGAAGTTATTTATTCCAACCGATTCAGTGAGTATACAAAGTAATGGCTGGTTTAGATCGTGTAAAGAGAGTTTCTGCAGTGTACAGCACCGTGCATCGTCAGCTTAAAAAACAGAGTCGTTTTGTTGCCATGCCAGGGTTGAGTAATTCCATTACCACAGCCCTATCTATATAGTTTCTTTTAGGGCATCCAAATCCGTAAAGAGATCAGTGCGTCACGATCTGCCAATGCCATTCGAACCTGAAATCATAAAGAGTCGTTTGTTTTTTTAATGATATTGAGTTGTCTCTAGAAACGCAAGATTAAATTTACGTCCGTTTTGAGATTATTATAGAATATTATTTAATCAGTATTAAGGGGGAGAAAACTGAAATAATTTCGACTGCAGTACAGTCGGGCACGACAGTATAATAGCTGACTGTCAAATGCAGTAGTTGACTGCATACAATAAGAGGAGAGTGTAGACATTTTCGCAAGTCGCAGGCGAGAGGAAGCGAGCAGTTTTGGTTTGTGCACGATATCACGTGACACGACATCATGCCCGTCTTGACGCAACACGATCTTGATTATCCAACAACGGAAATGTAATTGTAAAGATTTTGGAATGGTGAACAGCAGTTGTGCAGGGAGACACTTCCATCAGGATATCTTTGGAATCGTTTTGTCCACTGCAGATGCTGACGTTTTTCCGGTACGGGCGACATGGAATGGAACTCTATTTGTGAGTTACATTTTACTTTTGTAAGTCAGTGGAGCTGTCGCTGTGTCGGGAGTTACGCGCGTACGTCCCGTCCGTTTTTAGGCTACACCTCCGGTACGTCAACTCTTACGGACCAACTTGGGTCCGAAGGGGGTTAGCTTAACGTTACTTGGTTGACCGTATGGCCATGGCTGCGTGTGAGCCGAACGGGTTAAAGATGTGCGTTGGTAGATCAACGGTTTTTTGTAGCAGTTCCAACAGCTTGCTTGGTTTGATTCAAAGTGTTGTCTTTAAATGTTAATTGTCGAAAAAATGACTGTTTTTCACAGGTTTGTTATTTCGTATATGGTTGATCACACAAAACATGAACACTGTCTGCAACTGTTTTATCAGCTCTACCAATCCTGTACAATACCTTTAAAGAAGCGTTCAATTCATAAAGTTGTTGATCAAATTTGTCTAATCCGGGAAACTCACCAGAAAAGAGGGAGTTCTCGTCCGTCATTTCCTCACGCGCTGCATACGACCACACCGACCACACCGCGTTACAAGCACACAAGAAGTGTCGGAATTGAACATCGGAAAAATAACAAGTATTTCTACGCAATTAAGCATTTCTCCCTCCCACTCTAAATTCATTCACTATATAACTTTACAGCATATAAGCTGCACGGTGTTCCAAGTCACAACACATTCGCAATCTCTGTGTACTCAATTGCCTTCGAAAGATACGTCCCGTGCCCTGATGTGAATTCACCATCGGTAGTCAATGCATTAAGTTGGCAATATTTCACAGGAAGAAGAAAAACCTCGTTTTAATACTTGCCAATGAAGTTTATCGACAAGATATCACGAACACGGACGTGCGCAATAATTCCAAATTTATGACTGAAACATTAGAAGGTGACCTTTCTCGTCCATAAGCTATTGAAATTGCACGCTGTTGTGCAGCACCGTTCGGAGAGAAAAAAGTAGGTTAAATTTGATCAATGTCAACGCTGAATTGTTGTTATATATTGCATAGTTATACCCTTGTCAATGTTGTGGCCACTCCAGTTCGTTCATTTCTGCAGAGCGCGGAAAATGGCTTCCGCAGAGCGCGGAGAATGGGTTTTGATCATCGTTGATCGCAAGTGGTATTAGTTTAGGAAATTTGAATAAGAATTGGTTGTAGGACGGAACTTCGGGTTTCATCAATTCAGGGGATGGGGTGTGCTTCCGTTAATTTGCACAGTTTTGTGGAAAAGAATATTGTGAGGTGCATTTTGTGTTTTTTGTGCTATACGGGGTTTATTTGTGTACTGTTGACTGCTGTCTGTATAAAATGTTCAATGCGAAATTGGGTCTTTTTATGATATTCCAATTAGGGCCTACTTGCACATCATTGCGATGCTAATAGTTAGTGTCTGGTTTGTTGTTCTTCTTGTTATTATTATTTTGTTGTGCAGCTGCTGAGATTTAATTTTCACCTAATAAAAAAAAGAACAATTTGGCCCATTATGGTGTCTTTCGCGCATGAACTAACAAACTGTTTTGTCGATAAAGAAGTAATTTGGTGTAACATGAATAATGATATTTTTTGTAGAAAGTTATCCTTTTCCAATAATGAACAGTGAATACGCTCATTATTGAAATGTACTTCGTCAATTATAATTTCATTTATTTGTCCCGTCCGTGCGCACGGCGTGGAAAATTTATTTTGCATTTTAGAAAATCCAATGTTGTTGTGTTGCTGTGCAGCGTTGTTGGCAATGCTGGAGTGCGCCTATTCATTGTTCGCAGGGCCGTGCACAGTCACAATGCCACACTGTGACCGTGGGTAGGCTTGCAAGGGAGAAAAAAAGAGACACCCCGCTCCCAAGCTTCCCTGCCGGCCACAACGGGCATTGTTCGGCATCATCGCCCGGGCCCCACGCTCCGTGGACTCCGGCACTTCATGCAGTAAAGGGGTCGGCTTTTAAAACCTTGGGGTGCTTTAGGCAAGAAAGTGGGGAATATTGATCGGTCAAACCTCTCTCCAGTATAATATGAACTGAAATAGCCTTACATAACATTAGAAAAACATCTTAACGCATGTATGTCTAGTATTAGTAATGTTTACGTAATTAACCAGGCGGAAATTGGTCACCGGTTTTGCAGTGTGAACATTGTCTTATTGCTGGAGATACCTTTACATTCAATATAACAGACTATTTATGATGCAACTTTTGGTGAAGGAAGGCAATGTTGGACGACTCTCTGGCTGTGAGATTTACAATAATATGAAACGGCATGCACTCTCTGACTTATGGTCAAGGTACCATACAATGGCATCACAAAATCAACTTAATACGGCATGGATCTCGGCCGAAGTTCACCTTCCCGTAAAGTTCGTCCATTTTTCTCACCAGGACGACGCGTGGGAGAAGTAGCGCCCGAAACTTTCACGATTTCATTTTTTTTGCTAAAACTTGTCTCTGACTGGTAACGTCCCCGTTACTTTTTTTAAAAATTAGTCTATTATGGCTTTTCTAAAAGGAACGAGTCTTGTGTTTAAAGATAAAGTGAATAAGTGGAACACTTGACTCAAAACTGAAAAAGTTGTCTTTATATGTAGCCCTTTTGTGTTTGTTAGAAAACTGGACGAGAAAACTGGATGAGGCAACCGGATCTACACATCTCCCGTTTCTTATGTATTTCAAGAGTAGTTGAAGTGTCCATACAAAAACCTTGGCACATGAAGAAAAAAGGAAAGATTCGCCATTGAGTGTACAGTCCTCCGTACTCTATGCATTTCCAGCATTATAATTATTCATTGATAGTGCATTTATGTCCGCGCATATCGTGTTTGCCGATCTGGCCGTTGTCTGTGGGGTCCCGGGGGAAATGCAGCGGGTTGAATTCTCCCCATGCCCCGGGTGGGAAACATGCTCCCCGTCGCCCCAACAGCCAGTTCTCGCTGGTGTCCGCTTGCGTTTTTGTTTCAGATCGATCGAAAACCCGTTGAGCGTCTGTGGTATACGAGACCCAGGGTTTTTGATCAATCCAATGGTCTGAATTTGAATGGCTGTGTATAACCAAATTCAATACAAGATGGCGAGGTGCGATCCATGCTTTCGTTTATCCAGCTTGATTTATAAATTCACATGTACAAATAAACAGAGTTTATATAGGGCCTATAACCGCGTGTTTCTTAAGTTGTGCACTACTTTTTGCCGCAGCGAAAGTGTTTCCACGGCTGTTTTATTGTTGTTGAAAATTATCTCATCACGCGTTTTGCGGGAAATGCATGTTTTAAATAATTAATATTTTATAAGTTTAATAAAACTAATATTTAGTACAGGTATCGCGTATTGAAGGTCCGTCAGTCAACATTTAAGTTCGCCACATGATGGCTGTAGCCAATACACTTTCTTGTAGAAGACCGTGCATTTTCATTTTTTGACAGAGCGTAAATTGCAAACTATGTTATTATTCCGCGTGTACACTGACGAAAGTATAGCACACAAACTACTTTGCTGTGTTGCATACACGGATCTCAATCGTGGTCGCACATTTTCTCTTCTAAAATCTACCTTCATTATCAAAGCTGTAGTCCATTTCGATAAAGGTATACACATTTTTCCACTGCGTAAATCACAAACTATGCTGTTAATCTCACCCACGACAGTGTTTTGCGTAATGTTGCCAACTTTCATTTGTTTTTTTCACGGCGTAAATCGTATTCCGGCATGAACACCGACAAAAATGTTGCACACACAGTTTTTAACGAATTATACAACTTTTTTGTGTTCCGCAAACGTCTTCTACTATACTTGTACTGTCGTTGTACATGAATACCATTTTCTTCTAAAATCTACTTTCACTACATGGCTGTAGGCTACTGTACAATTTTGCGTAAAAGGCACCAATTTCCATTTGTTTTTCCACGGCGTAAATCTAATTACTCACGCGTGTAAACACCGACGAAATTGTTGCACACACAGTTTCTAACGAACTGTACAATTTGTTTGTGTTGCGCACACTGATTTTCTTTTACTATCGTGGTCACAAAACAAAGTAGTCCATACGATTTTGCGTAAAAGATACCAACGGTCGCATTCTGGGTATAAACACCGACGAAAATGTTGCGCACACGGCTTCCAACAAATTATTCCTTCAGCAACTGGTTTATGCCCATGCTGCATGGACCACAAATCTTCGAAATAAACAACCGCGGTTTGCACACGGCACAGTGCATTTACCTTCTATTAACACCACCCGATCTTTATCCTTGACTATGACCTTGTAAAACCACCGTTGCCACTTGCCAGCCTACAATGTTATGCTTGCCTTTTCAACTGAATAATCTCCTCACCCATTTTCACCTCGCTGTAATTTTCCCACCAGGGTGGGAGACATGATGACAAAAATTATGAATAAATAAATAACTGGAAAATCTCACCCAGCTTGAATTTTCACATTTTGCTTTCCCTCTCCATTTTCCCTTTTCAAAGTACAGGTCATTCGCCACTTATTTTTCAGTTACAAAAACAACGTTTTGCATTTGGAAAGGCCAAACCGGTTCCGATAGCATACTGTCAAAACATTACTACGCGATCTTGGGTCGGCCGATTAGTGACTTTAGAATAAATTTATTTTGTTGCAACTTGCCGGAAAAGTACACCATACGGCTCGATTGGAAGGATTAATTAATGAAAGGGCCATCCCAACGGGGGATCAGCTTTAAAAAAATATGTGTATATGATTTGCTTTTTCGTATGTTAATACTGAAGATATTAAAGCTGGATGGCACGATTTTTGCTGAAATATATATATATTTTTTCTCTACACGAGTTCTGACAGATAATGCTGTTTCAAAATGAAAAACATACAATAAATACCTTCACATATGCCACAGACAATGCACAACTGATGGACGTGAGCTGATTGTCAGGATCCTGACATTTTTCAATTGAATTCAGTTTAACTTCTTGGTTTATTGTACAATGGAAAAAAAAAAGGACTTTAGTCCGAAGACTAAACAAGTCAAGTTAACAAAGATAAAATACTACAGTAAAAATGACAGATTAAGAAGGCATTGAATTGAATTATAAAGAAGGTAAATACAAATAAGAAGTAACTATAGGCCTTATGCATTGACGTCACCAAGCCGCCATCTTAGAGGTAAACTGATGACGAAACAATGGAAACGCGCTGATTTGTACGCGCGGCGCACAGGACTGACCAATGAACATCTTCCTTTTGACCTCTAGGCGAGGGCGCCCTACTCAAATGACGTCATATGCATAAGGTCTATACATAAATAAATAGTAAACTTGCGGGTAAAACCATGTATTAAATCTCTCTTCTGGGAACCATTCCAAATTTAAGCGTTGTGTTTATAAATTTAAAATTAACACAAGTTCACAAGCATGCTCCACGTTTCATATATTTTTGCATGTTTTAAAAATAAATCATAAACCATATAGTTTGACAGCTGGCCTACATGTAGCCTACATTTAAATAGTTAATTTGTGTATATAATTTTATGACAATATTTGAATAAGGGGCTTAGTCAAATGTTACATATTAAAAACATCTTATCATGACCGTTACCTTCTTTACGTTCTGCCTAAAAAGTTATAAAACTCGTGATCATCAATGAACAATATTCAGTTTCATCCTTTTGTGGACAGACGTTGAAAAAAAGGAATGTAAAACAAACGGGGTTTTTGAAGTGTACAATACACTTGATTTGATAAGAAAACTGTACATATTAAGTTGGATTGTTGCAAAGGTTTATGTAAAAATATATATATATATATATAAAATCTCGAGGGTGGATTAATAAACAGCCCTGTAGGCTAGAATAGTAAATTGATTAATCGTTTATTATTTGTAATACATTTAAAAAAAAACACATATTATTTTATATATTTTTAAATAGTCAGTAACACATCTGGTAAATGTTT
Source organism: Leptasterias polaris (assembly GCA_037783415.1). Classification (NCBI taxonomy): domain Eukaryota; kingdom Metazoa; phylum Echinodermata; class Asteroidea; order Forcipulatida; family Asteriidae; genus Leptasterias; species Leptasterias polaris. Next base: position 4,900,224 of record JAZGTN010000077.1, read on the forward strand.
ATAGTGAAGCACAACAAGTAGTATTGTTACAGTTTACTAATTACTCCCGCAGCCACAATCGCAGTCAAAATATCCTTTGTCAATCTCCTTGAGCCTTCAAATTGTCTTGGAAAGAAGTCAAGCAGTCACCAAAGGGAGAAAAGAATAGTCCCACATTATGCACGGCAAAGCCTTCAACTTCGTATTTCTGTTTAATATGAGAGTTTGTAAAATCCCCTAATTGTAATGCCTGAACGATTCCGGGTCTACAATAATGGGGGACCCGGGACCACTTTAATATACAATTCCCCCCCCCCCCCCCCCCCCCCCCACCACCCAGGAATTTCCACATTCGTCAAATCACATTCCTGAATACAAACAACACACTAATCTGACCTCATTATTGGATTAAGTGGTGTACCATTGCTTGTAAATGGAACCTTTACAAAAGATGTCATATCACGCTGAAACGTACATGGTGATTTCCCCACCAATTTAATATCCATAATGAAAGTACGTATCAACCCACGCTTTTTGTTCTGCTCCAGGGGGGAGGGGGAGAGGGGGGATTAGTGCAGACGACCCTAGGTTCTAGAGATATATTTGTGTCACTGATCGTGCGCCCTTTACAAATGTTTGTGAGAACAGAATGTCATTCGTACACAATGTTCCATTCATGGATTCATGGATCGGGTGCAATGTGTCAGACATTCGTTAATGAATGACGGCAAACATTCCAAGTTTTATGGACGCGGAGGATTTTAACACCCCCCCCCCCCGTGATTCAAGAGCGCTGGCCATGTCATTGCATTATACTTTAAAACAGTATGTCTTTTATTTTCAGTCTTAATATTGGTTTTAAGTCACTTCGTTAGCATCTGACAGATTACACAAATGAATTTATTTCGATTGACTCGTTTAAATGAAGTGACCGGAAAAGAGAAAACAAATGTTTTTTTTCGTAATCCAACAGGAGTAGAACGCTAGAAACTCAAACATACAGTTGCTCATGGGTAACAATGAGTATCAACGTATTAGAAAATGTGGTTGGAACTAAAATATTTTGTTCATTAGAGAAGGCATTTGAAAAGTGGTAGCACAATGGAAGAAAACTGAAGTAATTGGAATGACGTTTTATAACTGTTATGTTGTGAAATTGTTGGTGCTTCGGTCGGGCCATGCAAGTAATTAGAAAGAGGAGAGACTCCACAAGTGTACAAATAAGCTTAGCACACAAAAAGTTGCTCAGAAGAAAAACAATTAACTGTCAAAAAACCCCATTAAAAATCCAAATGTTATGATGTTCGGTTCCCTGCTCATATATCTCTTCAGCAGAAACCTGCAAAGCAACTGGTCCAGCAGATTTTTGAAGTCGGGGCCTTGCATTGAACCACCGACTGAAGGATGTGTAAACGTGGGACACTGCCCAGCCCCCACCCAAACCCCTCCTCCACCTCCCATGCCAAACAACACACGATACATATACACTAACTTACCTCATACAAATCCATCTGGTGTCTTCGTAGAGTGGCAGGTGTGTTGTGTCTTGTATCGGCAAGGTCTGGTCCCTATTATTCATGGTTTATTAAAAATCCGAATTTGTTGCCAGAGGCAAAATTGCAACGAATTGTACATACAAACATTATTAAAAATTATAAATATTATAAATACTATCTACAAACTGAATAGTTAGAATATACAACAATGTAGAATTTGCATTTCTCCTTCCTTTCCCTTTTTTCTCTTTTAAATGTGAAAAAGGAAAAAATGAACTAGTACATTACAATAAAAACCAAGAAACTACAAATCAATCTCATTGAGCAGCTTGATTATGGATTGCAGTATAATAAAAATATTTACCAATAAAAACAAAAGATTACTTTATTCCGAATTCTCATTGAGCAATTGAATTAGGTAAGGGATTGCACTATGTTTGTGCCTGTTGGTCTTGCACACTATCTGAGTGAATCTATTCTTGTTACGAAGATCATATTTTACCTCTTCAAATCTCTGCTTAGGTAGCCAGTCTTTAAAGGACTTGGATTTAGACAAGTCAATAGCAAATTTAGTGCACACCCTAGATTAACTAGAATGTAGACAGGTCTTTACCTTCTACTGTGACTAATTGGGGCTAATGAATGTAGGAGAGTGTTGATTGAGTGGCTGTACAATGAGTGCTGGCAAGGTTACCCTCAGCTCATGAAGGCAAAGTACAGGGTTGCGCCACAGTTTTACCATCCATGGTTGTACCATATTATAGACCTACTGTACACACAACACGGTTGTTTCATGGTTGTACCATGTTTGTACATTGGTTGCACCATGGTTGTACCATGATTGAACCATGGTTGTACCATGGTTGTACCATGATTGAACCATGGTTGTACTATGGTTGTACCATGATACAACCATAAAACAAACACAGTACAACCCTGGTACTATCATGGTCGTTTCATGGTCGTTTCATGGTTGTACACTACAATGGTTGACATTGTTTGTACTATGGTTGTACTATTTTTTTCATGGTTGAACCGTGGTTGAATTGTGGCTGTACCATTGTTGTGCCCTGGTTGTACCCCTTGTTGTACCCTGTTTGTAGGCCTACCCCTGGTTGTACCCTGGTTACAGTTCACCAAATTAACTTGATACTGTATAATAAGAGAGCTTTAAAATTGAAAGGCTTGGTGGGGTATGAATCTTACCTTAAATGCTTAATTGTTTCAAATATTAAAACCATTGAAACCTTCCTCTTGGTTTTCGAGTGAGTTGACCAACCATTTGAAAACGTTCAACTGCACATTTTGTGGTGGCACTGCTATGCACAAAATTATGATTGTATGTACATGTGTAGTGTGTAGATGCATTTACCACATAATAGATTGCAGGTTGGCCTGGCAGTATAGAGCTTTATAATAATAGAAAGGTTTGTCCTGTTCGTGCTCTATGATTGATAACAGAGTCATACAAGTACCATTCCTCCAGAGGAATATCTCCGTCTAAAATACTGTCAAATTTATGAAGGAAAAGATATTCAGTAAAGATGTCATTGTTCTCAGTTTTCTTATTTTGATTGCCACAAAATTCCAGACAAAACATAAACTGTTTGTTACGGTTGTCAAAAAGACGCGACCAGTGAAATTGATGACATTTCACAGATAGTTTTTGTTTGTTTGTTTGTTTGTTGGGTTGTTTGTTGGGTTGTTTGTTTGTTTGTTTGTTTGAGGTTTTTTCCCCCACTTTTTCTTTTTTTTGCGTTTTACTGAAAACTAGAGGTTTGGGATTAGTTTACTCTGGCAGAAAACTATGATATACTTTCCCTTCGAGCAGATTAAAGGGAGGAAAGAGCTCCCAAGTCTTTCAAATCTTCTCCGGACAGTGTCTTAAGATACCATCAGTTTGGGGGGGGAGGGCACCTAGTGGTCACCTAAGGCATGAATACAGATTGTGGAATGTCGTGGCCGAGTGGTTAAGAGCACCGAACTCAAGCTCTGGTGTTTCTGATCAGCAGAGTGTGGGTTCGAGTCCCAGTCGTGACATTTGTGTCCTTAAGCAAGACACTTAACCACATGCTTCGTCCTTCGGATGGGACGTAAAGCCGTTGGTCCCGTGCGTTGTGAATGCACGTAAAAGAACCCAGTGCACTTATCGAAAAGAGAAGGGGTTCGCCCCGGTGTTCCTGGTTGTGGCTGCTTAATGCGCCGTAGCACCTTGTAAACCCTTATAAGGTGCTAAATAATTGGGTCTCAGATTTTCATCACTGCAATAACCTATCTTTCTGAAAGTATGTATATACTCAGCGCCTTGAGTACCTTGTTTGGTAGATACGTGCGCTATATAAGACTTCAATATTATATTATTATTATATTGAACGAATATCAACTCTGATGGTATCTTAAACATTTCTGAAGGGACGAGGCATCTTCGAGAATCTCTCACTGGAACGAACAATGAGTAAGATAAATCTCTTGATTATTCCTGATTAAAGGATTATGATAATTGGAAACATTCTGTACTTTCAACTCATAAATAATCATGCCAGTGCGTATATCTTCCCTTTACCAAGAACCATACTATCTTTAAAAGTTCAATCTCCAATAATTTAGCAGTTATGAAAATATTTGGATCTTTAAAATAACAGTTTCAGGAAACATCTTTAAAATGCATCCACATGCAAGAAACAAGACGTCTTCTTAAAAAATGTTTCTTCTGTGAAAACACTTGTGTATGCAATCGAGACGACAATCGAGACGAGATTATTCAAATACCACCGGTGCAAAAAACACAAATCTTGAAATCTTCTGTCTTTTGGATATAAATCCAAGAGATGTCAGTTGCGGCCAAATTTGTGTAACCATTGCATAGGTTTAATGTTAACATGAACATCAGTTAGGCAAATTTCTGATTTCTGAAGTAACCGGAAAAGTTTGTCAAGTCTTTATCTCAGGCTTTCATTGTTGATTTGTTAAATTCATTTTGCTTTCATACATTTTAGGGTTAAAATTTACTTTCCCAACAATACAACATTTTGTGTAGCCATAAAATATGTTAAACTAAAATATGTTGAAGAAACAAAATCGTGCACGCGTAAAACTCCTGGTTGGGACCAACTTGGTACCGGAAGTATAAATACGCGCGAGACTTGCATAGTCAATACTGTAGACCTTTATTGCGTTACAGTCATTGTGTTTTTCTCCAATTAAAATCAGTGTAACCAAAACGAGGCTGGGAGGAAAAATAGTTTGGTTCCTTTTTGTACAACAAATGTTGGAATACATCACTGTTATTGGATATGGGGTACATGACCAAGATGGTAGTCTTTGTACTGGTGGAAAAGCTGGCAGACTAGTGAAATGATAATTAACTGTAACTGGTCCTGGCTAGACTCTGAAAAAGTTAACCAAATACCCTGCCTAGGGCCTACACCAGTTGTGTTCGGTCTGATAAGAGTTGTGGTTTTACAACTCTCAATAGACCTTTAAAAATGCATTGACGTCACCAAGCCGCCATCTTGGAGGTAAGCTGATGATGAAACAATGGAAATGCGCTGATTTGTACGCGCGGCGCACAGGACTGGCCAATGAACATCTTCCTTTTGACCTCTTGGCGAGGGCGCCCTACTCAAATGACGTCATATGCATTTAAGGTCTATTAACAGAGGTTTATGGAAGCATCATGGTAGTTTGGCCTCGGAACAAAGCTTGTAGTGAATAGCCTACTCACTGAAAGTAAATTGGTTCAAATCATTCTGGTTTATTTTGCTTGAAAAAACATACGTGTCGCCCTGTACTGGCTGGCCATCCAGTGTTTAAAAAAAACGGATCACTGGTTAACTGATCTACACCAGATGCATTGTACATTTAATATTTCATGGAAATGACACCGTTTCATGCAGTGGAAGTCTCTCGGCACACTAACTATCATTCCAGCCGGTAAACTTGTAGATGAAGACTCGTCAAAGGAAATTATTTTAGGTACACTGATCCGAACCAAGGGAGCAAAACAGTTAAAGATGCTGTGTCCGATTCGGCCAGAAAATTTAGATTTAGATCTTCAATATCAGAGCTATTTGTATAGTTGAGTTATTGCATGAAACTTCTGCCAATGATTAGTGGTAGTTAGTTAAAAACTATAATTGAATTGTTGTCGGGATCCTGACATTATCTCCAACCATCTGCTATTTACAAAACAGTGTTGCATGTTACATGTGTTTTGTGCACTGTCCGTGGCTTATGCGAAAGCCTCGGTATGTTTTCGTTTTGAGCATCATCTGTCCAAATTCGTTCAGAGAAAAACAAACCAAGAAAAAAGAAAAAACTTTCGCTGAAAAATTGAGCCGTGCAACTTTAAATAAACGTCCAAGGTCATTTGCCTTGCCTGACAAAACAAAGAGTGCCGTGCCACACGCTTGACCGTATGCCATCAATGGCCCCTCGCTGCGGCGTTAATTGCTAATTAGAGCGCCATTCATACACCTATAGAAAGACTCTTTTGTGCCTCCCTGAATATTCCAACAAAGGAAACGTAGAATTGTTATTACTCCTTTCGTAATGTGTGACTATTTTGTTGCCACTTCCCTCCATTGTTTCTTCCATGCAGCTGAATTTTCAAAAGACTGCGCTGGTCAAATTTTCGCAAGGCTGTAGCCCAAAGGAAAACAATTCTCAATTTTTGTATCATTTATTGTGAACAATCTATAGACACAACATCTCTATCATCGGAAATACTTGAGCACTACCAACATCCTGTGTTCTGTGACCCCATGACCCTGTGACCCAGCTATCTGTCACAACCAACTCATAATTTCTTTGCCTTTCCATTCCTCTCAAAATACAAGGAGACACCATGTTCTCCAGAACTTGTTTCTAAGACGGCTTTTGTTTTGTAGTCAAATTAGCTAATTTAAAGGGATGGTGCAGTATTGGATTTTGGAAGAGTAAATGTTATTCTAAAAACCAAGATTTCAGGAAACAACACCACACATTAAAACTGAACATTTCATCGAAACAAATGGTTACGCTTTTTTTTTTTTTCATTAGAAATTAGGAAACTGTTCTGGGGGTTCATACACAATTTCAGATATGAAATATGCGAGTCTTTTTTGTAGATTCATGGTTTCTTGAGTATTTTGAAGCTGTTTGTAAGAATGTCGGGCAAAGTGAGGTAGTAAAGAAAGTGCTTGGATATTGTGTTGATATTTGATAAGGGCATTTAGCATGTAATTTCTGTTGAGTTGATTGCACTGTAATGAATGTCCTTTTTGTTATAAGCCAAAGCTTACTCATTTATCTCAAACAATATTCATGATTACCATCTTTCATAGCCGAATGACCCGGGGAGAGGGGGGAGGCAACTGCTGTAGCATGCGTTTTGCTCTACCCCGCATGTAGACTGGCCCCCTGTCCCATGAGCCTTGAAGTGTGGTGACATCGCTAGATGTTTGAATTCCCCTGTGTGCTACAAAAAATAAATAAAAAAATAGACATTTGTCAAACTTTTGGGCGCAGGTTTGCAGATGTAATTGGTCAAGAAGATGGTGACTGCTTTATGTTCTGACACCCCTGTGTTCCAACAACCTTTTTTCCCCTGATAACCCTATGTTCTTACAACCAGGTGTTTCAATAACCCCTCTTGATCTACCAGTACACACTAGGGTTTGGGTTAAGGTTAGGGTTAGGACTAGGGTTAGGACTAGGGTTAGAATCAGGAAAATACATTAGGGGTGTCGGAACATAGGTTAGTGGTGTCGGAACATAGGGTAGGGGTGTCGGAACATAGGGTAGGGGTGTCGGAACATAGGTTAGTGGTGTCGGAACATAGGGTAGGGGTGTCGGAACATAGGGTAGGGGTGTCGAAACAAAGGTTTGTAACCAAGATGACATTAACACGTGGAGCTTAATGAATCTTTTTCATCAAGGGTTTAATATAAAAAAATGTTCTTCTTCTTTTTTTCTGTTCAGGATCTGGTTTTTCTTACTTGGGTAACTACATCGGCCCATCTGGTACTACGGACTCCTACAAGCATTCAAGCTCTTCCATTCAACCAATGAATATGAACCAATACTGGCTATCCAGCAGTGAAGGTAAATCTAGTTGGACTTTGCTTAGCATAGACAAAAGTTGCTTCGCGAGAAAACGTTACCGGCCAGAAAGTCATGCGATGTACATTGCTTGTTAACTGGTTCCCTCTGAAGTTGATGTTTATCCGCTGTAGATGTGTCAAGCAACGTTTGGGCTTTACAAATAGTTCTGCTGAGCCAAAAGTCGGTGGGAGCATTAGCAAGCTTTGGTCACCAATCTATCAATCAATCATTTAACTGATCAATCAGCTATTTGTAGAGCGCCATAATTTTATTCTGAGGGGCTTATGAAAGTAGAGCAAAGACAAAAGTGTTCACAAATCTCATGAGAAGATGACAAATGCAATGGACTAAACCTTACTTTGTCTGAAGTAATTACAACGGCTTAAAATCGCACTAGAAATGTTAGTCAGTATTAAAGGTCCTCATACTAGTTCATATTGAATTTGTTTGCACCCATTATGCACTGTTTCCTCGTTTGAAATGAAAAATCCCCCAGAGTTTTCTTACAAAAAGCAATCACCCATATCAATGAAGCTAATATAGGTAGGTGTTATTTCCTGAAACTAGATATTAGAATGAATTTACTTTTCCAATAACCAATGGTGCACCATCCCTTTAAATTCACGCATTTGAATACAAAACAAAAGCCGTTTTAGAAACAACTTCTATTGAGAACCGAAAAAATTGCTTGAATTTTTGTTGGATAGAAACGGAAAGGCAAAGTAATTACGACTTTGTTGTGACAAATACCTGGGACACGGGGGTCACAAAAGTCTTTCTCAGGGAGAAAAAGGTTACCAACCAGAATGTCATGTAATGTAACATGCTTGTTAAAACTGGTTCCCTACAGATTGTTGATTATTTGTGGAGTGACATTTTGGCTTTACAATAATGCTCTGCTGAGCGAAAAAAAGTTAGGGGGGGGGGAGCTCCTAGCAAGTATTGGTCAGTACACATCAATCCATCAATCAATCGATTAATCATGAGCTATTTGCAGAGTGCTATTGTTCCAGTTTCTTCTATTGAGGCGCTTAGCAAAGTGAAGAAAATGAAAGATAAAAGACTTCCAAGGATTTATTGAGGAGATGACAAGTGCAGCGGAATAATTGTATGCAGATTTGAAAATAAGGAGTCAAAAGTATGGAGTTGATAGGGGAGATCATTCCATAGCGTGCGTAAAAAATGATGACATTTTATGTAGCTGTTTTTATAGAGTAGAGAATGTTTGAACCTTTCGATGAAATCTGCATTGATAAGTGGTAGTTAGTTAAAAACTAAAAATGAATTATTGTTGGGATACCGACATTGAATAACCTCTATCAGTCATGCATTGTTCGTGGCATAATATGCAAAACTTTGTCTAATGTTTTGAAACAGCATCATCTGTCAAAGTTTGTTTAGAGAAATTCCAACACAATTTCTTTCGGCGAAAAATCGGGCCTTGCAACTTTAAGATGGATATCACAAACAACCTACAGTCTGTACGGAGAGAATTACATAGAAGGACAGTCAGACTGCGTACACTTGGAACGCTGTCTAGGTCCATCAGCAGTTGGGTGGGGTGCAGTCAGAAAATTTACCTTAATTTCCTTTGGAAAATTGATTTGGTTCCCCCCTTCAAAAATGGCCACTGTGTAGTTCCATTTACCACATTTTGCATTTATACCACAAGTCAACTTAGCTGGTAAGCAGGTCGCAATCTCCCGTATCTTTTTTTTCCCCAGCAGAATCTTTTGAACTTGTGCTGTAATTTTCCTAAAGTTCATCAGTGGAGAGCCATGGATCGTACCATCGTGACTCTTTAATCTTTGTAACTGTGGATCTTTATCATTATTGCTCTAAATGTTTCAAGAGCTGGATAATGTCTGGCCTCTGCATTTAATGGCGCTTAAAACTCATAGGAATAAGCCAAATCAAGGACGTTTGTCTTTAATAGATAAAACTGCTGACATGTAGGTCCTTTGTTTAAAGAGAGCGGGAACGATTGTTTTGGGAATGACACTAGGAATTAAGCATCAATATACACTGTCCTATATTTATTTCTATATACAACAGTCCAAAGTCTCTTATTAGTCTCTTAAATGGTGACTGCTTTATGTTCCGAGATATGTCTCATGACTCTGTAGTTCCTGACAACCCTCTGATAGGATTGTGTTTAGACCTAGACTTGTGCTTTGGGGCCAGAAACCAGCCTATGTATGGTTCTAGCCCCTTGTAATCTACAGTACGGTTAGGGTTAGGATAAGGATATATAGGAACAAACATTTTAGGGGTGTCGGAACATAGGAGTGACGGAACATAGGGGTGTCCGAATGTAGGGGTGTCGGAACATAGGGGTGTAGGAACATAGGTGTGTCAGAACATAGGGGTGGTAGGGCTGCCGGAACGTAGGAGTGTTGGAACATAGGGGTATTAGCAGCCAACATTGGTAATTGTCAAAGACCAGTATCCACACTTTATGTGACCCAACATTTACATGAAATAACAAATCTGTGAAAGTTTAAGATCAATCGTAATTGTTGCTAAATCAGGCTAAATTATTTAAGGGGAAGTTTTCCACCATGATCACCTTTACAGCATGTATATTATGTATAAATCTGTGAACATTTATATTTTCAATCTTGTCGGTGTTGTGCCCACCCTTTAATTAAGATGGTTCTGATGCTTGAATGTTCTCTTATCTGTTAACCGGCTTTAAGAGGAATGTTTAAGTGTGGACTTAAAGGAAAGGCTTGACATCTAATGAAGTCAGAACAGCGTACAATCCCCAACGAAGGTGAAGGATGAATTATGCAAATCCGATAAAAGCAGTTGTAGCTGATAAGTTGTAGCATCACTTACGCTAAGGTTTACCGCGGCCAAAGTCTCTCTCGCTATGGCTCAAAACACATTCTGAAAAGAGTTGATTGCTTGCGAGTACATACAAAATGAATAATAGTAATACAGATAATTTTTTTTTTCAAACTGTGTTGAATAAAATATCTTGTAATAATAAGTAATTTTTGTATAGTACTTTATCTATGATTGTCTCAAAGCACTTATTATAATTTGCTTAAGACAGATTTTTGAAGTCTTTGAATTGTACTACCCATTAATGGAGCACCTTATAAGGGTTTACAAGGTGCTGCAGTGCGTTCAGCAGCCACTGCTAGAAACATCGGGGCAAACCCTTTCTCTTTAGCGATAAGTTTTTAAACTGGGTTCTTTTACGTGCATTAAACAACACACAGGACATACGGCTGTATGTCTCAACCGAAGGACAAAGCAATGATAAAGTGGCTTGTTTAAGGACCAGTAAAGTGGCAAGACCGGGACTCGAACCCACACTCTGCTGACCGCTCGGCATTTTGTGTAGAGGTGGCTCTGAGAGGAGTTGGTTTTTACTTTACTCCTCGACCAGTGTGCACTGGTCTTTTTCAGAAGAAATAAAAACATAACAAATAAAAATAAGAAGTTTTTATTAAAAACTCCCTTTCTTCCCTTTCTTCCCAGTCCTTCAGAGCTGGAGAAATCACAAACTTACCACACAAAAAAAGCATATGAATTTTGTGTATGACTTTAATATCAATCATAGTAAAACACCAATCTCAACCACTTTAATTCTGTATTGATCTGGTTGCTCCAGAGGTTTGACCAAAAGGTGAAATTGTGTCCAAATTGCTTACCTATTCCTCATCAAACCATAATACATGGAGAAATTAGAGTGTCAAAAGTCAAACTTTCCAAAATCATATCAGTGTGTCCAATGTTCACCCTTACCATACCCCCCACCTTACCCCCCCCCCCCCCAAAAGGGGGGGCTGGTAATAAGAGGGGAAATAGATCAGATTGAAATTGTCAAACCAATATCGTCCAAGCACTCTACTCTATTTGACTGATTGAATTGTTGGTTGGACATTCCCCAAGAGGTCTGCGGTTTGCTCCCTCCACCTTAAGGCACTCTTTGACTGGGACAGAAGTACATTTATGAGCGCACCTGTTTTGCGGCTTTGTCCCCCCTTCCACCCCTTGGCACACTGCCAAGGCACACACACCTCTCATTATATTAAAACAAAATACCTTTAGTCCACTGATTGTAACCCTTTTGATTTTGTTTAGTCTTCCAGTGCAGTTTTCTTCAGTAGTCAAAGTCCATTCATATACATGTACTACCATTAGGAAAGGATAAAGTGGGGGCCCCCCCCTTCCCTAAAAATCAAACAAACACAAATATTAAGAAGGAGATTGGTCTTGATTTGTTTTTATATGCAACTGTGCCACAACTGTGCCGCAACTGTGCCCGGTGAGAGGTCAAAGGAGGTCAGGGACATCATAATAGTATCAAAGTGGAAGTTCCTTATCTGATAACTCTGGGGAAAACACTTTTAATTGCTTTGTATGGCGATAGTTTTTTATTTCCGAAATACAAATTGACTTCGGACACTTTTTTGTTTACTGTGTATAAAGTGGGGCCAGTGTAGCCAGCCAAAATACCATTTAATGAACAGCAACTGGACTGGTCCCCTGTTGTTTTTTTTCTTTTTCTGCTTCACATCTCTTTGAAATTGTGTTCAGGGCTGAAGGGTGAGAATTGCTGTTCAGCAAACAAATTTGCTACACAGACAAATCTTGCTTTAAGCTAAAAAGAGGTCAAAATATTATGTTGTGTGTGACTGGTTCTGTGTTTATTTGTCTTAGCAAAACAAATTGTGAGAAACATTTTCTTCTTTTAAGTATCTCTTTTAAATCAGAGCCAAGATAATATTGTTTCGTTTGTTTACTATGTACAGGTTACCCAGGGTTCCCTGTTGGCAGTGCTCACCCGTACCCACCCTACTTTACCGCCCTCAACTCGCTATCATCGCCAGGAACCCAAGGATTACTTGCAGTATCTCATGCTAAGCCAGGTAAGACCTGTTTCCTTGTCGAGCTAGGAATCAAAATATTGTGAACCCCTCTTAGGACACATGGCATGTCGTGGCCAAGTGGTTTACCACACCAGACTCAAGCCTTGGTGTTTCAGATCAGCAGAGTGTGGGTTCGAGTCCTAGTCGTGACACTTGTAATAATAACTAGAAATGTAGTGTTTGTAGGATTACAAACACTAGGTGTTCGGGTTTTCAATGAAAGTTAGTGGTAGGGCTTATGACCGTATGGTGCCATGAAAGTTTGTTTTTATATCCCATTTCGATAGTGAGAAGGATGGCGGAAGAAGGTTGGTCTTTCTAAAATACTTTGCAAACTAGGGTTTGTGAAAAGTTTTTTGACTTGAAATTGAAGATTGAACCAGAAGGCGAGTTTGGCAAGTTTAATGATTTTTGTTTTGACCCTCGAACACGGCACCTTAATTGGACAAGCTTAAGTCCGGTACGTTGTCAGCACCTGCTGACAAGTTGTTCAGTAGGTTAAAATGGTCTGTTTTGCATTTTTTCAACGTTTTCTTTATCTAAGTGTGTTGTTTACATATCTATTGCCTGAGTAAATTAATCAGATTTGTTTGCATAATTAATTAGTTTTTATAACTTGGTTAATCTACCATATTTATAACGCGCCATGTCTGTCAGACTTGACACTCCTGGCGCAAATGAGAGACTGGCCAAAAATAATCGACTATAATTATATCGTCCATAATCGACTATTGTTTGGTCCTTTGGATTGGACATAAAGCTGCTGATCCAGCGTGTTGTGTAATGCACGTAAAAGAACCCAGTTACACTTCTTGCTAAGAGAAGGGGTTAGCCCTGGTGTTTCTGGCAGTGTTTGCTGAGTGTTCCGCAGCACCTTGTAAACCCTTATAAGGTGCTACATAAATGGGTCTCATAATTCAAAAAAACATGAAATCTGTCTTTAAAATAATAAGGGCATTGAGATGCCTGAAGGCAGAGTGCTGTGCAAAAAAACTAGTTAGTTCAATGCTTCCACAAAGCTACTTGAAAACCACTGCCAGCCAGCACAGACTGCAAATTTGAATATGGCTTAAATTCAAGTACTCTATCAATTACAATGTTGAAAAAAAAACTGTAAGTAAGACTATGGACTAGTTCCAACTCTGCCATGAAGTAGTGAAATGGCAAGCTTACAGACTGGCAAAAAGACCAAAACAATAAGTGCCAAATTAGCAGCTGTTTGAAAAAAATTGGTCTAGCTGGCTTGTGACTGAACAACAATTACAAACCTTTCAAATTTTGGGGCAAAATCTTGCTTCAGCTTAATCTTGCTTCACAATTCCTCAGGCCTGCAGCCAATTTCACGAAACTTTACGCAACTGCGTAAGTCCACATGTGCAAGATTTCTTGTATTAGTGGTGCACAACTTATGCAATAAATGTTGCACAAATGGACTTACGCAGTTGCGTAAAGTTACGGGAAATCGGCTGCTGATACTTGATGCCCTTTGTAATGTTCCAGTTTGTAGACATTTAAGTTTCTCTCATAGAGGTGCCCTTTATAGACCATGTGACCTGTGACATCACATGTTTACAAAAGAGCCACAGAGCCTGGACTTCCTGCAGGCACAGTTTGTACGCAGCTCAATGGAAGAAAACAATAAATCTTATGTTTTATGGAGATTGCACTGTCTGATTTTTCTCAACTTTTGATATGGAGAAAGGGGGGACATCTCAAAAGCTGTACAGCTGTTGCTTTTGTTACTCTTGAATTTATGTGAACATTATGACACAAAATGTAAATTGTCCCATATGGCCTGTGTAGTATCTTGCCCTTCAGGAAATGCATTAGAATGTACAAGGTCACTATTTCTGTAAACACGGAAAAACTGCCTTACTTTTACAAGAATAAAGTAGCATGCCTGTTTTCTTAAACACTCCAGAAAATATGTAACCCTTGTTAAGTTTTTTCCCCTCAAGAACATGTTGTTTTTACAGATTATTTTTGTGTCATTGTGAGCGAAAAAAAATATGTAAGAATTGGAATAAAGGATTGCTCGGAGGGACAAAAATCTTCCCCTTTGAGGGGGAATCTGAAATCGGGATAAGGAAATTGGTAATTGTCTAGTGGGAATTGCAGTAGAGAAGGGGGGAAAAAAGTAGGTCAGCTGGGAGCTTAGTGTTTTGTTTGCTTAATGTTATTTCCCGTTTCGACAACCTTGCTCTAACTGCAAATCTTGTTTGGAAGGAGAAAATTTGAGGGAAAAAATAAATCTGTTTAAAACGATGGTAAAGAAAAGAGATTTTGATAGACGGTATTCCTCCATTGCAAGAAGTGTTTTATGGATTAAGAATTAAGACACATTTTTTGTAGGTCATGCGTCGGGCCTAATCAAATTGGTCAGGAAAAAGTTTTGTCTTTCTTTCTTTCTGAGTCATAAAATTTCTTTGCATATACATTTCTTACAAACTGACACTGTACCTGTGTATGTAGTTTTCAATGCAGTATTTAACAACCGGGCAAGTCTCGCATGTAGTGGAGCATTCGGGTTTGTTAAACTACATGTTTTTTTTCCCTTCATACATTATTAGTGCAGAGTGTTGACTCTTATTTGTACTCTTATTTACCTCACATTTCACAATGTCTCTACATTCAGTATGAACAAAGCATTTAGGGAAACCTTTACCCCAGTTGAAGTTTTTTCCCTCTGGAAACTAAGTTCTTATAGTTCAGTTGTGCAAAGGTTTAAGATTGATAAAAACAAGAATGTTCGTCTTCCTTTGCAGATGGTCAGCGGTTCCTGGCATCCCATCCTACCAGGACTACGGAAGGTCCCTCAACCAAAGCTAACAAGACCTTACTCCATGGACCTAAGGAGGGGGCCATGTCCCCCAAGACCCCCTCTCACCAAGCCGGAAAGTCCAGACACGCATCAGGAAGTGAGGACAGGCGGTCGTCCAAACATGATTCCAGAAACAGAATCAAGGACAAAGATAAAGAGGCCATTTCTGAGGAGAAGAAGGAGTCGCCAGTTGGCAGAAGCAATAAAACACCTCCTAAAGACAGAGGGAACGACGGTCCGGTGAAACGGGACCAGAAATCAGAGTCTGATGTGAGAGGGGACTCGCAGAGTAAGAAACCGGATAAAACGTCAGAGGCCAAACTGAGTGTATCAAGTAACCCACTCACGATTGAGATACATAACAATGACGAGCAATTGAACACGATTCCAAAGTGTAACGGCAATGGTTTGCCGAGCCCCAAGAAGGAATGTGCTAACGGGAACTCAAGTTTGGCGGCTATTAGTCCCAAATCCAAGGAGTCCAGCTCAGAAAAGAGGAGGAAAGCAAACAAGAGAAAGGACGTTCCCGTGGATGTGAATGGAAACGCTGTGCTGAACGTTTCAGTAGAGAAGAAAACGGTTCCGCAGACATCCACTGTCGTGGGTGAGAAATTGTTGATGCCGTTGAAGCTGTCCGCTTTGGAAGTGCAGCACGTGAAGGAGACTGTTTCCATGTCAACACATCAAGTATCTCTTTCCAAAGGAGTAGAAAGTGTGGATAATTTTCATCAAAATTTAAAAACTATACCCGCTTGTGAGAGTAACTGGACGTCGTCAGCGACAAGCATAGTAGCCATGCCACTGGTTTCAAACTATTCACCAACCTCGGTGCCTTTCTCGGAGGGTAAACTTTCCCTGCCCTCGGTCATGACTAAAGCGACAAGTCCAACATCAAGCCTATCCTCGGGCTCCCTTGGAGCTTACCCGTTGGGGAGTAGTGGATCTACCAGCCCATCTGGAGCTAGTACTAGTGGTGTAGTCTCAACTGGAAACAGTTCCCCGCGGTTAGTTTGTTCCACGGTTCCAGGTAGCGGTATTCAAAGAACTAGTTCCACAGGGGCTAATCCCACAACAGGGATGGGAAGGCTTAATCCTCAAAGGGATAATCTCATGGTGGTCGGATCTCCTGGATCGGCCCAAACTGAAGTTAGCCACCCAATGAGATCTAGTCCTCCTGGGGCAGGTCTGGTGGCACCCATCGCTTCTAGTCAACTGGGGACAAAGTCCACAGCAGCTAATCCCAAAGGAGCTTACTCCATTGGGGATAATCCTACTGTGTCAAATAATGTTGATGTGAACGTAACGGGAGCTTATCCACCAAGATCAAGTCCAACCAGAACTAATCCTTTAGTTGACAATTCAACCGAGTCCAGTTTAACAGGAACTAATCCTACAGGAGCTAATAATACGGGGGTTAATCCAATCGGATTAAGTCCATCTGGATCCAAACCATCTAGATCTAGCCCCTTGTTTAGTGGTAGCAGTCCACACTATGTCTTTAGTGGTGAGTCGTCAAGTGAGGGCTCATGTGAGAAAGAGAAGTTGTCAAGTCCGAGATCACTGCAACTTGCAGCATTAAGTACAAGTAAGTCAAAGATATTTTTTTAAAGACTCCATTTTCATTGGTCCATACTTTAGGAGAAAAAAACCCCAAACCCCACGTTACCTTAACAAATGTTGACTTAAGACTCTGAGAAAGACTTTGCTGGGGTCAAAACCTTGCTTGCCACAGACTCTTTTGAATTGATAAGCATGCAGTTTGCAAAAGCTAATTCAATATATTTGTTTCTTTTCTTGATTGCAATAACTATTGATGTAAGATTTGAAGCTTTGCATGATGGAGTAAGTAATAGTGGCTTATATAGGTGGTGCTCGGGCCTGAAATTTCACGGAGGTCGTGACCTCTGTTGCCCTGGTCTTGCCCTTGGTGACCCTTCAAAAGTTTCCCATAGACTTTAAGATCTCCCCGATGAAAGAGGCGATGCAAAAAGAAAGTGTCCTTCCACTCCTCCAACATTACACCATTGTTTGAGAAAGAACACGCAGATGATGTTGTTTCTAAGATGGATGTGAATGTTAACGAAAATTAGTTTGATCTACATGTTCGGAAATAACCGAAATTGCACATATCCACATAAGATCAATCACATCAATGAATTTGGCACTGACATTGGCTTCCTGTGTTCCTCAACTGCGTCTTTTGTCTTGATGTCAGAAATTAGCGGCTTTGGCTGTGGCTTTTAGCACAATGAATCTAGCCATAGCCACAGTCAAGAACATCATTTCATATAACCTCTACTCCTTAGGAGTGTGCAGCCCCGGCAGCCATACATGCAGTATTTCTAAGGTCCCTCTAAACTGTGTATCAGAATGCATGACATGATTATAGTTACTACCCCTGTTGTTGGGCCAAAGGCAGCGCTGAAACCATCTCAAATCCTTAGGAGTGTACAGCCCCGGCAGCCAAACTGAGTATCAGAATGCATGACATTATTAGTTACTACACCTGTTATTGGGCCAAAAGCAGTGCTGAAATCGTCTCAACTCCTTGTGAGTATAATGAAGCCTCTGCAGCCAAGTTGGTACGCATGTAGTATGTATGTCTCCAGCTCCAACTACTAAATACTTCTGGTATTAACTAAACCAGAGATGAAATGAAGAAGTAGATGATCTGTCCCTTAGCTGAATGTCAAAGACCAGTCCAGCTTAAAGGCTGAACTAGAGTCAATGCCGGTCTGGATGGACAGTACAAGCTTTATAGGCTCAGTGTGAAACATGATCTATTGGTGACTCAATTTGTACTCACGACATATTCAATCTAAATTGAAGAGATTTATTCACAAATTTAAAGGTATCACGAAACAATGACAGTCTCTTGTGATAAATCACTGCCATATTGTTTTTGTTTATATTTAAACTGGTACCGGGATTCCGTTTTTCCAGGGCACCGAAACATTGCCATTCCCAACGTCCGTCTTGAGTCATTTTCCTTGTTTCGCAGCCTGTTGAAACACAAAAGACAAAAGAGAAACACTACTTCCCGGTTGGAGAACAAAAAAACATTACTTGACAAAAATAAACAATTCAAAACAGATTGGCGAGAGGCAAGAAAAAGGAAACATTTATTATTGTGTGAGCTTGAGAGGTGGGTAAAGTCTTGAGCAATAATTGACCATGATCACTGATCAGGAAGGAAAGGGCTCTCCAGGATGTAACGGTTGATGCAAGGATGTCAATCTCAAATGACACTGATGTCTGTCTCGTAAAAAACAAAAGAGACAAAGTTTGACATAGCGCAGACCTCGACCAGTTTCTCAGCTCCGTACATTTCAAAAGGAAAGAGAAATTGTCGAACTGCAAAGGTTAACAACGTTTGCTTGATTGAAAAAACATGGCCAGGGAGAAATTTATTGTTTCGCTATTCTCCCATTGGGTAACATCTCGGAAAGGAGCGGGGGAGAAAGTGTTATTTTTAAATTGCAGAAACTCTCTCGAATCCATTGAATCAGAAAGAGAGAGCTGCACCAGGTTTTAATCTGTTTTAATAAAGGCTGGATATTTTTGAGGTATGAATAATTCTTTTGAGGAATGACGAAAAAAAAACCTATGCAGTGCCAATTTAGGCGACTAATCTCTGTGTGAAATAACACTCCCTGCCGTGATATTTACATATAAATTAAAAACCGGGATTGTGATTTGGCAGGGACTGGTCACGCAAAAGTTGAAGGGGGGGGATGTTCTTCAAGGTGTTTTGTCTCAATTCTCAGATTTTCTGACAGTTGTGGAAGATGAATCCTACTACAGTGTCATTTTGGAGTGTCACGGTCAAGCTTTGTGGGACAATGGGGACGAGTTCCTCAGGATGACTCAATTGATTTGAATCACCAGACGTCATCCCCTACGATAAATCTTGGTTGCGCCATTTTTTGAGTCAGACTCTCTGTGTATTATTGTGCAGTGTACATTTTATGCATTACAGTTTAGAAGTGCATCACCCATCTCTGTGTGCAATTTGTCTCCCAAAATGGCGGACCTTTGGCACACCTTTGAAAGACAGTAGCTACATGTGATGGAAGTCAGTGTAGTTGGCTGAGACTGAGTGTTTTTAGAATTGTTTAAACCAGGGTTTGTCCTTCACTTGTTTCAGTGACTGGCCAGCAGGACCAGTCAGCTTGTTCTGTCACTAGTCCATCAGCCTTTTCACTAGTAGTCCATACTGTATGTTCAATGGGGATGATTTTCAACACTGTACTAGCCAACCAGACTACTCAGAGTGAAGTTTGACTAGTCCCCTGGTGTTTTAACTGGCATTTGAACAGTGGACCACTGTTAAGGGAGAACGTTGGTTTAACCATGTGTTTAGAAAACATTGTTTTGTTGGATAACTTGGTTGACTGTGTTTGTCAGCCAATCAATCAATCAGTAAGTCAAATCAATCAATCCATCAAGTCAAATCTATTAAACAATCAATTGGATCGTCAATGAGTCAGTATAGTCTGAATGATCAATCAATCAATCAATCAAAAAGTCATTCCTTCAAACTCGGTGTCAGCCCATTGCAAAAAAAAAAAACCCCGATGGAAGACCTTCCAAAGTAAGTGAGTCTAGTGCAGCGTTCGAACTGGCCTCATAAGGTGAGCTCGGTTGTCTACCAGTTAATTGCTATAGATTGTCAATGGGTTTCGAATCCCACCGGAGGTACGTGTGGGGGTTTTTTGTTCTGGAGAACTCCGAAAGCAACGAGTGCTTTTCACACTTTGGTGTAGGTCAAATACTTGATCATTTTCCTCTGATGCTAACCTGTTTATTAAACTCTGTTCATTTTCTCTAGGTGTGACCTCTTCTGCTTCCAAGCCTATCTCCTTCCCCGCTCACGGTTCACTCCCATCTCCATCCTCCCAGCCGTCGTACATCAGTCACCTCCCAATTTACCTTCACGGGACTGGTCATCTCAGCCTGGAGAGGGAGTTCGGCAGGGAGATGCCCAGAGATGGTTCCAAAGTTCACGCTACGACCTTCGTACCGGCTCTTGGGGAGTTCATCCCGGGACCCGCATCGAGTGCAACAATTCCGGTTAAGGAATCAAAAACAAAAACTTCAGTTAACGGGAAAGAAATCGGCCATGGGACAGCTGTGAACGAGAAGGATAAAGATAAAGGATCAGTGAAGAAAGACGTGACAAAAGTTGTAATGACCACGTCACCAAAGGAACCGACGATCACCTCACCGAAGTCGGACATTTCAAGTGACAGGACGAAAGACGGAGGTAGTAAGTCGAAGGATATTTCAGATATGAAATCTGTTGCCAAAGGAAAAAGTGAAAAAGGAGAGAAGCACGAGAAAACCAAGAAGACGCATTCGAGTAATAAATCTGCTCATGAGAGCCGCGACCATCATCTTTCCCCGTCGGAACTGTCCGGCAGTGGGAAAGAGCGAAGCGCTGATAATGCGCATAGAACTCCAAACGATTTGATTCACAGGGAAACTTGTCGAACTTCCGACGCCGCTGTGATAAGCACGACTCCAAATGTGCACGGTTATCCCCATCACATGTCGGGCTTCTCGGTGCCTTTAGGCAGCACGGTGCCATCCTCAAGGGATGGAACTAAACCGGACATCCCGACGACGTTTTATAGCACCGAGGAGCAACGGAGGTACATGGAATGGCATTTGGCCGCCACGAAACGTGGCTACTGCTACGATCATCTCGGACTCCGTGTTCAGGAACCGCTGAAACTGGAATCAGCCATGATGCATCGAACGCCTCATCAGCAAAGCTTCCCTTCCCCGCGGACTGACACGCGGCCGGAGTTGAATCCGGAGCACAGCAGGGGGAGGGAGTACACTCAGTGTAATGTCCCGCAAGAAAGTATGCTGCGGTCAGTGCTAACGGCAGGAATGCACACAGCTCACTCCGAGACGCAACGAACATCCCCAGGGAGTGGCAACAAGGCAACAAAGCAGAACTCGGACAGCGCCAAAAGTGAAAACCGTTCCAAGTCAACGAATCATGGGAGTAAAATGTCCACGGATGGTTTGGGAATGCAGGGACGGTCGACACCAGGGACCAAAGGGAGTGATGGACGCAATCCTCCTGTCGGAATTGCTGTAGCACAGAAGAGGCAAGACACGGACACTGTGTCTCAGGGAAGAGCAGCTGCCATCACGACACCACGAAGTAAGAAAACCCACAACAAATGCATCTCCCATTTGATTAATCACTTCCAATGATTTTTGTCAAGATTTGGCAGAAAGAAAGTTTTGACTTGGCACAAAAGCGCACTGCACTAATGACGTCACTTTTGCTCAAAATATCCGGCTGTCAGACAAACATTCCACAACTCACGCAATCATCACATCATCGGCACACCAGACCGCAGTAGTACTGCTGTTATCCATGGAGTGCTGTTATCCATGGACATCACTGTGCTGGCTTGTTTTAAATTTCAGTCAAAATTTACTGAATTGTCATAATTGCAATGCAACGCGATTTTGTAGAAATTGAATTTTGTTTGCGATCGCACAGAAGGTGGTTAATCATTGAAGTTACTGATTTTTACAGAAAGGTCTACAGAAAAGCTTTTCATCATTAATGGTTTACCCATTGACCAAACTGTTTGTACGAAGTTTCAGTACACCTATATGCACATGACGTCAGTTGAGTAGGGCGCCTTCGGCTAGAGGTCAAAAGAAGGTTGCTCATTGGCCCATCTTGTGTGACCTGCGTACATACCTAGGCATTTTCCATTTTCTCATTGTTGTTTACCTCTAAGATGGCAGCATGTTGACGTAAATGTGCAAAGTCCGTGGCCATGGGGAGGGGAGGGGAGGGGGGGGGGGGGGGGGTAAGAGAATGGAAAAAGCATATGATACACTCTGGTTCAGTGACTGCCACCATCCCCCCCCTCCTCTTGCCTTGGCCATCCCCTGATCTGCCTCTCACTGTGATTATTTGAGACTAACTGAGTTTTTTTGTTGGTGATCATTAGACAGTCCTCATGTCGGGGCTGAAGACGGTGAGGACAGAGTGAGATCACGAATGATCCATGGAGTAGAGAGAGACACAAAACACAGAGACCACTCACCAAGGTAAATTGCGAATCCAAAGAGGAATTTGTTTTTGTTTTGGTCAGAAATGAGATTGTATAACTTCATATTAAAGTTTCCAAAAGGATTCAACTTTGTGTGATGAATATGGTGATTTATTTACAACAATTTTGTTATTCAGTAGTCCATCTAGAAGAGAGCTGATCATTTGAGCCTGCATATAAAAAAATACTTTAGATTAGAAGTGTTGCCTGCCTTTCAAACAAAGAAATTGACAAAATAGGGAGACCGCCAACATTAGGGCTAGATAGCTCAGTTGGTTGAGCGTAAGCACGTTAATCCGGGGGTCATTGTTCCAAAACCCGCTTTAGTCAATTTTTCTCTGTTCAAATCCCAAATTATTTAAACTTGTTGACAAAACGTATTTTTTTTTATAAAATGACAATAAAGAAAAAAGTGAAATAGCACTCCGCACTAATGATGTCACTTTTGCTCCAAATACCCGGATGTAAGACAAACTTTACATTACTCACTGCATTGGCACGCCAGACCTCAGTAGCGGAGCATGTGTGAGTAAACATAAAGCTTGAACATGTACGCGCACATACAGTGAAATTTGACATGTGAGAGATCCGGGTACGAAGCTTCTATTTTCAGCATAAGAGCTGAGTGCTATTGAAACCCACTGCCACCCAACGTTCTCCCTTGTTTTCTGACATTGCAATTTGTTTTCGTCTTCAGACCACATAGAGAGTCAACAGATCTGTTGCCGGCCACCAAGTACCACGCCCACCGGTATCCAGGTGACCTGGGGTCAAATCTCATTGTTACTGGTACGTTTATCTGTCGAGCATCAAGAAGAAATCTGTACTCCTAGGTCCATTGTGCTTACATTAAGTAATCCACTGTCACAATTGAGGGTCTTAAAAAATGTTCTAGTAATTTATCCTTCTCACCGTAGAAGCACTGTGCACTTTATTGCTAGGCAATAAATGTCATTGGTCACTGGTACTTTGTTTTGCTAATCAATCGTGTATTTCCTCGCACACAGGTGGTGGCAGTCTCGGTCCTTCAGCCCCGCACTACGATCCCACAGAGGGGCGCATGACACCCTCCCACCCAGCCCACCTAGCCATACCCCCACACTGGCTACCCCGCACCCAGGGGCCACCTCACGCCTCCCCACTCTGGTTAGGCCACCCGTTCGGCCTGGCGACACCCCCTGCAACCGTCCACGATGGCCCCCCGGGCCATCTCCAGATGCCCCCAGCTGGTTTCCAATTAGCGAGGGACCCAGCGAACGGGCAGCTAGTCTTAGTACCACAAGCACCTGCATTACACTCTGAATCTGGCATTCCAGCAAGTAAGTTCTTTACGATTACTTTTGAGGCAGACCTGGGTTTGTTGGAATATGAGTTTAGATTTTTTTGTTTTTGAATTTTAGAATTGTATTGTCCGCATCATAAAAAAGCAAAAGAAATTTGGTTTCCATTGGCACATAAGAATATTTCCTGATTTGAAGATTTGCTCAATTTTTGGGGTGTCAAAATGCAAACTTTACCATGAACTGGCATGGTATTTATTCTTCCTACTTAAGTCTGATTTCCGTTTTTTGTTGTTGAAAAATCAGAATGTTTTTGTTCAAATAGGCTGAAAAGTCTATTAAAGCCTACACAATATGAAAATGTAGGTCAGCCCTTGTACTTTTTTCTAAGGACTGAATATCTTGCCTGCATCAAGGAGAGACAGACAAAGCTGCTTTGTTTCTGTACTTTCAGTTTTTCTTTTGTAAGTAGAGAGTTTTTAATCTTCCAAAACGTAACAACCCAGAAATTGGGTGGGGGTGACCTCTACACTGGTACCAATTTATTCAGGATTAAAGAAAAGACAGTTTACATTCACACCCCTGCTTAAGTTGTTTATAATTTTTGTGTTCAATGTCTATGTACTAGATATATTTATCCGTTTGGGCAATTATTTCCAAAGAAAAAATTAATAAGAGTGAGCTCAAATTATTATTAAGTTTTGAAAATTTGTTTTACATTTAAGACTTGAAGTTTTATGCACTCTGTTTTTCCTTGTCAACTTTTGGTCAAACTTTGTTAATAATTCTGTAATTTTAGAAGAAAAAAATGTGAGAGACTTTTTTAAAATCTAGTATTTAACCACAAGGGAAACTGAACGGGTAAACTTTAATTCACAATAGGGTTGGACAAAGAATTTTTTTTAAGGGTGCCAGTCAGAAGCCACTTTGTTTTTTAATAATTAAATCATGTATCAAATTTGTTTCGTTTCGCCTTATCAGGTATGTGGCCCTACCTTGTACAGTCACATCTACAACCACACAGTCATCAACTGCAGCAGCTCGTCTTGAATCAGCCCTCCTTTGCCCCGCCCTTACCCCATCAGCCACCCCACCCTCTGACACACCGCCCGGATCAGCCGCTCTCAAACAGCGACTACCACTTCGCGCTGCAGCAACACCAGGAAGCCCTGACGCAGTGGTATCGTCAGGATGAGCAGCGCCAGAGGGAGGAGCAACGGAGGAGAGAACAGCAATCCCGGAAAGGATCCGGGGAGAAGACGCCAAGTGAGAAAAGTCATAAAGGCATGACGAGCGGAGACGGGAAGGTCGAAGGTCACCCAGAGAGGCAGCCTGTGCCACATGACGTTCTAAATTTGAAGATACCCCCTCATGCCCCCTATATACCAGGAGTCTCCCTAACGGGGCAACCACCTGTCCCGTACGTGTACCCACCTCAACAAGTGCAATATCTGTATAATCACACTGGTGTGTTTCCCGGGCCACCAGTGACCTGTGCTTCCTCACCAAGAACTGAATCCGGTACGTCGACAGCCTCCCCGAAACAAACGAGTAATAAAACGAACTCCGGCGGAGACGGAAATACAAATCTCAAAAATGAAGATAGCCTGAAGATGGCGTTGAAGAGCATTAGTGTGCAGACTTCGCCCTCAGAAACCCCGGCAAGTGTGGAGTACTCGGCCGAGACCAAACCACTAAATTCTCAAGAAGTTGATGATAAGGACGATAGAGATAATTCGGTCAGGACTGAGGAAAGCGAAGACCAGGAGTTGATCATCGTCGATGTAGTCGACGACGACAACGACTGCTCCATGTTGCTAAGTGAGAGATTCAATCAGGAGAACAAAGAAGCAGCTGAAATCAAACCAGAAACCGAACCCATCATATCCGATATTGATAAACTAGCAGACAGTTCTAGAACTAGTGAGGTGAATTCCCTCCCCAGGGATTCTGCCGAGATTCAGAGTGATTTGAAGTGGGATCCCATTATTATCCAGAAGATAACGTCCGAGTCCAGACCTAGCACTCCTCTGCTGGACCTTCCTGTCAGTTTACCCTCGACAGCGGCTTACCAAGGAGTTCCAACTGTGATGCTGGAAGAACCAGGCAAGGAGTCGCTTATCTCCAACGTCCTTACGACGACGCAGAGCTTCGCTTCTCGTATGGAAGCCCTAGACCAAGACCAGCTGGCTGCCATCGAAGGCATCGCACTCTTGAGTGAGATCACAGAGCAGAAGGCCTTTTCAATTTGCTCCGGTAAGCTTAATATTATCCAAACCCCCCCCCCCCCCCCCCACCACCACAAACCAGGATCTCTTTACATTGAGTAACTCAATTTCCCCTCTGTTAAACACATAAACAAACCAGCATGGAAAATGTCAGAATGTGTGTTGAGATTAAAAAAACAGGGTTTAATGACTTGTCGTTGAGAATGTGGGTCGCTCACATTTCCAAGGACAAAAAAACTTAAAACAAAACTTGACATTTTCAATTACCGGAGGGTTCCCTAATATTCTCTCCATGTGGGGGGAACGGAGGCGGCTGAAAGCTGCACTGAAATATCACAGGTGGTTGGTAATTTTAAAAAAGCAAAATGGTAGAAGCCGCAAGAAGTGCGAGGTGAAATTCCCTCCAGGCTTCAAATGTTGCTTGCTCTGTTCCCAATTTACAAGTTGAAGTTCAAGAAAATTTCAGTGAATGCCGTAGTGTTCCTCTTAAAGGAAGTAAACACTTCAAGTTTAAATGAGATTTATGGAGTCCCATACGAGAGCGGTCTTGTGCACCGGACTCAAGCTCTGGTGTTTCTGATCAGCTGAGTGTTGGTTCGAGTCCCGGTCTTGACACATGTGTTCTTCAGCAAGACACTTAACTATAATTGCTTCGTCCTGCAGACGGAGGCGTTATAAGCCGTAGGTTCTGTGTGTTGTGCAATACACATAAGTACAAGAACCCAGAGGGGCCGATTTCACAAAGAGATAAGACTAGTCTTATCTGAAGTTAGGACCAGTAACTGGTCTTAACTTAAGACTAGTCCTATCTCTTAGCATTGCCTAGGACTAGTCCTAAGTTAGGAAGAGTTTGGTGAAATCGACCCCAGTACACTTATAATAGTCCCTTCCCACAAAATATGTAACTTGCACGTCGCGCGAGCGCACTAACATTTTGGTTGGCAAAATGACGGAACATTGCGCCTGTTTGTATGGGGCTAATGGTGGCGTGATGCAGACGTGTTTGTGCGTCTGCTTAGTGCACATCTCTATGGCAATTGCCAACCAATAGTATCTGTACGCATGCGTGAATGAAATTAGCATATTTCATGGGAAGGGTCTATTAAGAGAAGGGCGTTTCTGGCATGATGGCTGCAGATTAATCCCTTACAAGGTGCTTCATAAATGGGTCTTTAAAAAAAAGCTTTTCATATTGGCTTAAAATGAGTACTTGGAGACCCCCTTCGGTTGTGAATAAAGGCTGTTTAAGAAATTGGTATTATTATTATCAATAAAAACTCATTACGATTGCT
The DNA here is from genome assembly GCA_037783415.1 of Leptasterias polaris. Classification (NCBI taxonomy): domain Eukaryota; kingdom Metazoa; phylum Echinodermata; class Asteroidea; order Forcipulatida; family Asteriidae; genus Leptasterias; species Leptasterias polaris. Next base: position 4,927,381 of record JAZGTN010000077.1, read on the forward strand.
TAAAACACATTGCATGCAGCAGATTTTTTTCCAAGCTTAGAAGAAACATAATGTTTTAGCACAAGAGTCTTTGAGCTAAGCTTTTATTATTAATAAACTTATTTTTGTGAACTGCCTGATAGTTCCAGTAAAAAGCTCTACATAACGGAAAGGTGTATTCCCACTTTGTTTGAACTATGATCCAACATAGTTCAGTGAACCCTACCCCCTTAAAAATTTGATTTATCAAATTTTTGTTACCTAGTTCCATTTGTTTTTGTCCTCGCATCTCTTTTTTAAATAATCTTCAATAAAAAAAAATCATTTTATGTTTTTAAAATTGGATCCAAAAGAATAACAAGATTTTCTATTGCAGACAACGACAAGTCAAACTTGTTACAAAATTCACAGACGAGGGACGACTTTTTCCTTTTGGAGTCTCGCCATCAAGACAACGGTACACCTCTCCAGGGCAACACAGCGAGCGCGGTCACCTGCGCTGCCGGTAGCTCCCTCCAGCTCATATCACAGTCTTGCCCGACGTCCCCCACAGATTTCATCTTCAAAAGTGAGTTGGTGTTCGTGGTGTTTTTACCAACAACGCTTTCGTGGGTGTAATTTCAAACAATATCAAAGATTTGCTAATGTTTCCAGAAACTGTTTACCAACCAAAATACTGTGCCATATATATATGTGTGACTGGTCCTCTGCTCATGTTTGCTTATCAGGCATTCAGCAAAGCATCTTCAGGAGTTTGGCCGTGTTTCCATGAAAGTGATCGCTTAAATTAAAGAATTTTTTAGATCGGTTCCCAAAATAATTGTCATAATAATTTGACACCTTCTGGTCTCCCCATAGGAAACATGCCGAGTGACGGAGGGGACAATTTCTCATCGGCTGGTGACATGCTGAATCCGAATGAAGTCGAGATGAGGATCAGACTAGCTGAGCTGCAGAGAAAGTACCAGGAGAAAAAACGAGAGCTGGATAAATTGCAGCGCAAAAAAGACAAAAAGTAGGTTCTTAATCGTTTATTCTGGTGGGAATTATGTTTAGAAAATCGAGTAAAACAAACATCACAAATCAAAGTGTGGTTATAAACATTGTTTTTTTGGTCAATGGCCACAGGTGGAACATTCCTGCTATTTAAAAAAGGGGCTTCAAGGACAAATTGAGTTTTGATAAGGCGGTCAACTTCCAATAGATAGATTCCACTTGAATATGGTGTGAAATATAACCTTTTGAAATACTCTATTCAGAGTGAAATTTGAAGCATGACATCAGTGGCCATCAAAAACAAATGGTCTGTACATTTCAAAGAGGAATTACATCAGTCATAAGTTGAAAATCAATGTTGTTTTGAATGAATATCATCATAATTCAGGGATAAACTGAAAATTCTCTGCACAAAAATGTACAGACCATATATTTGAAATATGATGTCATCGAGCGTTTTTGGTTTTTGACAAAAATTGCTCTTAGGGTATCAAACATAAACATAGTGGTCTTTTACACCATTTCAGGGTGGGGTTAGAAACTTGAGGAAATGAAGTGGTAAATCTCATGTCTTTGATGTGGGTTTGCAATACTTCTGGTCCGCGGGTGCCAAAAGTATTTTGGAGGTTAGCTTAAATTCCATTGTCATGGTGTTTCTGGCTTGCTCAGGGGCCAGGACGGTCCAGGAATAGCGTTGTTGCGATGTGATGATTGCATTAGCTCCAAGGCTCATTCAACTTTGGACTCTGTGTCTAAGTTTAGCGCGAGGATCGGCATTAGCCTCTAAAAATAATATAGTTACGCTTCATGTGACCTTAATGTCCTCATGAGCATGGAGGTGTAAATAGATTGTAGCACTTGTGACCTTTTCATTTTTTGTCTTTAAAACTTTTTTTCTGTGTGCGCAACGTCTCAGACAAAGCAACTTGATGTAAATGTCATCGAGACTCTTTGTGAGAAAAATCAAGTATTAATCAATTTTGTAACTAGGAGGACTTTCAAAATCTGCAAGACAATTCAATGGTAAATAATTTACATTTATTTAGCCCCAGTTTCCACTAATTTTGATGCTTGTAGCGTATGAACATTATTACCCTGATCACTGGGCCATTTATTTAGTAACTTAAACCATCTCAGCTCCCTAGGGGAGTGTACAGCCTGTGCTGCCAAATATGTAGTGCACCAAGCTAAATCAATCACAAGAACCATCTCTGCCCTCACCGGTACCGCTTTATTTCTGGGTGAAGAGAAGCAAATATTGTTAAATGTGTTGCTTAAGACACAAGTGTCATGACCAGGATTGGAACCCACACCCTGATGACTTAGCCACTATGGCCCACTTTCATGAGGCTGTTAATCACAAAGAGTTGCTTATCTTGCTGAACAGAAACAGGTTACCAGCCAAACTACAATGTAATGTCTATTGTTTATAAATTTGGCTCAGCATAAACAATTTGCTAAGTATAATTTTCTGCTTAACAACTGTATGAGTTTGGACCCAGAGCTTGCATCTGGTGTACTAGACTGCTTGGTCAAGATACGCCATAAATGCACCATATATCCATAGCAACAGGCAACTTTGTAAGAACTTTTATAAAAACATTTTATGACAATTTTTTATTTTTCAAAAATCTGTGAGACCATATTTCCTTCCAGTCTCATTTTGGTCAAAGAGAAAAAGAAAATGGCCACAGTATATGATTTAGAGCTCTTATAAATGCAGAATAACAAAAATAGAATTCCAAGTAAAATGATTTTGTTTTCCCTTCAGGAGGAAATTCATCCTCCCCTCATTAATCATAGAACACTCGGTAAATTGTCAGACGCTGTTAAATGTTTCCACAACTTGTATTCATGAAGTGGAACGGATTGATCGACCCTATCTAGAAATCCCTGTATTGCTCCAGTATTGCCACTCGCAGATGTTGTTGATGAAACAATGACATAATGAACGAAGAACCATCATGGCATCACCTCTCCCCCCCTTTCTGATTGCCAAACCCCAGCAGTCAAATATCAATTCTTGCGTTCCATTCTTGGGATCCTCGCTCCCGACTCGGCTTATCAACCATGACAGACTGTCTGCTTGCAACCAAAGCCACATGGCTCCCCAGAGGAAGCCAAGGTCAATGACAGGAAATGAAAGAAATAACTGCAAACTTGAAGGAGAGTTGATCTGACAGGCAGACGCTAGATTCTTAAGATTTCAGATTTGTCCGATTTGATATCAACTTGGAACAGCGTAAGTTAATCAAAGGCACATCCAGGATGTCAGAAATTGTTCCAGGTTTTCCCTGTTTTCTTCTTCTACTTCTTTCTTCCGTGGCATTACTTTGACTTGTCCTTGTGACATGCGACCAAGGTTGTGTATAGCGAGGATTAAGCGGTGTGACACTGTGCACATGTTCGGCGAGGCATTGTTCAACATACGATGCGTATTTAATTACATCCGCTGAAGAGGTAAACGGTCCCAGGCAAAACACGACTGTGATGTACACGCGTAATCAATTTTGATGGACCGATTGGCTCGAACCGTTGTCAGCTCCAATTTTCCAGCTGATCAGGCCATGGGATGGTTTGAAGTGCCATCCTCCCCCCCCCCTCGGTTCCCCAATAGTACACAAGGTCAGAATCCTACACAGCCGATACAATGGAACCAATGAAAGTTGACTGTACTGTACCCCACCCCCAATGGATACTCTCCTCAACAGAAAGTCTTGTTGAAAAATAAACCCATCGGCTCCCAAAGATCCCAAATTTGTTTCAGCTGAACAGAATGTAAAGCGCTCAAATCTGTCCACAGAAAATGTTTGCTGAGCTGGAATTGATAACTAGCTGGAAAGCTTTGAACTGTCTATCAGTATTCTTATCTAAGCACAACTGTAATAGCTAAAAGCAATTATTACCAGTAAACTTGCGGGTAAAACCATGTGTAAATCTCTTATGGGAGGAGTGTTGGCTCTGAACAGAGCTGTTGTTTTTCCAGAGCCAACACTCCTCCCAAAAGGGATTTACACATGGTTGTACTTGCAAGTTAACTAGTAATAGTCACTTCCTATTGTCCTCACCATTCAAGGCTTCAAACATCACTTAAAGGCACTGAACACGTTTGGTAATTACTCAAAATATATAATAGCATAAAAACTTACTTGGTAATGAGCAACGGAGAGCTGTTGATAGTATAACACATTTTGAGAAACGACTCCCTCTGAAGTAACATAGTTTTTGAGAAAGAGGTAATTTCTCACTAAAATATTTGAATCTGAAAAAGACTTCAGGCCTGAAGCCTTTTTCAGGCATCTGAAAGCACACAAATTTGTGCAACAAGGGTGTTTTTTCTTTCATTATTTTCTTGCAACTTCGATGACCAATTGAGCCCAAATTTTCACAGGTTTGTTACTTTCTGCATATGTTGGGATACACCAAGTGAGAATACTTGTCTTTGATAATTACCAAACGTGTCCAGTGCCTTTAATACATAATCTTTACAAGACAGTTGTAGATTTTTACAAAAGGGTAATCATCTAAGTACAAGACAAATGACTTGGAAGTGGTTTTGGTTTTGTTTATAAGGTAGGATTGGACAAGGTTAAAATAAATATACTTACCTTAAAGGTATTATACAGGATTGGCAGAGCTGACAAAATAATCACAGACAGTGTTCATGTTTTGTGTAATCAACCACATACATGAAATAACAAACCTGTGAAAATTTGAGCTCAATTGGTCATCGAGGTCACGAGAAACTAGTGAAAAGAGACCTTATGTATTTTCTGTTTTTCAAACATCGAGTTTATTATCGCGCGCGATAAAAACTATTGTTTTACTCATTTCTCAGAAACGATAGCATTTTAGGCAGAAATATTTGAAGGAACCCTTTCTACCATTACTTACTTTAAATCATGTAAGTTATGTGTGAATCTGTGAACATTTGTGTTTTTCGATCTTACCAATAGTGTACAGGCCTTTAAAGTTGCATGGCCTTTTTTTTTGCCGAACTAATTTCTTTGAAGGATTTTTTTCTCTGAATGAATTTTGACAGGTAATGCTGTTTCAAAATAAAAATGTACAAATGCACAAAATATATGTAACGTGCAAAATTGGCCGATGGACGTGAGATAATGCCTGACAATGATTCATTTTTAGTTTTTAATCAATTATCCCCTAAATGTATTGTGTCCTTACAATAAGAAGAGTAAGTCGCTTGAAGAGTCCAGCGGTTAGACTGCAGGACTTGCAATCATAAGGATGTGGGTTCGAATCCTACCAAGCTAACCACTGATTTCACGATGACTAGAATAAGTATTATTGTCTAGTTAACTGAATCACAATTTGTTAAGTTGTGTAATTCATAATCGGAAGCATAAACCAATGTTTGTATGAGAAAGATTGGCTGTTGCCAGCTGGGTGTTTATATCCCCTTGTGGGATTTTGCCGAGTTCCCTTGACGGGAAGATCATCTTTAGCAAACAAAGAAACAACCAAACAAAACTTAACAGTTTTCATTTCTCCCGAAGACAAGCAGAGTACATTGTTTGAAACATTACGAGTCCAATATCACTCTCTTTGAAGGGACAGGGGTTCAAGAAGCCTGGAACTGGACAGGCGGCGTGGCCCTGGCCGACCGAGAAAACGAAAAAACAGTAAAGAGCCCTTTGCGGAGACAAACCAATGGTAAATGTCTTCAGTGCTCTGCATGTGTATGTGGTTCAGTCTCAGTGAGGTTGTGTATGTCGTGTCTTTTTTAGTGAAGGGTGTAATTTAATTTTAGGGGTTCTTGTCTGTCGAGGATGGAGAACCGGTTATGTAGAATCTGATAAAATGTTCAATGTTCACTGGATATCTTTTGTTTGATTTTACACTGAAATGTTGTCAGCAGGGTGCAATGACCTTGAAGAACAAATAAATCTCGGAAACAATTTTTCTGAAGACTTTGATTCTGATTAATTGCTTGAGCTTTTGTCGTGACAATTAATCAGGAATTTGGCATCCACTTGTCGGATTATAACTTCCCTGTCAGCAAATGCATTGATTTGTTTGAAGAAGAAAAAACCTGAGCAAACATAACTGCCACAAACTGCAAATTGAATTTTAGTTTGTTGTCCTCAAAGTTGATTTGTCATTCTATAGAAAAGAAAATCCTTGTCAAACACAAACAGTTTTGACAGACTGATGAAAGATTACCACCAGTATTGAACTTTTCATACATTGAAATCATCTAAAGTGAATCTTAAAAATGCATGGTTATAATACAAAACTCCTCTCTGTCTCCATTTCTAAACAGCCCCATCATCAAGTCATCTACAGCCGTGCTCCTTGAGGCTGCAGCATCCCTCGAGGAGAGCTCCCCGTTCCAGGTGCCGAAGAAGAAGAAGAAGAAAGACAAAGAGGACAAGGAGAAGAGCAAAGGAGACGAGAAGAAGAAAAGCAGCAAGAAAGATAAGGAGGCCAAAGGCAGCCACAGCGAGGTGAGTGTCTAGTGGGACACAGCTGCTGCTGATCCTGAAATATTATTAGAATAAACCTCTTCTTGCTTAACACGCAATGCTGCCCCTACGCTGACGTCATACGGACGTTTGAACGCTCTGAGAGCAGCTGTTGTTCAACAATCTACCTCCTTTAGTCTCAATGAGGGCGCTGTTTGAGAGTGTGATGTCATATGCAAGGGGTCTATTAATAACAACAGTAAAGCATTTATATAGCACCTTATAGACCAATCCGTGATGTAAATTTTCATGAGAAATGGTAAACTTTCTGTTACCTTTATTTAGGTCACTAAATCCAAAAAGAAGAAGCACAAGACGAAAGATGAGGTGAAGGAGTCCTCGGCGTTGTCATCGGAGGAGGTCAGCTCGTCCTCAGGAGGCAAGACAAAGTCTAAATCAAAGTCCAAGTCTAAGGCCTCGTCAGGTCTCACTCCTCCCTCGAAAGATGCAAAGCAAAAAGGTAAGCAGATCTTCATAGTTGCATCAGCTGATTTAGGGCTGAAAGACATGAACATTTTGCACTTTTCTCGGAATGAACTTTGACAGATGATGATGTGTCGAGACAAAAGAACATGAAATCATTTGGCGTATGCCACACATAGTGCGTGAAATGCTTAAAACATGCAGATTAATTGTTGTAGGTGCTGGAAATACGAGATAATGTCGGCTCTCCTCTCGACAAAAACCCATTTGTATCTTTTAACCTGGTTTTAACTAACTATTACTAATCATTGATAGGTTTTTCTGTTCAGTGTCTTAAGTGAAAGTTGATACACTTCCCCAACTTAAACAAACCCAAAACTTCCTAATATTTTTAATAAATTTGGCAAAAACTTGGGCTATACATCTGTACCTTTACATTTTAGAACCCTTGCACACTGCCTGCTCGAATACACTAGACCTCTTAAACTAAATATAAAGAGTGAGATTTGAAGTTTTGCATGGCAGAGGAAGTAAGAACTGATTTGGTTTACGTTCGAACAACCATGTGCATAAAAAAAAATTTTTAGGGAGGAATGTTGGTTCTGAGAACAATTGAGTCTCGATGATTATTTGCACTCCACACTAATGGGGTCACTTTTGCTCAAATTCCTGTATATCAGACAAACATTCCACCACCTAGCTCTTACGCGGTCGCCGCCGCAACAGCGCTCCAGACCGCAATAGTAGTACAGTCAGTGCATGCGAGTAAACATAAAGCCTGGACATGTACGCTCGTGTATGATGTTGAATTTCGACACACTGGTCTCAAATCCTGGTATTTCTATATTTAGCATTAGTGCGGAGTGCTATTAAACTGCCTGCTTGAATACTAACAAAGAAAAGTGTGGTCAGGATGGACTCGTTTACAAAAGAATCCCTCATCGTTGAATGTTCAAAATAGTTAAAATCGTATACAAATTGAGTTTATTACAAAATTTGATGATATTTTCGCATGTGAATGTCAAAATTGTTATATTCTGCTTGAGAATTAGTTCACAAGTATAAACCAATGTCCTATCATCTTCTTTTGAAAAGTATTTTCTCTGGCCGTATGAAACTGTCAAAGGGAAGCCTGTAATTTACATCGATTAAAAACACTATCCAGCATACTTTGTGGTGGCTAATATTTAATGACCAAAATACGACTTCTTCTAATGACCACAAAGCGTCAACAGATGAAGGCCTAGAACAGGAAACTCCGTGCCTTTAGTATTTAATGTGGCGCCAGGAGAAATCGTAGAAGTTTTTAAAGGGGGAGTGAAACCCTAGCTCACAAAGGAGTGAAAAATACCCAAATGTCATCCGGAAGCTGTAAGGCTGATGATATATCTGATCTTATCTTATTGTATACAGCCTTTTTAAGACTTTTTTTTTCTCATGTTAAAATGTTGTGAAATGCCATTGTATTTGATGCCCCTTGTTGTTGGCAACATCCTAAAACATCAAATAACATCACATTTCAAATAATAATAGTGCCTTCTTATATAGCACTCATATCCGTTACTCAGTGACGCTCAAGGCGCTTCAACAGTCAGTATTTTCCTGCAAGATATGTGGAGCTATGTTTTGAGGTTTGAGACCTATTCATTTTTTACATAGCACCATGTAATGGTTTACAAGGTACTGTGGTGCAATATGCAGCCAATCAAACCAGGAACACCGGGGCGAACCTCTTCTCTTTTTGATAAGTGCACTGGGTTCTTTTACGTGCATTACACAACACACGGGACCAACGGCTTTACGTCCCATCCGAAGGATGAAGCAATAATGGTTAAGTGTCTTGTTTAAGGACACAAGTGTCACGACCGGGCCTCGAACCCACACTCTGCTGAACAGAAACACCAGAGCTTGAATTCGGTGCTCTTACCCACTCGGCCACGACACGGGTCTGTACATTTCTGTACACAAATTTTTGGGGGGTTCATTTCTGAATTGAATATTCAATAGAAAAGGCATTGAATTTTACCTTTTGACTGATGCAAAAAATCCACTTACCAATGTATGATCCTACCTGTAAAAACATTGATACCTTTGGGCTGACCTAAAAGTTATTAATAGCGTCCTTTCTCCAGAGGGATGTTTTCTTTCTAGCTTTTTCTTTTTGACCTGCGTGAACGACTCTTGACCCTCGAAGATGAATTGCATGAGGTTGAACGAAGAAACAAGTTTTAGCAAAATGTTTGTGGATTTCTAACTCAGGCTCAGGTTTAAAGTGTGTGTTGATGCCATTTATACTTCAGCTACAAATCCTAAGTTGAAATCTTATCTTTGACACAAAATAGTTTTGACTCTTCTTCTTTGCTGCACGCCAAAAGGCTTTCCAAATATTTACCGAAAACCGATTTCTGACTTGAACAACAGGAATCCCCCCCAACATGTCTACTTCCCAGACCCTCAGACTCTGTCCCTCTGGTTGTCAACATCTGGTCATCTGTCGTCACCCCTGATCCGTCTGATTATAGTTAATATCCGTTGCGTGACACCTGCAGACTCTGCTGTACCTGTTACAATCATTATCACTGATCACAAGGAAAGGAAACCCCCAGAGCAAGAGGCTACCAAACCTTAAGGTGAAGATGAGTTGAACGTCGTCCGTGTCCCTCGGAGCCGAGTTCAAGATGACATCTGAGGTGTTTGAAGAAAGGTCTTTTTCCAGACTGAGGAGTCTGTAGTTAGCAACACAAGGGTAAAGGGGGAAAACAGGGACCCTGCTAGAGCCAGGTCCCTAGCTGTTTCAGGTACCATCTGACAGAAGGATGGTGGTCATTGCACCCCATGAAGTTGTTGACTGCACAGTCAAGTTCAATACAACATCTGAGTTGATTACAGTGTAGTTTTTGGCGAGACTGATCTGAGAAATCTGTAGTTTGGAACTCCAGGGAAAACAGGGGAAAACTCGGACTCTGCTAGAGCCAGCGCCCTAGCTGTTAGGTACCAGCCGGCTGAAGGATGGTGGTCATTGCACCCTCATGAAGTTATTGACTGTACAGTCATGTTGTCAAAATGTAATCCCTTCAGTTGTAGTTTATGGTGAATCGTACATTTCAACAGGTCTGTATGGTGCAAAGAAGTCACAACACTCATCAATAAAATTTAAAATTCTTCTGCCAGACTTGTAACTCTCATCAAAAAACCAACTCAACCAGTCACATAACACCTGTTCTTTAAATCTGTTGAGAAATGCATCACATTCAAAGTTCTGTTGCTGTCTTCCACGCAGTCCATTGCCCTCACCAGTCTTGCTTAAGCCTGACATTGCAACCATAATGCCTGAAACCAAATCAATGCCAGTTCTCAATGCCCAGTTCTCAATAAATTTCAATCTTTGACGCCATCTTGCTCTGATCACACTAGGCTGGGTGTATTTGTGTATCGGGTGATGGTAAGAAATTAGGATTGACCAATCAAAACCTCAAATTTGTTGAGAACTTATACTCCTGTCATCTTTAGGAACTTTTTGGGTTTATGATAAACCATATAGTGGTGAAACCATCAGGGTGAAACCAATGTGGTGAAACCAATGTGGTGAAATCATTGTGTTGAGCATAGGATGGATTGGGGGTGGCAACTGCCCTCCCAAATTTGGGCAAATCAATGGGGGAAATTTGGGCACAGCAAATACAAAAGAAAAATAATAATTGGACAACGAAAGCAAAAAACTTGTTACATGATATTAGAAATTGTGTGTTCTTTATCTGTGTAGAGGTTTGGGCAAATCAACCCCTTCGCTCCCAACCCCCCTTAAACAAAGAGTGACCATATGCCCATGGTGGTGAGACCATCTATGGTGAAAGAACATTTTGAATGTGAACTTATGTCAGTATTTCTCAACAGTTACACAAGTGTTTATTTGTTTTGAAATTTTCTTTGAGTTTAAAGCTTTGCCTGGTAGACTTTTAAAAAAAATGCTGTGAACAGATTCAGAATGAGCCCAAAAAACAAAATTCCTCATAAAAAATTAACTCTAGAAAATAAAGAATGTACATGTTTGATAAAACTGTTTCTTCAATTTACTATGAAAGAAACTGCTAGGTTGTTGTGTACCTTTGCAAATTTCTGCACTAAACTAGTGATTTTATGCATAGCCACTTCTAACATGACTCCATGCAAGACTACTGGTTTGCATCTACTATAGTCAGCGTTTCTTGAAAAATGTCTTCAAGGGGCAGGTAGTCAATGTAGGAGGTAATTAGAACAGGAAAGCGTTGCTCCAATCCCCAAGATGCAGTTTCCTCAATCAGCAAGTGGCCATCCTGGTTCCCCTCTGGGGATCTTTGCCCACCTTCCCTCCCCCCTCACCTTGCCAGCTTTCTCATGGTGCTTGATCAACTCAGGTATGGAGAAGAAGGAGGGGGAAAAAAACCCAAAACTCTTGTCGTCGGTGATGGCAGTCAAAGATTTCAGGCTGCGTGTGTCATCAGACGAAAGGGGGGGCCCCCCTGGGCAATCAAGCAGCGGATATTGAGGATTTTGTGTGGTTACAGAGCTGCAGTGCTCAGCCCGGACGGAGGGGGCAAAAAACGTGGAAGAAAAATACCGATGGGACTGTGGGGGAAACGAGGATGCTCGGCATTAAGTAGAGCCACATTTGCAGTGTTTTTCTTGTTAATTTAGTATTGATTTTGTCCTCTTTCCTTTTCTTTTCATGACCTTTTTTCATACAATTTGTGAGTCGGTGTGTGCCGATGCCGGGGTGTGATGGAAAGAGGGGATCAGTGATTTGGAGCGAGACTTATTGCATATTTACTTTATTGACTTGACTTTGCCGCCACGGAGGTAAGGCACCTCACGATGGCTTCTATATGGTGATGTTGCACCAGACTCCTCTATCTTTGTCCGGCCTGATTGCATCTCTTAAATCTTGGGACATATCTTGCGGAATATAGAATTTAAGTTTAACATCAATTGTTGGGACAATGTCTGTTTCTGGGTTTTTTGTGTGTGTTTTTTGGGGGGGTGGTATCTGCTAATTACAGGATTAGAACTTGCCTCATTTCACTGGGCATGCTCTGTGGTTTAGTCACTGAGACTCCTGCTCTGGAATGACAGGGTTAGGGGTTTGAATCCCACTCGAGTAATTTGCCTGTGGATTTTTTTCCACAGGAGTTGGGAGAGAACTGAGTGTACAGTGCTTTTGTATTAGGTATACAAACCAAAATAATTTGTTTTCCCCGGTTCAGTTGTTTCAGCTATTGAAATGTTTTTGGTATCATCTCAGCAGGTAGTGGTGTTTGAAGCCTTGCATGGTGTGGAAATTAAGAAATATCTATAGATATTAAACGTGCCGGTAAAACCATGTGTAAATCTCTTGTGGGAGGAGTGTTGGCTCTGAAAAGAGCCAGTGTGGTCTCTGCAGTTGTCATATATATCACTCTTTATGCAGCCAATTCCCCCTAATTCTGCAGAAAGCTCACTGAAAGTTGACCAATCTTGCCAAGTTCTGATGAACAAGTTTGACAATCTTTTTGATTATGGAAACTTGTTCCCTATTATGTTGAATGATTGTTGTACAAAATCTCCCTGATTGCATGATGCAAATGTTGGCAGCTGTGGGTTTTTGCCCCTCCTACTAACTCGTTATTTAATGAATGTACTTTGTAAATCAATTAATACATGTGGGGAGTAAAGTCAGAGTAAGTACGTAAACTACATCAAGTAACAGCTGTACCGCAGAGCTGGAAGGGGGGGTGGGAGCTATGAGGTTTCCTTTCTCAGGGACATGCGGGGTGTGGCGAGTCATAGGCTTTAGTCTTTGTCAGTGGAAGGTGGTCTGCCTGCCGATGGAATTCCACTTTTAGCCAATGAAGGTGAATGTCTTCTGAAAAGAATAGAAAATCCCTGCAGATTTTGAGATATTTTTGGTCACGGTGTTTAATTTGGATTTATGTATGGGGGTTTCCTCTGAGACTCGCTCTAGCAATTGGATTATCAGAGGTGAATGACCTCACTGGTGTATCCATGAACTGGTTATGAATTGTAAACAGGTCAGATGTCGTGCCTTCTGAGTGTCAGTTAAGGTCAATTTGACTGGTTGCTCAGCACAAAACATGTGAAGCAATGTTGTTTAGTTGAACAGTTTCATTAAAAAAAATTGTTACCTGTCTCCTTAGCTCAAACTGTTTACCAGCCAAAACATCATGTTGTAACTGGTTTGTGTCTGTTTATAGCTGGTTTTCTGTTAAACTGTGCATAGCAGAGCACCTCTTGATGCTAAACAGCTAAATGAAATTTGGACCCTGTGCAACAACTTTTCCTCATTTTCACACTTAAACCTCTGTACAAAGTTTTGGCCATTTATACTTTTTTCCCCTCTTTTTTTTTTGGTGGTATTGGAAGTGCACATTTAGTCAGCAACTTTGGTGTTGAATAATTTAACTCAACGCCTCTGTTTACTATTGTGTGTTTCACACTAAAGTTCAGAATTCCCCGGTACGACAACAACAATTTAGGCGGTGGAAACATACTGGTTATAACTCAACCATTTGACTGTCTGTGGACAAGATATTTGAAGTAGAATTCAATATAGCAGTGGGTTCTTGCTTTCTTGACCAAAGACGCTCAAGCCTTCAAAAAATGTTTTTATTCTGCTGGACTGAGGACTAATCATGCTTTGGGTCAGGCATACCACCGTAATCACAGTCCCAACAGTTTGGGTGTTGAGTTACTGAATGGTGTTGGACTGAGGACTGTACTAGTAAACTGATTATGCTTCATTGGATCTGACATGCCACCATTATCAGAGTCCAACAGTTTGGATGTTGAGTTACCATAACTGCGTTCTCCCTTAACAGTAGTCCGCTGGACAATTGCTGGTTAAAACAACCAAGGACCAGTTAAAAAATCATCTCCAAGTGGTCTGGCTGGCTAGTTCAGTGTAGAACAGCATCCCTGAAAGCTCTCTTATGGACCAGTGAAAAAGCTGGTGACAAGTGACAAGGCATGCTAACTGGTCCTGCTGGCCAGTCACTGAAAAGGTTAAGGGCAAACCCTGCATAAAGGTGTTGGATTTGTTTAGAGTGAGGAAGGAATCTAGTAAATTACTTAAGGGAACGTGGGATAATATGTCATTTGTGCGATGGGATCTTTGGATGCTTTATGTGCCCTTTGGTCAGATTTGAAAGAGGCTTCAAAACTGAACTAAGAAACACTAACCCCAATATCCATGAACAAATTCTTATCAATCTGTATTGTCGTCATCCAGGTTCAGGGAAGCCGAGAAAGCCATCTGCCCCCGTCGACTCTCCGAACCTGGACACTCTGAGTAAATCTCTGAAATCGTCCAAGACAGGTGGGGCGCCAAAGTGTCTTCGCACCCAGAACAGCTCAACCGAAATTGGTGAGACAGTTTTATAAATCCTACTCCCTCCCCTTTTTGCACTGTTGTCGGGAAAACAGGAAGCATGTGGTTGGTTCTTAGAGCTTGTTTGATTTGATTATCTCCGAGACTGTCGTTGGGGTCGTTAACAGAAACACGCACACAAGGGACGGAAGGCATTGACCTTTCTCAGATGACAGAGTTCGGTTGGTATTCAATACATTATGAGTATTTTGTTTTCATAGTATGCTCAGCTTGATAACAATTCTATATTGAGTTAGTTTTGAACCAAAATATTGTTGCAACTTTGCAATTTTGTTTGCTTTATACTCGAAAACATGAAAAACATGTTTAGATGAAAATTAGCCAGGTTATGCCATGTCTGAATTAAGTGGGGTTTTTTTCTATGGACGTCACTTGGGGATATGTTGATTGAGGACTGTTACTACCCTCATTGGGAGATGAGGGTAAAAAATATATCCCAATCAGGATATCAGAGGACAATAATACTGTATGCCTCACAAAGGCAGGTGTGAAGGACCGTTCGTATCTTCATTAGGAGAATATGGCACCAATCGGTGTACAGTATGTCCCATTTGGGAGAATATGTCGCCAATAAGGGTACGATATGTCCCATTTGGGATGTTTATGTGACTCTGACCATGCAGCGACCATTTTAGCAGAAGTTGCAGCAAGTTCAAAACAAGAAAGCAGATGTGTAAAGATAGGGTTACATTTTTTTCTGATGTTTTTAGTTAAAACTTTTTTTTCTGATTTAGTTCTTGGAAACAAGATCATTAGAATGAAGCTTCGCTTCTGAGAACCAGTGATTTACAACCCATTTAATATTTGTTCCAAACTTAAGCTACACACTTACTTAAACTTTTCTTCTGTTATTTTTATTTTAAACTTGAATTGAAGTTGAATTTTATTAAAATTGACATACATCGTGACCCGAAGGTCAAATTGCAGAGTCATTACAATAGTTAAAAATAGAAAATACATAAATTTTGTTTAAAAGTACACCTAAATATCAAAAATAAATGATATAAGAAAAGAAGATTGCACCCTCGCCTATAAAACAAAAACAGAACCCATAACTTCCAGGTATTTCTAGAACAAAGTGATAGTTATTTTTGATGATGTAGGTCTTCGAAACAAGATGAAAAAAATGAAGCTTTCTTCTCCGAGAAACAATAATTTACAATCAATTTAATGTTTGTTCCAATCTTAAGATACCGACAGCAGTAGCATCATCTGGCCCAGCAGCGGCAGCTCCTCCACGAAGACACCCTCAGTCAAAATTAAGTCCAAGAACTCGAAGAAGAAGGCCAAGGAGTCAAAGGTCAAGGATGGCAGGAAGGACAGTGTCAAAGGTCAGGGTTCAAATGACTCGTCGACCGACACGACCATGGAGGCCATCGAAAATGTTATCCGCAAGTGCTACGTTGGTCAAGGGAATGGTGAGAAGGAAAGTGGCGGCGCCGTGTTGTTGCAGCGTGCTGTGCCAGTCTACGGTAAGTGCTTGAAGCAGCCCCACTTCTACCCTCCTACTTCCGCACTCCCATACTCTCTCCCTTCCCCCCAAAAATACCATTGAAAGAAGGTTGTCTTACTGAAGAAGTAAGTTCTTGCTTATAGAACACCCCCGAACAAAGGGAGACTGCCAACATAGGGCTAGATTTCTCAGTTGGTAAACTGGGGGAAAAAATAAATAAAAAAATAAAAAATTAACATCTATTCAACTGGAGGTCGTTGTTTCAAATTCCGCTCTAATCATTTATTCTTTGTTCGACCCAAAATTATAGAACACTTAGAACACCTTTTTTTATGTGAATGACAGAGTATAAGTCAAAATTTATAAAAGGGTGTGCAAGTGACAACGAGACGCCCCCCTCTGTCCAATACCATGCACCTCATCCACCCAGCATTCTTGGACTTAACATTATTTTCTTGTATTCTCCAAGTAGAAGACGACAGCGACTCCCCTTGGGAAACAGCCATGATTGACGCCAAGCAGAAGCGCAACTCAGCCGGCCAAACCCAGCAGAAAGGCCTCGCCCTCCTGGCTGGCATCTCATCTCAGGAACTCATGAAGAGCAACGTGGTGACGAAAGAGGCAAAAATTTCCATCAGCAAAGATGCGAGCGACGGTAAGATGAATGATAGTGAGCCGTTCAAGAAGAAATCTGGGAAAGCCAAGAAGAGAAGCGGCTCTCCGGCTTCGTCTGAACAAGGTAAATAAATATATACAATAATATTATTTATAATATTTATGAATACTTATTTCAGATTCATTTCCCAAAATCTTATCTGAAAACATCTTGTAATCAAACACTTTGGTGAATGATTGTCAAGTTATGAGCATTAACCCGAAACCCAAACCCTAAACCCAAAACCAAAACCTTAAACTGAAAGCCTGAAACCCGAAACCCGAAACCCGAAACCTGAAACCCGGAACCTGAAACCTTAAACTCGAAACCCTAATCCCGAAATCCTAATCCTTAACCCTGAGTCCTAACCACTATTTACAACTTTTTATTACTACCTGTTGGGGCTTGACATCCTATACAGATTGTTGATTGTAAATTGTTGTATTTTCTGAAAAGGGCCGTTGAATTTGAAGTTATGGTGTAAAATCTTGGCAGTTTGAGTAAAGAAAAAGATTGCAAAATGTTTGTATGAATTTTTATTTATGTTAGTTAAGTACAGACAAGTTAACATGCTTGATTAAGATCAAATATATAGCTTTGTTTGAATTGGCGGCTATGGCTGCGGCTGTGGCTTGATCACTGCATCAATTTGTGTTGAAGTATAGGCTGCCGTTAGCAACAGTCACAGTCGCTAATTCGAACACAGCCTAATTCTGTTCTTTATCCAGATGCAATTGTTAAAAAATAAAAAATGTATCAACTGTGTTTTCTTTGTGATTTTATTCTCCTCTAGAAACTCCAAAGAAATCTCGGAAGACGTCACCATTCACGGTGAAGAAAGAAAAAGACACTGATTTCCCAATAAAGATACTGAAAGTTTCCAAGTCTGATAAGAAGAGGGAGAAGACATCGAGTGAACCGATGCTGGCTTCATTTTCATCATACCAGGAGAAGATGAAAGCCGAGGAGAAGCCCTTCTTCAACGAGGAAATCTGGACGAGACGGCGCAGCGAGAGGATTTTTCTGAGCGATATAAGTCCAGCTCCATCTCGGGATGCGAGTCCTCTGGCCAAGGCACATGAGCCGTTGAAGGTTGTTAAGAAAATTCTTCAGTCTCCAAACTACAAGGCTAAAGTGTCAGCAGAGAGCAACAGTACTGAGCAGGGAGCAGCAGCGACTAGCACTGACCACAACGGGGTCGCAAACATCGGGAGTGTTCTCGACGCCCTTAAGACCGATACTCTACAGATCAGGAAGAAACTTGCGAGTATGTCTGCTCAGGAAGACGAGGCGGATGATGCACCGAGGAAAACCAAGAAGAAGTTATCAAAGAGGAGGGAGAAGTCAAACAGTAGTCGACAAGACCCGATGAGCGATATCAAGAAACCCAGAACAGAAATCAACATGATTGATAGCAGCTGCAGTGACGCTGAGAATGTACCACTCAGCAATCTGGTGGATCGTCAAACGGCATCGGCACCAAGATCCTGTATCATCAATAAAGAAGAGCTACAAAATGGTTTGAGAGTCTTGATACCGATCGATGGGCTGTTTTATGCCGGTTATGTCAACGCCATTCAGCCACCGGACGTCTACGGTGTTATCTTAGATGGCGAGCGCGGCAACAGGCCACATGTGTTCTCCCAGGAGCAAATGCTGCAGGAGACTTTCGTCGACGTTAAACCGCTCGCGACACGCTACGTTCCAGAAGGTACTCGAGTTTGCGCTTACTGGAGCCAGCAGTTCCGATGTCTGTACCCTGGCACTGTTGTCAGGGGCACCCCAAATCCAAATGAGGATCCAAATTTTATTTGTGTGGAGTTTGACGATGGGGACTCAGGTCGAATCCCTGTGGATCACATACGCATGCTTCCCCACGATTTTCCCATTGTTGAATTCGAACCCATTCCAAACGAACTGCAGAGAAAGAGACGGCGGCGGACCTCGGACACAAGCTCCACCGCTAACTGTAAACCTGAAACCATCGACACCAACGAAGATGTAAACAATAAAACAAAGACAACCTCACCAAAGAAGAAGCTAAAGATGACCGAGTCCAGCAAATCCACAGTCAATCAAAACGAGATGGACAGGATCTCTGAATCTGGCGAGGACGACGTGTTTCTGCCAATCTCCCAAAAGATGCTGAGTAAGATTAAAAAGTCTAAAAGCCACGACAAATCAAAAAGATCTTCGAGTAAACTAGATTCAAAATCCAAAGAGAAGAAGAAAAAGAAAAAGAGGAAAAGAGATGAGAGGAGACAGGAATCGTTGGAGCGGAAGAGATCCAAACGATCCTCCAGTAAGAGCCCAAGAGGGAGCCCCGCAAGAAGTCCTTCAAGAAGTCCAGCCAAATCGAAAAAGAAGAAACGAAAGGAGGAACGGAAGAAGAAGAGCTCCTCCAAGTCGTCCAACGGCGATTCGTCTCCGCTGTCCAAGTCCAAATCGTCCAAGAAGAAGTCGTCATCGAACAGAAAGAAGAAGTCTCGTCACGATGAGAGACACAGCAGCTTCTGTACTGTGGAGACTGAGAGGGTGTACTCCACTCATCCCATCACGGGCTCTCAAGCCCTGACCGAGGAGGAACTGGCTTCAGAGAAGTCCAGCTTTGATCATGGGAAGGGCGTCTGGAACAAGCACAGGGGTACAAGAGACCATAGCTTGGACGACTGGAGCTCCTCGGATAGTGACAAGGATTCAAGCAGTGACAGTGATGAAACGAGCTCAGACAGCTTGACTAGCACGGTAACTTTACAATTTTTCTGTATTGTTTATAATTTGTGACATTTTTTTTTCTCTCATTATTGATCCTTATAAAAATGATGGTGACTGGAAGTGGTTTTTTTTCCTTGGGATTTCTTTTGTTTTTGTTTTAAGAAAACCATAGTAAAACCTGCATTAACTCTTGGTAACATTTTCCAGTGAGTTGGCCAACCATTTGAAACCATTCAACTGTACATGACATGTTGTATTTGGTGGCACAACTGTGCACAGAACTAGCTGTGTACATGTGTGAACTGTGTACATGCATTCGCCACATGATATCATATTGCTGGCTGGCTTACAAGTTTATCATTCAAAACCACAGTGAATGATATTGAAGGGTCTGACAGTAAGAGGGTTGACTTTGTACAGTGTAAACGCATTCACCACATGATATCATATTGCTAGACTTGCTTCAAGTCGGGTCTCATGCTGATCGAGTCATTGGTAATGTACTTTTAACTTTTGGTAATCCGTGCCCTCTAGTGCTGATTAATTGCCAACCCAGTTACTTTCTAAAACTAAATTGATTGGCACATTCTTGTTGAGTGAGGGCGCACAACAAAGTGCTGAATTAAAGCTTTGATGTTTATGTGGAGTGCATGCTGTGGATATTTAGACAAACAATGACTCGGGGGGGGAAAGTCCGACTAGACAAACAATGACTCTGGGAAAGTCCGACTAGACAAACAAAGACTCGGGGGAAAGTCCGACTTGGGTCAAATTGCAGGCCAGCTTAGTTTACCTATCATTCCAAACCGCAGTGAATGAATGAACGGTCAAACAGTAGGAGGGTTAACAAGTAGTAGTTCAGAATATGTAGGATTAAGCTGATGCTTAACATCCTTTGTTCGCTAAACAGGACAACACCGCCCTCACGCCGAAACAGAAGAGCCGGTCCTGCCTGACGTCCACCAGCAAGATGACAGGTAGGGCCCTTAGCCCTAGCCCTAGTCCCTGTAATGCAGTAGGTATGCATGTTCTTGTAGTCAGCATCAACTCACATCCCCATCAAGTGGTTGGACAGTCACTCATAATAGCTCACTCATAATAGAATACAGCGTGGGTTATGCATCAGTTTGAACAATTGGGTTTTTTATATTGTGCAAGGATCCTAGTAACGAGATCAAGTCGTTTTTCAACATTATTATCCCTGTTCATCAGGCTTTAAACCAGTTCTCTACTAGTTTTTTTCCCCGCCATTACTAGGGCACATAATGCTTGCCTTTGCGTCACGCGCAGATCTTATTACCCGCCATGCTGGTACTGTGTATAGCTGTTTTCACATCCCTGATAAGCTTAAAAAATGAGCGCTTACACGATTTAATGTAAATTCATTGACCAATCAAACGTTTGCATGGCTTGTGTGGTGATGCAGATGTTGTGTGTGTTACTCACATGAGCACTGTTGATAGGCGGTTAGCGTGGTGGGCGGGGCTAAATGGACCAGCCTGTTGAATTATTAATACCCTCCTTTTTGAAAACATCGCTTTGACTCTTAGGCTCCTTCAGAAATTTTGAAATATCAAGTAACAAACCACCCTTGTGGTTTTATATTAAATTAGAAAATTAAAAAAAAATCCACTTGAGGTGATCCCTGTACTGCAGCTTCCCAGGTTGTATCCTAAACTTGGATGTGATCCCTGGCTACATGGCAGTTACAGTTTGAATGGCTTTTGACTGACACCCCCTGAATAAAGATATAAAATAAGACAAAATAGGGAGACTGCCAACATAGGTAGAGCGCTGACATTTTAATCCGGAGATCGCAGGTTCAAGCAGGTTCAAGCCCCACTCTAGTCAAATTTTCTTTGTTTAACCCATAATTATCTGTAATTTTATAATTTATATTTTGTAATTTTAAAACTTTTGTTATGGACTCGGACTTTCTTAGAGGCAGAGCCTAAGCCAGAGGTAAAGATTGTGCCATGGTTCCAAAAAGAGCCTTAGAGAAGTCATTAAACCTCCAAATTGCCCCATCTTGAACCTTCTAGTAACTACACATATTTTTCTATGCACTGTTACAGCTGGATTACACGTTGCCGGGCTCAAATTGTTGTTTTTAGTTTTAAGAAAATAGTGGTAAAAACCTCTTGACTGATCTAAAAAACAAAACAAAAATAATAGTATATTCATAGAGTATATTTACACCACTATTCAGAAGACTCTTTTGGGTGACATTTTTCCTGAAGTTTTAAAGTTGCATGGCTCGATTTTGGCCGAATCATTTTGTTCCCCTCTTATTTTTTTCTCTGAACGAATTTTGACAGATGATGCTGTTTCAAATCAAGAAACATACAAAACTTGTGCATATGCCACGGACAATGCACAAAATACAATCATGTAGAATGCAAAATTGTACATGGCTGATTGTCATGAGATAATGTCAGGATTCCGACAATAATTCATTTTTATTTAACTACCACTTAACATATGTGTTTTTTTTCTTTTTTCTTGCACCACCTTAAATGAAAGCTTATAACTTTCTTGAATCTAAAAGTATAGCTATTTTAAATATCTTTTTGGGGGTCAATTCGACCTTTAATCGGACCTAGCATCGTTCAGGTCTCTTTTTTATAACCCTAAAACCACCATAAATCTCCCTATCTCTGACACCCATAGTTCGTCTCCAAAGTAGACTTAATTTTGCCTTCCTGTTTCCACAGCATTTCTGCCTGCGAGACAGCTCTGGAATTGGTTCGGTAAAGCAACTCAGCGTCGTGGGGCGAAGGGCAAGGCCAGGAAAGTCTTCTACAGATCAATAATGAGGGAAAATGAGATCATTAGGGTGAGTGGACCTCAAGTTATCAACCTGTTTTTATAATTGCCTTAATATCTCCAAGTCTTTGGTAAAAATTTACAGGGAGTTGACCAACCGTTTGAAACCATTCAACTGAGGGGGTTTTGTAAGTTGAAGCAACTGTGTACAGAACTATTTGTGCACTGTGAAGATGCATCCACCACATGATATCATTTTGCAGGCAGGCATATATAGTAATCTATCATTCAAGACCACAGTGATTGATGTTGAATGGTCAAACAGTAGGAAGGTTGACCGTGTACTGCTTAGATGCATTCACCACATGATACCACATTGTATGCTGATAGTTTAGTTATCATTCAAAACCAGTGGATGATATTGAATGGTCCGCCAGTAGGAGGGTTCACTGTGTACAGTGTGGATGGATTCAGTACATCATCTCTTATTGCAGGCTGAGTCAGTTTATCTTTACTACTGTGGATGATGTTGAATGGTCAAACATTGGATGCTTACGAGTGCATTGTTGCAGAATATAATCACAATGTGAAATCTGACCGTATTTTTGACCGCGTGGTGGCGCTTTCAAAGGCTGATTTCCTGGCATGACAGTTACACTTTTATTATGTGTGGCTGCCTGTATTTTTGAATGTTGTGTATCAATTGCCTTAAAAACAATAATAATGATAACAATTGAAAAAACAATTTGGTTTACTTGTTTTTCACCGCATAAACTTGATTCAACCCCCCCCCCCTCCCCCCCCCCCCATGGTGAAATATACTGCAAAGTGCTGCATACATTCTTTAGAACTTAAAAGTAGATCTTCCACTTGTTTTTTAATTTTTTTAAATATGTTTTCCCCAAAGAGAAACAGAGTGAAATTTGAAGTATGTAACTTGTAAGCTAGTTTTGGGGTTGTAAGAAAGCCCTAGTGCTGCATCAATCTCATAGGATCATTTGCATAACTCATTCTTTATTCAACGTGGTCAAAGGTTAAATTTCAGTGCATCAAACTTCTCTTGGGAAGCTCATTGCATTAATTTAATTAATTGTAACCTGCCCTCAACCCATGAAACTCAAAAGACATGTTATTTTGTTTACTCTGTTGGACTGGCAAACTGATTATGCTTAACATGGGATCAGGCATACCACCATAATAAGAGACCAACAGCTTGAGTGTTGAGTTACTGTATGGTGTTGAATGGTGACTGCACTAGTAAACTGATTATGCTTTACATGGGATCAGGCATACCACCATAATAAGAGTCCAACAGTTTGAGTGTTGAGTTACTGAATGGTGTTAGAAGGTGTTGAATGGTGACTGTATTAGTAAACTGATTATGCTTTTCATGGGATCAGACTACCACCATGATCAGAGTCCAAAAGGTTTGGATGGCATTGGATTTTGTTAGAGTTAGGATCCAAGTCAATCACTTTAAGGGAGTTAAGATTTATTCATCATCCCAAAATATTCCCAAAACTGTTTCTTAACCTTTGTGAATTTCCCAACCCATCCACAGCAAGGGGATGCAGCGGTTTTCTTATCCACTGGACGCCCTCATCTACCGTACATCGGACGCATTGAGAGCATGTGGGAGTCTTGGGGCGGGAACATGGTCGTCCGAGTCACGTGGTTCTATCATCCGGAGGAGACTAA
The DNA here is from genome assembly GCA_037783415.1 of Leptasterias polaris. Taxonomy (NCBI): domain Eukaryota; kingdom Metazoa; phylum Echinodermata; class Asteroidea; order Forcipulatida; family Asteriidae; genus Leptasterias; species Leptasterias polaris. The sequence goes on from JAZGTN010000077.1 coordinate 4,950,972, forward strand.
AGGAGGTCGCAAGTCACATGACGGAAAGGTCAGGGACTTTTGATTACTCTCTTAGGGTTAGGTTTAGGAATTGTCCAAAAGTTTCAAAATGTTGAAGGTCATACAGGGGGTGTTACTTTTTAGGACCCCTCCCCCTCGCCAACCCCCCTCTACTGATCAACATTTGTTTAGTTGTCAGAAAGCAATTTGCATTAATAGCATATTTTTCCTAGTCCCATCCCACCCCACCCCCGAAAAAACAAAAACAAACAGCATAATTAACTAAAACAAAATCTGGATTTGTCACAAGTTTCTCAAACTTGTTGTGTTTTCAATGCTGATTATAAAAACTTTATTCTTACTTTTGTTTCGGTTGATGATTTATCAAAATTACTTCACAATCTCACCAACAGATGGCGCTCTATCAGTCCCTCCACGTTGACGAAAACGACGTCCAGACGATCTCCCACAAGTGTGAGGTGCTGTCGGTGGACGAGTACAAGCGTTTCATGGCGGGGAAGAAACACAAGTTTGCCATAGACAACGAAGACGTTTACTATCTTGCAGGGACGTACGATCCAACCAGCGGACACATCACATCAGTCACGTAGGCTTCCTGCCTGATTTGATGTCCGTCTTTACCATACTTCAACAGTGTAATGAAGGCGGATGTCCAACATGACTACCTGCCCCCCACCTCCCAGCAACTCCTAATCCATCACGTTGACACCCTAGTCTGGGTTAGACATCTGTCTTTACTACACTTCTACAGAAGCAGTTTAGCAAAGACAGATGTCAATTATGTACACCCCCTCTCCCAACCTCGGTCTACCCAGCCCACCCCCCCCCCCTAGTTATATAAACCCCCTAGCTCTGCTTGGACATCCATATTCATCCCCATCTTCATCAGAAGTTTCTCAACAAAGACAGCTTTCTTTGTGGACTTGTAGGGGTCAAGCACCTATGTTCCGACATCCCTAATGTATTTACCAGATTCTAACCCTAACCCTAACCCTAACCCTAACCCTAACCCTATCCCCAATCCTAGTGTGTACCGGTAGATCATGGGGGGTTATCGGAACATAGAGCAGTCACCCTCAAGGCACCCCACCAATCGAACCCCTTCCATACAGGTGTTTTGTTATTGATATCTACCACACTACAGCCCTTTTGATTTTCATCTGCGCCAAACCCTCGTTACCGAACCAAGTCCAGTAAGAGATCAAACAGGGCCAACTTGGTGGGTCCAACTATTGTTTGTATCTAACCAGAAATGGATGGTTTACAAGAAATAATAGCCGCATTTGACTGTTTGGGAAAAATTAAGGTTCCCACTTTTGTCTACTTAAGATAAAAAGTAAACAGTGATCTAAAATATTGTCTGGATTATTATTTATTATTAAAGGTGACAGAGAATAGAATCATGCTGTTCAAATTTAAAAGCTTTTGTGGATTATTTTTCATTCAAGTTTCCCTCCAAATGGATACCTTACTGAGGAGACTTGACATGAAGGCATGAGGGTTATGTCGTGGTTCGTTTGAATTGTGTTGGGTTGTGTTAAAATTGCGAACATTTTAAGTGCATAACTCTTGAGGAAAAATCTAGCCTTGATTGGCAAGGCTGTCTTGCGCTATTCCCATAGTCCTGTAAAATAAGGCACTATCCCGGTACTGCTCTAAAGCACTGAGTATGCAGGATGATACACACCCACATCGAGCCCAGGCACACAGCTCTGTGGTGCATTCACTCTGTGGACATTTCTTTCTTCTGTACACTTAAGAAAAATAATTCTCTTCAACACTGCAAAAACCACTGTGTGGAGGTGTGTAAGTCCATACAGGGTTTCAAGTCCCTACACTGTGTGGACCTCTTTTGTTCTCAGGTCCACACTTCCTATGTAACTCTTAAACGCTGGAGTCTGTCGTCTGTGCATGATGGACCCAGTGAATGTGCGAGTGTATGTATCAATTATAGACTGTGCATGGATAGACTATCGGGACAAGGGACAGCGCAGGACAGCCTATAGGGTAAATCCTTTTTGTCATCCCCCCCCCCCCCCAACAAAAAATACACATTATAATAATAATTATTATTATTACCAAGCTCTTTTGAGAAGTTTTTCATTGGAGCTTTTATCTCAAGTTGTGATTTTATGGTTTGGTTGGAGGGTATAGATTTATTTGATCTGGAGATTTTATTAATAATGTGACAATGTGACTTCTGATTTATAAAAAAAATCACTGAGAAAGAAAAAAATCATGTAGATATTTTTTATATATTTTATCGCCTGAACTTCTTGTAAGTTCATGTATCAATGTGTTTTAAACAAACATAATTTATCACAAAAGATAAGTTAATTTTTATTAGAAATAAGTTTGTAAGATATGAATTTCCTATCAGAATCTACGTTCAAAGATATCAAAAATTGATGGATTTTTTTTTTTTTAAGTCAAATAAAATTCATGACATAAGGTCCTGTTTTTGTATGTCTAAGTTGACTGCTTTTGCTATGGTTTTGGTCGTGGCTTGATCACTTGAGCCATAGCCATAGCCGGAAACCTTAATTCACGGTAGGCTGTATCCGAATTGGCGGCTACGGCTAGATCGCCGTGTCACCATGTGTTGAAGTATAGGATTTCCTTAGCAACACCCTTAGCAACAGTTGTAGCCGTAGCCAATTCAGATACTACGGCAACAGCTTCAGATCATGTACAATTTGAAATCATTGGCTTTGGCTTTAGCCATTGCTAAAGACTTTGTTTTGTAGATTTAACTCAATTTAGACTGTAATTCTACAAATCTGTATCATACAGTTTTTTAAATAAGATTTTAAAAGCTTTGAAAAAGAAGCTTTACTAATAAGTTTTGTGTTTGCAACTATGACTGTCTTATTAAAGAAGGGACATGTTATGTTCAGATTATTGAATGGTCTGTGAACGATTTCAGACAGTCTTTCTGTGCGTTAACAAAAAATATATAAATATTGAAGGAAAAATAAGAGTTTACTGATGAGGGGATAGGTTTGTAACTAATTCAACTGTACAAAAAGATGAATATTTTCTATGTAAATGATTAATAATTTAAAAAAAGCATTGCCGATCTATATTGTATATTTATTTGTAAATACTGTATGCTGTGTATCAGATTGCATATACGAAGTGATGTATATAATGTATGTGTTTAAAAAAAGAAATTATACTTTCTTCTGTACATTGTTGAGGATGACCCACCATCTTGTGTTTGTTTAAACAAAAAATACAATTCATTGCATTTCCGTGTAATTTGTTGTAACTACCGGGTTTTATCTGTGAAGTCAAAGACTAACATATTTTGTATTCAATGTAAGAAACCAGAAGAAAGAGGTTTCCATGGTGACAGAAACAAGACTAGTATTCGGCTAATTGTGGATTAGTTTTTGGTGGTTTTTCCTTATAACTTATAAGTGAAATTTAAAAGGTTGCAAGTTTGTTGGTATTTATATTTTTGTTGCCAAGCATACCAATTGTTATTTTAAAAGTCGTTTTACGTTTGTGAGACTTGAAACTTAAAAGATTTTTAAGTTTGATTTTAAATTTTTATTTGGCCATCACCGATGTATAAATATAAAATATATCACTCGTCATATATCTGCGAAATTATTGATGGCGAACCATCCTGTGAAAATGAAGGGGGAAAACAAAATCGAGATTATTTTATTTATGTTTGGTTTCTGGATAGATTTTAATCATTTTTTTTTTTATTAAAGAAGACCGAATAGGTAGAAAATACAATGATTAATATTTCCGTTATGTTGGGTGGTTTCTGAGCTTTATCAGTATAAACCGCTGGCTGTTTGCTGGAACAAACCCCAGCGAACCACCCGAATTGTTTTCATTCAGTCTACTTCCCCGAAAAACTTATTCCTTTTCCCAGAAAAACGCGTATTGGTCTGACGAGTGGACCCGGCTGGAGTCAAAACGTCGATCCGTTAGCTCTTTTTGCATATCCTTTTCGCTTGGGAAGCAGTTTGCAATATCCATCTTTCCAATTCAGATGAAAACAAAAATGAAGCCCAGTGAAGTGTAAAACATGAAAAGCCACATCAAAGAATGTTTACAATTTAGCTCTTAATTTTTGAAAATCATGGAGTGAACTTCAAAATCATTTTTGTTCTGAGCTGCAAGTTATCCCCCGCTCGCCCACGTTTAAGTTTTAGTTTTACGGGAAATTCACACAAACTCTTTTTTGATAATCAATTAATGTACACCCGGTTTAGAATGTCATGACCGAGTGGTTCAGGCGAACCGGGGCTCAAGCTCTTGCGTTTCCAGACAGCAAAGTGTGGGTTCGAGTCCCAGTGTTGACACTTGTGTGTCCCGTATAAGCAAGACTCTTAATCATTGTTATCTGGGTTTTCATACCTGACGGTTCTGTCCGGTATCAAGGTAAAAAAATACTACATCGTAAAAGTGACGCTGTATACTGCAGTGACAAACAAATAAAAGAAAACAATTTAGAAACCAAAATACCATTGTATTCTACGGGAACCATGTTCTGTATAAGTCTCATCTTGTTTTCTTTTTTTTACATTTAATATGTAACCAGAATAAAACTCGTTCTCAATTTAAGCCAAAATTAAAACTTATTGATTCTTCACCCTTTGGATAGTAGGCCTATGCGATTTTGTAAAAAATTTCTTTCCCGTATCACAAAAATTGAGGCGGAGACATGGTATCAAAGCAATCGCAAATACAAAAATGATATTTAGAAATATAACAAGATTTCTTATTTTAATCAGAAGAAACTAAGTTCCTGAACTGGTCGTTGCTTTAATACTGTTAAAAGTTATCTTGGTGTATGGGCAGCTGATTTTTGAAAAAAATTACTGTGCTCTTGAGTGGCATTATCGGTGTTTCTGGATTTAAAATACAGACAGTACGGGGGGCCAAGATGGTCCTATAGGTTATCGGATCTTAAGGGAGTAAAACAGAGTTGTTTTTATTTTGAATAAAGTACATGAAACCGAAATGTTGTTTTTAATGTGTGTGTTTTTGTATAGGAGTTGCAAGTATTTTAATAGAAGTATCCTCATTCGCGTTTATTAATTGATTTTGTTTGCCCAAACATTGATAGATTTTTATCAAGTCGTGGAAGAAATGAACAGCACCGAAACAAGGGTAAGATTTGAGGGGGCATAATGGGGTGCACCAGTTGTTCTTTGGGGGCCTTTCTGGCCAATTTAAAATGCTGTTTTCGTTTTGCATTTTTCCTAAACAAGCCCCTTTTCAGTGCTCTTTTTTATTATTTACTCTTTTTGTTTTACTTTTAAAAACACTGAAAATACTACAAAAAAGCTTATGGTTGATTCGGGTGATTTTAAAAATAAACAGTCAAGATTTCAGGTGTTGTGTTGTTGTTTTTGGGGGGTGGGGTGGGGGGTTACCGGGAGAGGGGGGGGGGGTGCACGTGCTGCAGTGTCCCCTTTATTGCACCACCAGAAACGAATATACTAAATTTACGGAGTGAAAAACCTTTCTTTAATGAAACCGCGTGACCCTCAAAAGCCACACATTGTAACCCGTTGGACTGAAGGTGATGGTTCTGAAATGTTCAGTTTTAGATGTGGGAAGAAACTTCCAGTTTAAAACTCTCGTACAGACTGAAAGCTCAATCCACGAGAGTGGCTCCGGGTCTGAGGTTGGGTTCGAACCCACTGGGTCCACAGGGCAGGGCAAGATACCAACATTATCACCCTGGTTGCGATTTGTAAACACTAGGGTTGAATTTGTAAGTTATAAACATAAATATATATATACATGTATAGGCCTATTTTGTAAATTTCTCCATAGTGACTCGACTTATAATTGTTAAATTATTTAGACAGAGAGAAACAATTTTCATAAAAAGGAAACTGCGTCCCTTCCTCGCCGGAAGCTTTCCATTTGGTCGATTGCAATTTGCATAACAAGTGTTCAGATACCTTTGGCTATTTGCGTTTGAAGAACGGGTTCCTTAATACTTAGTCAAACAGGAATTGAAAACAAAACAAACATTCTTACAGCTATTTTCGTTTCAATGTTTTTGGTTTATCCATCGGGATCTCTTTGTCAACATTTCGAGAGAGAAGTTGCGTTATTTATTGTACCATTAAACGCTACCTCCGAATAACTGCAGCTGGCAACGAAGAGCTTTATTTGCACAACTGCTCGGGCATTTATTTTCCCCCCAAATAAACACATGGTGACACAAACACTGCAGTTGCCGTCAACATTATTTAAAATTCATACCTGATGCTCTGTTTTGACAGGTAGGAAAAATCAACAGCTTACTAGAAAGTCTCAAACACGAAATGAGAAGAATTTCTCTCTCTTTGAGCGAAAATAAATAATGTTTCGGTCATAGTTTTCGAGAAGTTTGTTGTAAAAAGTAGCCGGTGAAAGTTTTGGGATCATGTTGTCAGTTTAGGAAAACAGTGTTGACCGTATACATCTTTTGTCATAATGGTCTACCTTTGCACTTGTTGGACTTTCGCAAAAGTTACTGACTTATTCAAAAATGAGGGTTGTTAGAAATATTTCAAAATGTTGCTTTGTTCATGTCTAATAAAAAGACCGGTCACAACTTCATATCTCTGCCTGCTGTGGAATTCTGAGTTTATGGGGTTAAAAGCTATGCGGAGAGTCACTCTGGTGAATGCAAAATTCCTGTTTGAAAAGTGGATTTTGTGTCTGCTAAAAGCCAAGAAGTTCTGAGTTTTCGCGGTACATGCTTGAGAGAATTTCGGCTCATCTGAAGAAAAGAAGATGGTTATGAGAGCTTGGCAAACTGTTCTTTGAACTTTATCTCATTGGGTGAGAGTTCACACAGGGTTTTTAAATGTACATTTTAAAGATTAAATGAATGATACAAATAGTGTAATTTCTGAGTAATTGGGTTTTAGTTTTAAATTTCTAACAACACTGGAGGATCCTTCCTAGGTCTATCCTACCAGAATGTGGAGCATGGTCTCCTGAACGAAACACCGTACGAAAACACACCACTGCTCATTTGCAGTGAGCCACCCGCTCGTAATTCGACAAAAACTCCTTCAGTTCCTTTCAAATCTGTTTTTAGCTCATATTGTATCAATTCCTCCAATCAGCAAAACCATTACTTTTAGTGCAAAGCATTCCATCCCTCCCCCGACCACCATCCCACCTAGATAAAGAACAAATCAGTCCGAGCCACTCCAACATCCTTGAGGGCGGCTAAACAAACACCCTTCCCATCTCCATCTATAGAGACACAGGCCCATTATCAAACCTAAAGAAGTTCTCCACGCACACGTCAAATCTCATTTTGCTACCGAATAGACCGTGTCAATAGAAGCAAGAAATGTAAGTTTGTGTCGAACACCATGTACAAACACCCTCCATTGTTTAACCCAAAAGCTCCAGTAACGACCATCACAGAGCCCACACAAAAGTGCCCTTCCTTCGGGCCCTGCCTCTATTTGAGTTTGACAACTGCTGAAGTGAAGATATTTTGGGTTGTTTACTCCAAACTGACTGCATTGTATTGACATGTCACCAAATTGGAATACATAGCTTGCAAGTTGTTGGTTTATAAATAGCAACCAACCACTCTTGGATACATTGGTCATCCAATCCATACGGGATTATGACCATTTTTATGACCAGCAATGTTGGGATGGTCTGGGACAATAGCTGGTACTACTTGACGGACTTTGAAGTCCGTAGAACAACCATGAACGTTGGACCACGGATAAAGACCCCAGATGATTTCACCAGTCATGCAGAAATGGTTAAGTATTAATTTAAATACTTAATTAATGTTCTCTAAAATCGTTTTCACTAACACTATACGATGCAGAATATTTGTGTTCAAGGTTGAATGGCTTCTGACTGGCACCCCCGAACAAAGATATTGACAAAATAGGGAGACCGCCAACATTAGGGCTAGATAGCTCAGTTAGTAGAGTGCCAACATGTTAATCTGGATGTCGCAGGTTCAAATCCCGTTCAAGAAGTCAATTTTCTTAGCCCACCCCCAATTATTATTTTTTTTGTTAGTAGTAACATTCCGTACACTTAATTATTTTATCTATTATTATTATTTTTTTGGCCATCAGAAAGATACTCCTGTGCAAGATTATTGCAAAAACGAAAACAGAAACAAAATGGTCCGTTGGGAATTTGAATAGTTTTGAGCTTTCAACGAGAATCGAGCTTTGTTTCAAAGCAAAACGAACAAAAGCAAACTCCTCGTGTGAATCTTCAACTCATTCAGAAAACAAAATACAACAGATTGAGTATTGTTGACCCCCATATGTTTTTACCAAACTGCAACATTTAATGTAAAGGGTGTGTACAACATTGGTAAGATTGAAAATATATATGCTCACAGATTTGCACATATAGGCCTAACTTACATGGTATTATCATAGAGAAATGGTATTATAGATGGTCACTAGTGGTGGAAAACTTCCCTTGAAATAGTTTTGCTTGAAAGGCTATAGTTTTTAGGAAATGAGTAAAACAATTATAGTCTTTATCACTGGTGATAAAATCCGATGTTTGAAAATGTGAAAACATATAATGGGGGTTTTCACTGTTTTCTGATGACTCCGAAGACCGATTTAGCTTAGAATTTCACAGGTTTGTTAATTCATATATATGTTAGGTCACATTAAGTGTGGATACTGGTCTTTGACAATTACCAATGTTGTACATTGTCTTTATTTTAAGAAGAAAAACACCTCAAGTTTACGTCTCCTTGTTTCACCTTGTTTCATCCAACTGCTATAAGGTTGAAAAAATAATAGAAGAAAGGAAAAAAAAAGACACAACACCATGATCAAATTCCATTCTTACCTTTCTTGTTTATGAATACAGTAGGTGTAAGGTGAGACGAAATAATCGCCTTATCGTGGAAACCACAAACCACCACCCTTTGAAAGATAAACCTAGAGCGTATAGGATCAGCTATCAAACTGAATCTTCGTGAATGTTTATTAAAAAGCAGTTGCGGTCCACTGGTCACATTAGCAAAAGTAGAACGGGTCATCAAGAAAAAACGAAAAGCTCCGTCGTCGCAACTTGGGCTGTGAAATTTTGCTGGATGATAATTATTTGAATATAGTTATGTGTTGATGAATTTTGAGCAAGAAGTGAACACTGAGCCTGCACGCAAGACTCGTCGAATTTAAGAACTGCGAATCTCTCAAGAATTGGAGAATACGTTTTATTCTGGAACTGTTGAATACCCTCTTTCTGGAACCGAAATATTAGAACGTTTGCTGACAAATTGGAATATCTGTTGAGGTTTTGACCAAGAGGAAGCTTTCAAACACGAAAACAAATATCTAAAGAGAAATCCTATACTTTTGGACCCAGCCCGTGAAACTGGGCTGAGGTTTTGTCATTTTTATTTTTTGCTGGAGAATTAAGTGACTCTTGTGTTGCGGTTGGATAGGATCAAGAGTTTTTTTCAGTGATACCGACGATCGACAGAAAGACGCTAAAGGAGACAAGAAAGATGGATGGAAACAGGTAAGATTTTAACTATTTTTATATCCGGTAAACGATTTTTACTTGAAAATTCTTGCTAAAAATGTTAAGAATCATTCACCGCGTAACACCGTTGTGCTAAAACCACAGAAATAACTATCGTGTAAATAGGAAATGCCGAATTGCCAAATAGCGGTAACGTGTTCGACTCGTAGTGCCCGTTTGCGTCGTATTCATAATCATCGCGACATTCCACTTGCTTTTTCTTTTTTGAGGTATTGTGATATCGGATATCCGCTATTTACAGGTATCATTTAAAAAACGAAAAAAATTATGTAGGTATAGAAGTTTGTTTTGCTGGTTTTTCGGTTTGGTGATTCTTCGCTGGTACAATTCCAGGATCCGTGCATGAGAAGGCCCGGGTTAGGGTAGACAATACCACGACCAGTTCAAACGGACCAACTGAGACACTGTGCGCACACACTCGTTAATCATTTACCCAAAAGTCAGTATACTCAATGCCAACAGAAATTCAACATCCATCAACCTTTTAATTAAAATGCACTTAATTTTATTAAAACCTGCCCGTACTATAAACTCCACCACATGCGTCGGGTGTGTCAAACCATGACGCGTAATGATCCCATTGTTTATACAGTCTCAAGTAGCCCTCATTATGGATTTCCCGTCACAAATCGAAGTGTTTTGGTTGACTTTGAGTTGCATGTGGTTTGAGCCGTTTCTGATAATGTGTGTGTCTGATACCACGAACTTGATCTATTGGCTTGGCCGTGCAGAGGTGTATTTGTGAACCCCAATTCTGCTTCTCAGCACAAAGCCTGCGAACAATGGAGGTGACTGTGGACTCATATTACACCATAGTGATCCATTATGTAGTAGACCAATGGATAGTTTTAGTTTTATCATCAAAATAACTGAAGTATAAGGTCGGGCTGGGCCATGTGTTTTATCATTAGTAATGTGTTTACCTTGCGTTAAGGATATAACACCACTGTGTCTTCCTACTTTGTTTTGGAAAAGTAGCCTCTTTTTTGATGCGGAATTTTATTTACCAGTTGAGAAGTTGTGTTGTATCATCTCTGCCTTGGCCAAAAAGCAGGCTGCTGAGAGTGAAGAGTAAAAACCACGGAGCAATTATAGAAGAGTAAAGCGGAGCCGTGCAGACAAGGCAAGCAAACGGCCGAACTCATCATAACCAATTCTACACGGCATGTTGTGAAGCGGGCATTAGTGTCTAATTAGCAGGGCATTAGTGTGATTCTCAAGAGGCCGTTATTGATTGACAAACGAACATAAGATCAACTTGGCGGTGAGATTAAACCATCAACAATGATGTAGGAAAAATATCACATGAGTCCTCATGCAATACTGACGTGATTCATTGAATGAAAACACGATTGGAAACTCAGTTTTGCGACCTCAGGGAAAAACAACTAACAGTCTTTTTGTCTGTGAATATTTTGAGAGAACAATTTTCCAACGGAATGAATAATGCTGCAATGAAACAGTAACAACGATTTATTACATTTTGACGTCAAAAGTAATACATGGCTGGAGTTTGTTTTGAAGAATTTCGAAGCTTTGTGGTGGATTCAATAATTATTTTGTCAAAAAATTTCAACTGAAATCGGTCTTAACGATGTACAACTCGCTGGACACGGATAGTGATGAGAGTCTAGATGGAGAAAGGTAAGCGGGGGAGAAAAAAGCGGGGGACGGTCGGGCGATTGCGACGGCAATGCGCTCCGGTGATGCCGGTGAAAGAGTGGGATTAACCGGGAAATCTTTTGGCTGGCGGGTTGATTGAATCTACTTGAATTGGGATTTTTATGTAACTTTGTGGAACCCAATTTATTACCTGAGTTTTATGGCTAATAACTATGGTGTACTGGTCGCTACTTGACCGTTACCGTATCCACAATCACCAGTTGAGTTAATAAATGCAATAATCATACCAAATTGGCTTATCTGTAATTTAATTGGGGTATCTAGTTGTGATATCGATCTTACAAACCTGAACAATACATTTGCAGACACAGAAAGAAAACTCATATTATTATGTTTGGATCAATCTTTCTCCAAGGTAGAAGTTGTATAGCTATATATAGTGGACCCATTTGTAGTTTTTGTTTGGTTGAAGAAAATGCGGTATAGGCCTAGGTTTTGTGATCCACAAATTTTACATAAGATATAGTCTTTGGGGAAAAAGGAGAAAAACGTTGAAAAAAGCCATTGCATTTGAAACCCTTCATGTGCACTTTTCTGTCAATGACATCGAATATAGCCTGTAGATTTTGTACGGAGAATTTGTAGTTCATTTTTAAATGTTTAATAATTATATTCAATCAAAATTGCATTTATTTTGACCATTGGACTTGCGCACAAATTTCTCTTTGGAATGTACAGTCTTTGGAATGTACAGAACTATTTGTTTTTTAAGTCCGATGACGTCATGTTTCAAATTTTACCCTGAAAGAGTATCAACTAAAGTGACAATTTTGACAACTTACACCATTTCAACATAAGGTTAGAAACATATAAGTCAACCCACTTACATGACTCATGAGGACTCTATCTATTGGAAAGTGAGTACATCACAAAATTGAATTTTACCTTGGAGCTCCTCTTTAACAAAACATTTGTTTATTATTTTATTTATTTGTAATGTTTTGTAAAATCAATGGCCGATATCCAACGTTAATTTCTAACTACATTTTACAAAGGAACCAATTGAAATATTACCCATAAATTTATTGATAACAAATATTTGTTATGGGAAAATGTTTGATTCATCGTTTTGGTGAAACCCAGACAGGCTAAAAAATAACTTGTAGGCCCTATGTGATATTTTTTTCCCTCACCTGGTCAAAGTGTTGGATGTTGACTCAAGTTGCAAAGAATGTTGTTTGTTCAATTAATTAGCTCTGTGTGTCATAGCACGGTGAGCAAACACTTACAGCGAAGCTAAATCCGTTATTAGGTGAACCATGGAGGTAGGAATACTGGCCTTCGGTTCACCTCGTCAAGGTGTGATGCTTTTCATTGTGGAAAAGACTGTTTAATTAGTTTCCCAAACAATGATGTGATGTTGGGTAGATTACTGATGATGCAGCCGATATTGTATGTTAATTAGCAGCCAAATGCAACAAGATGACGTAATGAGCGACCGTCATACGTAATGACTGCGGACGGTAGATCAAATTGCTAGCTTGTTATTCATGCTGACGCCTGACTGCTGCTTCGAAAAAGAAAGACTAGAAAACAATCTGTAACATTTAGTAAAAGATTCAAGGTTTATCTTCGTTATCGAAGAGACAGTTTGCACGAAAATAGGAGGCAGTTTCTGGTTTGGATCTTTTGAAGGAATGATTTGCGATATTTTATCTAATTCACTGCACGAAAAGCATAGCCAATTCTCATGCGTAGCTCAATGTTGTGTATTTATACGTTTACACAATATTTTAAACAAACATGCAAGTCTTTCACTTTTGGTCTATAATCATTAGCGTAACCAGACGTTCATTGGGGGAGGGGCAAACATGGGAAAAGACATAATGGGGTGGGGCTATTCAATTTATGAATCCTCTAATTTGCGCACTTTTCAATCAAAGGAACGGGATAAGGGTTCTGAGTGGGGTCTCCTGCCCCCGCCCTTCTCTAAGCCAATGTCTAAAAACAATAGGCCCCTACTACTGCATGAATAATACCTAAATGATTTACGACAATTGTTTTAAAAGTGTGTCAAAAGTGTGCTTTTATTATGATGAGACGTTTTTGATGAGATAAATGGTAAATGTTTATGTAAACAATTATTATCAAATAATAAACCACAATTATTTTAAGACAAAGTTATTCTTGATGCACTTTTCCCATCAAAGCATCGAAAAAGATGACACTTTACGCTTCGAGGATAAGATCAAACTCCACCACCTGAAGGAGCTGATGAGGCGATTCGCCCGCCACGAACCGACAGACGACATGCCGCCAGATGGGTTCGTCACACCCGGGAGGATCGTCAAGAGAGAGTCAGGGAACGTCACCGTGAAGGAATTCAAAGAGATGATACAGAGCCTCTTCAAGACGACGGCCTGGGATAACCAGATGGAGAATTTGTTTGCTAAGGTGAGGATAACAGGTGGAAGGTTGGGTAAGACGTTGGTGAGGAAGGGTGTGGTAACCGGCAAAAGCAAAATGTCCACAAGGATGGTGCATGTGAGTAATTGGTTTCTTGGGACAGAGATGTTGATTTGCCCGAAATTTTACATCGATAAAAACATTAATACTAATTTCTGAGATAAAAAGTCTTCTTTGCTTCCTCTGCCTAAGGGGCGGGTCTTCAAACAAATGACCTTATTTTTATCCCGTTGGCAGGTTGATACGTCAGCTGACGGCATGGTGGACTGGAATGAGTTCTGTACCTACATGTTACTGCATTATCGCGAGAATGATAACATCAAAAGAGAGCTTCCCTTGACCTTTGAACCACACATCCGACACATCACACAAAATAAGGTTAGCTTTTTGCTAATAAAAGGGCCCTTTTTTATTAACTATTTGAAAAACTATAGTGTCGGGCGATGTAATGATCCTGTTGAAAAATGTCCCTCAGCTTCCCTGTGTTTAAAGTGGTACAGCCTGCCCCTCACTTCATTACCATCGTACCCCTTTGGATAGTGTGGTTGGTCCAACTGCTGACACTAAAAACCGGTTTGTTTACAAACAAAATGTGAAGTGGAAAAGTGTGCTGGTATCGTGTGGCCGGTAAGTAAATCTTGAACTTTTAGTGAGAAGAAGTTCACTAAATGTTTAGTATTGTCTTGTTTTATAAAATGGCTGTTTGTTTTAATATTTACAGCAAGAAATCATCCAGTGTGTTATTGCACTCGGAAACCCTCCGCGATATGTCACGCTCAGTAAGGTAAGAAGTTAGAACACATGAACCATTTCCTTCCTCCATGCATACACACAATATATAGACATGATTGATTAGAGAAAGGCATGAACATTGTTGGGTACCATCAATCATCATGGAGGGGGCTACCTCCATGCACCCATTAAAATGACATAGCTGGAGTGGTAGTGCTAACCTTTTTATTTCGTGCTAAATGTTGCCCAAACCGACTGCCACTTGTTCATTCATTGACAAAAACATGTTAATTTTAGCTGGCAAGCCATTTCCGCAAGAACTTTTTTTCTCTCTGTGTGTTTAAGAATTTGTTGTAAAATACAGCTGTATGGTATTTAAAAGGAAAAGATGTGGAAACTAACAGCCACTTCACTCATCTTTGTTTTTACTTAACTATTAATGTTTATGATTTTGACGCTATACACTCATAATTGTGATCAGCACTACTCAATGCCCAGAAGCACTTGTGGTAAAAATGCACACACAAAAATGACGTTTTGATTCTAGCAGAGTCTTTCTTGAAGGCTAAAATGAGCCTTTGAGATAAACTCTGCTTAGGGTCGAAACATCACTCCAGTATTAATTTTTTTCAATTTATAGCAGACCAGCTTATCAGTCACATGGTTTAAAATCAATTGTCTTATTTTCAGGAGGGAATCCTTTGTTCTCTCGATGCACACTTCCTTCACATCGAGAAAAGTTACGAGATCAAGAATGAGAAGGAAGACCTACGGGCAGCGAAGAGACGCTGTAAGACGTGGTACACCGACATCACATACATGGGGAACACCAACAAGCTTGTCATTAGTTCAACGGGGAGGGATCTTAGATTTTGGGACGTCTCCTGCCCGACCAGTTTCTTTGAGGAATTCCATTTGTATGGTTAGTGTTTTGGAGATATATTTATGACCTATCAGTATCAGAAAATTTTCCTGATTTCAGATTGTTTTACCACAAATTTTTCCGACATCATTTCCTATTGCACTTTTGAACTGTCTTAAAAGGTTTTATCTTGCAGTCAGAAGATGGAAGTGTCTTAATTATTTCAAACCTCTCCCTTTCACTTAATTGGTGGTGTTGTAGAGAAACTGGACATCTTGACGTTCGGGAGGGGTTTAGTAAATTTTCAATTTTTTTCATGTTTTGTAAAGCCAAGCCCTTTATGAGAGCTGAGAGAAAGCCTGCCTACATGTATTCTTGGTTTAAGGCTCTGCTGTTGTTCATATTCAACAATCCACCACCCAAAGAGGGCGCTGTCAATGATTGTAACTTATTGTTAAGTACCTAAAAACCACCCAAAGAGGGCGCTGTCAATGATTGTAACTTATTGTTAAGTACCTAAAAACCACCCAAAGAGGGCGCTGTCAATGATTGTAACTTATTGTTAAGTACCTAAAGAGGGCGCTGTCAATGATTGTAACTTATTGTTAAGTACCTAAAAACCATCCAAAGAGGGCGCTGTCAATGATTGTAACTTATTGTTAAGTACCTAAAGAGGGCGCTGTCAATGATTGTAACTTATTGTTAAGTACCTAAAGAGGGCGCTGTCAATGATTGTAACTTATTGTTAAGTACCTAAAGAGGGCGCTGTCAATGATTGTAACTTATTGTTAAGTACCTAAAAACCATCCAAAGAGGGCGCTGTCAATGATTGTAACTTATTGTTAAGTACCTAAAGAGGGCGCTGTCAATGATTGTAACTTATTGTTAAGTACCTAAAGAGGGCGCTGTCAATGATTGTAACTTATTGTTAAGTACCTAAAGAGGGCGCTGTCAATGATTGTAACTTATTGTTAAGTACCTAAAGAGGGCGCTGTCAATGATTGTAACTTATTGTTATCTGTATCTGTATAGTACTGCACACAAACTCCACTATCGGGATATCAATGGTGCAGGCGCGTGGTGGCTAGTAGTGGATTAGTAGTGGGCCCCCCGAATAAAGGTAGACATATGCATGTCACTTAGTCTTGTCTTGAAAGTGTCTATAGTAGGGGATTTGCGAACGTTTACAGGGAGAAGGTTCCATTCGGCCATGGTTCTTGGTAAAAATGAAAATTTATAACAGTCTTTCTTTGTTGTGGGGTGAAGAAATGAGGTTGCGGAGGATTTCCTTGTTTGAATTCCTACTGTGGCAGGTTGTGATTGATACCCGTCAGAGTTAATGGCTACAGCGTGATGAATAGATTTGTACAGAAGTGTGAGTCTTGAGGTAGCTCGTCGATTTTCAAGGGATTCCCATCCCAGCTCCGCTATCATTGATGAGACACTGCTAGTCCTCCTAGAATCTTTACAGACAAACCTGGCTGCCCTGCGTTGCACTGCTTCCAATCTGTTCTTTTGATCTTGGGTATAAGGGTCCCAGACTGATGCACAGTAGTCCAGCTTCGGACGGACTAGGGTCTTGTAGGCTATGTCCTTCACCTTCCGGGGACAGCTATACAGGTTCCTCCGCAAGAGGCCGAGAACTTTGTTTGCTTTGAGTGTAGTGATGTTCACATGATCTGCCCAACTTAGTTTGTTGTTTAGTTCGATGCCTAAGTAAGTGTGACTTGTGACAGGGTTGAGAACTTCACCGTTCATGTTGTAACAGGTTTGAAGAGGTTTCCGTTTGTGGGTGATATGCATTACATAACATTTGTTCGTGTTAAGTACCTAAAGAGGGCGCTGTCAATGATTGTGACTTATTGTTAAGTACCTAAAGAGGGCGCTGTCAATGATTGTAACTTATTGTTAAGTACCTAAAGAGGGCGCTGTCAATGATTGTAACTTATTGTTAAGTACCTAAAGAGGGCGCTGTCAATGATTGTAACTTATTGTTAAGTACCTAAAAACCATCCAAAAGTGTTTCTACATGTGAATGGACACAAAGGCTTGCTGAAAATAATTTGAGTTAATTTTGTAGTAAGGTTAAAAACCAAAATAAGATTCTTTATCCCAAATGAAATTATCACATCAAATAAAAAGTCATCTTTGTTTATCGTCTTCACAATTTTCAATTGTCTTTTCTTCTTAACAGCTTTGCCGGATGTTCCTGTCTGTTTAGATTACTGGTATGATAAGAAAGTAAGTCAGCAGATTATTTTAAAACTAAGTCAATCCAGTCAAATTTGTACACACTATTTTCAAATCCTGGCTTAAAGCTTGCCGAGGGGGGGGGGGTGGCTAATCAAGCACACCCTTTAAAGTGCAGATATTTTTTACCCTGAAATCTGATCTTTGTACCTCTTCCTTGAAACCCTCTAGAACCCGTCCAAGGAATCTCTCCTCATTGCTGGCGATAATCACGGCTCTATCCATCTCTACCACTTCCCCAAGCCTCTGGAGAGGCTTTTTGAAATGCCGTTCACGGACAAGGAAGGGGTCAAGAAAATATGGGCTCAGGTATGTAGGTTACCAAGAATGAGAAATTTCAGACTTTTATCCGAATTCAGACCTTTTTATGTTTTCTTGGTGAAGAATATATATATAGTGTTTTTTTTCTTTCTAAGATTCATGAAGAAACACTGCTCTCTGTAAGCATTGAATTTTATTTTTGGGAGGGCAAGGCTATTTTTATTTTACAAAGGACACTTCCATTGGAAAGTCTGAAAGTCTATGGGAAACTTTTAAAGGGGCACCAAGGCCAAGACCAGGGGCATCAGAGGACATGCCTTTGTGGCCTCCTTGTAGTTCCAGATCTGATCTACTACTCTAGTTCTGAGGATACTCTTCACAGATGCTCATTGACGTCTATAACTCGAGGGTTTACCAAAATGTGGAACTGTCATCATTTCATCAATGATCTTAAACGTTGGATTGTAGTTTCAGAAATTTTGGTCAGCAACAACTCTCACCTCTGGTTACTTAAGATCAGAGACAGTTGAACTTAGAACAGTATCCAGGGTTTTGAGTCAGGGGGTGAGGGGAAGGAGATTGATGGGACTCCATGGTTTTAAGTTAGGGTGGGGCCAGAGTCAAAAGATTTTTTTAATGGGGGATGGGGAGGGAGCTTTTTCTTGAATTTTGAATTGAGCACTATAGGGTTGCTATGTGTTAACTAGTTTTGGGCACGGCCCAATTTCATAAAGAAAATTCTGCTTAGCAAATATCTTTGCTAAGCAGGAAATGAGTGTGGTACCTGTTGCAGTAATGGTTAGTGTTTATTATAGTATTTTTGGCTGGTAGCCTATTATTGCTAAGCAAGAGTTTTCTGTGCTTAGCAAGTTTTTGTGCTTACAGGCTTTATGAAATGTTGCCCGGAAGATGAGTGTTTACTGAGAGCAGTGACTCCTCTCTCTCACTGTCGTCACAAACTTTCCTCCTCCTCCTAGAATCTGCATCATCATCAGCGTTATGTAAGACACACCTTGATCTCAAGGGTCCACAGCGAGATGATACGGAAGGTGGTATACATCCCTGAGAATGACTCCATCATGTCGTCCAGCGGTAGCAGTAAGACGTCTCTTGTCTTGATGGATACGCAGGGGAAGAAGAAATCTTATACATTCAAGATCAACAAGGTAAAGTTTTTTTTTTTTTTCCCCTGTATGTCGCTGTGTATAATGAAGCACTATCAGCGTTCGCCCTTGAAGAGGGGCTCCAAGGTAAAACTCTGTTTTGTGATCAAGATCAACTTATTTTCCAATAGATAGAGTCTTCATGAAAGTTGGGGAAAAACTAAAAGTCTCTATTAAGTCACATTAAAACTGTGTAAAATGCCATTTTATTTGATACTCTTTCAGAGCGAGATTTTAAACTCGTCGGGGACATCAAACGTTCCAAAGAGGAATTTTTGCACCAGTCAAATGGGCAAACTCAATACTGGTTTGATTGAATGTCATCAAAAAGCAGGAATTGACTAAAACAAATTCTGTACACAAATGTACAGACCTTTTTTTATGGGCTGGTAGCCGCCAAATACTAGTTAAAGCACTCGAGAACCAGTCAAAATATTCTCTCTCAAGTGATCCAGCTTTTCCTGTGGAAAAAACCAAAAACCAAAACAGGCTTCTTGGTTGGGATTTGAACTCACTTTAGAAAGCTTGTATCGCAGGAAAATAGGACACACTAAGATTGGTGAATATGTTTTAATGAACAAGATAATTTTCTTCTGTTTTCTTCAAATTTTAAAATCATTTTACTGTTCTAACTAGATTTTTGGAAAAACTTAACAAAACAAAGATTGTCTGTTACATTTTTCACAGTCACAATTTTCAAGTTATTATTTAGACACATTTTCTATTTAAAGGTAGGGTCAAAGAAAAATACAATAAAATTCACCCATGAAAGTTTCAGATAAATGCAGTGTCTACTTGCTGAGAAAACCGCCAAAAACTGTCAAAGTAGTTTCACAAGAAAATAATCCATCCACACGTAGCAAGGTGACAGCGGGTACCAACCGTACTCTGGCTGCAGCATTCACAAAGGGACACCATGGAAACTTGGATCTCCAAAACTTGCCTTGTAATGGAGATTCAAATTTGTTGAGATTGCTTTTGTTTGATCAACGGGGGACAAAATAATTTCACTGGTTGCCAACTACCAATTACCATTTGTATAACAAGGAGGCTTTCGAATAGAAATTACAAAAACACTTTGTAGTCATTACAAAATTATGACCGTTTCTTTGAAGGAAAAAAACCCCACATTTTAATAGTAGACTTGAAATTGACATTTCTAGTTATTATTTAGCCATCTGTTTACATTTCAAAAGTGGCAATGTTTTGTCAGGAACAAACATAATGTTTTTTCCCAGACTTTTTATGCTGGTTTAATTGTTAATGATTAACATTTTTAATGAAATCAATAGATGAGGAGGCTGGTTTTCAAGCGTCCTTGTTTGGACGAGGATTAATTTGATTGTAAAAAAAGTTTATATCTAACATTAACTATTGATGGAAATGAAGGAAATTAGAAATGTTAACAAAAGTACTTTGGCCATTGATGACCGACTCTGTTTGCTTTTGGATGAAAACGTTGAAGCCGCTCAACTATGAAGATTTCAACGTTTGAAGTTACAATAAAGTCAGTTTCTTAAAAACGTTTTCACACAGGCCTATTCATTTTTGCACATGGGCATATAGGGACTCTTTGGTTAAAGTGGGGGGGGGGGGGGGGGGGGGGAAGTAGAGAGGTTGATATGCCTGAAATTTTTCGCAGTAAAACATTTAAGTACCAATTTCTAATACAGGATAACACAGCTTGTTTTTGAAGACTTTACATACAAATAAGTGTTATTTTTCTAATATTTCCAGGCTGTTGGCTGATTTTAAATTTGCTATTCAGATACTTTTGTAAATTAGTTGACTGATGCATGTGTTGGAAGGGGTGGAGGGCACACCCGGAAAATATATCTTTCGGAGGGGGCTGTTATATATGTGCCTTTGGCAGTTGAAGGTGTTCTTGTCTAAACAAATTTGAATCAATTTAATCTTCAGGTAACAAACATTGTACTGAGGTGACATCATCGAAACCTGCAGAGCAAATATGTAACTACAAGCCTTTTCTATTGTGGTATCTGTTTATTTTGCTGATATCTTGTTCTTGATTCACCATATGTTTCCTCAGTCTGACTAGATACGGAAACACAATCGATCCCCCCTGAGGGGGGCTTAAGTTAAATGCAAATTAAACACCTTATTTGGGGGCCGTAGGGTGTACCAACATACCCTTCCCCTTTCAATAAACACTCCTTTTGGTAGCAAAGTTCCTTCCTTTTTTATTCTTAAAATTAACTAAAGTGGACAACCAACAGGGTTTTTGTGGGTTTTGGTTTTGTTTTTTTTGGAGGGTGGGGGACTCAAGCTCACCCAGTCCCCCCATCCTGCAGGTGCTCCACTACATTCACAATCATTTTGTCTTTTCAGGGAGTTGAATGTTTTGACTTCAACAAGACTCTGAACATCATAGCGACAGGCAGCATCAACCACCACGTGTATCTGTGGAACCCGTTCGTTCAAGAGAGGGCCACGGCGTGTCTCATGGGTCACATGATGACGGTGGTGGGCTTGGCTATCAACGAAGTGACCACACAGCTTTACAGTTATGCAAAAGATGGGGTATGAGTGATTCTAGAAAATTTCCTTTAATAATATTTGCATCAAGGATTAAGAAGAATGATTTGGCTTTAACCTACACTGATGTGTGATGAGCAGTGTATACTTAGTGCTTTCCAGAGTCTGGTGGGGAAAATATGCTCAGGTCTCAGGCTACAAACCAAACCCACAACCCCTGCATTTTAAAGTAGATGTCTCTGTGAAATTTTATCAGAACTTAGTATCAGATTCAGGTATATTTACTTTTTTTTGAAAAACATAAACAATTGTGATTTGTAATTTTTTTTATACATGTTTACATGTGTTGTGTTGTCATTTAGCCTTCGAGAAAGACTCTGCCAGGGTCGAAACGTCAGGCAACAAATGTTTGCATTTATACCACAGGTCCTATTGGTTGGTAAGCAGTTTGCAACAGCTGATTCTATTTTCTGAAAAAAACCCAACTAATAAATACATTTCTCTTGGAAGGCTCTGCACCATTGAATGCACAGGGTCACTCTTTTCTGTAAACAACAGGTGACATGAATATTTTATTTATTTTTTGACAGGTGATCAAAGTATGGGACTTGAAGGAGTACTCTTGTCTCCAGACATTCCAAGTCCGTTTCCCCTGCCTTCAGCATCTTAGATCCCCAGAGTACGGCACAAGCTGTCTCCTCCTCCATCATCAGTCCCTCGTCGCATGCTGCGGAGATCACATTGGTACCTTGAAACTGGGGAAGACGGAGTTTGCTCAGCACAAGATGGCTTTGACCCACAAGACGCAGCTCTGCTGTGCCATCTACAACTCCTTCTTCAAACAGGTTGGAAACAATGTCACTGATTTTGGTTGTCGTTTTTTTAATTTAATTTTTTACTCTTTGAAACCGAGGATTTTCACAAAATGGATCCGGGTGTTTTGATCAAACAAGGCCTTCCTCGCTACACTTTCATGTACAAAACCGATGGGGATGTTGCTTAAAATCTAAGCCCAAACATAATTGGGAGAAGAAACAAAAATCCTTGATTTGCCAAGTAAACAAACATGTTTTTTTATCATTTAGCCTTTGAGGAAGACTCTGCTAAGGTTGAAACGTGAAGATATTAACCAGTCTTGCAAAAAATTAACTGTTTGTATGTACATTTGAACATGTATATTATGTGTGTTGTTTTGTGGTTTTGCATTTGAGAACGACTCTGCTAGGGTCAAAACAAGAGGCCATTATCCATTTTTTGTATCTTCAACTTCATCGTTTTGATCGTCTAGGTGGCTACAGGGGCAGACGATTCGACCATCACAGTTTGGGATTTGACCTCCGGGTCAAAGTCATTCTCCATCCTGGAGGCTCATAACACTGAAGAGATCACTTGCATGGTATTTAACACAACAGGGCGGAAACTTGTCACTGGAGCAAGAAATGGCACAATCAAGGTAATAGTCTAAATTGATTCTTGATGAAATTGTTAACTTAAGCCACAATACGTCAACAAAAGAGAAGGATGTTGCTAACAAATAACTGCATGTAAAATAAGATCAAGTTGGGCATCAGCAGCTATTGATTTCAGTTTTTGGTTGATTTTAGTTTTATTAATTGTTGCATCCATAAAAAAGTTTACTCAAACTATCTACAACTTTACAAAGGAATGTCCAATCATGATGAAACAAACTCTATTGATTTTTGGTTCTTTTTTAAATTGGGCCAAATTTTTTTTTCTTGTTTGATTTATCAATTTTGTGTAACGTCAGTTTTTTTTTTTCACACTTTTGTCAAATTCAAATGAAAACAAACTGGAATCGATTTTGAGTTGGAAGTAGCTAGTCACACATGATTTTAATTCTGAAGTTTTTAACTTTTCGACCTGGTATTGTTTTATACCACAATAGGTGTGGAACTTTCAGAACGGCCATAACATCAACCAGTTTGAACCGGTTGCCGAAGCGGAAACAACCGGTTTGGTGTCCCTGGGCAAGAAGAAAGGCATGCTGGCTGTAGGCTGGAGCAGGAAGATTGCATTCTATAATGACCGAGATTCAGATGTGAGTGTTGATTTAAGATTAGATTAGATTAGATTAGATTGGATTAGATATGCATTTGCTGCTGAATTTTTCTATTTTTCCCAGTTTTTATGAAGGAAATATTGATGTAAACAGAAACGAATTCTTATTTTAGAGGAGATCAGTACGGGAGAAAAAAGTCACATTTTGCAAAATGTTTTATTTTATTGGTTTATTATCATTCATCTCGTGGCCCAAGGGCCAAATTACAGGAATGTTACAATATAAAACATTAAAAATACAAAACAGTTAAAATATAAAAAAACAAAAAAAAAAACACAGTCCAGCTCTTGTATGACATTTGTTTTAGAATTGACTTTAAAGAATGGCTGTATATTTTCTTCTCACTATTCGGAACTAGAGTAGAACACCACAGAATGTTTGGGTCTAGCACAAATATTTGTGCCAATCAAATTAAGCAATCTGATTGGGGGGGGGGGGGTGGTCTTATAAATTGTATTTTCTTGACTTTGAAATTATTCTGGAAGGAATTGAAGGATTGGTACCAACAGTGCCTTTAAACTTGTGAACTGCCAAATTCACGTGTGTTGAAGTGAACACAACTCAAAAAGTAGTATTTTTTGTTGGAGGGTTAAAGAAAATCTAGCCCTTTTCACACTACCCGAGCCAAATCCCAGGAATTAATCCCAGGAAATTCCTGAGAAATTTACACCTAGTGTAATTTCCTGGGGAAAACAGACCCTTAGTTTCCAAACCCAGGGTTATCTTGTCTAACCCTACTCCCAAGCAGGGGGTAACTGTTTCCCGGGAAATTGCTATTTCCCAGGAGTTTGCCAGGGTTAGCTATTCTAGTGTGACGAGGTCAAACAAATTTCCCAGGAATTTCTTGGGAAATCAGTTTAGTGAAAAAGAGGCTTCTGAGTAAATTTGACGGCAAATAAATTGTTTTCAACTCTGAATTCCCCTAAAGACTTTACTAGTCAAAGGAGACACAAGTTGGAAAGGTGGGCAAGTGCACAAAGATGACATTTTAGCCGTGGACTACTGTCCTTCAAATCTCTTGGCTACGGCAAGTTTTGACGGAGAGATCATCGTTTGGAGTGTGGAGACCGAGACGATTTTCGTCCGACTCAGGAAGGGACAGTCGAGCCAGGTGTAAGGAACTTTTTAATTTTGTAAATTTCAAGTTGCGTTAGTCACAAACAATTATTAATTTTTTCACTTATTTCATAGGCTTGAGAAGGAAAGTTAACTTTAACAAAAAATTATTGTTTTTATTTAAAAAGTAACTTGTTTTCCAACAACAAATAGATTTAGATTAAAAGAGATTACATTTTGTTTATAAAAGTGCATGATCCATAGAATTTGCTTGTAGAAAACTCAAGATCCTTCTGATTTTATACAAAATTTTGCATCTGTGAAATTAAATTTCTGTGAAATTAAATTTATGTGTACTGTGGCTCAAAAAAACATCAGCCAATGCAAATGTTGGAAGAATAAAACACCCTTCCCCTCAACATCCACGTTTACCTTTCTCACATAGAAGTTTTTCTGATGTTTTCCAAACTCCCCAATCTTTGAATCCTCAGGAGTAAGAGACTCAAGGAAGCTCTCTCATCATTGGAGTCAAGAACAGACAAACAAATGAATGATGGAGAGGAGGTGTTGTCCCCGCATCGATCATCCTCAAGAGGTTCAAGTCACTCGGCAAAACCATCAAGACCAAACTCAAGACATCGAGTGAAACACAAGCAGCCACAAGGGTAAGAGTCATATACAATGTTGGAGAATTTAGAGGTTATCATCGAAATTGGATCAGTTTCAGAGCTTAAAGTGTGTGCACAACATTGGTAAGATTAAACATATAGATGGTAACATGTGCACATTGAGTAAAAGGTATACAGATGGTCAAGGTGGACAAATTTATGTTGAAATATTTTTGCATGAAGTGCTATAGTTTTTGAGAAATGAATAAAACAATTACTGGTCTTGCTAGTCTGAAGAAAGACTCTGCTAGGGTCGAAACGTCAGGCCACTAACTAATTTTTGCATTTATACCACAGGTCCTTTGGGTTGGTAAGCAGTTTGCAACAGCTATTTCTATTTTCTCTTTGTTATCAAATAAGGCAAACCATTGTATAAGAAGCTATATGATATTTAAACACAGGCTCGCTAGGTCCCATTCACTGCTGGTACATCAACACATACAGGGGTCATTGTGATGGTGTACGAACACCTTCCGTAACTTTAACGGTATGTTCTATAAAACCTTGTGTCTGTTATCTTATAGTTTTGAACAAGCTCCCGTGGATAAGCTAGTCTTCTTGAAGAGTCGGATCATCAACAAGGGACTCACAGATGGCGCTGTTCTCATCTCAAGTGAGGCAGGTCGGCTTAATTTCTGGGCCATCTATGGATTCTCAAAAAATCTCAAAGGTATACAAAATGGATTCTTTTTAAAAACTTGCCATTATGAGAACCAATGTTTCTGTGAAAAATGCTACTAAAAAAATGCATCATGGCCTAGGTTCTCCCTGTGATTTTGTCAATGCTGGCTGCCATTCTGGACAAAATTTTGCAAGTTTGGCCGAAGCACGCTTAATTGAAACGAGGTCATCCGAATGTTTGTTTTTATTATGATTGGTTTTAAAAGCTCTACTGTGCAATTGGGGAAAGTGAGTTACAGCTAGAAGAATTTCTCTTGTGCATACAGTGGAAGTGGTTGCCTCCAAGTTGCCTGAAAAAATTGCCTCTGTGTGACATGGCCTTAAGGCCTCATGTTTAGCCTTTGAGAAAGACTCTGCTTGGGTCAAAACGTCAGGCCATTAACAATGTCTGCATGTAAACACTGGTCAGTTTTGGTTGATAAGTAGTTTGCTACGGCGAATTGTAGCTCTCATTACTCATTGTAAAATGTTTAATTTGTGTACACCAGCCCTCATGTTCTGACCATGATTTGAAAATAAAACTGAATTTGCTGCAAATGGAAAAACAAGACTCCATCTAAATTACTCTCTATAACAATACCGCAGTCTTATATCATAGCGAACTACACCAAGTATTATTGTCCATTATTATTTATAATTCTCAGGATACTTCTATGGGAGTAATTCCGTCACCGAGGACGAATCAGTACTTGCCATGACAACCAATCAGGACGACTCCTTGTTGATAACAGGAGACACTATGGGCCATGTGTACGTATGGGACATTGCCAACTACTGCCTGATGCTGACAGCTGAGGTAAGGTCAATGCAAACTAAAGCTCTTTCCCACCGTAGGTCTGTAGAATAACAAATGTGCCACCAGTGTGTCCGACCTAGCAGAATGTTTGAGCGTGAACACCAGGATTTCTGCTTCTTCTCACCCTTACACTCTTGCTTTGCTAAGAAAATTCAAACTCAACTAATTCCTCAAGTTTCCTCAAACTGTGCCTAACTTACCCAGTCCGCACAAATAAAACGTCTTCAGTAGTTCGTTTTGCATCAGTTGAAAGTTAGTGTAGAAGAACTTCAGAATTGCTGTGCTGGTAGCACCCACCCCCCCCCCCCCCCCCCCCCCTCCATAAGATGACTGTAAAGGCCATGCCCCACTGGGAAACTATATCCAGGCAATCTCCAAGAAAAAAAACCCCATTCACATGTCAATTTCCACACGATTGTCTTGGGGAAGGTAAGATACTGTCAGTAACATATGTGTTAAACTACTAAACTGTTCCTTCTGCATGCAGTGCAGTTGGTTTCTCCAAGTTGCCTGTAAAAATTGCCTCATGACAAGGCCTCAAGGATAGAAGGTTGATGTACTGTAAGGGAAAAATAAAAACACGGACAAACCGTAATAAATTTAACTCCGGCCGTTTCATTTTCGCGTTTCAGCAAGAAATCGGTCGTCCGGCATTGGTCCACACCTGGCGAGCCCACGACCTTGCCTTGGTCAGTGTGAAGTACATTCATCAGGAGTATGGGTCGTTTGTACTGACCGCCTCTACGGACCGTACTGCTAGACTCTGGACGTTGGATGGTCACTACGTCGGGACGTTCGGACAATCTAAGAAATGGAACCTCAGGAATCCTGAGACGTACGCTCATCCAAAGTAAGGCAGAAGACTAATATTATTAGACTCTGAACCTTACGATTTACACAGTCTATTTTGAGTAGTGCACCAAAAAAATAAAAAACATGCAACAATAATCTCTTCTAGGAAGAAGAGATTTGTTTATCTTATTTATTAACTCTGGCTGTGAAGCCAAGGATTCTCAGAAAAAGGGAACTAAATCACTAAACTACTTAACCCCACGGAGAAAAGACAACAACAAAAAGTTTCAGTTTTAGATGTGGGAGGAAAACATTCGGACACAGCCTGGTACTTGAAGAAAACTGATTTTCTTTATTAAAAAAAAATCTTTTTAGGTCACCTTGGAGTCATCTTGAAGAAGCTGCTGTGACTCAACAAGAAGATGAAACCATTGAAGACAAAACAGGTGAGTTCCAAAACAAAGTCTCTTTCCAAAAATGAAATTACAATCTCAAGGTTGAGAAGTAAACAGTTTCTGAACAGTGCTGTTTTTAATAAAAAAGTATTAATTAAAATTCTCTGTTTGTGGTTGTTTTTCAATTAAGAAAAAGAATTTCAGGTTTGTTAAGCCAACGATTTTCTTAAGTTACTGAAAGGTAAACACCCTTTCTCTGTGGTAACATTTATGTTTCTGGTGTGTTGTGGATGGGCGTTCAAGTGCATCAGACTCAATTTCTCCTGGCATTGGGGTGTGGGTTCGAATCCAAGTCGTAACCCTTGTGCCCCTAGTTAAAGAGCAGTGTTTTGGTCTTAAACAGCCATTTAAAATCTAGCAGGGTCGTGGCCGTGCGATAAAGACCATACCTTCGTCTCGGTCTTTTATCACACAGCCATGATGCTGCCGGTTTTAAATGACTTGTTAAGACCTTGCCGCTACTGATTTTGTTCCCTTATTAACAAACACCTCTGATTGGTTGAAGACTGGTCACATGGGGGTGTATTAACATAAAGACTGGCACTGTGAACTTGCGAATAAATTACCCCTAACCTTCAGCTTAGTCCATTAACATCCAACCCGGGCATAACCACGCAGTGAG
This sequence comes from Leptasterias polaris, assembly GCA_037783415.1. Lineage (NCBI taxonomy): Eukaryota > Metazoa > Echinodermata > Asteroidea > Forcipulatida > Asteriidae > Leptasterias > Leptasterias polaris. Next base: position 4,979,509 of record JAZGTN010000077.1, read on the forward strand.
GACCAGCTCCTCATAATTAAATCCTACCCCACAAATCTACATTTTCCAATAAAATACAACAATTACCATTGATATAATTGACCTTTTACTGTACTTTTTCAGCTATAGGTATGTTTTGCTTACTCAGTCATGTCATGGCCTTTTGCTTAAATCATAACAAGTTCTTTCTATTTCCATTACTCTTTCATTTCTCTTCTTGTGCCAAGCAGAAACAGTCCAAGATGAAGTATTTCTGGATGAATTTGACCAAGAACTGAACAACAACGTCAAGACCTCGGAGGGATCACGGAATAAAAACTACCCCAACGAAGACTCGGGGATTACTCCAGGACTCCAGACCACTCAACCACAAGTGGAAATTGTCGAGGACGATTTGGAGATGACCAAGAATGAGCTAAGTCTACCCTCTATACTTACATCTTTGAGTGGGGCAGGTGCAGATTACCGGCCGAAACCATCTGTGTCAATCACATCACAGGGACAGATAACCGGTAGTCGGTCGCCTTCTAGGAGTGAATCAAACTCGCCACCGATTCATGATGAATTGGTGTACGGATTGACGGTTGATGTGAAGCCGATGAGACGGCGCTCGGTGTCGACCTGGGAGGATGAGGTCAGCATGAGGTCACAGAGGTCACAGAGGTCACAGAGGTCACAGAGGTCACAGAGGTCAATGACCTTGTCCAGTTTTGGGAGCTACAGTAGCCGTTCCAGAAAGCAGTCCTCATCAGCACCTGTGAGTATGTGTGGGAAAAAGGAGTGTTTTAAAATACACCCAAAATAGGTTTGATGCGAGAAACATCAGTTGTGGATTTAGGAGAGGGTGCAGCAGGAAAGCCCCCCTTATTTCCGCCAACTGAAAAAAAATAATTGAACCACAAATAAATCAACTTCTGAAATGACTGAGATTACACCAGAGATCATCTAATGTTTAAAAACTTTTCCCAGGGCCCTAAAGTGCCGTGCGCAGTGATCAAATTATTTTAAAACATAGCAGGATTACAGAAAATTGTCAACTTGGACATTGGCCCGCAAAGTTTGTGTTTCTTTCTAGAAATCCTTGATCCGCCCTTGAATTTTGTTCTTCATAAAAATACACACTTTGACTTCGTCCAAACCCTTTCTTGGGTCTTCCGTGATGAAAGATAAGTTTGATCGATATCTCTTTGTTTCTAGAGCTTACTTGGACGTCAGGTTGACCAGGATTTTGCGAGGATTACCTTGAGCAGGCAGGAGAGGAGACATCGATATGGAGAGGTCGACATGAAAGCAACTCAGAGGTTCGGCAAACTGTGCTCCCCATTCCAGGCACTCACCACACTGGTACGTCAAAATATCAAGACAAATCTTGGAGAGCCCTTTATTAGTCAAATGGCTTTCTCATGACTCTGACTGAGTGCCAAATTACAAGCTTGTATCATCAAAGGCACAATTCTATCACCTACCGGTACCTGCCCCACTATTAGCTGATAAAACAATTAACATGTATTAAAACAAAAACTGTTATTTGGCGTTTGCTTGAACAAGCTTGGTTTTATGGCGTGTATTTTCAGAGAACTATACAGGGGCCAAGTTCGCGCAACGACTATTGTTGACCATAGTTCGACTAAGTTAGCCTGAACTCTGTCTAGTCGACGATAGTTGGACTATGCTAGTCGACTATTTTGAACCAGCCTACGGAGCATGGTCGCATCGCTGGTTATCAATAGTCGTTTTCATAGCACAGTGCAGTTATAAGAAAAATTAAGTTGCCGGTAGCGTTGACATGACAAGACTATAGAGTCATTCGCACTACAACTTCTGTGCGCATGCTCTACGTATGTCACTAAACAACCGCTAGTTAACCAATGGTTCTTGCGCGAACTTGGCCAGGATTGAAGTTAATATAGATAGTTCCCTCTTGACGTCACACAGTGTAAAGTCGGCCATCTTTACAGGCAAATCAGTCAATTTTTGAAAACAACTATGCATTTTGCGTTAATACTGTATGCAGCACACAGGAGTTTGATCACTTTTGAACAACTGGCTGCATAGAAAAACTAAAATGCTTGATGCAGCTCAACGCCAAAACCCAAGTTGCCGTAAAGATAGCATCTGTTGGGAACTGTTTACAATCTTTCAAATGGCAACTCATTTATGTACATGATTGTCTAAAAACTAACATGAAATTGTTTGTTTGTAAAAAGGACTTTCGTTCATTAACATGATTACATTTATTGTAGAAATTTTACTATAATTTTTCCCACACACCAAAGACTTGAGTACTCTTATTCATTCTAAAACTCACCACTTTCGCACTGCCACAGAAAACTGATGATGTCCTCTTCCCGACGAGTCTGCCAATGACCCCAGGGATGTTGACCCGCGGCCTGACATGCACCAACGAGGCAGAGCTCCGTTCCATGTCAATTAGTCCGACCCAAGGGGGTTTTGTGGATCAGGCAACGTCCATCTCACCCCTGCCTTCGATACGCCGGTCATCCAAGTCAAGCGCGAGTAGATGACACTTGCTTACATCACTACCCTAGAGGATTGCTGCTACATTGGGCATTGTGTCGACCATGGTCTGTCCATTTTAACCCTGGCTGTAATACAGGGGTCATGTCTACCCTTGGAAGATCACACTATTCCCCTATGGGAGTTAGAGAGAGCCATAGATCGGGTATGGTTAGCTGCAGATTGCTCCACAGCACCTTGTAAACCCTTTAGTCTCATAATTCATACTTATTATACATGCCGTTAAAATAAAAAGAGCTTTGAGACGCCAGTAGAGTGCCACATAAGAACCGAGTGGAACTATGGATAGGGTTATCTGTATCCCTAACCCCATCCATATCTCTGACCCTTAACCCTAACCCCATCCATATCTCTGACCCTTAACCCTAACCCCATCCATATCTCTGACCCTTAACCCTAACCCCATCCATATCTCTGACCCTTAACCCTAACCCCATCCATATCTCTGACCCTTAACCCTAACCCCATCCATATCTCTGACCCTTAACCCTAACCCCATCCATATCTCTGACCCTTAACCCTAACCCCATCCATATCTCTGACCCTTAACCCTAACCCCATCCATATCTCTGACCCTTAACCCTAACCCCATCCATCTCTAACCCTTAAACCCTAGCCCTAACCCCATCCATATCTCTGACCCTTAACCCTAACCCCATCCATATCTCTGACCCTTAGCCCTAACCCCATCCATATCTCTAACCCTAGCCCTAACCCCATCCATATCTCTAACCCTTAAACCCTAACCCCATCCATATCTCTGACCCTTAACCCTAACCCCATCCATATCTCTGACCCTTAACCCTAACCCCATCCATATCTCTGACCCTTAACCCTAACCCCATCCATATCTCTGACCCTTAACCCCATCCATATCTCTGACCCTTAACCCTAACCCCATCCATATCTCTGACCCTTAACCCTAACCCCATCCATATCTCTGACCCCTAACCCCATCAATTAGAGATATGGATGGGGTTAGGGATAGGGTATATACATGTTGATATGTAAATTATTTATATTTTGTATGTACTGACGACCATTACTTGTAAATAAAATTCAAATTCCTAATTATTTAACTTTAGACAGCTTGTGTTTGCTTTTCCTTTACACAACTCAAATTTCTTGTATCTGTAGTTCGAGTCCAATAAAACATTGACACATGAGTCAGTAAAAACTTCAGATTTCACAACAGACTTTTATTTACACAAATGTATCTTTGGAACAGTGAGAGAGTCTTGTTTTTCCATTTACAGCAACTTCAGCTCTTTTTCAGATTATGGTCAGAACATGAGGGCTGGTGTACACAAATTAAACATTTTACAATGAGTAATGAGAGCTAGAATTCGCCGTAGAAAACTATTTATCAACCAAAACTGACCAGCGTTTACATGCAGACTTTGTTAATGGCCTGACGTTTTGACCCAAGCAGAGTCTTTCTCAAAGGCTAAACAGGAAGTCTTAAGGCCATGTCACACAGAGGCAATTTTTCAGGCAACTTGGAGGCAACCACTTCCACTGTACATACAAGGAACACTTTGGCAGCACAAGAAACCTTCTTCTAGCTGTAACTCACTATCCACAAGAAAATAATAAGAAAAATGTGAATGGATTTTCTTCTTGGAGATTGCCTGGAACTAGTCGACTGTAAATTGCCTCATGTGACATTTAAAAACAATTATTCAAATTAAAGTAACAGTTACTATGTGGACTATGCATTGACGTCATCTTATACAACGCCGCCATCTTAGATGTAAATTAACGATGGAACAATGTTAAATACGCATCCATGTATGCGGTGCACAGGGTAAGCCAATGAGCAACCTTTCTGGACCAGTGGCTGAGGGCGCCCTACTCAAATGACATCACGTGCATAAGGTCATGAAAGTTTGTAAACGATTACAGCAAGACGCTCCAATGATGACCGTTCTAAAATGACATCACCATCATCCAACAGCCATGTTGGGTTTCAGCTACAAACATGTCAAAAGCATGTCCCTTAATCTTAATACATGTACATGAACGTCATGGTTGATTTAGAAACCTATTCTGAACTGATGCAGTTAATTAACAACAGGCCTAGAATTTAATTTTTGAAGGGAAAGGTAATTTAATTCTGCAGAGTGCTTTTAGCTGCCTCTGTGTAATTTTCAGGACTGTAGACACAGTAAAGGTGCTCAGTCAGAATTACTCTCTCCTTTCGCATTTGATAATAATGAAGTAAACATTAATTTGATGTAGAGTTTTGATGTAGCGTGGTTCACGCTACAAATAATAAACTGTAATCCATCATGGAGACACTTCCAGTCACTAAGATTAATGCGACGCCAGTGCGACACTATAACGGCAAAGGTATTAACCAGCAATGCATCTGGGCCATGTTTTAGACCAAGTGAAGGTTTGCAGTAACACCATGGACATGATTTCTCTATAAGTTGATTCCCACCATGCAAAGTTACATATCCTACTCATCTTTTAGTTGGTTTTATGTAAAACATTTTGAAAAAGAGCATCTCAAAAGTCGGAATAGTAGGGAGCGTTCATAGAACATTAACAAAACAGCACTCTTATGGTATCCATGGCGACCCCAAATCTAGAAGTCATTGTCGCTATCCTCTGGTTCTTCCCGCCTCCGACCTTTCCTCGTGGTGGGACCTTGGACCTCTAGGTCATCGCTGTCACCGTCATCTTCATCAAGGAGATCGTCATCATCAACGCTGATGCTGTCGTCGTTAATGGAATCATTCGTGTCCTCCTGTGTCAAAGATCAAATGGAGGTTAAAGGTTAATACTGACATTAATGTTAACCTGATATTCCTGGTTTTGCTTGAGTTTGATTGATTCAGACTCACAGCCAAACCAACTGTGCTTAAAAGTAAAATGAATGATCATAAAACCAAGGCCTAGTAAGAAGCACTGCAGCTGTTGATAATGTATAACATCTTGAGAATCAATTCCCTTCTAAGGAATGTGGTTTTAGAGAAACTTCAATCTGAGAAATCTTTTATTCATGAAACATTTCTCAGATTGTGTATTCCAATTATGGATTAATCTTCCTGCAGGGACATAACCACTCAAGATTTTCGGCCACATCTCAAAAACAATCCAATGGTTCCAACTTTGCCTTTAAGATGGGACCAAGATTTCAAATGTGCGGAAAGTTTCTTGTACGCTACCTCAGGAGTTTGGGATTAGAAAGACGCTACATGGGAAAGCTACAAAATTTCCAGTTTGGAAATACCGGTAGCTTATGGGTTTTCTGGAGTTGATTAAAGTTAAATAAATTTTTTCCTCCTAAATATTTGAGACAGAATTAAACACAAACATAATGGGATTCAAACCGAGGTGCACAGAGGTGAAAGGCAGGGAAACAAAACCACTGGGCCAACCTGATCTCCCTTTCCCAGAGTTTGATGGATTCAGTAGTGAATTTATATGTAGTCTTTTGACAAATCCCAAAGCATGCAAAGTCATCCAGTCTGCACGGTCTCAAAACTCAAATGAGTTGAACGTTATATAAGCTTGGCTTACCCCAAACAAAAAAGAAGAAATAAAAGGCCCATGGGGAAATCAAATTACAAACTGCGATGAAAGTGAAGTAGAAATATAACGGCCTGAAAAGGTTTTATTTTTACAGAGTGGGAGGGTCTTGGTAAATAAGAGATGACAATTGAACAAAACTGTGGCATCGATTCATCATGGATAATTTATCTGGGTTAGTAAGGTGAGACTGATAATTCCATTCTTTCCTCCGTGCTACACGTCATGTTCACTTCATTTTCTATCATCATTTAATAAAACACGGACTAATCATATAAAAGTTTGAAAGAGTATCGAAGTGGTGCCCTACTTCAGAGCGCGGTGTTAGATGAGGAGTCATCTGGAAATCCTATGTTGGAATTGGGCCACCCTACTTCTTCTGTAACTTGCAGGTAAAGTTATTGTTAAAATTGGTAATAATTGACAGAAATATGTATTAGGTTTCATTTAGAAAGCTTGCTAATCATTAAGGTCATACCAGTACCAATTCTCCAGAAAAATAATTTTCCATCTACAAAAAATGTCTGACTCAAAAAATAGCATTGGAAGACCCCCTGCCCCTTCCAATCTCAATTGCAAATAGACTGTGCAGTCTTGTGTGTATTCCAATGTTTAGCCCAATAATTAGTATGCATAAATTTGCTTCTTTCACAAGTTGAAGCATTCTACAAGCTTTGGCTTAATCTGACACCCTCATACTCTCTTTACTTTGGTATACATAGATTTGGTCCCAAGTACATTGATTTAAGTGTAGCGTGTCATGGCCGAGTGGTTAAGAGCATCGGATTCAAGTTCTGGTGGCTTAGTCATCGGGGTGTGGGTTCGAGTCCCGGTCATGACGCTTGTGTCCTTGAGCAAGACACTTTGCTATAATTGCTTCTCTTCACCCAGGGGTATAAATGGGTACCTGCAAGGGTAAAGGTTGATTTTGTGTTTGAAAAAGCCTTCTGAGCGCCACGGCAGCCCAGGGCTGTATACTCCCCAGGGAGCTGAGAAAGATTAAAGGAATGTTATTGGCCCAATGACCAGGGCACTAATGTAAAGCGCATTGATACGTTATTGTAAAATGCACTATATAAGAACTAGTTATTATTATTATTATTATTTAAGGCGTGAAGTTAACAAACTGATTTTGGGTTGAACAAAGAAAAATAGACTAAAAAAGGGAGATGCCAACATAGGGCTAGATAGCTTAGTTGGTAGAGCAATGGAATGTTAATCCGGAGATCGTTGGTTTATTCCCGCTTTAGTCAATTTTTCTTTGTCCAACCCAAAATCATTTTAAATTCACCCAGTCAGTTTCCCTTGTAGTTTATTATTTGATAAATTAACAAACTCGCGTACTTTAATTGGTCCTGATGTTCAAATACACGCGAGACTTGCAGACTTTTATTATGATTGCTGCAATCAAAATAAGTGCATAAATGAATACACACAATCCATGACAAAAGGTGTGGGTTTTTTTACTAATAATTTGAAATGTTCACAAGTTAAATGGATGTTTTTTGAAAGCAGATGAAAAAACAAAAAACATCTTTTCCAAAATCGAAACGGAAAAGACTAAATATATTACATGCTTTATCTCTCAGTTTGCAGCAAACTAAGACAAATTTTTCCCCCCAATTTGCTGCTAAAAACCTCAATCTAGATTCTAGATACGTTGAGTGTTTGCCTTGGTCTAAAAATTTCTTGTAAGATAACAAACATTTCTAAATCGTCAGAAAATTGTCAGCGCATGAAAACTCGGCGTCAAAAAATAATAAAAATGACCTTAAAAAGATCTTGTACCAAACAGGGCTTGTGACAACTTCAACGTCTGATTTATTGATTCATTTATTTGCACATTTCTTGTAAAATGTCAGATGCATTGCGGCTTTTAATTGTGGGGTTGGAGGTCACAATGTCATCGGTGGTGGCAATCAATAGTTGGCCTGTTTGTTTGCCGTGGGTACAGTGGAGGTTGTTTTAGGATCGATGTAAACATCTGGTCAATATTTGTTCCTCAAAAGGCACGTCAAAATAAAGGGTGAAGTGAAATTTAATTAAGTTGGGAAAAAGAAGACATTTAAACCACAAGCAAAAATATCATTACAGCACTACTCAGTTTTAGAAAAGTGTCATCACTAACTATTGTTATTCAACGCGTCGTATTAATTTTTCTTGTCTTCAAGATTACAGAAAAAATAGTCGGAATATTTGATTAAGGACAAGGGCTGACCTACTTGTACACGTGGTGTATGCTTTAATAGACTTTTCAGGTTATTCAATCAAACAAATTCAGATTTTTCCAAGGGCAAACAAAAATTGGAAATCAGAATAAAATCCAAGGAATTTCATACCAGTGTCTTACAAATCAAAACACAGCTCCAATTTTTAAACGTCATTCTTTAAAATAAACAAATAGATCTCAGGGTAGGAACGCAGTCTCTCAAATGTCTTCTTTTTCCCAACTTAATTAAATTTTGTTTAGATAATCCCCCTCTCACCCCCCCCCCCCCCTTAAAAAAAGGGGAGTAATTAAAAACCAATTCTACATACCTCATCGCTTTCTCCACCTCCCATATTTCCAAACACTTTGGAATTATTGTTCCTTGATCCCCCTGGAACAAAAAGGAAAAAACAAAGTGGGGTAAAAAATCAATTAAACAAATTATCCGATCCTCTTTCCCATCTGCGAATACACTTTGTGATCCCCCCCCTGACGTTGACTGTGTTGATAAGCCTTGCCTTATGCTCTTACGCATGTTTGCACACCACTCTATGACACAGATGTTTCAAGTATGACGGCCCCCATATACACTTCACCAACGAGGTAGATTGTCATCAATTCAATCGGAAATTCAGCAGCGGAGCATGAAAAACAGTTATTGGAAACCTACCTTGACCGTTTTGCTTGATGAGTATCACAAAGTATGGCTTTTCCAAGGACTAATTGGTTCAATTATAATAATAATAATAATAATACAGCATTTGTAAGGCGCACTTTCCTGAAAACCATTCAAAGGCGCCGGTCTAGAAGAAGCTTAAGTTAAGTTAAAGTATTATCAAATTGTTAGGAAAGCAAGCGTGAACAAGTAATAATAACGAAAACTTATATAGCGCCAAAGTCCACAAGTGTGTTTTTAGTTTCTGCTGGAAGAGAGTGATGGTGTGCATTTGTCTGAGGTCTTCAGGAAGTGAATTCCAAAGTCTTGGTGCTATGTTGGAAATTAATTATTGAATGGTTGGACACTAGAAATTACTGACTACTGCTACCACACTATGTCTTTAATAAAATACAGCCACTAACTTGCCCTGGGCTTTGAAGCTGTGTGGGCAAATCGAATGTAAAAGCTTGTTTTTGTTGTCTTGCTACTGCACGCATTTGGCGTGTCGTGGCCGAGCGGTTAAGAGTCCCGGTCTTGACACTTGTGTCCTTAAAGCAAGACACTTAACCATTATTGCTTCGTCCTTCGGATGGGACGTAAAGCCATTTATCCTGTGTGTTGTATTAAGAACTATCAATGCACGTAAAAGATCCTAGTACACTTATCGCTAAGAGAAGGGGTTTGAGTCTGGCATCCAAAGCGCTTGTGCATCATCTAGATGCTGAACAGGTTTTGATGAGAATCATCATAAAAATAGAAATAGAAATAGAAATAGAAATAGGCCTATATCAGTGATTTTTTTCTTTTCTAATAATAATATTGTGGTAACAAGTTTGTTTAATATCACTTTATCCACTCAGAGCGCTTATTACTTGTTTTCAAGACAAGTCTTATGAGCCATGTCTGTCACAAATGACATCCCTGATGCCGAATTCTCAAATGAGATGGAGAATGTTCAGAAGGAGCAACCAACCATGGTAAAATGCCTTGAAAGGAATACAAAGTGAGATTAGACGAAGCTTGACTCAAATTTCTTGATTGATAATAAACATTTTTTTCAATGCTATCCTTAGAGCAGTGATGCCTATTCAAGCATGAGGCGGCCCACCTGGCATCTTTCATTAGACACCTCCATTCCTTTGCAAATGTCACCTCTTCAACGTGATTATTTGCCATACAGGAAACAGTAAGCCCCAAAAACAGTTCACTTTGTGTCATTTAATGAGCTTTTTCCTTGACCTTGGACGTATCAAGAGTGGCATGTCGTGGCCGAGTGGTTAAGAGCACTGGACTCAAACTCTGTTGTTTCTGATCGGCAGATTGTGAGTTTGAGTCCCGGTCTTGACACTTGTGCCCTTAAGCAAGACACTTAACCATTATTGCTTTTTCCTTAGGATGGGACATAAAGCTTTTTAAGTCCAGTGTGTTGTGTTATGCACGTAAAAAAACCCACCAGTTACACTTATCACTGCGAAGAGAAGGGGTTTGCCACGGTGTTCCTGGCAGTGGCTGCTGAGTGCACTGCAGCTTCTTGTAAACCCTTATAAGATGCTACATAAATTCGTCTCATAATTAATAAAATTTCAAAACCTGTCTTAAAAATATCTCTCTTTGTTCAAAACGCCTGGAGCACCTTATTGGTGGATCAGTGTGCTATGTAAGACTGTATATTATTATTATTCATTTGAATGTGTAGATGGAATCATCGCACAATTTCCTGTCAGCAATCTTGTTAGTTTTGTAGGCTGGGTATAAATTTTGCTTCAATCACCAACTTAAATTTATACCACCTCACTCAATTCATCAGCCAAGGGAAAAACTGCCTTGGAGAAAAATTATTGCATTAAAATTAATTTCAAAATTCAAATCAACCCATTAGCCATATTGAGGTATGGTGGACACTATAGGAGTGCACTGTTTGGTTTATGTGTCTACAGACACACTTGCCCTTAACTGATTTGGGCTATTGACCCAAATCAACTGTCACCAGGGACACGTTGCCACCTACTCCTGGGGCTGAAACAGGGTTACTAACTTCACAGTCCATAAGGATGTAGGCTGGGTATCATCCACTAGGAGCCTAGCTGGTAAGGCAGAATGCACTTCCTTCCCATTTTTTTACGAAGCAATTATGGTTAAGTGGATTCGAACCCATACTCTGCTGCTGACAACACAAGAGCTTGGGTCCGGTGAACTAGACCGCTCGGCCACAACAAACAATGTATCCACCATATCTCATATGGTTTATGGTTATTACACGGGCCCAAAGTGACCAACCTGGTTTTGGTCGTTCCCGTCTCGGGGGCGGAGCTGGAACCTTAGCCTCCTCACTCCCGCTATCGCTCACATCATCATCCTCATCGTCGTCATCGTCATCGTCAACGATGTCCAGGCCAGGTATCTCGTCTTCTCCTAAGATCTCATCCGATACCCGGATGCGGGCGTCCTCCTCCTTCAGTCTGTTCTGCATCCTCTTCATGGTTGTCTCCGTCTCCTGGAAGAAAGACCAAGAAATCCGGTAATCTTTAGACTAGAAAATTTAGGGTTGAGCAAAGAAAAATTGACCAGAGCAGGATTCGAACCAACAACCTCCAAATAACATGCCAGCGCTCTACCAACTGAGCTATCTAGCCCTATGTTGGCAGTCTCCCTATTTTGTCACTATCTTTGTTTAGGGGTGCCAGTCAGAAGCCATACCTGTGACTGGCGCATAGCCAGGAATCACATCCAAGTAACACCCAAAATTATTTAAACAAATTTCCCAGTCATTTCTCCTTTTGGTTTATTACTTGAATCTTTAGACAATGTGCGTCTACCATTTCCACCATTTTGGGAGTCTTTTCCTTTGTGTACATGTTTGACTCTCAAATGGCGGACAGGATAGGCGCGTGTAAGTACGCTGCGCATCGTGATATGGGTCAATAGGTCCCTCTGTAGTATCACCCATTTTCCCAAACCTGTTGACTTCTAGCAGGACGCAGAACGCACCTCTGCAACAATGCGCATCTACCATTCTCATCATTTTGGTAGTCGATTCTTTTTCAAGGCCTGGAATTTCAACTTCAAGAGGATAAGGCCATTTTCATTTTGCAAAGGGCACTTCCATTGGAAAATATTAATGTCTTTTGGAAACTTTTGAAGGGGAACCAAGGCCAAGACCAGGGGCAACAGAGGCCGTGGTCTCCGTGGCCTTCATGTAATTCCAGGCCTGCTTTTCTACAATTTGACTACCAAAATGGCAGACAGGATTCGTGCGTGTAAGTGCACTACCACTACAGGTCGTAAAATGGGTCAATTATTCACTACCTCACCTCTATAATAAATTGTCTATTCATTATTCTCCACTTCAAATTGCAATTAATATTTGATACTGTGGGTAATAAACTGAAGATGATAAAGAATGGTGTTGGAAGAACAATGCCGTCCTCAGACCAGTATAATTAATCAAAACATACAATTCGAGTTTGGGTTGGGCGGTTGCTTGGATGATTGAGTTCAGGTTTAATTCCAATCCTACGAGTATTTTTAATCAAGATGATAATTAAATGGGCCATAACAGATGAGAAACCAAAACACGCAAGGCAAGCTAGTACATCATTGTATATTGATTGGGATTAGTTCCAATGCATTTCAATCTTCAAATGACAGTCAAGGTAAAAAAAAAAAAAAAAAAAAAAAAAATCCCGACCGACCATTTTTTTACTGGAGGGCAACTCAAAAAAAAATTTTTTTGGGCCTTATATAAGTAAGAAAAATTAGAGCCCACCTCGAATCTGTCTTGCTCTGCCCTACTGAATTCTTCCAGTTGTTGCTCAAGGTAGGTGAGATTGCGGAATCGCTCCAGGTACGTCTCGTACTGTTTCTCTAAATCGACTTCCAGCTTCTCGTACTCGTCCATGAAGGCAGGCCTAGGGTTCAGAGACAATGGACAGGATTGGTCATTATTGAAAAGACGATTGATAAGTTGCAATCCAACAGCTCACTGATTGCTATTATTGTTATTATATTTCTGGTAATGAAATCAAGGAAACCTCATAGGTGAACTTTATCACTGTAGCTGGCAAGCCTGAGGAAACCTGCAAACAAGGGTGCTTGCTATGTGAACCAGAAACACCAGGGTAAACTCCTACTCGTCCACGATAAGTGTTCTTGGTTCTTTAACATGCACTAGCAATCCTAGTACACAGGACCTACTGTACGGCTTAAAGTCCCATCAGATGGACAAAGCAAAGCCCTGCCCTCTCACAGGTAAAATTCAAAGCCTGGGCCCAATTTCCTAGCACTGCCTAAGCAGAAAAATTTGCTCAACAATTTGTTTGCTTAGCAGAAATGAGCAGGAAACCAGTCACAAATTGTACACACGACCTGGTAGTTAGGCTGGTAACCTTATTTTGGTAAGCATATTTTTAATGTGCTTAGCTAATTTTTGTGCTTAAGCAGCTGTATGAAAATTGGGACCAGGTTACAGTTCGCAAAATGATTGGAAAGCATTTCGTTTTTCCATTATATCTCTTTCAATGCTGTCATCGATTCCTTCCATCCTTTGTAGACCCTCAAACATATCAGCCATTTTGGTTATTCGTCCATAAGAATCATTGCACAACCAAATCGAGGTTGGTAGGTAACCGAGTCTGGTACCTTACCTTGATGAGTTGACAGTAACACCTATAATGCCATTGTGTGTGCAGGGAACTGGACCAAGGTTTGGTTTTCATACCTGACAGACTGAAGAGTCTGAAGGCGCTTCTGGTTCCTCTCAAGCTCGGCTTTCTTCTTCTCAATCTTTGCCTCCAGGTTGGCTTCGTCCGATGCGACGTTCTCCAACATCTGCTGGGTCTTTTTAATTGAGACCTGAAAAGATGTGCACAAAATTTAGTCTAACTTTACTCTAAGGTTTAAAGAAAAAATTGGTTGTTGTCTAAATGTGCTTAATGGCTTGTCGTGGCCGAGCGGTTAAGAGCATCGGACTCAAGTTCTGGTGGCTGAGTCATCAGGGTGTGGGTTCGAATCCCGGTCATGACACTTGTGTCCTTGAGCAAGACACTTAACTATAATTGCTTCTCTTCACCCAGGGGTAAAATGGGTACCTGTGAGGGCAGAGATGGTTCTTGTGAATGATTTAGCTTAGTGCACTTTGGCAGCACAGGCTGTATACTCCCCAGGGAGCTGAGATGGTTTTAGGAATGAGATAATGGCCCAGTGATCAGGGGTAATAAAGTGTGAAGCGCAATGACCATTCTTTGGAACTACGCTATATAAGAGAAGATATTATTATTATTATTAAAAACACTTTTGGTCTCTCAGACTGTAACCGTGTTTTTGAAGGAAAAAAACCACACACAAAAAACCACATTAGTGATATGTCGATATGTTTCATATTAGAGCTTGGAATATTCACTGGAGGCCCAAGGCCAGTGTTTTTATCATTGGGTCAGAAAAAATACAACCGGACAAGTTTGGCGGTCTTGTGTTTTTGTATAATAAAACATCACGTCATCTTTAATTAAAATAATTATGTTCAAGACTTAAGTCTGATAAATATCTTTCTGTTCTGACGAGTATGAAAGTATGGCCATCCCTTCTTCCGGGCACACAAAGTACTTTTTTGTTCAGTAACAAAAGGCCGTAAGCAATAAAATGGCTCCTCTGACAAAAAAATGTGGCATTAATGTTACATTTCCGTTGCTAGAATCACCCCAAAGAATTAAATTCCCCTTCCCATGCATAATTTAACCTTCCTATAATGACTAATAAATGGCAGACAACCGATCATACTTTAACACTCAATTTTCATGAAATGCAATTTTGCACGCCAATTGCTGACACCCTTTCCTCCAGTAACTTTTTGTTTTGCCATTCTTCCGGGCACACGACAAATAACAGTGTGTTGTGACACTAAGTAGACAGTTTCTTCTCATAATACCATTCTGGTCTTGCAACAACAACAAAATCTGGTCCAGTAAAACTTTTGAGTTACAAGCCCTGTGGTCTCATTATTTTTTCAAAAAATTTGAGCTATGAAAATGGTCAATTAGCAAGAGGGTTGATTACTCCCACCTAAGCCATCCATGCCAGGTCATTAATGCGAGTCCCAAGAGCCTCATTAGATGAGTTCAGACTAAATTTTATAAACATTTTTGTCATCCTACAATTTGTCCTTCCCACACGACAATAATTTACGGTGGACAATTATGACAATTAATGTCTTTGTTGGCCCTTGCCCTGCCCACACTACCCTAAACACCTAATCTAAAAAGCATTCAAAGATTTGTTTTACCTCAACCCCTTTGATGCTTCCACGAAGGCCTTTCTCAATCTCGTTGATCTCAAGTGGTTTGTTAATTGCGGCTGTTCTAACTTCCTGTGATCATCAAATAAAGCGGAAATGAGGTACTTTAGATCACGCAATCGGGGGTAATTGGTCATGTATCCATCCCCAGATTGAATGACCAAAGCTAATCAATGTCAAATTGGTCAAATACAGGTCTCTGAAATAAAACAACCAATGCAACAATTTTAACAGCTGCTTAACAGATGCGAGGGTCTGATTTTTGGCTGATTTGAGTCAAAAAGCCAGATTTCAATTTTAAACGGCCATTTTTTATAAATTTGAGAATGTTATAAGCTTTCATTTAAGGCATTGTATGAAAAAAATCCACTTATGACAAGTGGAAGTTAATCAAAAACTCAAAATGAATTCATGTTCGAATCTGAACATTATCTCAAGTTCGTCAGCCATGTACAAACAACTTTGCAAGGTTTGCAAAGGTCTGTCACACAAAGCAATCTACAGGCAACCAGCTCCAGACAATCTCCAATAGGAAAATCCATTCACATTTCAGTTTTCTCATTGTTTTCTTGGGGTTAGTGAGTTACAGCTAGAAGAATGTCTCTTGTGCTGGCAAAATATACCTTTTCCCATACAGTGCAGTGCGTTGCCTCCAAGTTGCCGGTAAAAGTTGCCCTATGTGACAAGGCCTTAAGGAACAAGACAAATGGCCCAGTGGCCAGGGTAATAATGCTCATGCCCTAATAAGCCTAAAAACCCCATAGGAATGTCTATTCTTTTATGATTGTTCTAAAAATTCTTACCCTCAGCTCAACCTCTTTCCCAAGTAGATCATACAGACTGGCTCCTTTAGTAGTGATCTGAGATGCCAGGAGACGAGATGCTTTCAAGTCGGACACCTGGGAAAGAGAGCGATGAGACAAAATTGACAAGAAATTGATAAAAACACTTTAGATTTTCTTTAAAGGCACTGTACACGTTTGGTAATTACTCAAAATATATATTAGCATAAAAACTTACTTGGTAACGAGCAACAGAGAGCTGTTGATAGTACAGCACATTGTGAGAAACCACTCCCTCTGAAGTAACGTAGTTTTTGAGAAAGAGGTAATTTCTCACTAAAATAATAAAAGACTTCTGGCCAGAAGCCTTTTATTCCTATCTGAAAGCACACTAATTTGTACAACAAGGGTGTTTTTTCTTTCATCATTTTCTTGCAACTTCAATAACCAATTGAGCGCAAATTTTCACAGGCTTGTTATTTTATGCATATGTTGGGATACACCACTGGTGAGAATACTGGTCTTTGACAATTACAAAACGTGTTCAGTGCCTTTAAATAATACAAATATTTATCATTCACTATAGAAATAAAAAATAATTGTAAATTTATACCTCAAAAAGAAATATGATATCATGTAGCTAATACACATACAGGGATGAGAGTCATTGCTGGCAAAAAAGTCTGACACTACATGTTGGATCCAAACTTTAGGACGTAGGGCCTACATGTACATGTATGTTGAAATGATGGCGTTTCTACCTTTTGGTAACCCCTAGGGAGGGTTTGGAATTCAAAGGGCTTTTAGGAACAGTGTCCTAAGCACAAGTGAAGTACCTAGATCGAAGGGCAGTCTTTCTTTTATGTGGAAAAATGAGAGTCTTTTTTTATTCACCAGGCTGACATAAAAAGTCTGAATTCAGACAAAAGTCTGAAAAATCTGATCCCTGCACCTAACAGTACACAGTCAACCCTCTTACTGTCCGACCATTCAATATCCTCGACTGTGGTTTTGAATGCTAGATAAACTATGCCAGCCTGCAATATTATGATATAATGTGGTGAATGCATCTACACAACACACACCTATACCATAGAGAAAGGACACAGATAGTTTGGGCACAGTTGGACAACACAATCCCTGCAGTTGACTGGGTTCTTTCCAAAATGCTAACAAGAGTAGACCTTGTTTTTTTTTTTTTTAAGCATTTAATCTTTACACGCTTATTTTCATTTCTTTTAGTTAAACTCTACGACTGTCCTTTAATTTCCAGAAACACCAATGGCACGATGTAAAAAATATAAGCATGTTTGTGAATGATTACTTGATAATTTTATTGAAACTAGGCATCAAGGCTTTTCCCATTTCTTAATATAATAAAACACTAGACTTCATAGTTTTTCAAGGCCATAATCTCCCTGGATATACATTCTGCACCATATCATGTTTCAGTTCATTTATCCACAAAGTACATTATACCACGCCAGTGACGTGAAGATAATTATAGCATCCCTCTACAGCTTACTTGTTCTTCCCTTGTCAGTGTTTTTTGCCCAGTTGCATGAGATGGTTAGTAATTGGCTTTTTTAAATTTCATGTTGTTATGTAGACTGTTCATAAGCTGGCTTTCAACGCATTATCTCCACACAAACGATTCCAACATAGAAGGTAAATCCATTAAGGGTATTGTCGTTGATTAGATTTTGTCAACATAGTGCTGATTTATAGGGGAAATTATAAAGAAATATACAATGGAAGTCACACGTGAAAGTTTCAGCTGAATAAAGTGTCGACTTGCTGAGAAACCAGCAAAAAAAAGGGCACACTCAAGTTTAGCGAGGTGACAGCGGGTACTCTGCATCTCTGGCTGCAGATGGACAATAACCCTCAGACATCTGAGAAACAATTCATGCATGAATCGTTTTTCAGAATATAATGTGTTTTGGGTGAAATTTTTTCAAAGACAGTTTTTCAAAGGGAATCCTTTCTCAAACTAGTTTGTATTATCAACAGCTACTAAGCAAGTAAGTTTTCATGGTCATTATTTTTTTTGAGTATTTACCAATCTATGACCCAACCACTAAACCTTGTCCATTACTGTCTTTCAAATAAAATTTGTTTAATTAATAAGTAGTTTACTGGTTTTTGCCCAATTGGTAATTAACCAATGTGGTGTGACATGGTTGAATAAACACAGCACTTGAAGCTGATACCAATAAGCCAACTCAATGTGTACTGTTGTGGTTGTTTGTGTCCTCAAGAGAATAAGGCCAAATAAAAAAAAAGACCAGTTGATCGTCCTGATTTTTCCAAAAAGAGGAGGATGAGGGCCTTTTTATTTTTTATTTATTATTTTGTTTCCAAGATGGCCGCCAAGTATTTCAATTCAAACAGGCCACCAATTCTTCAGTTTGAAATAACCGCTAACTTTCTTTATATCTATTTGTTGCATGAGGTAAGTTTACATCAAAAATTAAAATATATATGTCAAGGGTGGATTAAAAATACAAACATGATTAAAAATACAAACATTTTATTTTATTTTTTTTAGGAAAAATCGAAAATAAAAAAAATTAAAAAAGGATGCGGCCTCAAAAAAGGATGCGGGCGGGGACGATCAACTGGTATTTTTTTAAAACTTGGCCTAATGTAATTCCCAACACAGACAGCCCAATCATACAGAACAATGGCCTGTAATAAATTTACCGTTTTGTAATGGGATTTCAACATTTTTGACTTTTGTCTGACTTTTGGGAAACAAGCAGACCAGAGCCCAATTTCATAGAGCTGCTTAAGAACAAAAAGTAGCTAAGCACAAATAAAAAGATGCTTACCACACTAAGGTTACCAGCCAAATACTATGTCATGTGTACGATCTGTGACTGGTACCTTGCAAATTTTTGCTTAACAGAACTTGTTAGTATTATTTTCTTCTTAAGCAGCTCCTTTATGGCGTGTCGTGGCCGAGCGGTTAAGAGCACCGAACTCAAGCTCTGGTGTTTCTGTTCAGCAGAGTGTGGGTTCGAGTCCCGGTCGTGACACTTGTGTCCCTGAGCAAGACACTTAACTATAATTGCTTCTCTCCACCCAGGGGTAAAATGGGTACCTGTGAGAGCAGAGATGGTTCTTGTGATTGATTTAGCTTAGTAGCGCATATATTGCAGCACAGGCTGTATACTCCCCAGGGAGCTGAGATGGTTTAAGGAATGAAATAAATGGCCCAGTGACCAGGGGTAATAATGTTAAGAAGCACTTTGAGACGCCCTTGGGTGTGATACAGCGTGATATAAATCCATATTATATATTAAATTGGGACCCAAGGTGATTGGCTAATGTGCGTCGAGGGGAGGAGCTTATGAATTGTTCTATTTTTTGCTCCTTTGATGTTATTGGCCGTCTTGATCATGGCTTACCTAATAAGGACGTTTGCATAATTGTACATAATTTCACAAAAATAGGTGCAAACAATGAACAGACCTGCTTTTTCTTCTACACACAACCCACAGCTATGTTGTGACATTATTTGTTAGCGGAGGTATATTTCTGTCATCACCCACGAACATGCATACGAACAAAATAACAATGCTGTCATAACTGACATGGAAACAAAAAAAGCAGCTAACCCTTAGATGGGATGGAATGCCTGCCAGCATGAAAACCCATTAACTAAAGTCTGTTTATTTGTGTACTACATAGCACAGACAATGACAGTGATCAACATTTTGTCTAGAGGGCATTGGATAAAATTCCTGGCATTACTGCTGGGGGGGGGGGGGGGGGGGTCGTTGTATAAACATTTTGGGAACTATCAAATTGAACTTCGATTGTCTGTCCATTTCATGTCACATTGATGCAAAACTCAGCTGAAGTAGTTTTTTAATTACGTGTAAAAGGGTTGTTTAATTAGAAACTCACAGTATTTTTGACCACGGGAGGGAGTGTGTAACAAAATCTACGTTATGCAAAAGAGGTAAAACGAACTGGTTTATCCATTGTTGATATTATTCTTTTTTATTCAGTCATTAATACAAGAAAACAACATAAGCCCCTACAGACAGTCGAAATAAGATTAAAACTGTAATTGTGATGCAAGGAAATTAGCCATTGAAAGCGCCCTAGTGCAGTAAAAAATACGGTCAATTAATTTTCAATTTACAGCCAATTTAGAAACTGTATTTCAAATTTCCTGCAACAGTAGCTCTAACGAAAATTTTAAATATGTCTCGTAGGCCGACATTCATAAAGGTTTGTCTATTATATTGGAAGCTCATTTTTGGAAGCAGTTGTCACACACAACTCCTCAGTTTAAAAAAATTATTCGCTGCAATACCTCAGTGATCAATAAAAAGATCTGAAATTTAATTCAAGTGACTTCCGTCCGGTTTGACCGTCGAAAGGCCACGATTCAAAAATCAATACATTGGCATGTGAAGCGACGACGACGTATATGCTACAGTTCATGTGTTGTAGTGGGAAAAAAAGCAAAAGACTCCACAAAGATCTGTTGCACTTTTTTAACCATGTCTTCAAATATGACCATAGCTTGGTTTCTTGTTCTTTTGCTCCCACTGTAATATACAATCTAAGGCAAATTAAGGAATCAAACAAACCCGAGTGACAGCATAGACTTTAAGGCTGTCAGCAATGAACCTCATGGGCACAGTGCATCCCGAGCAAAACTTCCTAGAGCTGTCACTCGTAAACTTGGGTGCGATTCCTGCCTAAACGGCAGTTAACAGTTGTATGGCTTCTGACTGGCAGCTCAAAACACAGATATTGACGAAATAGGGAGACCACCAACATAGGGCTAGATAGGAGGTCGTTGGTTCAAATCCTGCTCTAGTCAGTTTTTTCTTTGTTCAACCAAAATTAAAACACATCTCCTAGGCAATTAATTGAGGGGGAGCTACTGAGAAATTCTTTCAGGAAAATTCCTAGTACAAAGAAAAGAGAACAGACTCTGACATAAATACAATCTTTCTCTATACCTGTTACAGAAGTATCGTTTAACTCGAGATCATCTGGGGGGGGGGGGGGGGGGGGAGAGATTCTGATCAGAAGGATTCCTTCAAAGTGACAACCAGCAGTTCTGTACAAGCGGGGGACGATTGGCGGGTGGGGGAGGGGGGGGGAATAATGGCCTGGAAGTAAACATTACTCTTCCAGGAATAGCCCATTGATATGACAGAACTTGACTATACCTACATCATATGTATACAGCCAGCAAGAAAAGATAATAAATATATGTATCGGCGGCGGGACTGTACCAACAATCTCTCAGATGACCTTTGCTAATAATAGTAATGGAAAGATAAAGGTACGATTTATCTTTCTGAAAATCACAAGAGAACATCTTAAATGGTGTTGGAGACTGTTGGAGACTGTGGGAAAGGTTGACGTTGCACCAGATGTTCATCTCTGAGAAATCTGTGATGGCTTTGAGAAGGAGGAGTTGACGCATTGTGAAACAACTTGACGTTTCGATCAGTATGCATACAAGTGTTAAGGAAGTACAGTGTACACTGTTTAAAAAAATGAATAAATGATTAATGTGTTTTTTGGTTTTATCTTTGTGTTTTTATGAATTTGATCTTAATTATTATTATTATTTTTTATTTTTTGGGGGAGGGGTCAATAAAATCCTGGATTTCCAGAAAAAACAGAGAAATCACATCCCTGATTAATTAATAAACCTGTTTTAACTACTCTCTGTAAGTATTTCATGGGTACCTACAGTAGGTGAGAAATACTGGCCGAAGATCATTCATGACTTAAGGGTGGGCATTTAAAAAAATTAATTGGAGCAATCAGTAGCAATCTTTTTCATGATGCAGGACTTAACACCCTATTCAATGATCCTGGATTAACGACCACAATGGTGATGCTATTTTGCTTGGCACACACTTTCAGTACGGTACCCTGCAACTGACTGAATCGTGCCCATGTGCATTTTGTGTGTTTAATCTTTTGAATAACACCTGGATCTCTCCTTTCATGAAAGTAAAGTCCAGGTGTTTGTTACTCAAGAGATGAAACACACGACAGGCAGAGTAGAAATTACGTTCAGACACGCACTGATCTGATTGTGAGACATCAAACTAATTATGAAGTGCTGTGGCTGAGCCGTCTAGTGCACTGGACACAATTTCTGGTGGTGTCAGTGTGTGAGTTTGGGGGTCCCAGTTGTGTAACTTGTGTTCTTAAAAACAACTTTTTAATTCCTTAGCGTTTCCTATTTGCAGCTGCATATTCAAACATCTAGTTCCTTACTTTTAAATCTCAGCTTAACACGCATTTGATGTCACATGCTTTTTCTCGCTCATTGTTATTTACCTCTCTTCTAACCTTCCATTTTGTCCTTTGTGTTCCCAACTTCTTGTGGTCAAGCTATCCCCTTCCCTTCATTACCCCCCCCCCCCTTTGTCTTCATAATCCCTGCTTACCCCCTGCCTTCTCTGAATTCATGCTTTCTGCTTTTCTCCCTCCACTCTCTCTATTCATGTATTTCCACTTGACTACTCTTGCAACTCTTGTCTGCTTGTATGTGTGTTGTGTGTTGTCATTTAGCCTTTGAGAAAGACTCTGCTAGGGTCGAAACGTCAGGCCACTAACTTATTTTTTGCATTTATACCACAGGTCCTTTTGGTTGGTAAGCAGTTTGCAACAGCTAATTCTATTTTCTCATTGTAATTTGTAACAACTACTAGTACTACTAGAAATAATCGAATACATTTTTGGTGTGCACTCTCCATCTGAGGATGTTCGAAGGTGTAAATAACAATGTGGGAAAATATACCGTTTTTGCGTCCCATGGATATGGGATGAAGACTATATTTCTCCGTATTCAATGAGCACGCACGTGATAATGACTTTATCTGCAAGCAAGTTTAACATGTAGCTTAAAATTGCACAATACATATGGAGTTAGAAATGTGCCATAACAGGGTTTAATATGGGCTGTGCACTCTTGTTGCTATGGATCGACCAATCAGAATGGAGGATTCAAGTTTGCTTGAAGATAGTGTGTACTATCATGATCTCCCACAAATTGGAAAACCCGGCAAAGCTGACAAAACAATGGCCGCTCACAAACATCAACACCCTCGATTTTAAGAAATAAAGCCTCACAGTTTACTTCTCCTACACAAATCTCTCCCTTCCTCATCTCTCTGTGTGGATACAACATGAAATGTTAACGTCAAACACGTCCCTCTTACCTACCAATAGTCACATTCTAGTTTCAAAAGGTAAACAACTCTACTTTGCCCAGCAGTGCAGTTAACCGTCATCAAATATTGACACATACTTTCCCAAAGATTGGGAGATTGTCCAATCGTGTGGCGAGTGCAATATGTTGTGCTGGGTTGTCACCTCTATTTGGGAAAGTTCTTGTCGGGCAAAGTAGAAACAGGCCTTTAAATGTATCTTTTTTCATGATTTTATGAAAATGTTTCCCTGATTTCAGGAATGAGGGGGGGGGGGGGGTAGATGGGGAGATGAAATACTTGGTCTCAACAATCTGATTTCATTTAAAACATATTTGATGCTTTACTTTCTTTTTTTTTAGAGTACAAGCTATTTAATAACAATCTCACTAATTTTCATATGGTAAAACGAAAACCAAAACGGAAATCAGATCAAAATAAGAAGAATATTATTCCCACTGAAGTATGTGTAGAAAGGAGCATAGAGCAAGGACCAGATGGTTAGAGACGTCGAACAAATGCTTTTATAAGAGAGATTGCAAACTTGCCATTTATAACCCCTTGTCGGAGCTTCGTCGAGTTCCCTGGTTGGGAAGATCATCTAAACAAACAAACAAACAAACAACTCGGCGCCGGAAGTTCAAATACATGCAAGACGTGAGCTGTCTAGATTGAACAAACCATCTGAAAATAAATCAAAGATGGTGACCTGCAAATTGACAGCCTTTGAGGCTCTGGGCCCATAAAATGTAAGCGAACGGCACACCAAGTCAGACAATAGGGCACTCGTCCATTAGAAGTAGGTTGCAGGACTCCATGACCACCAGTTTTCACTTCCTTAGTTTTTTACAATCGCTGTTTCATAAAATTATTCTATTGATTCTTCTCTTTGTAGTTCTTTTAGTGCAACTTGATTTCTAGTTTTTGCCATGGGCCGCTTTTCATCTTTTTGATGTTTACGTCCCTGAATCCAAGTTTTAAAAAAGTACAACAAAAGTTCAAACTTTAGCCACGTCATTGCTGTCATTTCCTTTTTGAAAGTGACGACTCGGGTCATGTTAACCCTCCGGGTAATCTCGTTTCAATCTACTCCTCAAAGAAGGGGCTGGCCATTCCCTATCAATTCTTGTATGAAAAAGCCAATTGAATTTTCTCAGTCAAATCCGAGGGGGGGGGGGGGGCATTCTAAGACCTTTCACTCGTCAGTCTCTAAATGTCCAATAACATTTCCTCATATGAGGTATCTTGGACATTACTTGTAATCAGCGATTCTAATAAGCAATCCCACGTTTACATTTGGAGTCGATGTTCTTCCTCCGAGGGGTTCGTGTTGTTTTTAATCACACCAAGCTTTTGTCTCGTGACGGCACACAAACGACTCTGTGCACGTTCTCGTCTGCATTCTGTTTACTCCCACGTTTTCTTTTTTTTCAGACAGTTTGTCCGTGATGACTGACGCACGCCGCTGTGTTTCTATGGAATCAAGGGCTGGGAATGCATTAGAATAAGGGTCACTTTCAATCACGTTGAAGATGAATTTCAGTGGTCAGTCCGGTTACAGAAAATGAGAAATTTTTCCAACTTTAATTCTCAGGATGTACAAACACTTCAAACGACAACCCTCAACCCCAACTCCTTTCAAGTGTATAATCTTGTTAAACCTTAAAGAGGTTGTGTTGTCATGATCAAAGCAGGCCTGTAGCTGTACATGGAATTATGAGCTCTCAGCTAATTGCAGCACATGCATGCGCAAACGCTTTCCACAGATTTGATACGGAAAGGGGACCCATTTATGTAGCACTTTTTAAGGTTTTACAAGATGCTGCATCACACTCGGTAGCCACTGCCAGAAACACCGGGGTGAACCCCTTCTCTCTGCGCAAGTGTATCTGGTTTCCCTTACGTGCATTACACAACACATGGAACCTACAGCTTCAAGTGCCAATCGAAAGGGTGAAGCAATAATGGTTAAGTGTCCAGCTGAAAGAACCCACACTCTGCTGATCTGAAACATCAGAGCTCAAGTCTGATGCGCTTGACCGCTCGGCCACGCCACATCGGTGAAACGATACAACCAAAATAACATTCTTTATCCCTGATGCAATGATTTCTATTGAAGGGAATGTATACGTTTGGTAATCACTCTTAAAATTGATGGCAATAAAATCTTACTTGTGGCTAGAAGTACAGCAGCTTTCGATAGTATAAAGCATTTTGTGAATCATTTCACTTCAAAGTAATGTGGTTATGGAAAAATATATCAGGTTTTATCCCCCAAAATTTGAATCTGAGAAACGTTTCTGTCAGAAACATTTCTCATATTGTGCATTCCTATAGAAATTATTCGCTCAAGTTTTTGGCGATATCTCAAAAATGTGACCACCTTTTGACGTGAAATTGTTCACAAGTTAGTTTTATTGTATATATCTACATTTATATAGGATTAAAACAATCGAACGGTTCCAAAAAACAAAGGTATTCTTTGCCTTTAAATTCCTTTCCTAAGCTATTGAGTTCATCATTCTATGCAAGTTCACTCCATGTCGGGTTATTTTGGGGACAGATTTTGTTTCTGCCGTTACTCATTTGCACACAACACTTTGATTTCAGTTTTATAAATATAGCATAAATCACGCCCACCCCCCTTTCCATGTTCATCTTCTTCCTCTTAACAAAAACAACCTCAAACCACAAAACAAAAAACTGACTGAGAAATAAATCAATCCAACAGCAAAGCATCTGGGGCCGTATTCACAAAACTACTTAAGTCACAAAATAATAAGCACCCCACTTAAATACCAAACATAGACGAATCTTACTGAGTAAGTGGTATTCACAAAGCATTTGCGCTAAGTGCCCCGCTTACTTTCGCGTCTTAAATTTAAGTGTGGTCCGACCTGACTTAAGTGGGGCACTAGGGTGTCATTGCGGCTTTTTTACGGGTCGCGCACCGTAGAAATTTTACCAAAAGAATTCTTCGCAGGGAGAGAGTATTTCGCGAAAGGAGCAATCCATTTGCAGAATTTACTGACGGTGAACTTTACTCACGTTATAGGTTTGATAGAAACAGTGTTTTATTTATAACAGCTGATAAGAGAAGAAATCGACTCACCAACTGCACGTGGCCGCGCTGTTTCTGCTGAAATAAACGACCTCATTGCACTGCAGTTCTATTCCGATGGAAATCGCGCATTTAAGGCATCAGCAATGCGCCTCAATGCTTCATGTTTGGCTTGTGAAGTAATCTTGGACGGAAACTTTGGACGTAGGATGTCATCCTTTTTCCCCGTTCAGTTACAAGAAGCAACTTCTCCTTCTCAGAACAGTTCGGCTTCTCTTTAATGGCCATTATTGTATAACAATCTGATACTATTATTGTATAACAATCTGATACTATTATTGTTTAAACTGAACACAGGACTGCTGTAAAAACGCGCGCGTCTAACATCAATGTAGAGAGTTAAAACGCATTGCTTTTATATAGGTGTGTGCGTGGAATGCGCGCGTACATTACATAAGGTAGGGTCAACGCGTAACAAAATATTTTTAAAAACATTAATAAATTAACATTAAAAATGTCATCAATAAAATTTTGGCACTGGGCGAAAATAATGTGTTACCATTCTAGCCTTTAGGGTTTGACAATAATTGATTGTTTCTAAGTAACCATTGATGACGTATGTTTTGTGCGCATGTGCATTAACTTGATCTAAACAACTTAACTTTTTAAGATTTAAGTGGGGTACTAAGATAAGTGGGGTACTTAGATGTTTTGTGAATAGCTACTTAAGCGCCCGACTTAAGTTAGCGGGGTGCTTAAGACTTAAGTTAAGTTAAGTTTTGTGAATACTGGCCCAGGTTTTTGTTTGAAATCCCCCGGCAAATAAATCAAACTTTGAATGACTTGCGTTTTTTTGATTAAAAGTGATTACAAGAACAACGGTGCTCGTACTACTCAGAAAAAAAAGAAAATGAAAGATGGTACAAATGTTGCCTGGCCAAAGGGTCAGTTACCGGAGGCTGTGCATAGCACATGTCGGTATTTTGTTATGTACGCATTGGTAGAGAATGTGCAGGGATGCAGTCTAGCTCAAGTTGCCAGTGTGTGAAGCAAAAATGCAAGACGTCTTTGACGTCATTACTCTATGATAGCATTGATTATGAGTATAATCTGGTTGAACAATCTTGTGCTCACTGGCGTAACTAAGGGATCCCCCCATCCCTCCATTGTGATGTCCGTGCCACTTATGCATGTTTTTGTTAAGTTTTATTTTCTGGTCGGAAGTCATCCTGAAATTACTGTTAAAAAAAAGGAACAAGTTTGTTTTTGATTTCGCACAAGTAAATATAAGTTGTTTATGCTTGATTTATGGGATTGAACGGGTAAATGCACGGTTATGTTTGGGTGTACATTGAATGTCTGTAAACAAGTTTACATAGTTGACATTATCATAAATCTGTTTGATTTAATTAACAATAAGACATGGAGGCTTCATGATGTAAGAAACAAGTATCGATTTGGGTGTGATTCCTGGCTACATGGCAGCTAACAGTTGTTTGGCTTCTGACTGGCACTCCAAAACAAAGATATTGACAAAAGACAGGAGACTGCCAACATTAGGGCTAGATGGGTCAGTTGATAGAGTGCAGGTAAGCTAATTCAAAGGTCATAGGTTCAAATCCTGCTCTTTGAAAATTTTTCTTTGTTCAACTTAAAATCAATTAAAATTTAGCAAGTCAGTTTCCCTTGTGCTTTATTATCTTATATCTGAAATAAAAAGTTGCATGGGGGCTAAAGGTGATCCCATGGCTGCCGCTTCCCAGGTTGTATAGAAAACTTAGGTGTGATCCCTGGCTACACGGCAGTCACAGGTTGAATGGCTTCTGACTGGCAGTTCCCAACAAAGATATTGACAAAGTAGGGAGACCGCATGATATATATGGCTAGACAGCTCAGTTGGGAGAGCGCCAGCACGTTAATCCACAGGTCGTACATGTAGGTTCAAATTCCGCTCTAGTAAATTTGTCTTGGTTCAACCCAAAATTAATTAAAAGTTACCTAGTCAGTTTATCTTGTGGTTTATTATTTGGTTTAGGTTTTGACAATTAACTTTTTTCCAAGGAGGGGGAAGGAGGGGGCTCTCCGTTGATTTCACTATATAATCATAAATCTGTTGGCGTATACACATACCCAAGTTTACAAAGTCTATGTATTTATACATGTGTGAGATACATTGCAATGTGCATGTTTATCCACTCAAAGCTTGAGATAAACATCACGCTTCTGATCAAGAAAGCTCCCATAAATTGACACAAAATTAATTGAGCACTTCCCCATTTTTTGTTTCTGTTTCAAATTCATGTTACAAAATCGGACAATCGATTGCAAAACACTCCGCAGTAAAAACAGATCCTTGATTAGTAGTGGTTTCAAGACACTGCCAGCTGAGTCTGAGGCACAGACGACGAGGGAGGAAAATGAGGCGAGGCAGAAAGCCAATTTTCTCACAAACGTAGCCATGAATCACTGATTGACCTTCTTGTGACTCGAGTAAATCGTGACGAGACGGAGCTCGAGTAACTTAGAGTTTGCTCTCTTGTATCCAATACAGGATACTGACATTTAATTCCTTCTGTCTGACCATTCTATAACCCTGTGTTTTTGAATAAGGGCATACAAGTGGGCGATGAGGTCTTAAAGAGCGGTTTAAAATCGGCAGGGTTGTGGCCGTGAGACAAAGGACCAGGCTGAAGGCCAGGACCTTCAATTACACTTATCGCTAAAGAGAAAGGATTTGCCCCAGTGTTTCTGGCAGTGGCTGCTAAATGCACCGCAGCAACTTGTAAACCCTTAAATAAAGCGCTTCACATTCGGTCTCATATTTCAAAATTTTCAAAAACCTGTCGAAAAAACCAGCAAAAAAACCCACATTTGGGACGCCCCTCTTAAAAAAAGCTTCTCTTTTCAAGCACCTCGAATACCTTATCAGTATTATTCACTATTAATATGTCCATTTTTAACTCATCTTATAAAATAGTAAAAAACAAGATATCGTCTCAGCTGATTAAACATGGCTTTTAACCCCCAGGAAAAACAGTGTAACTCCAATTAAACTAGGATTATGCCTCCTCTGCTGGGAGTGTCTGTTCCAATCCTGCAAGATTCATTGATGATGTAATAAATGCTTCTCAATGAAGCGGATGATGATAGACAGTTTCTATACACAGTCCCCGGTAAACATTGAAACTGCATTTGCATGTATTGATCACATGCCTGTTTTACAAAAGTTTGCCTGTACTGGTAAAAAAAGGGTTGTTGCTCTCTTTGTTGTTATTTCCAACTGGTAGAAGCCAGAGTTCAAGCTAAATTGACTGAACCCAACCTTAATGAACTACTTCAGTCACAGGTGGGATCCCACTTCTGCATCCTATCAAACTCTATTATCAAGTTTGTTGGCTTTTCTAGCCCCCAAAATTGCACAAATTTGGTGTAGTTAATGTGAGGATGTTTTGCTGGGTTTAATTAATAAACTTGCAGTTTGTGATTACAGTATGTTTTATTCATTGACTTCAACATGGTGAACACGGTCGACACGGTTTGCACAACACAGTCGACATAAATTTGCATTTGAATTTGACACTTCCAACCAAATGATGAAGGGCGAGCACTTTTTTTCTTCTCCTTTTTCTTTCTTTCCAGATTTCATTTTACTTTTACTTTTTTGGTGGAATGTAATCATTCCACCAATATGTTTTTAGGGGTTGGAAAAAATGATGAGACAGAAATAAAAATCACACAAAATGCACCCACGTTAATCTCCCATGGTGTTGCTGATGGCTCGGTGCACGGAAGCTCAATGGTGACCTTACCGTCGCGAGACTTACACTCTCTATTCAAACTCTGGGTACAAGCAGAGTTCTCCCTTAACAGTGGTCCACTGGTTAACAAACCTGAGGACCAGTCAAAATTCACTCCATGGAGTCCGGCTGGCTAGTTCAGTGTTCAAAAGCATCCCTATTTCATTTGAGATATGGACTAGTGAAAAAGCTGACGGACTAGTGAAATGACAGTCTAACTTGTCCTGATGGCAAGTCACTCTACTACAAGTTCAGGGCAAACCCTGACAGGCTTTCTTTATCTCTCCTTTAGCATTATTCCATTTCAGTGAAATCCAGAGGAGAGATTAAAGGAATAAATCACTGTTTTTTTTTATAGAGTTCCAAAGCCCAGTACTGTGAGATATTCTGACTAGCTTTTCCCGCTGTAATACAGCTATCTTACAATCACAGTTCACAAGGATTTGATTTGACAGGTTCCGCATGCTGATCTGACAAGGATCAGCGTCGTTTTGCATGCATGTCTACTAAAATTACGAATACAGTCCTGATACTTCAAAGGGGCGATGAAGGGCGATGAAATTGCCTCGACACCCCCTGGTCATTGACTTGGTGCCCCTTCCAAATTTGTTACTTTGTTTTTCTTTCTTCTATTTAATTATGAATGATCGCCCTAAACAAGGCTAAAAAGCCACTCTTGGTAACCGGCTACAAGAAGAAAACATTAAACATGAAAATAACTCAAAAAATAAGTTAGTGGCCTGACGTTTCGACCCTAGCAGAGTCTTTCTCGAAGGCTAAATGACAACACACAACACACATACAAGCAGACAAGAGTTGCAAGAGTCTGCTCTGGGTACATAAAAATAACATGAAAATAACTCAGTGGAGCTGATTGATATTTCTCTTCAGGTAGGGTCATAGATTGGTAAATACTCAAAAAATCAATGACCATAAAAACTTACTCGGTGAGAAGCGCTGCAGCTGTTGATAGTATTTAAACTACTTTGAGAAAGGACTCCCTTCAAAGTATTATGGTTTGGAAAATTGTTCACTCCAAAACAATTGAATCTGCAAAACGATTCATGCTTGAATCGTTTCTCAGATTTCTGAAGGTTGGTGTCTATTCGCGAATGCTGTGGCCAGAGATGCAGTTGGTACCCTCTGTCACCTCGCTAAACGTAGATGGATTTGATATTTGTGTGAAAACACAGTGCCAGTTTTTGCCGTTTTCTCAGCAAGAAGACACTGTATTCATTACTGTTTTGCCAATAAATCAGCATTATGTAAAAAAAAAAATTAAATCCATGAACCAATCTAAACAGTGTTGCCATTTTGTAAGGTAAAACCACCTTGCCGTTACAAGAGTCAGGCCTGTGTACGTGATTGTGTCTGTTCAGCTGATCCTTGACGTCTGATCAAAATTGATTAATGAGTCCCTCTTGAAATCACCGCAAATCAGCGGGGTGCACTTATTATCGCAAATCTTCCTCAGTGAGTTGTGTGGAAGTGACATGGTTCGCAGTTAAGATTTTATTACCTCACACATGGCTGATAAAAGAGGGTGCTTAATATTATTCAAAGCAACGCCTCAAAAAAAAAATGATACAAATGTTGTGTTTGTACAACATATCTTCCACGTTTTCTACTTAAATGTTTTTGCTTTGTGTGATCAAGGGTCCCCATTTAGTGGGCCTGCGTGCCTGTTCGGGGTTTCCCTTTTGCACTACGTTGTATTTTGATGTTTGTGCAATAAAGGTAATAATCTAAACTATTCTAAACTAAACTACGAATACTAAATGTTTAGATTTTGTGAATAGACTGTGCAAGTCTCGCGCGTATCCGAACGAGAAAACACGTCAAACGAAGAACATGTTTATTTCTGAAATTAAATCTTTGTTTTAAATTATATCTCATGACAAAATCTGAAGAACAAAAATAAATCATTACAATTTTATGAACAGTTTCAGCTTTTGAAAAAACAATCACAATAGTGTGTATATTATTATTGAAAAAAAAATTTAAACTCTGGGACAAGGATGCTTTTTTTATGTTAACTTTTTAGAAACCCCTTACGCGGGTTCGTGATGGTCAAACGGGTTTAAAATTGACCCGTATCGCAGTTTAAAGAGGATGCTGACGCCTCAACAACCATAGACTGCAATGAAAAGGGTTTGCTTTGCAATTACAGCATCTGACGATTATAATTGCGCATCCAAAACAAGCATTTACGTAAGTTTTATGATCGGAGGCGAGCACAAAATTCTTAATTTTTTGCAATAACCGGAAGCTGAGGTCAAGTTTAATTCTTGGGTTTTCTTCGTTATATTGTTGAATTGGTTTTACTTTCATATGTTGTTATCACTTAGTATTACATTCCCAACAACATTTATACTTTTCTAGGTCATAACCTACGTTAAACTAAAATAATTGACGAAACAAAATCTCGCCCACGTGAAACTCCATATGGTTGGGACCACTATGGTCCCGGAAGTTCGATTACGCGCGAGACTTGCACAGTCTATAGCAGGTAAAATGTTAAAGTTAAAGGGAAGGTATACGTTTGGTAATCACTATCAAAATTAATGGCAAATAATAAACCACAAGGGAAACTGACTGGGTAAAGTTTTAAATGATTTTGGCAAACAAAATTAATGGCAGTAACAACTTTTTGGGTTAGAAGTACAGCAGCTTTCGATAGTACAAAGCATTTTGAGAACAATTTCACTTTGAAGTAATGTGGTTATGTAAAAAGACATCAGTTTTAATCTCCAAAAATTTGAATCTGAGAAACGTTAACTGTCAGATACGTTTCTCAGAGTCCCTATTAGGGAATATTCTTCCTACATGGACATATTCGCTCCGGATTTTCGGCGAAAACGTGACCACCTTTTAAAATGAAATTTCCAGTTTAGTTTTATTGTATAAAATCTACATTTATATAGGATTAAAACAATCGAGCGGTTCCAAAAACCAAAGGTATTCTTTGCCTTTATATCAAATAAAATATTTTTTCTAACACAACAACATCAAATCCCTGAGCAAATAATCCAAACCTTACTTGTCTTTTCTTTGTCAAGTCAGGGTTTCATTGATGGCAATGATATTTTCCAAGGAAAACAATTACTCAAGAAGCTCAAAAAAGTTCAGAAACGCAGTACCGCGAGTGGGCACAGACAATTTTTTTAAAATACCGACATGAAAGTGGTTATATTGACTTTGCTTTGGACAGGTTTCCCATTCAGTGTGTGTTTGTTTCTGGTGCTCGTCTGTTCACCTTTATTTGTTTATGCTTTAACGCTACTTTGTTTTTCTTCAGTTTTGTATTTCTTGCTGTATATAGGGGTGGGGGTGGGTATAATACCCCCTATAGATATTTGATTTCTTTAATCTATATATAGTAAACTTGTGTGTGTATTATATATCATATATGCCTGAATGAAGTATTATTATTGTGTTACTATTTTCAAAAACTAACAGTTCGGGATGGATTCATCAGGCATTTGTGTGGGTGCAGCATTCTAGTCAGTTTGCAGGCTGCGTACATACTGCTTGACAAACCGTCAATTTGAATTGTTACCAACTTGCTCTGTTCATCCGCCCAGGGGAAACACTGTGTGGTGCAATATTTATGTTTTGATTGTACATTCTCACTATTCATGACTTTAATTGAAGTACATTGCAAGAATCAACACAGCTGCTCCTCTGGATGTGTGTTTGGTCTTCGCAGTGCTTCAACAATCAATCTGGGGTGGGGGGTTTCTGTTTGAGCTTTCTTTCCCATTGCTTGCTCCTGCAAACATTCTCTTTCAGACCGTTTTAAAGGGAAAATATACCTTTGGTTTTTGAAATCTTTCCATTGTTTTAATCCTATATAAATATAGATACAGTAAAACTAACCTGTGAAAATTTCAATTTTGCAGCGTTTTTGAGATATCGCTGAAAATAAAGAGCGATTATGTCCACGCAGGAAAAACAATCCGTAATTGGAATACACAATCTGAGAAACGTATCTGACAGTAACGTTTCTCAGACTCAAATTTTGGGGGATAAAAACTGAGCCGTCTGTCTCAAAGGTAATTTAGGTACAAAAGAAACACCGGGCTACTACAGTACCAACTTTTTAAAGACTACTCCAGCTAACACCCCAATACTGTCCACAGTTTACACCCCAAATGAAGATAGTTTCTTACCTTTGATGAGATGTCGAATGATAAAGATGAGCCTCCTCCATTCTCACCATCGTCCTCCCCGTCTCCTACCTTGGTCCTCATGGCTCCATAGAGGACAGACGTCACCTTGAGAAGCTCCTTGACAGCGTAGCCGTCGGCTTGGTACAGCTTCTTGGTATTCAACTTGATGTGGGCTTTGGTCGCCTGGTGGATGGAATAATCAACAAGAATAATATTAACGATGGCATGTTGTGTACGAGCGGTCAAGTGCACCGTGGAATCAAGCTCTGGTGTTTCTGATCAGCAGAGTGTGGGTTCGAGTCCTGTTGTGGACACTATTGTCCTTGAGCAAGACATGGCTTTGGATGGGGCGTAAAGCCATAGTTCACGCCTGTTGTGTTCCCAGTCTAATTTTCACTGGAACAGTCAGTTTTCCTAGGTAGTACAGCAAGCAGACATGCGTGAGAGGGGGTTGTGCCTTTAGTGATACAGGCATGGAATTTAGCCCACAGTCATAGTATGTCAAGAGAAACAGATGAGTTGACAGCCAATTTGAAAACTTTGGGAAATTGTTTGTTAGGCCTACTCTACCTAACTTTTTCAAGTGACAAATCTGCGATGGCCCTGTAGCCAAATATCTTTCTTGTGACACACTCTGACTGTGGGCCAAATTCCATGCTTGTATTCAACCACAACTCTCCCATATGCCCCACACTATCAGAGAAATTGTACCCACCATTATATTACAAAAATAAAAATACATTTTCAATAACTATTTTTGCTTCCTTTTG
Source organism: Leptasterias polaris (assembly GCA_037783415.1). Lineage (NCBI taxonomy): Eukaryota > Metazoa > Echinodermata > Asteroidea > Forcipulatida > Asteriidae > Leptasterias > Leptasterias polaris. Next base: position 5,014,509 of record JAZGTN010000077.1, read on the forward strand.
GTCAAACAGTTACAAAAACAAAATTAAAAATAGAAATGTTCTACCATACTCCAAATTTCAAGGATTCAATTACGGTTTTGTTCCAGACTAACCTCAAAGAGAATCTTCGATTAAGATTCTACCTACTACAAGATCTAGGGCCCTTTTTCAAACAAACTTCTGCTTTGGCTTAGGCTCACAGCTCCATCAGCCATGTTGAAGCCAGGTGCCCTTGGCTCATGCTTTCAAAATGGCTTACCAGCTTAAGCCACAGCCAGAAGTAGTGATTTGGTCAAAAGCCATAAGTTACACACTCTTTTTCATTACTACTCTTTAAAAAACTATTATCACAATCAATGCATGAATGCTGATTGATGCTCCTTGCATGTCTTCCCAATCAATACTTCTGTGCCAGCCCCATAAATTATAAAGAATTGAATACCCACAGCTGTTTCTGTCAATTCAACCTCCTTTGCCTGGAAGCTATTACAAGAAATTGAGTTCATCTTCCTTACAAAATAAAAGGGGGCATAAAAATATACAGAAACTGAAGGACGACTCTGAACCTAGATTTGAAATTGAATGTGAACAAATTATTAAACTCCAAAATAAAAAAACAGCATTTGAAGGCAAACTCACCATGAACTGGGCCACAGATTTGATGAAAATAACTCGGTCTTGCTCTGTATCCGTGTCGATTGGTATATCAGCATTTGGATCGTACCTGGAAGGTTAATCATTTATAAACCAAAGTTGATTTAATGACAATTCTCAAGTGTTTCACTTTTTAAAGTAGGCAGGGGTGAGAGACATTGCTGACATTAAGTTTGAATCCAGTTCTTAGGCGGTACATTGAAATGATGGCAATTCCAATTTTTAATAACCCTTGGAGTTAAAGATCAAATGAGTTTTGGGGAACAATCTACTCAGTGTTAGAGAAGTGGATCAAAGAGGATGATTTCTTAATAATAACCAGTTCTTATATAGCGCATTTCACAATAACGTCGTCTCAATGCGCTTTACATTAGTGCCCTGGTCATTGGGCCAATAACATTCCTTTAATCTTTCTCAGCTCCCTGGGGAGTATACAGCCCAAGCTGCCGTGGCGCTCAGAAGGCTTTTTCAAACACAATATCAACCTCTACTCTCGCAGGTACCCATTTATACCCCTGGGTGAAGAGAAGCAATTATAGCGAAGTGTCTTGCTCAAGGACACAAGCGTCACGACAGGGACTCGGCCCCACACCCCGATGATCTAAACCACTCGGCCATGACACCCTACAAAGTATTTCTTTAATTCTAAAGTCCAAAGTTTCTCATGCCTGAGTAGAGCAAAAGATTGTTGATAGGTAACAACCATCTGAAAGAAATCTCAAACGAGGAAGGAGTGGTGCTTCTGGAAATGAGCCAAGGGCAGTAAGGCATTAACGTTTTGCGCTTTATACTCTTCAGGAAAAAGTTTGCAGACTATTTAGAACCATCAAATCTTTTGAGAACCTGTCAAGAAGTGTACTCTTACTTTTATTTTAAAAAAAACCCAGGCATTACATGTACAGGCAAAGCTTCAAATCGCTTAAAAATGAGTTAAAGACCAATACTAACTAAGCACTCTAGTTACATCTGCTTCAAATTGCTTAACTTTTCTCAAAATAGTTAATCAACAGCTACAATGACAGTGCTTCTCACCAAATAAGTTTTTATGGTAATTAATATTTGGAATGGAGTATTTCAGTATTTAACGATCTATCACCCTACCTTTAAACATTCACTCTACTCATACATACCAACTCTATTTGTAAAGCAAAAAGCTATATGCCATGTCTAAAGTTGGCAACTGCGGCTACAGCTGTTGCTAAGGGTGTTGCTATGGGTATCCTATGCTTCAACGTTTGTTTCTGTGAACACCAAGCGGCTACGGCTATGGCTGTTGCTAAGGGTGTTGCTATGGGTATCCTATGCTTCAACGTTTGTTTCTGTGAACACCAAGTGCTACGGTTATGGCTATTGCTAAGGGTGTTGCTATGGGTATCCTATGCTTCACCGTTTGTTTCTGTGAACAAGTGGCTATGGCTATGGCTGTTGCTAAGGGTCTTCTATGCTTCAACACTGTTCATGTGTACACAAAGCCGTAGCCAAAGCCGTAGCCAAAGACATAGCCACTAACTCGAAAAAAGGCCTTTTACATTATAATTTTGAAGGAAACGTCTAACCATGGAGAAAGGAAAAACTAGCATTGAAAAGCTCAGCTTATTTCTTTGCATACAGCTGTCAGGCAATGAGAAGTGATCATAAAAGTATTGCACACCCATAAAAAAAATGACATCTGCACCCAGACTGTGTGTACAGATATGCCCCACAGTTTCAAGTGAACCATAGGAAGCCCAAAAGAACTAAAAGCAAGAGCAATATGGTATGTCACTACAAAAACTTTGTTAATTACCGGTAGTTATTATTATTTTTTAATAAGCATCTCAAATATTTTTTGTGTATTATAATTCTTCGGGATAAGTGCAGAGTTTAGCGTATGAAAAACCTGCAGAAATTTGTTTGCATAAAACTAAGCGGATCCAATCGTGAGTCGATTTCGTTCTGAGGGTAACAGAAGAATTAATAAGTCACGTTGTCTCTGTTAAGAAGGATTATAAATAAACCTAAACATCAGTAATACCTAGATGGATCCAAGGAGGTTTAAGGAAGCCATTGACCCCTTGTATGGGGATGTGATAGGCTGTTGAAAAAAAACCTAAACTCTGAGCGCAAAGTGCGAAAGCTTGCGAGCTCGAAAAACTTGCAAGCATGAAGCCCACTAATAACATTTATCTTTGGTTTTAAAACCCTTACTCTGCAATCTGGGGCATTATATATGGTTTTAACTTAATTTTTTTAATGAATTTGATCTTTAAAAAAATATATATATTATTATTATTATTATAATTTTTTTTTTGGGGGGGGTGGTAAAAAAAAGGATTTATTTTTGGGGGGCAAACAAAACGGATTTCCGATTAAAAACAGAGAAATCACATCCCTGCTTGTACTGACGTTGCACACAGCTTCTCTGTCTGCCCATGATCTGCAATTTTTAATTGGAGTCAAAATTGCATAGTGAAGATGATGGGTGTGTAAGTGTGAGCATAGCCTAAAATGCTCACCTTATAGTAAGAATTAGGAAAAATGACTCCCAAAATGGTGCAACCAAGATTGCTTGTGGTGAATCTGATCTTTCTATGATGGGGGTGGCATGATCCGAAATGCCAAACACTTACAGTGCGCAAAATGGTTGTGTTCAAAAAAGTGTTTGGGTTTACAGAACACACTGAGGAAACAAAGACCCAAGAACTTTTATTGGTCAATTTCAAGGTTTTTTGGATTAAATGAAAGAAACTTAATAAGTAAGATATGTTTTATTACTTATAATGCTCTAAAATGAAATCTTCATGGTAATTTATAGAGTTCGTAAAATTGAACTTCATGAACCCAAGCTTTCTGCTGTGAGAATGTGTGCTTCACACTCGTGTGATCAATCAATGATGACCAAACGTGAGCAGAATACATTAATTACCTTAGTTTTACTGGTAGCCAACTATTTTCAAGGCTAGTAATTATGCAAAGTACTATTCTATTGTTTACAGCATTTTTCTTTCACAGCTGTTGTTAAAATATGATACTGCAAACTGCAATAAGATACCAACATTCGTTCTTTTGGATCTTGGATGCAAAATCAAGATTGGAATTCTATTCTTTCATGTAATGAGGTTCAAGAGAAAGCTGACGCTTTTTATTCACTTCTTGACTTTGTTTGGCCTGAATTCATTTTGCCGAGTTAAAAAAATTACGGCACATTGTAGAGATAAACCATGGCTCACATCCTACATTAAACAATTAATCTCGGACCGGCAAATAGCATTTGCTAATAATGATCCACAGTGGCATACGATCCGTAACCTAGTTAAAAGGGAAATTGCAAAGGGTAAACTATCCTATTATGCTAACAGAGTTAGAAATTTACAACAAACTGACCCCCACAGGTGGCATCAACAAATAAAAACTATGACTAATATTAAACGTTCTTCTCATCTCTGCTTAGACATTCCAGGTATTGAGGACAACGATTATAAAAGTAAGGCTGAAGTGATTAACGGCAGGTTTGTCGGGGTGTCTGAGGGTCTTAATCCCCTGGATACCACAAATCTTCCTGCATACCTGCCCTCCATTAGTACAGTTCCTCATTTATACCCATGGAATGTTTATGCAGAACTTAAGAAGCTGAAATCTAGTAAATCATGTGGTCCTGATGAATTTCCTCCAAAACTTGCAAAGGAATTTGCTTATGAATTAAGCATTCCTCTCACAGATATTTTAAATTGTTCTTTTTCTAAAGGCATTGTTCCACTTCAATGGAAACGAGCCATAGTTGTTCCGATTCCCAAGCAATATCCTCCAAGTATTGACAAGTTGAGACCCATTTCGCTGACTTCCGTTTTTGCCAAAATTGCCGAGGGATTTGTTTCTAAGTGGGTTTTGTATGATACTCGGGACAAAATTGATAGTCGTCAATTCGGTAACGTCAAGGGTGTCTCAACAAGTCACTACTTGGTGGATTTGGTTCATTTTCTTTATCAAGGGGCTGAAAATATACACAATGTAGGGACGGTGGTGCTTACGGATTTCTCCAAGGCCTTTGATCTTGTCGACCATAATCTGCTCATTAACAAGTTCATTGATCTTGGTGTCCGAGGCTCCATTGTTCCATGGATTGGAGATTTCCTTAACAATAGAACTCAGTGTGTTCGATTTAACAATGTCAAATCTGATTATCAGTTGCTTAATGGAGGAATTGCACAAGGAACCAAATTAGGACCAATTGGATTTCAAATTTTCATAAATGATGCAGTCCAAGATGTTGATTCTAAATGTCTGAAATATGTTGATGACCTTACTTTGGTAGAAAATAGATCTATTTCTAGAAACAGTTCCCTCCAGGATGACTTGAATAAGTTAGTTGAATGGTCTGACAAAAACCAGGTCAGGTTAAATCCTTCTAAGTGTCAAGCCCTTCAAGTGTGTTTTAAGAAAAACCCTCCTGATGGTATAAATTTAACCATTAACGATGCCGTTTTGAAATTTGTCAACGAGGCCAAGGTCCTTGGAATTTGGCTACAAAACGATCTTAAATGGAATGCGCAAATCAATCATATTTTGAAAAAGGCTAACATGAAATTGTTTATGCTAAGGACTCTTAAACGGTTTGGTTTTTCAATGAAAGAACTCTGCATTGTCTATTGTGGTTATGTTAGACCAATTCTAGAGTATGCAGATGTAGTGTGGCAGCCTGGTATTACCACTAAGCAATCTAATGACTTGGAACAGATTCAAAAAAGGGTATGTAGAATGATTTTGGGCCGGCAATATATTTCTTATAATGATGCTCTTCTTACTTGCGGACTTGACTCCCTGGCTGGGAGGAGGAGAAATCATTGTGAACATTTTGCCAACAGTCTTGTTAATAACTCCCGTTTAAAATCTCTTCTCCCCCCGACCAGAGAGAGTGTCCATGGTAGGAATACCCGCAATTCCAAACAATATTCCACTCTTCCAATGAGAACCACCCGTTTCCAAAACAGTCCGGTCCCTTATTTTATTAATATTTTAAATAAATAATTGTTGTTTTAGTTGATGTTTTGATATTTTTGTTAAATTTTAAATATCATTCTCTGTACAGTCACATGCAATTTGGCCACTGGGCCACGATTTGTGGTTTTAATAAAATAAAATAAAAAAAATAAATAAAAAAAAAGATACAATGTTGTTGTTTACCTGTGACACTCTCAATTTACATAAAAATTCATTGAAACCCTTGTACTGTGTGACATTCAATATCATCCACTGTGGATTTGAATGATAGACAACCAGCCTGTAATACAATATCAGGTGGAGAAAGCAAAAGACACAGTACACAGTCTGAAACCCTCCTACTGTCTGACCATTAAATCTCATCCACTAAGGTTTTGAATGATAGATAAAGTATGCCAGCCTGCAATATGATATCATGCGGTGAGTATATACATGTTATACACAGTACTTAGTCAACCCTCCCACAACCTTACCATGCATTACATGGTCAACCCTCCCACAACCTTACCATGCATTACATGGTCAACACTCCCACAACCTTACCATGCATTACATGGTCAACCCTCCCACAACCTTACCATGCATTACATGGTCAACCCTCCCACAACCTTACCCTGCATTACATGGTCAACCCTCCCACAACCTTACCATGCATTACATGTATCATCCACTGTGGATTTGAATAATGAACTGAGGCTCTTTTGTTAACAATGTGACACAATAAATGTAAATGTTACAAGGTCTAAAGAAATCTAGAGATTTGGTCATACATGTAGCAAGGGCTGGTCTTTTTTGCCTGTAATAAAAACACACTCATGCCTGGTATAATTCACATTAGCAATGCAGGTCTTGTACACTGTGTACTTTGTTCTTCAGCTTTTTTCTTAAGCAGCCCACCAGTAGTAAACCGTGCAATTTGAGTAGCCCAGCATTTAAACATACTGTCATAACAGTATCTTTCTGATGCAACCAGTTAATTGGTCAGATGAAGTTACATTCACACAATCGCAAAACACTTTACACTTTAAAAATAAAGTAACAAACAACAAGGGAAAGTGACTGGGGATAAGTCAGTCTACTTGGGTGTGATCCCTGGCTACACGATAGTTAACAAATGTGTGGCTTCTGACTAGCACCCTGAACAAAGATATTGACAAAATGTGGCGGCCGCAAACATAGGGCTAGATAGCTCAGTTGGTAGAGTGCCTGTACATTAATCCGGAGGTCGCAGATCCAAATCACGCTCTAGTCAATTCTTTGTTCAACCCCTTAAAAAAGTTATAAACAAGTACGCATAGGATGCACATTTTTCAGTAGCCCACAAGGCAAGTTTACAAGTGGTGCATACCAGCCCATACCAGTTCTCACAGGAAAATTTACACCGGACTAGTGTTAAGGGTGAACCCTGTACCTGCAATAAAGGCAGTTGACTCCATGCCCCTGGTCGATGCCTTGGTGCCCCTTGAAATGTTATAATAGACATGTATGTTTCCCTCACTGAAGTGCCCCTTTACCTATGACAAGGCTCCCTTGCCTATTGCAAGAATGAAGTATCGGACCTGTTTGTACCTTCATATATTTCAAGAAAATCTGATGCTGAAAGTTGATCAATGAACAATCATGAAAATAAGGACAAATTAAAGGCTTGATTAATTCTTGTAAAACAAATTGCAGGTCTAACGCCCGGTTCATACTTCCTGCGAATGCAAATGCGATACGAATTTTGACGTCACAAAATTCGCAACGAATAATTCCGAAGAGTTGACTTGTGCTCAACTGACTGCAAAACATTCGCAGCAAAAAACAGCCACGTGACGTCAAAATTATGACCGGGCTTATTACCTCATTATGAGGGAATGCAAATGGAAGGTGTCTGGGGGCACCAAGGCAATGACGAGGGTCTTGGGTGCAATAACCCAGGCATGCAACTCTTCAGCCGAAAAAAAAGCGGAAAATTACCGATCAACGATGTCTTTCCTAGTGGACGCCATCGTTATGTTTCGAGCAAACACCTATCGATCGCGTGGTTCACTTAAACTCTTACAGCGTCTGGTTTCCGCCGCATCCCCTTACACAAATAGCAATAAAAACACTATGGAGCCAGACTGTGCAAAAAATAGTGTAGACTAGAAGGTATGCTGTACGAGGAGAACTTGTGTCTGTGTCTGGACTGTGTAATGCTTTTGTATGTGTAAACTTCCGCGGAGCCAGACTTTAAGAATCCTGAACCTTTATTTCTTTTCAATAAGCAATGTTTCCTTCAGCGGGATTTTTTTTTTTTCATGCTGGTGATTTTTTTTTACGCGGATTTTTTTCGTAATGGCGGTATTCTATTTTATAAAAAGCGGAAATCCGCCAATCCGCGGAAGAGTTGCATGCCTGATTAACTCCGCGCTGTCCATTAAGTGGTTACTTTCAAAATCTACGCCCTACTTGGGTACGTACCTTTTCACAAGCCAAATGAGGACTTCCGCCACGAGAGGAAAGTTTGGTGTTCTAAAGTTCTCCATTGATATCAGGCGTGGATACCCCAACGCCCGCATCATCTCTGTGAAATCTGAAATAGTTTGGATAATTCTTTTTAAAGGTAGGGCCACTGAAATAAAGGAAAAACTATCAAGAAAGATCACTGAAAGTCACCTGTGAAAGTTTCAGCTGAATACAGTGTCTACTTGTTGAGAAAACAGCAACAAACTGTCATGGTATTTTCATCAAATACGCGAATCCATCCACGTTTAGCTAAGTGACAGTGGGTACCAACCGCATCTTTGACTGAGCATTCGCGTACAGACACCAAGAAATGAAATTGGAATGAAACATTGATGAAGAGTTTGTTGACGCATCCATGGTAAAAAAAAGTGTGAGAACCGAGCTTCATGAATTTTAGGCAAACAAAAAATAACAAACTTAATGAAATGTTGAGATTTCTTCTTTCGTAAATCTTTATTGAACTTTTGAAGTATAAATTTTGTTTGAAATAATGTTTGAAAATTGAAATATGATGTCATCATTCTCTTCGCACATATCTGTATGCATGCAAGATGTTGTCAAGCTCTTCCCCACAGACCTTGAATCCACATTTAAGACCTTCACTCTCCAGGGAAACATTTGGAATGAGCGGGCCACATGCTTGCATCACAGTGAAGTCCCAGGCTGAGGCTGACCAATCTTCAGAGAAAACACTCGCACGACAATTCTACTCGCTAAATGCCATTTTAGTTTCTTTGAGCATGAGTGCACGAGAGTTCTGACCTCGCAGTGAAAAGTCAGTATTTAAAGTTTAAACTTTTAGCTACAAATTCCTTGAGAGGAGATATTCTTTAAAAAGGGAGTTTTGGCCCACATCCCTTGAAAACAAAATCGTTATTAGGGCCTATCCACCATTCCATTGGCAGTCGAAGAATATGGAAATTGTTCCCTCTTTTATTTATTTGTCTCTTTCTCTTTTCATTCGCTTTGATCTAAGCGTATTTACTGGGCTAAAAAAAAGAAGCTGCTGTATTTCTCAGCAATATTCAGACATTTTCAGTTGTAATACCACAACTGGTTAAGGGTGTAAACGCGTAGCGTAGAAGCCCGATGCAACACACACGTACACACACGATAAAAAAGTTGCAAATTATTAGCAAATTTACTCATTTTTGATAGAATACTGTAATAAAACAGCAGCTATAGAACCAAATATATTACATTTCCCCCAAAAAACTGGATTGAAACGACATTTTCGATCAAGTTAAAGACAAAACAAAAGAACTTACTTCTAAGGTCTCGGTATGACATCTTGACTCTTGTTTCTATCGCAAGAATGTTGTCATTAACATCCAAACTACGTTTCACTCTCGCGAGATCTCGAGGCTTTGCAATTGAATCTTGTTCCCGCCTCGCACTTCCAATTTGAAAGTATATGAAAATCAGTCTGGTAGTGGAACTATTTATACTTAATTCTCAATCAAATAACGCCGCGTTCGGATATATGATTTTTGCTGATTGTCTTTATAGGTTGTGGTATCCCACCGTAGTCTAAGCCTGCGGCTTTTTATTTCATAATTGCATAAATTCTGTAAGCGTAATTTGTTCTGCATCTACGGAGTGGCCATGAGCAGAATTTCTAGTTCGTAAACAAAAACACCAATCTGGTGTAAAAATAGCAAAAATATCAAAAATGTTTGCTGGGGACGGGAGGGGGGTGGGGGTGGCGCGGGGGGGGGGGGGGGTTCTGTAAACAGACGAGTTATGCAATAATGCAAATCCACCGTATAACACGAACACGCGCTGTTAAATCTTGATTTACCAACATGATAATTTTAGAGGTGGTTAGTCAAAAAGGAAATAATTGAGTGTCGGGACCCAGACAATCTCACGTCCATAGGCCTAAACTATAAATGTTCATGGTTGTGTTTTGTGCAATCATGGCATATGTCCCTTTGTAAAAAAAAATTTTGTATGTTTTCATCATCTGTCAAAATTCGTTCAGAGAAAAAACTTCTTCAAAATTCGGCGAAAATCGGGCCATGCAATTTTAAATCGAAACACGGTCATATTATACAAGGAAAGATAAACGTGACTGTTCAAATGCAACTTAACTTTGGCCTCGTCTTCTGCTACGGCTATAGCTACGGCTATGGCATCCGCTACGGCTGTTGCTAAGGGTGTTGCCATGGACTTCACTCCAACGTACAATGACGCGGCGATCCCGCCGTAGCCGTAGCCGTATCCATAGCCGTAGCCGCCATGTCGGTCACAGCCATTAGTTTATTTCATTTGAAAATATTTCTACGTGTTCCTGTTTTGATATTACGGTTGTTCTTATATGAGGAAACCCTCATTTATTGTTTCTAATATTAAATGGTTTGAACTTCTAAATATTTCATTTAAGCTATTTCCTTAAAGGGAGGGTATCCTTTGAAAAATACTCCAAAAATAAATGACCATAAAAACTTACTTGTTAACTTAAAGAGCGCTGGGGAATATAGTTGGTAAACGACCCCTTTAAAGTAACGTACAGTTTTAGATAAAGAGGTAATTTTTCACAAACAAAGTTTGCATCTGAGAAAGGCTTCAGGCATGAAGCCTTTCTCGGGCACTTGAACATTACACAATTCTATGCGACAAGGGTGTTTTTTCTTTCATTATTTTCTTGCAACTTCGATGACCAATTGAGCCCGAATTTTCACAGGTTTGTTATTTTATGCAAATATTGGGATACACCAAGTGAGGATACTGGTCTTTGACAATGACCAAAAGTATACACTGCCTTTAAAGCGAGCATCGTATGTTGGCAGTTGTCCAACATGAATCTAATTAACTGGCGCCATTGGTCTGTTTCATTATGACCCAACGTATATACATCGGCAGCATTACCTTGTTTGTACTTTAGTCTGTCCTCATTGTCGGCCGAGACTTCCTGCGATGGCGTTTTTTAATAACAATTAAAAATTAGACAAACATCAGGACGATCCAATCAACTACACTGGCAACACAAGAAGAAAACAGCCAGTCCTTCTAATTAACAAGCATTTATTACAGCGACGTAACTTTGGAGGGGGAAAGGGGGAGGGGGGAGGTTACAATTGACGTCCCTCCTTATCTGTGTGTGCACCCCCCCCCCCCCCCCACACACACCACCATTCAAAATCTGAACTTTTGACTTTAAAAATTACCAGAGTACATTATTATAAGCTTTAATGTGATAATTCCAATGTTATTACAACTATTTTTCCAATTACGCAGACAATGTATTTGTTTTTTACACTCACGTCAGATAAAAATAATGGCGTAACAAGAGCGCCGAAAAGAGGCTTGTTTAAGAGAAATACAAACCGAAACTACAGTTTCAATTGGGCAGAAGTGCCCCGCCTAGAAATAATTGGTGCACCCCCTTGGTGACCCCTAAAATGTTACACTGTCTTGTTTCGGTGTTGTTTTATGGCCATAGAAACGTAGCTTTTCAAATTCGGGGACTCTTTTCTTAATTTTTTGAGTACATTTTCGACCAACCAGTTTCTCGGTTCGTTTGCAATTTTCTTTTGTGGTAATTTTGAGGGGAAAAAATCAAACACCCGTCCGTCATTAGTAGAAAAAAAACCACACCCAATAAAAATGAATTTGTACTTCACGGGAGGTAGGGAAAAGCAGTATATCTTGTACTCCAAAAACTCAATATAAAATAATATTCATGCTTTCCCTATAATTATTGTTTAGGTAATTAATCAATATTGTTCGACTAATTCATTATATATGCCAGACCTCTTCAGATTGTTGAGCGGTCACATCAAAGACACGTGAGTGGTCAGTAACCCAAAGCATCTACTTCCATACCCAAAGCAAGCACTATGGTGCATGCATGCAGAGACTATTTGAAAATACGTGCGTAATTAATGTTCAGCTTATTCAGTCTTGTAATTAACCTGTGCGACACACCATTGATCCCGGGAATAGTAATTTTAATATTTTACTGAAAACAAATTGAAAACAAAATCTTGTATAACAGGATCCCTTTAAAACAAACGTCAAATAACGGTCGTGTTCTTTCATATCAGGGACTTTGCTAACCTTGTAAATTGTTTCTTTGATCGTTTGTTTAATTTTGTGTTGGGTTGTTTGTTTGTTTGTTTGTTTGTCTGTTTTCGTGTTTGTTGTTTTGTTTTGATTGAGCAAACCGAAACTGAGTTTTGGATACCAGTTCCTCGCAAGGTGTGATCATGTCTGACGGAAATATTTCTCAAACTAAAGCGACTGCACTTTATAAACTCCCGGGTTGGGAATTGAGCCGGATTCCGGGTCCGGGGGGGGGGGGGGGGGGGGGGGGTCCATTTCCAGGTCAGGCTGACCCGGAAACTGGTTCTAAAATGGCATTTAAAATCAGATTCTGCGTCATTCTGACCCACTTCTATAGGTCACTTTGACACAGATACACATACTCAGATTTCATTGGAAAATGTAGCTTATCAAAGATTAAAACGACAACACCGTAGTATTCTATACAAAAGGCATATAGTGAGATTATTCATTCATTGGAAAAATCAGTTAGTCGTTTTATTAAGGATAAAAATCACATAATGAATTGTCTGTTGACATGACGTGTAGGGTGGGAGCCTATACACTGCTGATCGTATTTCATATCAGAACATTGGCACACCATGCAAAATGTATTCTATCGTTCTGTTAGGGTCCCCATATGTCAGTCTCATGCAATAGTTCAATTAGTTGGAGACTAATTTGAAGACTGACGTATATATAATTTGTCATCTGGAATCAGCCAAGAGTGTGTTAATGACTAATTAATGCCAGCAATTATAGTAGTAACCCTTCAACATTAATGGGGTATATAAGATAGGCCGTGCCTATAGTACTGTAAATACAAGAGTATTTGCTGCACTGCAAAAATCATTGACGCAGCCTACAATTTGATTGATTTATCCGTGAACTAATGCTATGCGGATCACGTGGTGAGTGTGTATGTTGTCGGTCGGTGACTCTTGACAATAAAGTGCTGGTCTTGGACCCGCGTGGTTGTCATAAATTTCATTCGGTCGAGTAAAGGGCTTCTGGCTCGCAGGTCTGGTCGTCCAACGGCTCCGTCTTACGGTCAGTGACGAACAGCACGACCGGTTGAATAATGGCTGATTACACCGGAGACAATGTGACAGAATGGAACTTCGCTGATGGAGATTTCACCATCACACAACAACGAGGTATCGCCGAGAAAGTCATCGCGGCGATATTGTTGATCGTGATCATTGTTCTTTCGGTGGTGGGGAACATCGCCGTCATCATCGCGGTGATGAGGACGCCCCGCTTACGGGAGAAAACATCCAATATATTTTTGATAAACTTGAGTCTGACCGATCTCATGAATGCAACATTGGTGATGCCCAGTACGGTGTTCTCCCTTATTGCCGATAAGTGGCTGTTCGGTGCGTTCTTGTGTTACGCACAGTGTGCTTTTAACTATTGGTTCATCATCGTTTCAATGTTAACACTCGCTATGATAAGTATTGATGGCTACTACGCAGTAGTTCGCCCACTGCACTACATGAACATCGTCACCCCAACACTTACCAAAGTGGCAGTTTCGTATGCCTGGCTTCAGGGTTTTGCTTTTGCTCTAATACCGGTCATCTACAACTGGGTCGTCTTTGACTACTGGGAAGTGGTTTGCGCTATAAACTGGGACGTTTACAGCCAAGAGGGCGCGTTAACTTACGTCATATCAGCTTTCATATTCTGTTTCCTTATTCCCGCCATAGTCATGACACTTTGCTACACCAAAATCTGCCGTGTTGCGAAGGAGAAGTCAGCGGGGCCCGAAATTGCTGCCAGCGGACTAAAGGGCCGGCGGAAAAATAAGAAGGCGATCAACGAGAGGAGGGTCATCCAGAGTTTAGCTCTGGTGGTGGCCGTCTTCTTCCTCTGTATGACCCCATTCTGCGTCACCAAACTCATCAAAATCTTCAAGAGTACGAGCTTCCTACCACCTTACCTATATCTGATCGCCTCATGGTTTGAGTACCTCGCAAGTGCCACCAACCCTTTTATCTACGCCATATTTCGGCGGGACTTTCGCCGCGCCTTCAAACACCTGTTCTGCCGTAGCCGAATATTTCCCGGCCGGAACCAGTCGTCCTCCCCAAACGGAACGCTGAGTATTTCCGAGTTGAGACGAAGAAGGGTGAGCAATTCTGTCATTAACAACCCCCGTCATTTGGCAAACGGAAACGGTATCACTAGAGTTGAGAGCAGAGCGCCCTTGAGTCGGCAGGAAACAGGGCCGCCCGGATGCTCCATTCCAGAAAACATTCACACCAACAATGACGTGGTATGACAACGAGGGTTCCGTAGCTTCAGACTAATCCAATTCGGAACAAAATTTACTCCTGTTTCTGCATCGATTAAAAGAAGATAGTAATCCGACTCACGGGATGTTAGGGGCACTTTCGTGACAGTCCAAAATGTCACGTTCCTTATTTTTTACACCAGTGATTGTGCAATCTGTACCCATGGCTGTCTGTCACGCTTGATCATGTCCGAAAGTACACTACATAAATAGATTTTACTGATTTTTATTTTACAAAATAGGTACGTGTCAGCGGGAATTTGGTTACATTGAACTATTAAAATTACAGATTAATAAAATAGTTCACTTTGATATAAAAGCCAGTCATAACTCATGTCGACGTTGCACATGCAGCTGTGCTTTAAAATAAATCCCTTGACTTCACAGAACATTGAAAGGCTTTGAAACGGTTTGACACTTGCCTCTCTGGAACTTTTTCTGACACCCACGTCATGGAATATGGTTCCCTCAAGGATCTATACTTGGACCATTTAGGATACAGCGCTTATTGGAACTAACCGCATACTTGCAAACGGCCTCATATTCCAATGACACGCAACTTTGTTTTGATCTGAGAGAGGACGGTGCCTGCAAGCTATATAGCTCTTCACAAATTGCAACCTTGTCACAGACAAATCAATCAATGGATGTCAGCTAACGAGCTGCAACAAGCGGAGTTTTTCGTCGCAGCTTCTGCGTGTTAAATGGAGCCTCTTCTCTTTCCAATGTTACTTTCACTCTTGGAAAAGTTACGATTACACCAGCTAAATCAACCTGGGCCCACTTTCATAGGCGTAAGCACAAAAAGTAGCTTAACAGAATAAGGTTATCGGCCAAAATACAATGTCACATGCACCATCCTTGACTGGTATCCTGCTTTTATTATTCTTAAACACAAAGTTGTTAAGCCAAATTAATAACCTCTATAAAATGGGCCCTGGTTGTTGTATTCAAAACTCCGATGCGATGAACATGAATGACCTAGTTTCTTCAACTATTAATGTGTCAGTTTTGCAGTTTTCATCATCTGGATTTATCAAGCATTTGTAGTTTCATGAACTAAGAGACACGCAAATTGGTTCTCCAGTCGCTACACTCTCATTGAGTTTCCGGTCAGAATTGACCCGGATCCAGGTCACGTGGGCTGGGTCAGTGTGACCCGGAAGCTGTGTCATTAATGACCTAGGAATGGGAGTTAAAATTCAATTTGTTTTAACCACTTTCGGGTCAGCCTGACCATGAAATGGATCAGGCCCCCTGGGACCTGGAATCCAGGTGAACTCTGACCCCGGAGTAGTTGCATTGTAATCTTTAATTTCTGGTTGTGAAGCCAAGGATTCAAAGAGTAAAGTAACTGAATAGACCTTATGCATTGACGTCACCAAGCCGCCATCTTAGAGGTAAACTGATGATGAAACAATGGAAACGCGCTGATTTGTACGCGCGGCGCACAGGACTGGCCAATGAGCATCTTCCTTTTGACCTCTAGGTGAGGGCGCCTTACTCAAATGACGTCATATGCATAAGGTCTATTGCTATCCTATAACCAATAACCCAAATTGAAGAGAAGACAAGGAAGGGAGTTTCAGTTTTAGATGTTTGAGGAAAACCCCAGTGAGTAATTCCAGGAAAAAAAACACCGATCAGTTTGTGACTGAAAACCCAATCCACATATCGTGCCCCGGTAGGATTCGAACCGGGCCCTACAATTAGAAGGTGAGGAACGAAACCACTACGCCAACCCGAACGCCACCCAATCTTCTCCAGGATTGACGACTACGGGAATCCGTTGCTGGTAACTTCATCTCGTCTGCAACTGCTACAAAACAGGGCCGCCAGTTTCTTTAAATGTTGGTCGTGACCATCCGAGCGCTCCTTTGAATAGGCATACCTCGCCTTCATTGGCTACTAAAAACCGAACACGCATTAATTTCAAGTTTCTTGTCATTGTTTACGAATGTATAAACTCTGTTGCACCTCTTTTTCAACACATTATCTAGTATGTTTCTCCTTCATGGTCTATGCCACCAGCTCATCATTTTGATATCGCGTCTTTATAACACCGAAACTTAGAAACTATAAGGTACGAACTTCAGACTCGCATCCTGAAGCCTTTGCCCGTCGGCTCAGGAATTCCTTTAGTCACATTTGGGAAGTCAACACACTCCAGCTCTTCAACAATAGACGCAAACTCATTTATTTATGCACTGTGAAAACTGGGGTGTTACAAATTGAAACCGTGGGTGATGTCACATTGTAGATACCGAAAAGAGAGTCTACATCCTTGGGTGTTAATTAAAATATTACTATTTTCTGCCAACACAATTACATTGTATTAATTTTGATTCTCTCTTGAGTATTTATAATGTGAGAACACCCATGGTGTCAATTTTAACACCCTAGTTTTTGCAGTGTTTAATAATGCCATTTATGCATTTGTTATAACAGTTTTGTATTGTCGTGTTCCCTTAAAGGAGGACGTCGCAAAATTGTGTTTCGAAAACAGAGCGAGATAGTTTGATCGTTTTTGTTACCATTCGAAGTTGTGTTATGGGATGGTTAAGTTCTGCATGCTGGAAAACGTTGTGTTTGGGGTAATTCTCGGCACTAAAAATGTAACAGTTATGCTATACTATTATTGTCAGCAGTCAGTTTACGGCCTTCTGTTATTGAACAAAAAGGTACTTTGTGTTCCTGTGGAAGAAGGGCGTAGAGCCTTTCGTATTTCTTTCAGGCACACTACGGTATATGTACCAATGCATTAATGTCTGTAATGGTCAGCTTCGTAAAGCACTGCAATCACTGTCGCTATAAAAATGCCTGTATGTATTTACGTATGAATGTGAAAGGGTAAATCAAAAATGTGTATTAAAAACCATCGGTTGTTTGGAAGGCAAAGAAACGTACCTTTAAACAGTGCGAACATATTTTTGGCTAGATCACTAAAAAATAAGATCAAAACGCAATACTGTTAAAAATGGTTCTTACTCATGCATCCAATGAAATAAGCCTTGAGCCTAAACAACATCAACAACAACAATGAGAAACAAAGCAGTACTTAATTGTTTGTGCCCATTAAAACAACAAGTTGAGTTGTAGGATATTGGGTAATTTGTGCAAGTCTAACCCACTGTCGTGGCGTAGCCAAATGCCCCCATCATGGCGGCCTCCGTGGTAAAGTAGGCCTACCGTCTGATAAACTTTGACCCATTGCACTGGCCGCCATCGCTGAGGTCAAACAATGGAAATGTGTACGCATTTTATACGCGCCGCGCACAAGTTTCAGCCAATAGGTCTTCCTTTGACCTCAGTGAGGGCGCTGTTTGGGCTTTGGACGTCACATCAAAAGGGGTCTATACATGATAGTGTCTCACTGTGTGATTTAAAGGCACTGGACACGTTTTGTCAAAGACCAGTATTCTCACTTGGTGTATCCCAACATATGCATAAAATAACAAACCTGTGAAAATTTGGGCTCAGATGCCTGAAAAAGGCTTCAGGCCTGAAGTCTTTTTCAGATTCAAATGTTTTAGTGAGAAATTACCTCTTTCTCAAAACTACTTTACTTCAGAGGGAGTTGTTTCTCAAAATGTTTTATACTATCAACAGCTCTCCGTTGCTCGTTACCAAGTAAGTTTTCATGCTAGTATATATTTTGAGTAATTACCAAACGTGTCCAGTCCCTTTAAGGTTAGTGTTTACATCCATGTGTTTCCATCAGACAAAACAAGAATAACTCATTGGAATAAATAAAACAACACACCAGTAAAGCATATACGCACTAACTTGGTATCATTTTATCAGACTTTTTTTTCATAATATTTTTTTTTTTCGACCGACCTTCAAATTGGGAAAGAATACAGGAACCATGCAATTATAAAGTGACGTCATTCAATATGATTCAATTCACACTTCCCGACCTGCTGAGCCTACTGCTGATGTATACTGCTAATCCCAACAAATGTTTAGTTGAATCATGATGTAAATATAGCACCATTTAGCTTTAAAGCGGTAAACATAGTTGGCCCAAAAATTTGAGTAGTATAAAACTTTAAAAGCTTTCGTTGCCTGCCTTTTACGGGCGTCAATTACAGCAACAATCAACCACTGCCACCACGTCCCTAAGGCAGTGAATACTTTTGGTAATTGTCAGAGAGACCAGTATTCTCACTTAGTGTATCCCAACACATGCATGTGCATAAATTAACAAGCCAGTGAAAATTTAGGCTCATATCGAAGCTGCAATAAACAAATAATTAAAGACAAAAACACCCTTGTTGCATAGATTTGTGTGCTTTCCGATGCCTGAGAAAAGGCTTCATGCCTAAAGCCTTTCTCAGATTCAAATTTTGGTTGAAAAATCACCTCTTTCTCGAAAATAACATTACTTCAAAGGGGGTCGCTTCAAAAAATGTTTGTTGTGTATATTTTTTATATTTATGTGCAAACTGAGGTAACCATTTTCATGCTGGCATGATGAATAGATAATTGAAATTGAAATTGAAATTGATGTTATTATCAACAGCCCTCCACAGTGCTTTTTATCAGAATATAAGTTGTTATGGTCATTAAGTTTTGGAATAATACAAAAGGGACCGTCCCTTTAAGTTTAATTTCTTGAATAATGTACTCTGCTCGCCCTACGGTTATTACCGAATGCAATTTGCAGTTTCAAAAGGAATCCGATGCCAATTAAGTATATTAAGAGTTATTTTTTATGATTAACTGTTCAATTTGAGTATAATTGATTCAGTCGCTCCGGGAGATCGTGTAATGCGAGTTTACCAGCAGCGAGTGGCTGAGGGTCTGCAGAAACTGCAGTACGAGTACATTAATGTAAATGTCATTTCACAGAATATGTGCACATAATTCACATGGTATAAAGATAGTAATGGTGGGGGAAATAGTAATGGTAGGGGAACTTTCCTTGGAAAAACTTGTGTTTGAAATTATACACTTTTTTAGAAATGAGTATTAAAAAGAATTAGTTTTGATCTCGCGAACCAAAACTACGATGTTTTAAAATAATTATTGTGTTATTTTTACCTGTGACTCCCAATGACTGATTGAGCTGAAATTTTCGAAAGGGTTTGCTAATTGTAAAAATTTGGGTCACGTACAGTGCGGATACTGGTCTTTGACAATACTATTATTAATGTTGTTCTTTAAAGGGATATACGTCACTAAGTTTTTAAATTATTTCCTATCTTCTAGTTTTTGATGACCACAGACCTCATTAAAATAAGGTGGTCACATTTTGTGTAAATCTAACGAAGAAAGCAGTGTGTGTCTCGTCCAGTGTATGTCACTGGTGTCTGTGTCTCGTTCTGTTTGCTGGTTGCAATGATACAGTCGTGGCCGGCAATCGAAAAAAGAGCCCGCATTTTTGGTAGTCATTAATAATACTATAATAGTGGCTTCTTATAATTATATCCGTCACTCAGTGACGCTCAATGTGCATCAAGGCGCATCAACAGTCTGGAGCAAGTTCGGGTGCTATTCCTTTAGTCAATTTGCCATTTAAATCACGCAGCCAATCAAACCAGGAGCACCGGGGCGAACTGCCTTTCTTTTCGATAAGTGCACTGGATCTTTGTCTTGCTTAATAAGGACACAAGACAGTGTCACGACCGGGACTCGAACCCAAACTCTAGAGACACCAGAGCTTGAATCCGGTTCTCTTATCCGCTCAGCCACGACACTCCATGAACATTAACTCGACTTTGATGTAGCTACTCCGACATACTACGGTAGGGTGGTGGGATTGTGCTTTTGATGAGACAAGCATGGAGTTTGGGACACAGTCAGAGATGATCATGAGAAAGCCATTTGGCTATAGACGATGTGACCTCTGACGTCATTGAAAATCATAACATGATGCGCGCGCATGTCGCCGGGCAAAACCTTTGTGTGCTTGACAGCCAGCTAGAAAGTACACGCAATATTACCATGACTACGCGTCTTTTTGCCCGGCGGAACATGACTTGGACAACAGACTTGTCAACAAAGGGCGGTTTGAATGTAAACAGATGCCACATCGTCTATAGGGCCATCGCAGATTGGCATTTGAAAAAAATATTGTTGGAATTACATGCACTGGCAGCCATTTTGAAAACTGTGAAAAATGCTTGTTACGTATATTTTGTTTTCAAAAGGTAAATCTGCGTTGGCCCTACATAGCCATGGCTTTCTCATGAGATACTCTAACTATGTGCTAAATTCTATGCTTGTATCATCAAAGGCACAACTCTCCCAAATATTTACATAATCTGCATAATCTGCATAATTAACGGAAATGTTTCTCCAGAGGATCGGTGCTAGTATGACTTTTCATAATCAGTAAAGCTTACAGATAGAAATGTTTTCAACAATCACCAATCACTGTACTTGCTTTAAAAGCACGAGATCCGGTCCTCTAAAATGCAATTAGTAGAGTATAGTTCCTCATCAATCATGGCCGAGTCAAAGAGTAAACCGATGAAGTCCTCAGCAGCAATGGGTTGTTGGGAGTGATTTTTTCATCAAGTTTATGAAAGTGCATCAACGCATAAACTAAACAAGAAAGGTAAACACGCTCCACGTGTGTTAAAATTAAACGAGCTAGAACGCAAAATTCATTTATTATAGTGTAAAGCAAAGACACGACTTGTGAGGCATGAAATACAACCTAGTTTCGGTTGAATTTGGTTTTCTTTTCTTCACACAGCACGTGCTCAATAGACGATGTGACCTCTGACGTCATTTGAAAATCATAACATGATGCGCGCGCATGTCGCCGGGCAAAACCTTTGTGTACTTGACAGCCAGCTAGAAAGTATACTGCAATATTACCATGACTACGCGTCTTTTTGCCCGGCGGAACATGACTTGGACAACAGACTTGTCAACAGAGGGCGGTTTGAATGTAAACAGAGGTCACATCGTCTATAGAAAACCGCAATAGAAAACTGTAAACGAGTGCAGAGGAATTGTGAGGTGTGATTCAATTCTTGTGACAAATCAACACATTTCTTTCTACGTCTACTCTTTGATCGTATACCATTGAATAATTATTTCAACGAATTATTTACTTATTCCTGAGTGTCGCTTGTGGCTTCCATTTCCCTTTTTTAATTCACTGAATGGTTTTCCTTCTTTTTAGTTGAAGGCTCAAATAATGGGTCTGACACATCTATGATGACAGTTTTTTAAACTTTTGTCTTGACCCGGGCAATTTTTAAAATGTATAGGCCTATTTTATGTACTTTTGTCCGAAGATTTAAAATAAATAAATAAATAAAAAAAGGTAATATTTGTTGCTTTCCGAAAACATAATCAGCGGAAAGTCTCATTGTCCAAAACAAATTATTGATAAATAGAACAGATATGCTGTCAGTATTTCACTGGTCAATATCATGTTGTTTTATAAGAACGGTAAAAAATTAGTAGGCCTAAGCATTTTTTTGGTTTAGAGGGCCGTCCATCTTTCAACAGAGTTTGTATTGCGAAGTTTCATTGGTCCACTAGACAGTTTGAATTTGGCTAACGGCTGCGGCTAGACCATCGTTTCTACCATAGAGCAAGGACCCATATTATTGTCCAGCATATTGTTACGTACAAAGCTAACGTCCGTAGTCACGCAGCTACTTGTGCACCAGACTATTAGACGATGCCCATATCAACCAGAGACTAGTGTTAAATAATTGCTCAATATTAACACGCACAAAAATATATAAATAAATATTCAACAGATATTTTGAAATCTCTGAGCTTCTTGAAGTCAAATTTTCCATCAACTGAACTTCGTTTTTCTTTTCATTGTTTGGTTGTTTTTTGTGGGGGTTTTTGGGGGGTAGGTTTTAGCTGTTGAATTTTTGAGCTATGCCCGTCCAAAATGAAAACCACTGACCGAGTCAACTGGCCAGACTTTATCTTTGAAAGGTATGCTTAAAAGGAGTTTATACTTTTGGTAAAATGTCAAAGACCAGTATCCTCACTTGGTGTATCCCAACATATACAGGAAACAACAAACCTGTGAAAGTTTAAGCTCAATCGGTCATTGCAATCACCAGAAAAAAGTGGGGAAAAACCTTAAGTGTTTTCACTGTTTTCAAACATCGAGTTTTTGACTTATTGAGATCAAAACTAATTGTTTTACTCATTTCTCAAAAACTATAGCATTTTAAGCATTTCAAAGGGAGTTTCCCATCATAACCATCTTTATACCATGTAAGTTATGTGTGAATCTGTGAACATTTATATTTTTACTCTTACCAATGTTACAAACACCCTTTAATGTGAGTAACATACGATTTTTCCACGAGAACTAATGATATCCGAAATGCTCCGAGTTGATAGAGACTACACTGGGAACAATATTGAACCGTTTTGAAAAATAAAAAATTAAATAAAAGCCATGACCTTTAAATCCGCGATTTGCAAAGTTTACAAATTATTCACGAGGCATGGCTTGTACATCAGCTTTATTTCTAACCTTCACACTCTCATTCAAAGAAATACAAATAACCCATAGAAATAGAACCCGGAGAACGCTGAGCTCGACCGAACTCTGTGTCGTCTGTGTATGGCAAAATGATCATCACGTGACACGCGTGTATGGCAAAATGGCAACGCACATAGACCGTTTCTACGTGTTTTCATTGGTCAATGTTCATGACGTCTACTGTATGGCAAAATATTATCACTGGCTTATCACTGACCAGCCTCGCTACCATGGGCAGCGCGCCGTAACACCCGGCGTACGTCTCTAGCCATACACGCGTTTAAAAAAAATGGCGTACGCGCGTCCATAAAAATGGTCTCACAACGAAATCGCACGCACAATGACACACTCAGCGTTCTCCGGGTTCTATTTCTATGAAATAACCGAGATAGCGCCCTCTGTCGTTAAATCTTGCAGACCATGTAACCTGTGATTGTGACAGACTTCCTACGGGCACGATTTGTACACTAGCCCAAGGGAAGACAACTTTAATCTTTTCCAGCTTTTTATGTTTTCATCCTAATTTGATATTTAGACAGGGGCACATCTCAAAAACGTGTTCGTCGTTTATTTTGTACAGCTTAGCTACCTGGGGAGTATGCAGCCAGCTGCCAAATATATCGCACCAAGCTAAAACACAAAAACAATCCTAGCCTGAGCATCTGACGCCACACTTCGAGGCTCGTGAATACCCGGCAGCCTGTCCGGATGTTGCCAGATATACCTTTGACCTCGCATTCATTTCACACGGAGATTCGCAGTGAATAAAGAGTGCGTTCGATTAGCTTCCCCGGGTCGACCCCGGTGTGCTCATCCTGGTGAGCACTTGACAAGAGCTAATCGAACGCACCAGGGGGAGACGCGGGGTCGACCCGGGGAAGCTAATCGAACGCACCCTATACAACAGTGCACTATGTAAACATTAAAACATTATGCATACGCTACATGCAGACGACCGAAGGTGCAAGCTGTCAAATTTACATCACCTCGGACCAATCATAACACAGATATGGAAAGCTTACGTCACTGCACGTTTATCCAATGAAATCATTGTATCCAATGAAATCATTGTATCCAATGAAATCATTGGGCCTGTAAAACCAGTGCCTGTCTCTATCCTTGTGGGTAAAGATAGGAGAAGAGAAGCAAATTGCTTTGCTCACGAACACAAGTGTCACGACCGGGATTCGAACCCACACCCTGATGACTGCCCAAAATCAGTCCGATGAACTATAAACACATGAGATGCAATCGTGAGAGGGCGTACGTCATTTTGATAATGCTATTTTTTAGATGATAGACAAGATAAGCACATCTGTTTTAATTGATCTCGCACATTCGGGCTTAAGTATTGCCTTTGGCATGTTTTTTATGTCATTGTGATAATGCTAATTTTAGATGATTAGACAAGTTATTAAGCACATCTGTTTCAATTGATCTCGCACTTCGGGCTAGATTATTGCCTTTGGCGTAAGTCATTGTGATAATGCTCATTTTATATGACTAGACAAGAGCACATCTGTTTTAATTGATCTCGCACTTCGGCCTAGATTATTGCCTTTTCTATGTGAAATCAGTCTACTGAAGATACTTATTTTTGTGTAATCTAATCTCCAATTTAAATAGAATACATGGTCCGCAAGTAAATTGATAAAAAAGTCGCTGCGCCAGCAAAACAGAATCACTTTTTCCAAGGTTCAGCTAGACCCAGGTCACGATTATAGCACAAAATGGATGCGACAGGACTTGCATTTTTGTTCCTGACAGGTATTGCAAGTGTTGCAGCCACCGTCGAAGTGAAAGTAGGGATGCTGCACCAACCAGGTAACTTCCAGTTATTTATATCTGATAAGTTCTTGTACCCTGCCGCCGAAATTGCCATTGAAGCCATTGCTGAACGCATCCGCGATGGCAACTACAGTAACTTCACCATGACTTTCGAAAACCGAAATGCCTCTTTGCGTACTGCTGGGGCTGTCGCTGCTTCGCTGCACTACCAAGACGATGTGGATGCCTTCATCGGACCCCCCAATAGCTACGACACAGAGACCGTAGCTGACATGGCTGCAGTGTGGAACCTCCCGATTCTAACTGGAGTGTCCACCTCGACGCTTCTTGAGGATAAGACGAGATTTCGGACCCTCACGCGAACCGCTCCGAGTACGAGTTTGCTGGTCGGCTTTTTCGAGGCACTATTTGAGAGCAAAGGTTGGAAGAAGTGCGCGATAGTGCGTGGTTTCAGCGTGAACGATAGCTTGTACTACTCCCACGTTATTCCCTCTGCGATCATCAATACATTGGAAGCCAACGGGACAGTGGTGATTGAGATTGTCGCCAACGAGTATAAGACTTGGGATGAGGCTCTTCAACAGGCTGCGTCAGAGGCTGAAGGTAAAGTTTTCTTTTGAATTAAAACCCCAACTCAATGAGTTTTCGGGCTATGGGGCCCCCCTTGTATTACTGCTCCAACCAATGTTAACGCTACTTGTCGTGAGATTACACACCCAAACCATCAACCCGTTGAAACCGTTGACTTTAATATAACAAAAGGGATCCTGGTGCTGAAAACGTTTCCACTTTAGAGCAAGGACCCATCCAGCTAACACAATATGTTGTTACAAGCACAATGCTGTGATAAGGTTGCAATTTCGTGGATGAGAATGAGATGACAACGTTTTGACTACGTTGCATGAACGTCAATCTTAACATCATCCAATGTTGTACCTTAGCTAAAATAACATTGGTAATTAATGGAACGCTACCAAAAAGTGTTATACGTAACGTTTTCACTTCATTGTATTTTGGTACTAAAAAAAAAATGTGACCTGTGACATCACATGTTTACAAAAAAGAGCCACAGAGCCTAGACTTCCTGCAGGCACAGTTTGTACACAGCTCAATGGAAGAAAACAATAAATCTTATGTTTTATGGAGATTGCACTGTCTGATTTTTCTCAACTTTTTATATAAAGAAAGGGGGGACATCTCAAAAGGTGTACAGCTGTTACTTTTGTAACTCTTGAATTGATGTGCAAATGATGACACAAAATGTAAATTTTCCCATGTGACCAGTTATAATAATTATGCATTAAACGTATAAGGTCTCTCTTTTTGTAAACAAATGTAACATTGGTCTAAATTAAAGTATAGTACTTTAAGTTTAGGCAACAACGTTGTGGGAAAAGTTATATATTTCTGGTCTCATTAAAACGTAATAGGCTAACGAGCACTTTGTCTGCACGTTGACTTTTGGGTGTTTATTCAAACGTAATATTTAAATTGTGGCGGTCACAATGCCTTTACGTTGTATTTTGGCAACATTAGAACGTTTTTTCGTTGGTTTGTGGAATATATTTTACTTTCATTTCATGGCTAAATATCACATTCCCAACAATGATATAATTCGTATATTCATAAACTACGTTAAAAACAAAAGTATTTGGAGAAACAGAATTGCGCACACATTATAAAACTCAACAATGGTACGGACCAATTTGGTACCGACAGTTTGAATACCCGCCAGACTTGCACAGTCTGTGGTTGGGACCATTGGTCTCTACTGTAGAGATGAATGGTCGGGACCAACTTGGTCCCGGAAAGTTCTAACACACACGAGACTTGCACATTGGAAATTGTAATTTGGATCTTGTTCGTTCCCCGTTTGCAGTGGTCTTCCTGAGCACCACTCCAGTGGCCGACGTCATGGTTCGAGCTCACCGTCTCGGGCTCACCGGCGGATCGCACACTTTTCTGTACTGGTATCCTTATGGCTTCTCGGGATGGAACACAAGCTCTCAGGTAATTTTAAGGAATTAATTGTAAGTATCGTGCTCCCTTTTTGATGTCACACCACCATGGCAATTATGGGGGAAAATACTTTGAAATGGGGTCCTAGATCGGTTTTTGTCAACGTTTAATGTTGATTTATAGGTAAAATTATCAAGGAGGACAGTGTGTATAACTACACCCGTATTGTTCCACCTGTGCATGCGATCTTTGAATGCATTGGAAGCCTACGAGATAGGTACGGAAATTGTGTATCGAAAAGTGCTAGGAGGAAACTGGTAGGCCTATGGCAATTTTTTTTTTAATGACAAGCGCGTAATTTTTTTCTTTTATTTAGTTATGTTTGTATTTTGTACAATTGTCTGGCGGCCGCCACTTAATTATAAAACAGACTGAATCAAATCCAGATTATGCATGAGAATACAAGGTGTTAGCTCAAAATAATTGGTAGGCCTAGATATTTTCAGTGCCATATGGTGCTTTCATTCCCTCCAGCTGGCCGGGCTTTTAATACAATTCCATTAAACTGGACAAACAATTCGGAAAGTTTGTAATTTTGAAATGGGGAAAAACTCTCTCTAAAACCTAATTTCCAAAATGTAACGCTAAATGAATTTCCGATTAAAAAGTCCAAAACTCTCCCGTAAAGCCAAAATTTCATGGAAATATTTTTAGGTTGTACATTTCCAAACTAATATAGGTAACTTTTTAACGACTTTCATAATGATTGTGGTTTATTAATTGAACTGTTTTTGGGTTTTTTTCAGTTGGACAACCTTGATGCTGAGTCGATTGAAGCACTGAGGGCGCTGTTGGTGATGCGTACCCTGGTTCCAGACACCGTTGATTATCACGAGTTCCATGCTAAGATGCGAGCTAAGCAACAGGCGATGTTCGGCGACCACAAGACCGAGGTTACTATGCTTGAACCATTCCAGCGCAATTTGTCCGAACTGCTCCGGGCCTAAATAAAATGCGGCTATGGCATTAGACTAATAAACTAGGCTTCTTAAGATTTGCTTAAACTCAAACTTCTTTAATTCTACTTGACTTGACGAAAATTGAAAGATGAATTCTGACTATAACGGGATGATTTTTTCCCCCAACAGGAGTGTTGGTACTCTGCCACGTGGCACGATGCGTTTCTGGTCTACGCTGATGTTATTAACGACGTTGTTGCCGAAGGTGGTAACGTTCGGGATGGCGAGGCAATTACAAATAGAATGCGGAACCGGACATTTCAAGGTATACAAATAGTGGCTATGTGTGATTCTTTCTAAAAATCCGGGTTATCATGATTTAGACAGAGAGGGGGCAGATTTCTTTTAATTTTTTAAGCACAAGTTCACACGCTTTACTAGTTCAGATGTTCAGTTTGCGGTACTATTTGGAATGTTTGTTTGTTCTTATCTTTAGCTTTTGCCTGCCTCTATTGGATGTACGTGTTTGTTGGCTTGTTTGTTTATTTTGTTCTGGTAAATTGACATTTGTAGTTTTTTTTAATACTGTCCTTGTGTCCCGGTTTAATCTCGACTTGTCTGTTTTTTTTTGTTTTTTTTGACAGGTGTGACTGGACCCATACGGATCAATGGTAATGGCGATAGGTACGGGCGATGTGAAATATTGAGTCTGATGGACTTGAAAACCGGGGAATTTGGGGTAAGAATGTTTCCTTTTCAATTTAGCCCTGTCACAAGTTTTGTATTTCATTGTTTTTCCCATTTGCAAAACCCACAGCAAGTTAAACGTAATTGACACCCTAGACTGGATCAATCTGCATAGAGCAGAGATGAGCGAGCGACACCCATCAACGTTGGTTGTGTGACGAAAATGCCCCCAAATAGAGGTTATTTTCGTCAATATTAACCTTCAAGTACTCTCTTTAAGATTGATAACTTTTACAGGAGAAATTTTCAATGAGCATTTTCTTATGTTTATGTATAAACTAACACACAAGTGTGTGTGTGACTGTAACGTTGTGATTCATGTATGCATGCATTTCTTTGACTTCTTATTTTGTTAATCTATTCTTAGTCAGTACATTAATTACAAAATAGTTTTCTTAGATGCCCCAGATTTAGTCATTTGTTTTGTCAGTCTTACCTTATAATTAATTCCTGGTAGTTCTTATTATTTCCAGAGGCACTTTCAGTAATTTTCAGAGTCTTTATTCCACATTTACGATGTATAAATCCAAATTTATGTAGCTGTCATTATCACACGTGTGTGACACACAACACACACATGTATTAAAGTAAACACAGTTTGTATACAATCCAAGATGGCGTCTTCCGTTGTTTTAAACTTTGCTATGATTGGTCGAAAGCTGGTAATTAATTTTCTACTTGAGATTAGCCACAAAAACACATTTCTTTATGAGTGTAGATTTACATTATTTCATACTGAACAAGCTTTTATTGTTTTGGTGCACATTAGAATGAAACTTTTCCGGTAGTCAAATTAAGTAGAAAAATGATGCAGATTATCGTCTGCACAGAGTGTTCTGTAAGGCTCATTAATATTCATGATATGATGTCATACTACTTTTATCAATGAAAATGAGGTTTGTTTATATGCATTCTCGAACTTGATTAATGGAATTATTTAGAGGTTAGTTTTGTTTAATTAATTAATTCTGTTATTTAATGAAAAGGATAATTATCGGAGGATATTCTAGCTCTTTTATCAGAATCGAACTGTAGAGATATGTGATTCTGAGCTGTTTTGTAACAGTAGTGTGTAAACCAATTTTGCTCTCGCCGAAATTTAGGGGCGTGGCTTAACTACAATGCGTGAGAACTTTCTGTGCGTATTATGGCGCGCGGTTCAAAGAGTATACGCCTCTCTTAATATTCATGCATGACGTCATAATTCTTACTTAAAATGAGGCTATAGGCGCGCGTCCGCCACCACTTGCAGTGGCTGCGCCTATGGCCTCGTTTTGGGTTAGAATTGTGACGTACTCGAGCATAAATATTAAGAGAGGCGTATAAATAGGGCAGATTTCAGAGTGAAGATTCACCCTTGCCCTTGACCTTGACCAGATTATTCACTAGTGTACACTGTAAAAACGGCGTTTAGAATCTAAACACATTTCTAAACGCCTCGCTTGTACCCACTTTTTTCACACGTTTAGCCCTCAACATGTTTAGATTTTGCGTTTCTGTGACATGTTTACCCCGAGACACATTTAGCCTGTGATACGTTTAGATTGAATGTGTTTAGGGTTCATAGTGAGTGCTAAACATGTTTAGAATCCAACACGTTTCAGAGAATAAGCTTAATTTTTAAACACCTGAAGAAAAGAAAAGAGAAATGTTGCAACATTCGCCTGCCTGCTTACTGAAACATAACGCTCAAGCTACGCTCGGCATGAGAATCGATAAATCATCATCATCTCAACGGGTCATCGAGATGATTTTCATCGAGATGATTTGAGGAGCAATGATGCCATAATTTCAGTCATACTGAAAACGGTCATTTTGAAGTCTCAGAATCCGTTCCAATTATATACATTTTGGGCTTTACTTTCTACCCATGGTGTGAATATTTGAAGTGCTGGCCAATATGATACAACAAAAATTTGCTTCAATTGAATTACACACATTAAAGTGTAAACTACTGCGCAGGAAAGGCTGTTATACCTACAATGGTTTTGAATAAACACCGAGGTCTATATTTGTGCATATTTAATGAAACCCCGCCCATTTCATTCTAAACAAACTGATGAATTTAAACACATACAAAACATGTTTACAAGCAAACATGTTTAGAAATATGTTTGTAAGCTAAATTGGTATCCCTTTAACATGTCAAAAAGCTAAACGTGTTGCGATCAATGCAGGTTTGAACTGGTTTGAACATTCAAATACACCAGAATGTGTGTTCATCATTTTAGTACGTTTGCTACCTGAGCAATTTTACTTGCCATGAGGGGCTAAACGTGTGGAGCATTTTTGATACCTTTGTAAAGTTACGTATTAGGGCCTACCAAAATGCGAATTATTTTAAACCCTTTTAATTATGTGTTTATGCCATATAGCAAAAACGCTCTCCAAGGAAGGCCTATATGCCTACGTGGAAGCCTATCATGACTAGCTGCTTAGCTTTTTCATACCAATAGCAAACGTATTCAATTGATGTAAACACATTCTGGTGTATTCAAATGTTCAAACCAGTTCAAAACACGTTTAGCTTTTGACATGTTAAAGAGATAGCATTTAGCTTCAAACATATTTCTGAACGTGTTTGCGTGTAAACATGTTTTGATTGTGTTTAAATTCAAAACTTCACTTAAAACAAGCACAACAAATCTCAACACGTTTAGCTTTTTGACATGTTAAGGAGATATCCATTTAGCTTACAAACATATTTCTAAACATGTTTGCGTGTAAACATGTTTTGTATGTGTTTAAAATCAAAACTTCACTTAAAACAAGCATAACAAATCTCAACACGTTTAGCTTTTTGACATGTTAAGGAGATACCCATTTAGCTTTCAAGCATATTTCTAAACATGTTTGCGTGTAAACATGTTGTGTGTGTGTTTAAACGCTAAGCGCCGTTTTTACAGTGTATAGTTTCGTATTGCTGATCTCCAAATCCAAATAGTTCGTGGGATTGCTCCACCGAGCCTGGGAGGCATATAAATACAGGTATGTGGAGTTCTGTGTTTAAACTTTGAGAGAGGAAACAATGTGGATTTTTGTTGATAATTAAACTATTTATTCACCAATTTATTTGGCATTTTATGCGATGTGAATTGGGGGAGCTGTGGAGCCAGATAATTATTGAGGAGCTAGATAATTACTGAGGAGCTCTGGAGTTAGATTAAATAGTGGGGAGTTTCATTGTAACTTATTAGAGGAGCTGTGGAGCCAGATAAATATTGAGGAGCTCTGGAGTTAGATTAAATAGTGGGGAGTTTCATTGTAACTTATTAGAGGAGCTGTGGAGCCAGATAATTATTGGGGAGCTTTGAAGGAGCTGCAGAGCTAGATTAATATTTAAGGAGTTACGGTAGATTTTCTTGAGGAGCATTCTCTGGGAGCCACAAGAGTTCGTGGAGCTGAACTCTGGGGAGCCAGAAGGATTTAGTTGTAAAGTAGTTGTGCACTAGACTATTCAGGATAGAGAGATCTTGGAATAGGATTAGCCTAATTAATATTCTCCAGTCAAGTTCAGGTGTATATTGTAGGATAAACGAAGCCTAGTAAAAGTATCACTTGTAACTATAGTTTTTAGAGTTTAGAAGTGGATATTGTTGTAGCTGTAGAGCGCAGTATCACTTCGGTATTTTAGAGTAAAGTGGATATTGTAGGTTGGAACCTAGTATTACTTGTTTACTTTATAGTGGATTTGCAGGAAAAAGGGCCTGGCAATTTATTAAGGTTTATACGAGACTGGAGTATATTATTAGTAATAGTGTGAATTATTTCTGTCAGCATTTACTGAGATGTTTACCGAGAGCCTTGTACATTAAAGATTGTAAGTGCGTGTACCCATAACTGTGCAGTGCAGTGCTTTGAGGAGGTAGTTGTTTAAATAAAACCATTGTTACCACATTTTGGCTGAATTCAAACCAACGGTGTCTTTCCTAAGTTATTTCTCTTTCGAGTGATTCATTCTTAGAGTAGGATCTCCTTTCACCCGGTCATATATTTTGACAGCGAACCCTCGTCTACCAATTAGAGATACTAAACCGGTGAGGCGGAACTCCGGTGGTTTAGGCCTGTAAATTTTCCGCCTGGTGGCAGCGCTATCGAGGACGACCTGTGAGAGGACCCGGGTCGCCGCAAATTCCGCCACAGTTGTAATAAGGGCACACTAAGGTGGTGAACGTGATTACATCCTGATTTTGCCATAAATATTTAAGTGTTGCATTAGTCTAATTGCATCGGAAAAAACCCCATGAATGTTAGTAGTTTTCCCCCGCGTCCGCCATTTTGAATCACTTTGGTGCGGTTAACCATAATTCGAGATTTGTCACCGAATGTTTTTAATATTGTCGCTCGTTTGCCGTGCGTAAGTCAAATTAAGTTCACCACGGCAAAAGTGCGACGTTTACAGTGCAGCTAAAAGATCAGTTATGTCATTATTGCAATCGTCAGTTCATTTCTTTTTTTAAACCCACTTATAATTACCTCAAGGATATCGACGCCAAATTAAACCATAAACCATTTTATACTCATAATTACAAGTTTATTAATTGGGCTATGCCGTCATGAACAAAGCAGACCTGTCTTGCGTACGCACTTTCCATAATTATATATAGATGATGACGGGGATGGCGCGCGGGTGGAGTAACTGAGAGTGTGTTCATAGTTCCACACTAAACAAAATTGGGTGTTAAAGTTGACACCATAGGTGTTGTCACTAAGCCTGGGCGACTAGTGCGACTAGTGTCGAAGTTGCGACTATTGATTGATTAGTCGAGTCGCGAATACCGTTTTTCAACTACTCGATTAATCGCGCCGCCACGACTACTACAAAAATAGTCGCGACTACAAAATAGTCGCGACTACTTGCTTGGTGAACGAATTGTGTCGCTCACGACTATTCACGACAATATAATTTACTTCCGAAACATCAGTGACACAATCCTTCAATCATTTTAGCTTGAATTTTACTACATTGCGCCTGCGGCAAACAATAAACCGCAATGCATCATGGAAATTATTAGTGGAAAAAGTAGTCGCGACTAGTGTCGTTGTCGCGACTATTTGAGGCGCGACTAGTCGAGTAGTAAATTTCACTAGTCGCCCAGGCTTAGTTGTCACATAGATACTGTTTTTGTTGTTTTTTTAAAACATCATTTAGGGTGTTAAAATAACACTAATTTCTGCACATTGGTGTTATTATACCCCAAATTTGTTTTTTCTCTTGGATACAGTTATGACAATACCCATGGTGTCAAATTTAACATCCCTATGCAGTGCATGTAGGCTACAGCCAAAAGCCTGCTTTGATCGTGACGACTCAGCCAATTTAAGTATAGATTTTTGTTTTCATTATTACATTCCTGGCAGGTGGTTGGAACTTATGACGAGGCAACGGGTTATGTCAACATATCTATACACCACGTGCCATTGGCAGAGAGTTCAATAGATTACCCATAGCTGGGATGCTGCTGCTGCTAGTGTGCTGGGCGACCATGACAAGCAAAAACAACTCCTCCAAAAAAACGAAAGACAGTCCATAAAGACTAGCAGCTCGCTTTGTTTCCAACACCTATTGGGAAGGATTCTATAGAGTCACGGAGCTTCTTCAAACACTTCACTGGGGCTCGAGACCATTTAAAGGGAATAATATACATTTGGTATTTACTATTATCACTCTTAAAATTAATAGCAATAACAACTTTGGTTTCAAGTTCAGCAGCTTTTGATTGTGTAAAGCATTTTGAGAATAATTTCACTTCGAAGTAATGTAGTTATGGAAAAAGATATTAGGTTTTATGCCCCAAAATTTGAATCTTGTATACAAGGGAAAAACGACTGACCTGCCTCTACGAAGGGCAACTATAAAGACATCAACTACCAGCAGAGTTATACCAACCCCAAACCTGACAGATGTTGACGAAGACACCCATTTGAGGCTGGAACTCACAAGTTTATTCTAACTCCGACCCCCATTCGGCAAGTCTTGGTACTACTCAAACTGTAATTGTTCCTCAATTCATAGTTATCTGTGATTGTGCAAGTCAATAAAATCCGCTCAACCATAGCAATGAGTCTGCAAGCGTTTGGGCTTCCGCTGATTGGTCGAGATGTTGCTAGGTGGGGTTCAAAACCAAAACCTGGCGTTCCACGGTTTAAAAATTATATCTTCTATAAGGATCCGTGCATTATTTTCTCTCTATAGTGCATGCACCCTGACTGTTGAGCCAACACCCATTGACTAGAACTATAAACTTGGTAACAATCTTTGTAATTATAGGCTCTTTACAACATTTTAGAGTGTAATATTATGGTTTCATGGTTTTCAAACTTTTGTTAAATTTTAAATATTTTAATTAAACCAATTGTTAGTGACTCTAAAGGATAAAGGATGTTTACCTTTATTTTAACCTTTTCTTAGGGAAAGTAAAGTTGTTCAGAAACATTATTAAGTTTAAAGCAAATTTATTTCATCTAGGCCTAGTATTATTTCCACCCCAGTTTTAAACGGATTGTTTTTGTCTAAGACCTTTGTTTTGGTTTAATGGTTTTCAAACTAAAATTCAACGAGTTAATACTACTTTTACTAGTGATATCTTTGACATCTTAAAAAAACAAAAAATCAATCAATTTAACACCCGGGCTCATTCAGTTTCATTTCAGAATTCAACAAAGTCAAAAGGTAAACACTTTCATTGGTTTGAGCATTTACTGGTCAAATAAAATAATTCATATTAATATAGGCCCTAGGTCGCAAACATCCTTCAATTTCGCAAAGTTAAACACGATCAAGAGGCTGATCAACTCTTAAATTTCATCAATTATTGTAGGCCTAAGTAGGCATGAAGAAAAACACTAACTGAAGACTGGTGAAAATGTATAGTCTTGTATAGTTATGTTTATAAATTAATTATATAAACTGACTGAAACGAACCTGAATGAGAAGGCCGAAATCACGAAAACGAAAATTGACTGAAATAACTTAAAAGCCTATAGTAAAAAGAAAGTCCTGTTTGAATGAATAGGCCTAATAAAATAAATGTGTTAGTTTGAATGCGTGTTTGAATGAAGCCGATTCTAGGAAAACCTACTTGCCCTTCATTATCATTACCATTTGGGGGTTAGTTAAGGGGTAAATACATAATTTCAGGGCCTGATTGAACCATTCATTCGTGGATTGTTTTCTCTTTATACGTTGAGGGTGGGGCAACGGGGAAACGGTTGTAGGGGGATTCCGCCCCTCCCCCCCACTGGTTGTTCCATCACTGAAATAATGTTTACATTTTGTTACATTTTGGCCCAATGCTTTGAGAACTACCAGTTTGTGGTGCATATTTGGTGCCATGCTTTGAGAACTAACAGTTTGTGGTGCTTATTTGGTGCCATGCTTTGAGAACTAACAGTTTGTGGTGCTTATTTGGTGCCATGCTTTGAGAACTAACAGTTTGTTACACATCCCTCTACACATCCGTGACTCACCTTCGATCGTTTCATTCAAGACGCAGTTAAAAACATACCTCTTCAGACAACAGTGATAGCGCTTTGAAACGCCTGTATAAAGCGCTTTATAAATGTTTATTATTATTATTATTATTTTGTGGTGCTTATTTCGTGCCATGCTTTGAGAACTAACAGTTTGTGGTGTACTTTTGGTGTATGTACCACTATGGCTAAGATTGTGTGGTGTATGTTTGGTGTAGTCACTTCATTTGCATAAACGTGGTGCTCAATTGGTGTACACCAAATGTGCACCAAAACTACACCAAATGTTGGGGTGTACACCCCAATTCGGTGAGGGTAATCTAATCTAAAATGTTCAGACAAAACCTGTTATAATATTTTGTTTACTGAAATAATGCTTTAAAAATAAATTTTCTCATTGCATCCAGTTAATTTCATTACAATTCCTTTACTTACATAATATGGGCCTAATTGAAATCTTAGTGAAGGATATTTAACTCCACTAACTACACAATACAAGACGTTCCCGATTCCAAGACGTCAGAAGTAAAATTGTCCGCAAACGGGAGAGCAATTTTCCAAATTTGGGTTTGACATTTATAAAGACAGTAGTGGGTATGCTTTTGGGACTCCAAAAGTTATATTACCATAAAAACTTACTTGATAAAGAGCACTGGGGAGCTGTACCCTTAATCCAGGTTTTGACAGTAAATTCTACCATAAAGGCGCAGAACATTAGGTAGGGCCTTTAATCGACAATTTCGACTGGTTGCTGTATGTGCACACTATGGTGTTCCATATGTGCCACTCCTTCGTCGCCTTTTCAATTTTGTCCGTCGCCTTTTCAATTTTGTCCGTCGCCTTTTCAATTTTGTCCGCCGCCTTTTCAATTTTGTCCGTCGCCTTTTCAATTTTGTCCGTCGCCTTTTCAATTTTCTTCCGTCGCCTTTTCAATTTTTCCAGGCGCATTTTTTTTCTGAAACGGCCACGTGACTGTCACATGATGACCATATGATGATTTGTTGGCAAAGAAAAATGATTGGATACCTCAACCATACTGTCTATGTACAGGCTTTGCTTAGTAAATCAAGAATGGAACTGAAAAAGGGTATTATCGTAGTTATCTGGTCTCGCGACTGTGGATGAAGCAACGTATACATTTTGGCAACTGCGGTATGCCTCCCAAAGGTCGAATTTCCTTCGGAGTCATGTGATAGTCACCTGGTAGTCACGTGGACCCACGATGGAAGAATTGAAAAGGCGACGGACAAAATTGAAAAGGCGACGGACAAAATTGAAAAGGTGACGGACAAAATTGAAAAGGCGACGGACAAAATTGAAAAGGCGACGGACAAAATTGAAAAGGCGACGGACAAAATTGAAAAGGCGACGGAAAGGAGTGGCACATATGGAACACCATAGCACACGGGCCGAGTCATTGAGGGTTCCCGATTTTGCTATGTGCCGAGTTTTGAGGGTTGCGATTCTGCCATGTGCTGAAGTTTGCTAGCACAGAGTAGGCAGGTGCCGAGTTTGCCAGTTGCTCGGCGAAAAATGACAGGACCGGATACCAGATAGGCCTACCGGTCACTTCCAGCCTCGCTACCGTGTCAAGATGTCGCCGATATCGCAACACGAGTCCGCAACACCCGAACTACTATCTTTATCCATGGAGGTAGAACTACCTCCATGCAAACATCTGAATAATATTGAACCAATCCAGATTTATAAACTTGCCCAGTCCCTCCAAAACTGTAGATGTTGCGCCATCTACCGGTGACTACAAAAACAGCATCCCAATCAAGACCAGCGCCTTGCAAACTCATCATCCACTGAAACAAACTGACGTTGTATGGAGGTAGACCATTTTTACAAGCATGAACCAGAATGACAAAACCCCTGCCTTTAACTTGATCCCTATTGGCGTTTCTGTTTACTTTAAAAAGTGAGTAGGCCCGTACTCGTCAGTGAGAGAATTCACCGCCCCTGAGATGGGGCCGAAAGTAGTGGACATCAGCCTTAGCTTTTTAACTGAAAAAACCCCCACAAAAAACATATTGAACGTGTTTAAACGAAACCCCGATGCTTTTATGATTTTATGAGGTCGTAGGTTCGAATCCCACTAGAGTGATGTGCCTGAGGATTCACAGCAGGTCTAGTGGGAAATATAGGCCTACCCACAGTACGCATTGGTGTAAAAAGGGGGCACAAACCTTACCAAACGTTGTCATTTCTACCAATAAACAGTTGGGGAGAATGTTCATGTTTTGTGTGATCAACCATACATGAAATGATAAAACCTGTTAAGAATTAGTGTGAGTCGGGACAAAACAGTATAACCAAGCACACTTTTCAGCATGTAAATTACACTATGCCATTTTTTTGGCATGGAGCATTGTTGTTGCGTAGTAAAAGTTTTCTCGAATATAATATATTATTAATAAAACTTAATTCATTTTACTAGAAAAGAATAATCAGTAAGCTTTCAGACTTCAATTAAACATTGATGGTTGTTATCATTACCAATCGTGTACAATAACTTTAAGTTAGAAAAAAAAAACCGTGAGCATCATGATAATTTTGCGTAGGTTTTCCAAGAATCAAAGGATCAGAAGCCCCAATCACCTCACATGGCGCTCCAAAACGGAAACAACTTTGACCTTTGACCTTTGACCTATTCGCAGCAAAATGGAGCCTTGAGATTAGAAAAAGAGGTTATGAACAGCGACAGTGATGTGCGTTTAATTCCAGTTCAAATTCGTAATATGATACAAGTTACATTTCCTAACTATGACGAATAACAAGACAAAGAACGCTAGCGAAGAAACATCAGCCTCAGAGACAGACTGTCAGCCAAAACCTTCAAAAAGAGCACGCACCAACAGCGGGAACGCCACACCGGCGGCTGGTGGAACGGTGGGATCCTTGGCATCATCAGCGGCCGACCACAGGGCCATGGCTACGGCAGCTGGCCATGCCCCAGGCCCAGTAATTCCGCATCGAGATAACGCCGATGGTACGGCAGGAATGTCGACGGCCCGGAGGATCCGCCAGAGTTTAAACATATCGTCTGCAGCTGGTGGTGACGGGTCTCGACAGAGTACGGACACTGGAATGGAACTTCTGGAGGTGGAGTGGTCACAGGCTCTCACGGATGAGGACGGGGTTGGCGAGGGGGGAATTAAACTGGGGAAGGAAGGAGACTCGACCAAAAACAAAAGCTCACCATCGAACATGTTTAGTGAGTACTTGTCATTATGAATGCCAAAACTACAGTAAAAAAAACATGTACATGTGTACATGAACAATCCACATACTTCAGCCCTGATGTTTTGTTTTTGACAGGCCAAACAAAGGATAGCCTACTTAGTACTACTACTAATACTATGATTATGAAGTATCCGCTATAATAATATGGCTCTCTCTCTGAACATCGGTCTTATAACTTGTTATAATGGCGACTATGATAAGACCGATGTTAAGACTAAGAGAGCCATAACAGCCCAACAAGGTGGGCTAACAGCCCAACAAGGTGGGCTAAGCAAAGGCCAGGGTACCACTACTCCTAGAACTATGATGAGGTTCATTCCGCTATCGTCTCCAATTACCCTCATAGAGTGACATGTACAAAATCCTATTCGAAACTTTTTTCCCTTCACGTTTCTGCACCTTTCTGCAGTTAATTTCCCAAACCGGATCACGCCAAAATTAGGCTCTATGTGTTCCTTATACTCTCATCGAGGTCGGGTTGGGTCCAGAAAAACCACTCCGCAAAACAAAAGTTGCAAAAAGTGATAAATTCTCACCGTTTTCAGAATCCTCGCCTTCCGTTAACAAATGGCCGCCGTTGAAATTTTTGAGCTGGTAATGCTGCGTGCTACGCTGGTAACGATTATCAACGATTCACGTATACAGAACATTGGTTGTTGTGGACCACTGATCTCTATATATTATATAGAGATCAGTGTTGTGGACCGACCAGCATTTCGCCTTTGATTGTATACGTGAACCGTTGGATTTGTTACCAGCGTAGCACGCAGCATGACCAGCTCAAAAATGTCAACGGCGGCCATTTTGTTAACGGAAGGCGAGGATTCTGAAAACGGTGAGAATTTATCACTTTTTGCAACTTTTGTTTTGCGGAGTGGATTTTCTGGACCCAACCCGACCTCGATGAGAGTATAAGGAACACATAGAGCCTAATTTTGGCGTGATCCGGTTTGGGAAATTAACTGTAGGTGCAGAAACGTGAAGGGAAAAAAAGTTTCGAATAGGATTTTGTACATGTCACTCTATGAGGGTAATGGAGACGATAGCGGAATGAACCTCATATAGTTCTAGGAGTAGGGTACCACAGTATTTTCTCAGAAGTGAAGCCTAAAACTAAAAAGGATAATTTCTATTGGAACATTTCAAGGGGCACTGTCAATGACTGGCTGGGGCATGCAGCAGAGGCATCTGCCTCTACCTCTGTTGCCTCTGCGAAATATCAGGCCAGATATTTAACATACAATTTTTTCAATAAATCAACAGTTCCCCCAGTACTCAGTAGGCATGCCTAGAGTAGACTCAGTAACTGGGGCGCTGTACTCCTCAAGTACAGCGCCCCATTCACAATTCACAGGGTCTTGGTAGGCCTATAAAAATGACAGTAATTTGACTAGGCCTAAATTTCCAATATCTTACTGGTGGTAGCCCAACTAAAGTGTGGCTGGCTGACTTTGACAAAACACCAGCTATGTTGAAATCCCCCAACTGCACTATAGATAGTTCCCAGAAGACGCCATCTTTACAGGCAAATGGCATTTTGACTTGCAGGCGCGTCAAGTGCTCAAATTATTAACGCAGCCGCGTCGTTTACTAACCAATCACGCAATGAGTTTTGTGAAATGTGCGTGTGCTGCACGCCGTTCTCACGCGTATTACGCATGACTGTGTGTTCCAAATTGCCCGTAAAGATGGCCGATTTACGTCATATTGCAACCTATCTATAGTGCGGGCAAATCGTGCTGAGTGACTGAATTTTTTTTTTTTTTAATTCAACATTAAAATCAGACATTGGATTTGCTTTGCGATGATCTCAGGTTTCTCTTTTTAAGTCTAAACACCCTATTTTTATGAAACTGGATTCTCTCAATATGCCCCCGAGTAGAAAAAGGAAAATTTTCAGAAAATGTTAATTACAATTAAACTGATTCCAGTGGTTATGACTATGACTAAGTATGAGGAACAACAATTGATTTAAGTCCATTCTGAAACATTGAAAGCTTTACTGATAAAAACAGTTCATTCCAATCAATGCCAACCATTCCTGCTGAGATTAAGAGATATAGGTCCTTAAGCCCCTTTCACACGAGAGCAATTTAGCAAGGGTCCCTTGCTTAATTGTAGTAGCATGGTTGTAAAACTTTACAAAATATACCTCGTGTGAAAAGACAACAATTTTTACACTGTCCAGGGTCCCTTGTAAAATGTTGTCCAATAGTCTTCTGAAATATTGCCAAAGGTCAGTTGGATGGTTTGTTTATTGAAATCTTATCTAGAAGATGGCAATGAATGGACTCTCTCACCCCCCCCCCCCCCCCCCCCCTTAAAAAAAACCCAAACACCAACAACAACGAGAACAACAGCAATCATACATCATTAATACTGCTGGAACAGAAGTCCACGAAAGGTCATTCTAACTTCTAAGGTCATCAATTGCAAACCAACCAAAACAGGTAATGTAAATATTGAACTGCTAAATCTTTCACATTCCAAATGTGTACAACAACCAATTTGCATTTTGATATAATACCAGATATGGAATTTCTTGGTTTACTTCCTGTCAATAAAGATAGTTCAAACAGATAAACAAATGAGAGAGATGGAGGTATACAGACTTTGTGGTACATGTACAAGGTTTACAGTCATGATAGGCTCAAGTTATTTTTATTGAATTTTGAAAAGGGAAATTGAAGCCTACTGTCTTATATTCAGACTATATGTAGGAATAGAGCACGGAGAATTATTTTCTCTATGTTTAGATTGTCCATACTAGGTAGTGGAAGTCAAAGCTGGCCAGCTGTGTTTTTTTGTTCTGTTGACTTGTTTTTCGTTTGTTGAGCCTGGACCCTGTTTGCACATGTGCAGTGGTTCCCAAGTGTAGTTGGTGTTGTAGAATCAATCACAGATCATACGATGTCTGCACAAAGTTCACATCTCAAGTTCACTTCGAGCCTCTATGGCCGTGCTGTCCTTTCTGCTGTGGTCAGTTTTGATTAATGCAGAGGTATTGGAGTGGTTGAGGTACAGGACATGTAGAAGAGGTCACTATGGCATAGAACAGTAGAGCAGACATCACCTACGTGGCAATAATTAATGCATTGATAATACAGATGAACTATTGTAATTCTTGCCTGTAGGCTACTGAGGATGTAGGCTACATAGTACATGTACATATTGCACTGTTTGTAATGCATGGAATCCAACCATGCACCATGTGATGTACATGTGGATCATGTAGGGCCTACTGACTGACTTGCACATCCTGTTAGTTTCAAGTATTATGTAACAAGTAATATATTTACATAATCAAGAGTGAATTTATAATGTGCACATGTTGCATCATCAAAGTGGTCTTGCACCTTGCCTGTGCTGTACATCAATGTGACAAACCTTTGTGTAAAATTCTCTATTTGAGGAGTCTTATGCAGCACCTGACCAAAAGCTGAAGTGCAATGATCTATTTTGGTGTATTGCTGTGGGCTTTAAGTTCTAACATGAAAAGCGGAGGACCAGTGTAATCTCCAAAGTGGTTTTTCAATGGTGAACTTTGGACACCGATCACAAAATCTCCCCATGAGTCAACAGAAGATGGCCGGCTTCTTCTTTGCGAAAATCCATGAGTTCATCTGTTGGATATTGAAGGCATTATGCAGTTGGACCACGCTATGGGTTGATGACAATGATGATGAATTAGATGTTGTTGGAACACCATGCGTGACCGATGACTACCCTGGTCATGATGTTGTGATACAGACGGACGGGTTACACCTCGGTGTACAGGGTGAAGGGTACATATACATACCTAACACCATGGTTTGATTGGAGATGTTGGAGTAAGGACAAAAAACAACATTTTTTGATTTTTTTCTTTCCTTGAACAATGATAACATTAATTTTAGTAAGATTTAATGACAATTAGGCCTTCATATCTACTGATGGATTACAAATTAAACATTTTGTATATAATTTCCAGTTGTAATGTAGAACCTGTATGGCTCAAAATTGAGGGGAAATCCACAAGACTACAGGGCTTGTAGCTCAAAATTGTCATTGGGCCAGATTGTTTTTGCACGACAAAAAACAAAATGAGAAAAAAATTATACACAGTTTACACTCATAAACTGTTTTTACTTGAACAGAGAAGATTTATCTCATTGTCTCATATTGATTGTATATACTTCGATGCTCAACAAAATTGAAAGATATTAATCAAATTAATCACAGGTCTTGTAGCTCAGAAATTTTACTGGTTAAACAAATATTTGTAAAGATCGACCGACTTCTAAATTCACTAGACTCTGGCCAGTCGGCCAGTGGGTATTTTGAGCCATGTATAGCTCTGATAACCAATCGTAGTGAAACAGTAGTTGTGGTGTGTCGTGGACCGAGTTGTGAATAAGAGCACCAGACTCGAGCTCTGCTGTTTCTGATCAACAGAGTGTGGGTTCGAGTTCTGCTTGGGTGCGTGTGTCCTTTAGCAAAATACTTTACCATGATTGTCTTGTCCTTCGGATTGGACATCAACCTGTAGGCCCTACCTACTAGGATTGGTAGTGCACGTAAAAAACTTGGAACATTTAGGCCTAATCGTGGAAGAGTAGGGGTTAACCCTTGTGTTTCTGGTTCACATAGCAAGCACCCTTGTTTACAGGTTTCCTCAGGCTTGCGAGCTACAGCGACGAAGTTCACTTATGAATTAATTTAAAACATGACTATATTATAATAACTCAGCTGTTGTACTCTAGCAATTCAGACTCATAGGAAAAAAAAGTCACTCAGGATGCATACAAGCGTGGAATTCCTCTGAATGGAATTGCAGGGCATTACAATTAGCCTGGGGACAGGCATGACTGATCAGTGATCAGTGATCAGTGATCAGTGATCAGTACCTTCTATTGAATATAAAAATATCTGCTTGGTGGTGTCATGAAGCAAGGTTGTGTGCACTTTACCCTTGTGTGGAAGGTTCCCTTTCAATAGTCACATGGAATTCCCTGTGAAGATTTCATGTTCACATAAAAAGGAAATCAATGGAAGCCAGAGTTGGCATCAATTTTGTCATGGTAAGTCTCAAGTCATTTCTGAAGTCCACTTTCCTGTATAGATAACACAAGTCAAAGCCAAGCTCCCAAATGGTGTGATTAAAAGTGCAACTCCAATAAATATCGCACTTTCTCGACCTTAAGTCCAAGCCTCACACTTGAGTCCTTGACTCTGATAGAAATAGTAAAAGTACCTCTCATCAAG
Organism: Leptasterias polaris; assembly: GCA_037783415.1. NCBI lineage: Eukaryota > Metazoa > Echinodermata > Asteroidea > Forcipulatida > Asteriidae > Leptasterias > Leptasterias polaris. The sequence continues at coordinate 5,058,856 of JAZGTN010000077.1, forward strand.
GTGTTAGCCAGAGGGGTGTCTGGGTGTCTTTTGGACACCCTGTTTCATCTGTCATTTACATGTAAATGAATTGTAAGTGAACAATTTGGACACCCAGTTTTAAAATTTCCAGCAAATTTGACACCCTTTTACCAATTCCTGGCTAAAACTTTGCCTCTCATTTCTCTACCACAAGGGCCAGAGTGGATCTGGGATGAGGAGGTGATGTCGGATGCCTGTACACAGGCCCAAGAAAGTAGAGGGGCACAGGTGTGCTTTCATCAGGACTACAGCTGTGGCACAGCCGCAGCCAGAGGGTTACAACCCATGGCAGAGGGGCAACACTACTGGGAGATCAAGATGGACTCCCCTGTCTACGGAACAGCCATGGTATTGTAAACATCAAGGCTTTCTCACACGGGGCAATTTTTTGTACAGGCAACCAGCTGCACTGCATGCAGAAGGAACACTTAAGTATTACAGCGGACATTATACTGACGGTATCTTACTGTCCCCAAACAAACATGTATGTGAATATGAAAGTGTGAATTGTTTTCTTCTTCTTAGAGACTGTCTGGAGCTGGTTGCTTGGATATTGCCCTGTATAATGGCCTTTGCAGGAAATATCCCAGGTTATTTACTCCTAAACCCTTTATTATTACATCTTTCTGTTAATGAAACCTACGCAACCTCAAAAGCGACCTGCACTGTGATCCATGAAGATACTTGTGTAAAGAAGATGAAACAGAAATGTTAGTTAGATGTGGGAGGAAAACCCATGCAATCAGGTAGGGACAGAAAACCCAATCCACATGCAAGGCACCAGTCTGGGGTCAACAGAGGTGAGAGGCAGGGTAAGAAACCACTGGGCCAAGGTTTAGTGATGTCTGGGCAGCTTTTGGACAAGCTAACATTTATATAATAGACACATTTTTGAAGTGAACATCATGGACATGATTGTACGTTTGATAGATTTTTATACCCTATCATCAGATCCAAGTTAGTCTTGCTTCAAGACGTTACTCACCGAGTATCTTATTCTTACATGCAGCATTCAGGGATTAAAGAAACAAAACAAAAAAACTTGCCAACAGAGGGCACAAAATAGTATGCCCTCAATTATGAACTTATTATAGAGGGACCTAACTGTTGCTATTGGTGACAAGTTGTTGCATTTTAATAGTGTTTGTCAGACATCACATGTACCGAATAATAGTTTTATGTTACTTAAAAGCTTAATTTTAATAACAAAGAAGAACCTTCAAAATTGCAATGTTTGCAAAGCTCTATCTGCCCAAACTAAATAAAAAAGGAGTCAGCAGCTTATGTCATGCAAATGATATGCACATGACCCCAAAATGACATCGCACAGCAAGACTGCTCTCATGCCAACACATGACACATTACGCGCACACACACACACACATCAGACAATTTCCAGAGAAGGATTTTTGAGTATTTGGCACTGGCTTACAGTAGGTACAAAGAATCTTCATTTTTTTGGTCTATCGAATCCTTTTATTTTATAGATGATAGGAATTGGCACCGGGCAGATAGATCTGTGTCAATACGCACACACCTTCTGTAACATGCTCGGCAGCGACACGAACAACGAGAGCTGTGGTCTATCCTATACGGGTCGTTTCTACCACGGGGGCTCACAGGGTAGATCCTACTGCAGTAAATTCGGCCAGGGGACGATCATCGGCGTGCATCTGGACATGTGGTTTGGCACACTTACTTTCTACCAGGACGGAAAATGTCTAGGTGAGATGAAACTTGGGGATAGTTGACTATTGTTGAGTTTACTGTTAACCCTCCTACTGTTTGACCATTCAATGCCGACCGCACTGATTAGAATGACAGATGACAGGAAGCACATCAAAGGGTACCATTGCGCATCCCTTAATGTTGGCTCTTTAGCAGTTTTCTCCAATGGTTGTAATTTTACACCACCATTACTACATTAGAAAGATACATTTTATGAAAACACATCTTTAAAATCTGGGCTAACAAAACTTTTAGGGGGCAAGTACAATGCACATTTTACTGGCCCGGTGGGCTACTTTACAAAATGCTTTTAGCGCAAGGCCTGTACAACCAGGGCCCAATTTCATAGAGCTGCTTTAGCAGAAAATGTTGCCTAAACAATTTCTGCTTTAGAAGCAACAAAAGGCAGGATACCAGTCACAGATGCTACATGCGAGATGGTATTTTAGCTGGTAACCTTTTTTTGGTAAGCATAATTTTGTTGTGCTTGGCTAATTTTGAATGGTTTTTAAACAGTCAACTCACTGAAAATTGTTACATTAAAAAGGAGGGTTAGTCAAATGAAACAGACGCATTTAACGTGTTAAGTTCTCCTCTACAGGTATTGCCACTAAGGGACTTCTTGGCAAAGTCTGGTACCCCATGATCAGTTCAACGGCAGCAAGGTCCAGCATGTGTCTCCAGACTGCTCGCTCCTTCCCGTCCTCCCTCCAGTTCTGGTGCTGTCGAACATTACGTCGGGCCATTCCGGCCGAACTCAATGTGGTCGAGGTACTAGACTTGGCGCCGGGCATGAGGGCGTTTCTGGAGGACAACCTAACGTGGTTGCTGGACTCGCACACCAGAGAGGTGGACGTCCTGAGCAAAGAAACGCAGACCGATCTTAGCATGGCCACCCATCAACTCAGTGAGGTGCCATTGAGGAGGCCGTCACCAGACGCGGGGATTCGTGAAGGTCAAGGGTCAATGTCACCCAGTTAATGAGACCAGCGATAGCAAAGGTCAAAGGTTCCCTTGACTTTGCCTCAGAATGGAAGTCGGTGTCCCTCAATAGAAGACAAAGAGACAGTGACAGTTGGTGACACTTATAATCAGTGGCTTGTTAGGCCTACACGAGAGTTGCAGTCACGATGACAGGTGGGACAAATGTACTGACAAAGCAGACATCAACGGGGGTCAGTTCTACATCCATGATTGTAAGCAAACCATGGAGAAAGCCACTGTGCACACAGACAATGCAAGGCAATTTTTGAATCACACCCTTGATTCAAGACCAAGTTCGAGTGCGCACTATGGTTAACTAAAGGTCGACTATTTTTGCTCGAACCCAGGCTGGTCGACCATTGGTTGACTACTGTGGTCGACCATTTGGAACTAGCCTCAGGACCATGGTTTCTTCTGTGGTCCCGATAGCCTTGTTTCATGCCAACATGTGTTAAGCGCAGAAGGGAACCAGTGACACTATAGCAAAAATGCGGAAGGCAGCAGCAGAAATGTTGAACATCGTACCGATGGTTGACTAGACTTCCAAATGAGTCGTTCGACTGAGTACGTCGACTAAATGTGCGCACTCAAACTTGCTCCAAGGGGTAAATTCCTAGGAGAGTGAGTCAGAGAAATTTGACAAAGGAAAGCTGTATTGAAACGTTAACGACATAAAATAAATGATTTACAATATCTTGCTATATTCCAAACCTGTTACTACAAAATCGTATTGTTGGGAATCCACTCATAATGTGTGATCTATGATGAATACTGGGTATATTTGAAGGGCACAAAGGCTTGCCACCAGGGCAATGACAGCATGGCCTCCATGAAAGTCAAGGCCTGGTTTTCACATTTATTATTAGTTTAAAACAGTTAATGACCTTGCGTTTCGACCCTAGCAGAGTCTTTCTCAAGGGTCGAAATCTTTGTGAACGACTCTGCTAGGGTCGAAACATCACACCATTAACTATTTTTTGCATTTATACATAGGTTCTTTTGGTTGGTAGGTGGTTTGCAACAGCTAATCCTATTTACTAATTAGATTTACATGAAACAGCAAGCTTGAGCGGGTTAACTTACGAACAGCGAACAATTTTATCGTAAGCAGAAATCTGTGATTACGTTAACAGAAAAAAATCTTTGATCAATGATAAATCAAGTTGTTGTAGTCTGATTAAAAGCCAAACTCTTTATATACAGCAATCCTTCACCGATCTTGAACTCTTGGTGGCAGCAGATACGCCTCCATTACTGCGGTGGTACTGCGCTGCCTAGCGACGGGTTTAAGCGATTTGCAAAGTAAAAGTCCAATAACCCGTGACTGATCAGATGATCGCCGTGTAGCCCAACCCTTAAACCTGTCGCTAGGCAGCGCAGTAATGGAGGCGTTTCTGCTGCCACCAAGAGTTCAAGGATTGTTGTATAGGTTTTGATGTCAGCATGTATATTATAAAATGTTTAGGTCTGAACACCGTTTTGGATTCAGAGCATTTTATGGATTACCCCTCTGAAATCATGTTCACCGAAAAAGTTGCAATACCACAAAGTTTTGAAATAAAAAGTTGGTCAGTTAGATTGACTTCCACACCTAGAGGAAGTTAATCAAATGTTCAGGATTTTTTATATAATCCTACAATTTCATCCCTGCTTATGTAAAGCAGAATCCTCAGCATAACAGTATCAAACAAAACATGCAGTTGGAATTTGATGGGTTGGGTCTTTCATATTGTTAGTTGAATAGATTCATCAGAATCCTGCAAGTCATAATTATATTAAAGTTCTAAGATCAGATCCAATAAATGTGATGGTACTCATGGATAGAAATATTTCAGTTCCTTTCAGGTACCTTGTTACGCACTGATGCATGGCAATCCCTTTTGTTGGTTGATGACGAAATGTCCAGGTTTCCACGACTTTATCGTGATTGGTTCTCGACCAATAAAATTCACCATCTATTACCAAGGTAGATCGAATGAAAAGAAAGGGAAAATTAACAACTAATTATCTTGGTTGTGTACCCCCGAAAAATTAAATAAGTAGTGGTAAAAACAAAGTCTGTTATTCGTAAACATATTCAAGCATCCTGTACTTAAGCATCCTGTACTTGGGTATGAACTCATTGGATTTCATTGTTGTAAATACTATAAAACATTAAAATGGTAATAAAAAAAATAAAGGTGTCTTATTTTATTTCCGAGTGGCATTATTATTATTTTTTTCCGACAGCGATCTGTCAAAGTACAAATAAAACAAATCAAAATGTAAAATAATGACTCGCTAAATACACTTCCAATTAACTTATCATCTTTAATTTCTCTAAGTGAATGAGTCATACATAGAAATAAAACTTTCTTTTTACAATACAATAAAAACATAGTTTAAACCATCATTTTTGTTGAGGGAACTTTAGCCAGAATTATATTTTTAAAATGGTTCCCTTACTTGTCAGCACCTGTATCGATCAAAAATTTGAGGAGACCCCCTCCTCTTATTTCTTGAATGATGGACTTTTAAACTTACTTGAAGACGCCGAAACGTAAATCCTTTTTGTTATTGAACTTTGAACAAATATAAAATTGAACAGATCAAAAATCAAGAGTTTGGGTTGAGCATATCATTTCATTTCTTAATGGCTTACAAAAAAACTACATGGAACTGCTTGAGGCTGAATTGTTCATGAATGAAGTAGTTCTTAGAGTGCAAGGTCTGGTTCCTTGGACGTCATTAGTGTATGAACTCGTTTAGACAGCTCCGGTCCAACTCGCCGTGTTGTGGCAAGTACACCCTCACCTCTCCTTATCTAGAACAACAAAAGGAGAAAATTTAAAATGTAAAGCAGTAGGACAAAATATCCATGATCCTCTCGGGCCTGAAATTTCATCTGTGTGTGGGAAGGGCTACTTTTATTTTGCAAAGGACACCTATTGGAAAATGTTAAAGTGTTTCTTCAACTAGGGCACCAAGGCTACAAACCAGGGCAACAGAGACCATGGCCTTCGTTAAATTCCAAGCCAGTTTCTTTTGAATGAATCGAATAATTAATTTTTATTTATTTATTCAGCTGATGAAATAGTCTTACCACAATATCCTGAAGGAGTTTTCTTGCTTCTTGAATAGTATCACATTGTGCGTAAGCCTGTATAAAAAAAAAACAAGATGTTTTAACCAGTTCGACAGTGGCATACCAGCAAAGATGGAAATTAATGCCGGTCACAAGGTTGTCTATCTACAAAATAAGGATAATTTTTCAAACGAAGTAAAAACAATTAGCAGGAGCAAAGATGTATTCACCTGCAGCAGGAGTCTTGGTGATGGGTACAGGGCAATGATGGAGGAAGAGATCTCAGGACTGACGTTACGAAACTGCTGTAGCTGCTGACGCCACACCTTGAGGAGACCCTTGCCGTCTTTACTGACCTTCACTCCCCCCGCCCACTCCGTGTCCACATGAAAGGAGAAGGTTGCTTTGTCTCGCTCTCGTCTAAATTATTTTAAAAAGTGATTGAGACCGTTACTCACAGCATTCTGTAAACATCAAAGATCTCATTTGCGTATTTATCACTGACCAGGTATGCAACTGCAGTATGTCAAACGAAAGGAAAGTTCAAGACTTTGCACACGTTTTCAATTTTGAATGGCACAGCCGAGAAACCGAAAATGAGGAAATCAGCTGTTTTATCACGATCAATGATGGAATCATAAAACAATGAAGAAATTTAAACACAATTGAAAATATCAAGAAGACACATCAGATACACTTATATTAGAGGCATGGATTGGTAAAAAATACTGTGAATACACAAGAAAATGGGTAATATTGGTGCATGAGACCAAAGACATAATATTCAGAAAACAATGAAACAAAATAAACATGTATAATATTATCAGCAACAATATAACAGAATCTGTCTAATGATTGAACACAAGATGGGTACAAAGCTGGAAATGAATGGAGGGAGCAGAGATCCTATACACACAATGACAATGACAGTTATATTCCTCATTTTAATAAGGCACCAGACTACTTTCACTTCCAGCCTCAGTTTCACCATATTGAGTGAACTAGAAGATAAACATCAAAATGGCAGTACTATGAAAAATGAGAAGCACATGCATTTAAATTTAAACAATAATTGCAAACAATTTGTAAACGAGCGTAATGATTTTCCCCAAATTATTTACCCTCCTGTTGTCTGACCAGTCAATATCATCCACTGTGGTCTTGAATGATACCTTGATAGATAAACTATGAAAGCTTTCAATAAGATACCATGTGGTGACTGCATCTACACAGTACACAGTCAACCCTCCTACTGTTTGACCATTCAATATCATCCACTCTGGTTTTGAATGATAGACAAATTGTGCCAGCCTGCAATATGATATTATTTGGTGAATGCATAATAAACAGTTAGGCCAGTTCACAGTTCTGCCATCATACACAACCCACGCAGTTGATGGTTTCAAAATTGCTTTAAAACTATTTCAAAGAGTAGAAGGGATTTATTTATTGTCTCGTCAACCACAACTAAAAGAGAATGCTGTAAACTTACTTAAAAGGCGTCTCAGCGACGGACTTGGTGAACATGGCAACAATGTCGGCCACCTCTGTTGGCGTCTCCACAAAGCGGACATTACATCCCGCATGAAGCTGAAGATCAACCAAAGCCTGCAAAACAAAAAGGAAATACATCCCCAAAACTTATATGAATATCATACATTTAAAAAATTTCTGGGAAGTGTGTGGCTGCGTCTGACTTTGGCAAATTTGGCTGAGGCTGCAGCCAGATCAGTGACAATACCGACTCTTCAATGTAATGCATCTGCAGCCAATGACCCCATAGCCCTAGCCAAATTCATACAGGCTTGGCCTAAGAGTGAGTGACTGGTGGATCAAAATCATCTTGTTTTAATAGCCCTTATAGTCCTACAACTTCCACAATCCTATTGGGGAAGTTGTCCAACCTTGTGGGATATTTTTCTTATATTTGTCTGGTAATAAAACTAAGAAACCCCAAAAAGAGACTAGCACTGTGACCCGTAGGCCTGAAGATACCTGTGTAGAGAAGATGATGAAGAAATGTCAGTTTTAGATGTGGGCGGAAAACCCTAAACAGGTGAGAATGGCCATGCAATCAGGTAGGGACTGAAAAAACCCAATCCACTTGCAAGGCTCTGCAGACAATTTCTGGAAAAAAAAACACCCAAAACCAAACTAACCTCTGGTTCTTTTCATAACCACAACTCACAGACAAAGATTTTCCATACACATGGTATTCCCACAAACCTTACTAGGTAGTCTAAATTTTCTACTGTGCTGCCACCATCATTGCCTGGCTCCCTGTGAGCAATAGCAATAACAAATACAGACTCTCAATACACCATCGATGAACCTGACTATTTTGTCCCTCTGGCCTCGATTCGGTTAAGCCGCATCCAAATCTAGCCACTTTGGCCATGGCCATTGGCTGCAATGGCAACAATGAGGAATACAACTTTTCAGCAATCCAGCCTTATCCACTATCAAAGCCATTAGTTCAGACACAGCCCGAGGCCATATCCAAAATGGCGGCTACAGCTCTGGCTCTGACTGTTGCTAAGGGTGTTGCTAAGGACGTCCTATACTTCAATGCACGATGATACAGAAATCTAGCCGTAGCCGTAGCCGCCAATTCGGACATAGCCATACATTGATTTAAATAAGATAAAAATACAAGATGGCTGCCCAATGATAAAGGTTTACGGGAGATGAACTGACCTCTTCCATGTTGACCCTCGTCACCACGGTAGTGATGTCCTCGATGGGGCGCTTCTTTCGTCTTGTCTTGGCGGCGTTCACTGGAGGGTCACTTCCGAGGACGGCCGAGCGAAAGTTACGCTGTTTGGAGTTCTTCTGGAGTCTGGTTAGAATGGATGACATTGAAGAGAACTTCACAAAATAATCTTTGCATCATTTAAGAAAAAACAAGTTGTCTTCTTGGAAGAGTTAATTACATGTACTCTCACTTGTATGGTTTTCAAGTTTTATCACAACACACATTTTTCAAGATGATTGCTTATACTGTACCCACCTCACACATAGTATAAGCTTTTGAATTTTCCTCTGCTGAATTCAAGTCTATGTTGTGATTGACTGAATCAAGTTACTATTATGGTTTAATTTTCATTCCATTGATTAATTCTGGTTGTGAAGCCAAGGATGCTCAGAAAAGCTAACTTAATCACTGTACTAGCCAAGAACCCAATGGAGAGAAGACAAGGAAGGAAGTTCCAGTTTTAGACGTGGGAAGAAAACCCCAGAGAACTATTCTAGGTGAAACCCACGCAATCAGGGACTGAAAATCCAATCAACAAACTGTCCCCGGTGGAATTCCAACCAATAGACACAATCGTTGACTGCAGTCACGTGACCCATAGTGGGTATACAATGTAAACAAACCAAGCAAGCAAGGCGCAGCGTGAATGAAAACGCATGGCTGCTTCCGAGCGCTCCTGATGACGTAAGGTGGGAAGCAGCCATGGTTTTCCATGCTCGCTGTGCATTGTTTGCTAGGTTTGTTTACATTGTATACCCACTATGAGTCACACGTGACTCCGGTCGCCGATTGTGTCTATTCCTAGAGGTGGAGGGCGAGGAAAGATACCCCTACACCAACCCCAACCTCAAAGATGTCTTTACCTGAAGTATTTTTCCATGCCTTGAATGATGAAAGTGACTGCTTTGCCGTTCAGCGTTTGTTGGACATTATTGGCGTAGGTCCTCAGTGAATCGTGCCCTTCATAACTTAACACTCCTTGCTGCTCCTGAGGGTAGTCATTAAGCAGTAGCAACAACAAAAAATGCCAATTACAAGTTTGATAAACTACAATGTTTTTTGTTATGTTGTCTGCAAACATTTTTGCACATGCTCATGCTGACGTTCAGTTAAATACTTGTAGCTAAACCTCCCTATTGTTATAAATGGAGATAGGGGAGACTTTGGGATGCTAGGTGGCAGCAGACTGTACCAGGTAATTTTCCATTGTTAACATAGCTCTGAGCATGCCCACATTTCCCAAGAACAATGGATTTACCTAGTAAGTCTGCTGCCACCTAGCGTCCTTGAAAAGTTTCAATTGTTACTTACTTGTTTGAATATGTAGACCATGTCGACGAAGCTGGCAACAGGCAGCAGGACTATTGCTTCACATTCCTCTTTCTGTTGGTGTAAGGTGTTCAGCTGTAGTGGCACAAAAACAAGAAAAACTAAAATTTCTCGCTTTTCAGAGGGCGTGTCATGGCCGAGCGGTTAAGAGCACTGGACTCGAGCCTCAATTTCATGGCTCTGCTTACCGCCGAATTCTGCGCTTGTAATCACCGTTCTCTGCTTACCCAGCAAGCGCTGAATTTCTGCGCTAGCTGTGTAACCATGGAATGCCTAGTAACATTGACTACGCAAGCGCACAAGCGTGAAATACGCTTGACGTAAGCGCGGAATTCCCTGCTTCAGTAAGCGCCGATCCTTTGCTTACGGTAAGCAGAGCCATGAAATTGGGCCCTGGTGTTTCTGATCAGCAGAGTGTGTGTTCCATTACCTGTAAATCCTCCCCGAGGTTATGCTCAATGACTTGTCTCCTCCATGTGACGCTGCCGGGGATAGGCTGAGACTCGATTGCCATCTTACTGTCTAACTCCTGGAGTTTGGTGAGCAGCATAGCGCCCCCGGAGTCCTCTAGCAGGAACGGATCTGTGACAACGGTTACATACTGTGGAGGGACAATAACAATGTAGTGATATGAATTATCAGTCGATTAAATATTGTAATTAAACTCATTGACTGGCCTTACACGCTAGTCATGCATCTATTTATCTACGAAAAATAAAATATTTTGTTCTGGAAGGAAATTTACACCAAAGTAAAGAGTTAAATATGATTACTGGTGGAACAGGAGACCAAAGAGGAGTGAGGAGCTGAAGAAATAAAGTGGAGATTGAAAGTTTAAATTGAGTTGAACAAAGACAAATTTACTAGAGTTAGGTTGTATTGTAAACTTGGTAGTGATCCCTGGCTATACGGCAGTTACAGATTCAATGGCTTCTGACTGGCACCCCCCCGAACAAAGATATTGACAACATTAGGGCTAGATATCTCAGTTGTTAGAGCACTGGCACGTTTATCCGGAGGTCGCAGGTTAAAGTCCCGCTCTGGTCAAATTTTCTTTGTTCAACCCTAAACAATTCCTCACCTTCATACATTCCTCTGGCTTTACTGATTTATGCGCCTCTCTCAATGCCTGAAACAAAACAAACCAAAAGTTTTACATGTAAATAATTCATCAAGTTATAAACCACAAGAGAAACTGACTGGGTAAATTTTAAATAATTCAATCACTGTACACTGTAGCTCCCAAGCCTGAGGAAACCTGCAAACAAGGGTGCTTGCTATGTGAACCAGAAACACCGGGGTAAACTCCTACTCTTCCACGATAAGTGTTCTTGGTTCTTTAACATGCACTAGCATTCCTAGAAAACATGACCTACAGCTTTACGTCTCATCTGAAGGACAAAGCAGTTATGGTAAAAAGTATCTTCCTCCACAGATTCTTAATGAGGCAAGGAAATGTGCCTGAAAGTAGCAAACTATTTAGCGGCCTTAGCGGGGATGTTTACCTTTTGAACTTGAGCTTCTCGCATCTTTAGTTGTTTATTCTCCTCTTGTTGTCTCATCTTCAGCTGCTTCTCTTGTTCCTTCAAAGCTCGTTTCTCCTGGATACACAAAAAGTGCATTTCCCGATAAAGATTATAACATAAGTTTCATGAAACCTATGTTATAATCTTTAATGGATGAATGTATCTCACTTGAAGTCAAAGAAGATAAAACACACATCAAATAAGCAAGTTTAGAGAGCGTCTAAAAAGTCCGAACAGTAGGAACGTTCTAAATGGATCAGTTGAGAATTCCAGTACGTGTGAATGGATAGGTCCATTGGAACGCTGGCATGTTCCAATGCAACATTGGCATGTTCCAATGCAACATTGGCATGTTCCAATGCAACATTGGCATGTTCCAATGCAACATTGGCATGTTCCAATGGAACATTCAAAATGCTAAGGCCCATGAGATTCACTTGTTTAGGATTGTTCCCATCGTTCGGCATAACATCGCGGTGCAGCAGAATGTTCTAGTGGTCTACTGGATTGTGGGCATATATGCCTACAGGAACCTTCCTTTGCGCCTAGAACAGAACACTGGTAATTTTGGAGATGCTCTATTACTTAAGTTTCTGATGAACATAAAATGGCATTTTTCACCGTTTTAACGTGAGAGGTGAAGGACTCTATCTGTTGGATCACATAATTGAAATTAAAAATGAGCCTAGAGCCCCCTTTAAACCATGCAATAATATCATCATAAAGTTTAGTAGGAAAAAATATTAGTAAGGTAACAGCTAAACAATGTTAACTCTCTATGCTGTCAGATCAATTGGTAAAGTTAAAACCATCTTTCTCGGCTCGGTTAAAGGCAAGTGATGCAGGGGTTTCTAAAAAACAACATGGGAATCAAACCTGTCAGAGACAAACAGAAACGGATGGAATTGGTTTGTACATCAGTAGTGCTCAAGCAATCTCTGAGGTCAACAGAAAATTTAAATGAACTTACCAGAGCTTTCTGCTTCTCTGTTGCAATTTCCTCCGGGCATCTCCTTGCTTTCTTTCTGGAAGGGACCAGATCCTCCAGAGATGACTCCCCGAAACCACTTCTGTGACCAGGCTCCGGTCTTGAGTAACCATCACTTTCTTCTTGGAGGTTCGCTGAAGTCCCGTAAGAAGTTTTTTTCATTGGATAATCATCATCATCATCATCATCATCCGATATCTCATGGTACTTCTTTTGTCTGTGGCTCGTGGAGACAATTGCAGAATTCAGTGGCATAGTGTTGGACAAATCCGACATTTGTTTTCTAATCACTTCATCATGTGACTTCTTGTCTTGAATCTGATTGGACGATGTATATGGCGGGGGATTACCCCGATTAATGTCCAGTTGTTTGTTGCGTATGCGGTGGAGCAGGGACAGCGTAACATCCTCCTCTTCGTCGTCGCTGCTTGAGACCGTCATCGGAGTGAATCGATCCATCACGTCGTCCTCTGACAATCGATCTTGAAGAGAAGGATTAACCAGATCAAGACGCCTTTGCCTTCTTGGGCTAGGAACAGATTCTTCACCAAAACACTCTGCACTAATCTCGTTTCCAGTTGGGGAGTCTACTCTAAACTTAGAATTCCGATCTTGGACTCGGAAGTTGAGACCACTCTCAGACTCTTCCTCAGATACATGAGGCGAGGACTGATCTGTTAAATCTACAATTGGTGATTTACAATAATCTGCACTTATTGCATCGTTACTTTCACTGCTTGACAGTGACACAGGGCTCGTTGAGCCGATATCTTCAGCTGAAGGTAAGCATTCCAAGTTGACAAATGCAGAACCAGCCTCTGAAATCAAGAATTTAATTGTTATAAGATGGTTGCAAAGCTTACAAACAAAAGATTTGTACCACTGCAAAAAGCCTGGGAGATTGGTGAACTTTACTGCTTTTCAAGACAACTGTGTTCAGCTTCTTTTAATTTTAAACAAAAACCTTTAAAACAGTATCCAGTCTGAGCCATGATAAATGATAGTCGTGTCTGAGTCGGAGTTGTCGGCTGATGAAACCCGAATCAAGTTTGAGTCACCTAAAGCCTCAAGTCCGAGCTGTGATAATTGTGTCAAAGTCCGAGTCTTCTGCCGATGAGACTCAGTCAAGGTCGAGTTGAAATCGAGTCAAACTTGAGCAAAGATTATAGCACGCCAAAGGTGCAAGATGAGGAATTCTGGCTGAAATGTGCACTTTTGATGCAACAACAGATCAGTGCGGACAATGACCATTCATCGCTATCAATGATATAACAAAACCTCAACAATAGATAGAGCTGCAGTTCACCATCTTTCGCCTTCCACACTCTATAATCTTTGGTCACCTAATTAAGTCAGATTTGAGTCCGAGTCCTGGACTTGAGTCCTAAAACACGTAGAGATACTAACCTTGTGGTGATAGAGTCAAATCCACACAGGGTTCACGAGGGCTACCTGTATGAGGTAACAAATTAAAACCATCATCTATCAACACCAGATTGAAAACTTAATGCACCTGTTACAAAGAGTTCTTGATGTCCACTAGAAGAAGACAAACACTCTGAAAAAACCCAAATGCAGACATAACTTCAAAATTTAGGCTGTGGTGTTAGCCTAGGTATGAAAAAGTAATATTCAAATTGGCTGGAAATCTTAACTATACTAGGACAAAACTTTTAACAGTTATATTTTTTCCTTAGACAGTTGAAATCTAAACTAACCTATGATAATAAGGTTGGTATCATAATTTTCCTAGGAAAGCGTAAGAAACTAAAAGCCGACCTCGACAGTTACATTTCTTTTTCTAGAATTATAATGGCGAGCAAAAATAAAGGAGAGCAAACCTTTTCCAAGACTGGTCTCACATTGTTGTCTTACGCTCTGCTGTATTCCGATGTCTGGAAGATCGTCCACGTCGCTATCGTCATCATCATCAACTTGAGCAGTTTGAAACTGATAATGACCTCTATTGCTACCTAGTCCATCACCCCTATCATCGACATCTACATCGACACTGATAGTATCAGCTTCTGTATCACTCTGTGTATGACCCCTTCTGCTGTGTTCTCCCTGATTTTCTTCTTGATTTGATGAAGTGGAGGTGGTGGGAAAAGTTTGTCTGGCATTCGGTGATCTTGGAGCTTCTACATGATGCAGAGAGGCAGGAGTGCCCAACAGAAACTGAAGGAGAGAAAGATACTCTAAAAGTAAATTGTGTTTGTTTTTTTCACTCAGTTATGACAGTCATGGTAAAGAAAAAATCAAACTGTTCATGTCAATGAAAGTGTGTCAATACTTTCTTTAAATATGACATTGTATCTCATAGGCAAATGCACAAAAAACTGGTCTGTAAAAAAATGTGAAATATTTGAAGGTAAATATGCAGAAAGAAAAAAACCAAACTGTACACAACAAACAAAAATACTTGAGTTGGGTAATACCACGAACCAACGGCAGTCTTACAATACATGCACACGCATGAACTCTGAAGTGAAGGATTGCATAAAAAGCTGAAATTTAAAAAAACTTTGTTGTCTTCACTGGCTTTACAATTAGCAATATTGTAGTTGAGACAACAACGGGAATAGCTAGGACAACAACAAACTGTTTGCTGATTGAATGATAATCAATGACAACGACAAAGAAAATACTGCATTGACAATAATTAATAATGACATTGACAAGGAGTTCAGACAACTCGACTGTTGGACAATTAGACAGTCGGACAACTTGACGGTCAGGTCAGACAACTAGACAACTTGACAAGTCGTCATTTAGACAACACGATGGAGTGCCAAAACAAGTCGACGGGTGAGTGACGAAGCTCAATCACTGACCAATCTTCTCCCGTTCCCACTTGCAGTCAGCTGGCCGGCAGGCTAACATGCTAATTTGCTGTTTTTGTTTCCGTTTTCGACCAACCCTCAAAGCAAGAGGATTTTAACCCTATCCATCGAGTTGTCTGATCAATCAAAAGTCGACTTGTCTCACGATTGAATGGACAAGCCATCCAGTTATCAAACCTGTCGAGTTGTCTGATCCGTTGAGTTGTCCGATATCCATTTAAAAACAATTTTCGATACACCTGTCCTAGAATAAAAACAAAACAAAAACACCAGCAAAGCATGTGACATTTTATCAAACTACAAAATACAAGCTGAATGAAAACCTAAAAAACTTGGTTGTTACAGCTAGTGTTTAACAATGAGTAATTGATATTGCAATAATAGCATATACAAATAAGTTGTGGTAGAAATGCAGTATTTACTATAAAGTATAAAGTTACAAAAGCAGCACATTTTTGTTGGTTGTTAAAATACAAAAAACAATTAAAAACAAAATCAAGTCAAGTGAACTTCCTTCAAAACTGCAATTTATAATGCCTAAAGCTATAAAATAAGTATATAAACAGAAAAAGGCTAAGTAAAATCTCAACCTGATCTGATGGTCTTTTCTCATGTTTTTAAAACAAATAAACCGCACAAGTTTTTAAAACAAGTGATTTGTTTATAACAAATTTCACAAAGACATCCATGTCATGATGTGGATGTCATGATGTCATACATAGAGAAAAAACTCACACTGCCTTCAAATATTCTGTTGACAGTTTCTTGGGCGTCTCTAGTAACGAGTAAATCTCTTTGGATTTCATCTCTTGAGATGTCTGGGCATATCATTGACACCTGCAGAACCAGACTGTCATACGAGTCTTCTTCTTCAGCCATACTTAGGCCGTATCCGAATTGGCGGCTACAGCTACGGCTACGGCTGTTGCTAAGGGTGTTGCTAAGGATGTTCAATGCACGATGACGCGGAAATCTAGCCGTAGCCGTAGCTGTAGCCGCCAATTCGGACACGGCCTTACTTCGCGGGGTCTTGCTTGAACATAGCCTGCCGGTAGAGGGACTATAGTAGAGGGCAGTAGACAGCATATTTATCTTCTTTTTCCCTCAATGTTTCTTTAAATCATATTTTTGTCTTCATTTCTGTTACCTCCATGATCAAACCATAGAGGAAGGCATTTAAACTACATTTTCCTCGTGCCAACTCGCTGGAAAGGAACAATTATCACAGAAAACGTTACCCATCACCGCATCCCATGAAAAGGTGTATCAACAACTCAAGCCCCGCCCTACGTTAATTGTTAATTAATTTTTTACTAACAATAATGGTTGTAAATATATTATTTATATTTTTTATTTATAATTTATATAATTTATCAATTAGATTTAGGGCTTTAAAATTAATTTTATTTTCTGTTTAATTGTTAATCGATAAGGAAACGTTTTTTTGTTTTTTGAACGAGGAGTCGTTACCAACAAAATGGCGGAAAACGTGGATAGCCAAAAACTAGAAGTTGCTGGAATTCTTCAAGCAGTAGCCCGTCATATTAACTGCTTAAGTGAAAACAACCGTGTCACCAAAAAGAAGGCACTCGAAAGTATCCGCAAGGAAACTTTGGGTAAGAAACCTGCTCTCGATCCAGAGATATTGCAAGGCGTTTTTGAGAGTTTAGTTAAACCGCTTCTGAAATGTTTTGCAGACGGCGTCGAGAGATGCCGAGAACTGGCCATCGAAATCTTGACCGATTTTGTGGACGCTGTTCCGTGCCCCGAGGCCGTGTTACCCTACCTTATGCCCACCGTAGTTCAACGGCTTGGCAATCAAGAAATAGTTGAAACATCTGAAGAACTAAGATTGAATCTAGTGTGTTTACTTGTAAAAATTACCAATGCAACAAAGAAGAAACTTGGTCCATATCTTGATGATTTGGTGAATATTTTGCAAAGAACCATCGTAGATCCCTTTCCAGATGTTCGTAGAGAGAGTTGCAAGTGTACGTGTTTGGTTGCCCGTTCTATGCCAGAGCATTTTCACATGCAGTCGGAGAGCTTGATTAAGCCACTTTTATTATGCATAAGCCATCAACACGCTAAAGTTCGCACGCAGTGCATCAAAACGATCGGTGACGTTCTGCAGTTTGGAAGTCATAAGCCAATGGATCAGGTTATATCGCATCTGGCACAGCGATTGTTTGATCAGTCACCACAGGTACGGATGGCAGTGACGGATGTCGTTGGTGGATGGTTGTTGGACTTTGTGGATAGGTACTCATTCCATCATAAGTTAATTCCGTTGTTGCTTTCAAGTCAGACGGATGAGCTGCCAGATATTCAGAAAAAGGTATTTTACTTTTAGTTTTTACGATTTTAAGTTTTGAATAAACTTTTAATTGTTTAGAAATACAGGTTTAAAGAGAGGTATATTCTTTGCATTGGATTACTAAAAAAATGATTTTTTTTTTTAAAGTTCGACCATGATGATGGACTTGTTAGTATTGAAAGTTTTGACTATTTGAAGTTTCAAATCTAAAGTACAAGTTTAAAAGAAAGGTACATTGCATCAGATTAGCAAAAGTTTTGGTAAAAGAAAAGTAACAAATTTCTTGAAAGTTAGACTTTCATGATGGACAAATTTCAAGTGCGTAGAAAGAAAAAAAGTTATGTGTGAAAGTGAAACTGATAACGTGAACTGAAAGATTCAAATTAAAAATTTGTCTTGATTTATTTTCCCTTTTTAAGGCTTTCAAACTGTGGGATGAAATTGGAGCAAAGTACGTCCAGGAGAACGAGGAAGAACTTAAAGATCAGCTGGACTTCGGAAAGATGGTGGATTTACATCCAGGAGAAAGTATGAGAAAAAATTTAGAAATATATTACATTTACATTTTGGTAGAAAAGCTTATTTCTTCATAGAGAAGGATGTTTGCAAAGCACTAAGTGTAAAGTCCAAAAAACACTTATTTATTCTCTGGGGAACATTTTTCAGAGAGTCCGACTGTCTGAAGACATTCAAAAGTATAGTTTTTGTATCGTGGTAAAATTGTGCACAAAAGTAATAACTCTGTAAATTCTGCAGGCCGACAGTTGTTTATCCTTCAAAACCACACAGTGGATGATATTGATATTGAATGGTCAGGCAGTAGGAGGGTTGACTGTGTACTGTGTAGATGCACTCACTATGATATCATATTGCAGGCTGGCATTGTTTAATCTATCATTCAAAATTACAGTGGATGATATTGAAGGGTCAAAGTGTAGGAGGGCTGACTGTACTGCATAGATGCATTCACCACATGACACCATAATATATATAGGCTGGCATAGTTTATCTATCGTTCAAAAGTCAAAACCACAGTGGTTGATGGTCTATCAGTAAGATCTGGTTTAATTACATAATAACCCTTAATTAGGCTCACATGCCTACAGGTGACGTCAATATTCCAGTATCCTCCTGAGACCTCTCCTATGTCACTCCACACCAACATGTTTGGACTAAGATAAGATTGGAACGCCTAACCCAGTGATAAGCAATTGTTATTTGGGCCTACAACCCATCCTTCCTTTCTGCATGATGTGTCATCTCAACACTTCATCAATTTTACTGAATATAAGTGAAGAATTATCAGGGAATGTTTCAATTTCCATGAATTCATTATGAATATCTTTTCATTCAATTCACCATAACAGCAACAAGACCCAACCTCGGGTGTCGCACCTTAATGTTCCGCAACCTGTCCAAGATTCTACCAGGACTGCTTCATGACCTCACAGACTGGACGACGTCTAATCGGATCATGTCCGCCAGACTGCTCAGGGTGTTGCTCCTCAACTCTGAGGATCACACGACTCAGCACATGGAGAAATTACTGTCCGGAATGTATCGGGCATGTGGGGATGAGGAACGGGAGGTTGTGCAGCAGGTAGTCCTACCATCTTGGTCTTCCTTACTACCCTCAAGTCAATGCAACAAAACTGAGGCTTGATTGGGGGAGGGGTGGGCGGGGGGGATAGTCAGGACCCTTTGTTAAGTAAGTTTCAATATTTGTTTATTATTGTTGCATACTGGGAACAAAGGCCCATACTCTGCTGCAATGTGGGTGGGGTCAAGTGTAACATAGTCCATGAATGTTTAGGATCTTGGTCAAATGGGACAAAGTCAATGAATATTCTGGAACTTGGTCAAATGGGACAAAGTCAATAAATATTCAAGCTCTTGGTCAAATGAGGCAAAGTCAATGAATATTCAGGTTCTTGGATCGAGTATATATGTGCACACTGTGATGAAAACCAATATTTTGTAATACGGTACACCCATTACATCCTGGGAAAGGTTGATATGTCGCTGTTTTGAAGTAATTTCAAAAGATTGTCAAATTTTCTCTTTTTGAAATTTAACTACTTATTTCTCAGATCCTTCTTTCTGCTGAGATCGTCGGCTTCTTCGTCGTTCCGGAGATCTACTGGAAGTTGGTGAATCCCACAGTACGCAGCACTCAGAGTCCCGGTGTGTTGATGACGTTGGCCGGGTTGATTCGCGGCTCCAAACCGGAGACCCTTCAGCCTCAACTTCAGAGTGTGTGTGAAGCGTTAGTTGATCCTGACGTGTGTCGGAATGAACAGGTGAGCATACTGGCGTAAACTAAGTAGAGGTAGATAATATCCATCTATCAACTCCAGTTCTGTAGACTGTACACATGAAAAGCACAAGGTTCTGTCATTCACATTACAGTGTGCCGTCTACAATTGGCCCAGGTTAGACCAATTGTACAGTGCATCTTTGGAAAAGGTTGAAAAGTTTTTTGTTTTTACATGGTTTTGAAGCAACAATGTATTTTTCTTTGTTTCTGGCATAAGATGTTGTTTTTTGTGAGACTGCCCATTACGAGAAGGTGTTTGCCCAAGAGTTTTTGGCATAGTTGACAGAAGGTAGCGCCGCAATACCTTGTAAACCCTTACAATGGCTCTATTAAACTGAAATTTACCAAACCTGTCTTGAACAGTTCTGCACCTCTGACTAGTTCACTAGATCGATGGAGCATTATAAATGCTTTAAATTATCTTATAATAATTGTTATATATATATATTTTTGTTTGTTAATTAGACATCTTATCAGGTTGAGCTTTTGTCTTGCATTGAAGCTGTCCTCGCTACCAGCAAAGAGCAGTGTTTGAAGGTTAGTCTGCAGCTATTCACAGCACTCGTCACTCTATTGGCCTTGGCCAGGGATGATGGCCTGAAGACAAGGGTAATTATATTTTGACTTTTTCGTCGTACTCGGTCTACTTTGACTGAGCGTCAGTACATATGTGTGTATTTTTATACACCTTTTGGCGTGTCGTGGCCGAGCGGTTAGGAATATTGTACTCAGGCTCTGGCGTTTCTGATCAGCAGAGTATGGGTTTGAGTCCCGGTCGGGGCTTTTGTGTCCTTGAGCAAGATACTTTACCATAACTGCTTTGGCCTTGTACTAAAAGTAGGCGTAGATAGCAACATTCTTCTAGCAACCTTGGTTTTAAATGAATGTTTATGATCTATGGATCCTGACGATGACTAGAGCAAGCTTGTCGAAACATTGAGACCAATTAAGAACTCACTCCGCGGCAGTGAAGTTAATAATGAGAAGTCCCCTCGATCCACGAAGCAAAAGTAGTAGTCCCGGCCGATTTTCCTACCCTCCGCCCAGGTAGTAGTTAGTAAGCAGGACAGTTCTTTTCAGAACTGAGAAGTCTCCCGAATTTGGAATAATCTACTCCGTGGCAGTAGAATAAATAGCAAGACAAGTTCTCAAAGAACAAAATCTACCTAGCAAGTATAATATTTACATGGTGTTACCGCAAACCAAATATACATCTATGGATCCTCTGTGCATTATTATATCACTGTGTGTATTTGTACATGCTGTGATTGTTTGTACGCATCACTACATCCTGAACAAGAATTTTGTACAGGTGTATCACCCTATCCCAGCGGTCTTGGAAGAGAATGATGGGGCCAAGTCACAGAACAACGTTGATCTTGAGGCATGACACACATGCAGGAGCCCATAGAGACAGCTGCACTGTACAAGACTGCAACAGGTGCCTTCATTTAAAGTCAAGCAAACATAACTGACAATTCAAAAAATATTTCTTAACTCTAACAGATCAGGGAAGGCCTCGCGTCACTTGCGAAAATACAGGGCATGGAGGACAACAGCGCCCTCTATAGAGCACATACCCGTCAGGTTCTGGACTCATTGAAAGGAAACTACGAGCAGTGGACCAACTTTTCGGTAGAGCGACCCATCTTTGATACGCTGCTCACCGAGTCAGGTGCGTGCAATAGTGGAACATGTTTTGAAAAGTTATTAAATATCTTTTAATATATCTGATTCATTTTTATCATAATTCTACTCTGTTTAAAAATGCATCATATATTTCAATCTTTGAAACAGGTGTTTTGGTAAGTGAGCTCTTGACGGACATCATCCCAGTTATCCGTGTCAACCTCCACCCCGACAAGGACCCAGAGCTCCGCCTCAAGTTCTTCTCCCTCCTTTCTCGTCTCGTCATGAAAGCTGGGGAGTCCGAGGGCGCCAGAGTGAAATTCGGAGACTTCTCGTTGGTGGTCGTGAAGGAGATGATTGTACCGAACTGTGTGTGGCATGGTGGGAGGACGGCCACCGCAATTCGGACCACCGCTATTTCCTGCCTATGGGCACTGCTTCAAAGTGGCCTTCTAACGGCTGAACAAGTGAGTCTGGATTTCTTCCGAAGATATCATTTTGTTCAGCATGGATTTTAATTTTTTTATTTGTTAATATCTACGTTTTACTTTGTAAACTGGGGCCAATTTCATAGAGCTGCTTGAACAGAATATTCTTTAACATTTTTCAGCTAAGCAAGGACACCAGTCACAGATGGTATATGTGATATGGTATTTTGGCTGGTAACCCTATTCTGGTAAGCGAAATTGTTTGTTGTGCTTAGCTACTTTTTGTGCTTAAGAAGCTCTATGAAATTGGGCCCTGGTAATTCCAGGGGGCTTCCTCATGACCAGTGATGTGTTTTTAAACTTTAAAAAAACTGTTTGTTTGCATCATTTTCTTTTATGGGCAGATAATTTGATAAATCTAACAATTTAGAGCTTTGGCGCAAAGAAAAACTGATTAAATATGTTTTCTTTTGTAATTAAGGTTAGCAGTGTAATAGGAGACCTTCAGACTCAACTAACATCCCTCCTTGAAGACGGCAGCCGCTCCACCCGCCTCATCACCTGCCGTGTCATCCAGAGGATCCTCGCCCTCTGTGGATCGACCTTCGACCCCGACCGCCTCCACACGATGTACATGGAGCTCCTGAAGCGAATGGACGACAGCAGTAACGAGATACGCATCGCCGTGGCCAAGACGTTCGAGACATTCTTCAAGTGCTTCCCCGCGGATTACGATAAGGGGTTGTACAAGGCCCACCTTGAGACTCTCTACAGAGGGCTCCTGATTCATCTGGACGACCCAGACTCTAACATCCAACAGGCCGTTCTCGGTTAGCAACTTTGCATTTAGTCAGTTTGTTTTTAACGCAATAATTTTAAGCATCATACAGGGCTTGAATTTTTTGGTAAATAAACAAGACCACAAGGCTTTTAGCTCAAAATGTTTACGGATCAGAAATGTTTTACAAGACCATTCAGCAGCTACTACCAGAAAACATCGGGGCATACCCCTTCTCTTAGCGATAAGTGTAACTTGGTTCTTTAACGTGCATTACACAACACATGGGACCTACAGCTTTAATTCCCATCGGAAGAAAGAAGCAATAACGGTTAATAATAATAATAAAGACATTTATGAAGCGCAAAAACATATCCACCCAAGGGGTGCTCAAGGCGCTCACAAGAAGAAAAGTAATAAAAAATGGCGTGTCATAAGTTTCAAGAACTGAACTCAAACCCACACTCTGCTGAGAAACATTAGAGATTGTGTTCGGTTCGCTTGATCACTCGGCCACAACACACCACATCTTAATGATGTTTTTAAATTTAACATTTTCTTGTCTCTTCTGCAGACGTCCTGAAGCAAGCCGCACCCCTTCATCCTCATCTCCTCCTTGAAGAGCTGGAGATGGTCAGACACAAACACCGCAGCTTCTTATTCTGTGACGAACTCATCCAGCACGTCAAGACCCTCACCGGATGATCCGATTCCTTTAAGTGAAACTGCATCGTTGGTTTCTGAAAGAGCATATTAAAGCATGCAGCCAACATCTTCTTCTATGTCGAATGGTGTCCTCAGCCAATAGCATCAAAGGAGAGGTGTCCCCTGGGCCCATTTTCATAAAGCCTGTAAGCACAAAAACTCGCTAAGCACAGAAAAACTTTGCTTAGCAAAAACAGGTTACCTGCCAACATTCCATAAAGTTAATATTATTGTTGCGACTGGTGCCCCACTCATTTTTTGCTAAGCAAAGAAATTTTCCAAGGAGTATTCTTTGCTAAACAGCTTTATGAAATTGGCCCCAGATCTCCTGTCCTTCATGCATGTAGATATTTCATCTGTTGTCACAAAGCCAGTGTTCCTGCATAGTATGACCATAATAGGTCAGGTGACCTTGACCTCTTTGTGCTCGACAAGCATCAGTAAATGTCAAAGACCAGGATTCACACTTTAGGTAACCAAGGCAGCATACACATAACATAACAATCCTGTGAAAGTGCAAGCTCAATAGGTCGTCTGAGTCACAAGAAAATAATAAACAAGAAACCTTCTACGTTTTTACTTTTTGAAACATCGAGTTTTGGACTTGCAAGATCAAAACTAATTATTTTACTAAACTCCCTAAAAAACTATAACATTTCAAGCAAAATTATTCAAAGGGAAGTTTTCCACCATGAACATCTTTATACCCAAGTTATTTGCAAGTCTGTGAACATTATTAGTTTTAATCTTACCAATGTTGTGCACACCCTTTAAAATAATTTTATTTTTGTTGAGACAAAGAAATATTGACTAGAGCAGTACTTAATCATGCGACCTCCGGATTCCTCTGCCGGCACTCTACCAACAGAGCTATCTAGCCCCACCAAAAATTATTTCAATTTACATTGTCAGTTTCCCTTGCGGTTTATTACTTGATTTAGTTTTTGTTGGAAGATTTATGAGGGTTTTCCCATTTGTTTTTTCAAAGCTGTGGTGTTTGTCTTACATGTTTTGTAATTGGTCTTTATCTTAGGTTGGAGCATTCCAAATGGTTTTCTCTTGTTTATTTTTGTAAAATTTGTAAAATTTTTCATTTTTTCCCAAGACTTGAGTGTATATGTATGCAATTCATGCATATCGGCCCGTATACGCTGGCGTGTGCATGTGGATAACCTTGGATTTATGTAAGAAAAGTAAACAAATTTTGATGTGTTATTTGCATTACAGGGACTTAAGTTCTTGCTAAAAATATACATTTTTGTAAAAAGTAAATACCCTGGAGTGTGTTTTGGGGTAAAATTAAACACATGTTTTAAGGCCACGAGTAGAGAACACTTTCCACAGATGCATTCATGTGACGTCTGACTTATAAGACCAGCAGGATAACGACAGCTACGGAGCAGACACTGCTCATTCAATAATTCCAGACACTCCAAGGTTGATCAAAAGTTTGTTTTTGGTTTTTCTCCGATAGTATCATATGACATTAGTTTGCCCTTCAGTACGAAAGCATTTGTTATTATTGATCATTCAGTTGGAAATTCACACATGACTACTGATGTGAATTAGGAATATATTGAGAGACTTGTTATTAAAAAGTTGAAATTGCATTTATAATACATCTCCCATGGCCTGGTACTTTGATGTTAGGGGGGAAGGTACTTTTTGTGTGTACTCTTTTGTGGTAAACATGGTAAAAGGGGGCTCTTAGTCTTATGAGTGAAATTTAAATATACTACTTGAGCATTTCAAGGGTTAGACAATGAAGGTGCTCATTTTATAGTATTTGCAAAAGTTTATGACTGTTTTTCAAGGAGTAGTGTTTATTTTACTTTTTAATTTTTCAAACTATCAAGTTCAAGTTGATGTGTACAGTGATTAATTTCTTTGAGTTACTTGACGCTAATAATTTGTTTTTAGCAAAGCTTGGTCTTGCAGAATAGGCCTCTTGCATAGGCTGCCAACACTGTGGTCAAACAGATGTGCATGCGTGTACGCACTGTGCACAACTCTCAACCAATGATAGATCTTCCTTTGACCTCAGTGAGGGCGCTGTTTGAGCTTTATTACATCATATGCAAAGGGGTCTATTGGGTCGCTGGTAACAAATGCTATGCAATGTATATTTAATTTAAGTTAACTGGTTTTCTGTTTGTACTATTTTTTACATAGCAAAAAATAGGCCAAATTTCAAAAGCTGTTAATCTTCATTCAAATTTCAAATTCAAAAAATTCAGAAATGGATACCAGCTAACGTACTTTGTTTACCCGTGTCAGAGTTTGCAACCGTGGCTGCGACTTAATCATGGTATGAACATGGCTTGAAGCATAGAAGGCCCTATAGAAACACCCATAGCAAATAGCCATAGCAAATAGCCATAGCCACCAGCCGCAAACTTGGACACGTCCTTAATAAGATTACTTTTTACAGATTTCCTGCTAATTTTTTGCTTCTCAAATAGATTTGGTAAGCAACATTCTCTTCCTCGCAGATTTTGTCAGTTGTATTGGTTACTAGGAATAGAAAAATTTACTTGTTTTATTGACAATAAAATAAGGTTACAAAAATGTTATTCGTGCACTACTTTGTGTTTCATTTGACTGTTTCTTTGATTCGTGTCTGCTTTAAAGTTAAAAATACTAAAACTTACTAGTAATTAAGATGGTTTTAATTCAGTTTCAGCTAAAAGAAGTTTGACACAATTCTTTTTTTCTCTTTCAAATTTATCTTAAGAGTAATTTATTATCTTCTGAAATTATTGTTTATGATCAATCATCATTCATATATTGAAATGTGATGACTCATGCAAAACAGTTTTATGATATTAAATGAAAATTAATGAATTACGGTGATGGTTTTTCTTATTGAAGGAAAATGCTTTATAATTAATGATTACAGTAAATAATAAATGGGTGTTGTGAGTTTAGAAAATAAAATTAATTATCAGTGTGCAAAAAAATTAGGTTTCTGCACCCTATAGTTTTACATGGTTCTACCAAGGCTGCAATTGGCTGGGGAATACAATATGTTATTTTAACCTCCATAAACAAAAAATCCGCCCATTAAATTCTGACATTTTTAATGGGTTTTACATTATAATAATAATCTGATTGGGTTGAAAACAAAATAATGCATTCGTCTTCGGATTAGTAGTAAACAACAGAGGGCGCTTTCCCCAAAATGTACACAGTCGATATGCGGCACACAACAAACGATTGACTAATCGTAATAATACACACTTCTATTGGATGGCAATTACATTACACACACAACAACAGTATTTCTCCTCAAGATTACCTAACAATGAAGACCAAAAGACTCCACGTATTTGCCACGTAAAACAGGTGAGTTTCTTTCCATGTTTTGTTGTACGACATCCAAGATAAACGGACTATAAGTGAGTGAAAAGAACGTGAAGTTGCACGTCATGGTTGTAAGATTGGACACATATTGAGCGCGTGTGTTTTGGTTGTACGGTGAGCTCGAGTTGCGATCCTTGGTGGGAAAGCTACGGGTAAACTGACCGCCATCATGCCATTAATGCCAAGAGCCGGCCGTGGCCGTAGATTGTTGTCCACATTGCGGGTGGTCGTACGGGCTTGCTGTCTTCCATCATGGCCTTGTTTGGATGAATGACCAGTGACCGCGAAGGCCGTGGGAAGTACTTACGAAATACATGACACAAATTGATTGTTCGCTATGGGGGAATTTAATTATCGTTTTCCATTCCAACTCGGCTGTGACTGTAGGAATGCCGGACACTTCGGCACCTTGCAAACTCGGCACCCACAAACTCGGCACCTAATACAAACTCGGCACCAAACAAACTCGGCACCCACTCGGCACCAAGAATGCAAACTCAGCACCATGCCAGCTGATTTTTTAGTAACAAACTCGGCACCTGTTCTTAAAAATCTTTCGAATGTTTTCATTTATTTCTGGCCGTGGAAAACTGTTTACAAATGTGAAACCAATCCAACAAAAACAACTTTATTTATTTCTTGTTTACTTATTTATCAACTTGTTTATTCATTTATTCTTTATTTTATTTCTCCATTTACTAGTCAACTTTTAAATTAACAACGAATTCATTTTATTGATAAACATTACGTGATTGTTTAGTGATTGTTTAATGGCGATTCAATTTGTTAAACAATCTAAAACAAACTCATTTATTTATTTATGTGTTTATTTATTTATCTGTTTGTTTATTTATCATTGTTATTTATTTAAATTACTTTTCATTTGCAGTGAATTAGTGATTAATTTTGTTAAACAGTCTAAATAATAAATAGTTTGTTTTGTTTGTCTTTTTTACTAAAACTAAAAGTTTATTTATTCATAAAATCACGTTATTGTTTAGAAGTTTAATATTCATTTAGTTAGAAAACATTTATTTATTATTTAGTTAATTTCTTTAACTAATTGTGTTTTTGTTTAAACCAAATAGTGGTATATCCCATCTGCTGAGTGCATTGATGTTTCAGCTTTCAAGACCATGTACGCAGCGGTAAATCGGCTGGGTGCCGAATTTGTGTTTGTGCATGTGCCGAGTTTGTGGGTGCCGAGTTTGCTAGGTGCCGAGTTCGTTGGTGCCGAGTTTGTCTGGTGCCAAACTTGTTGGTGCCGAATTTGCAAGGTGCCGAAGTGACCGGGTACCGACTGTAGTGTGCGGCACAGCATAGCAGCCAGTAGTTTTTAATTCCTCCCAGGGAATTTACACAATGTTGGCTGACCCATGGAAATACCACTCCAGATTGTCCATACTTTTACCAATCAATCACCGAACTGCTGATTTTTTTTTTTTGGCCATTATGAATATTAAGTCATTTACATCTGGGAAAGATGTCAAAATCGACCTCCACTTTTTCACTCTTTAAATGTCAAAAACATAATAAAATACATTCAATCATATTGTGTATATTATGTCACTAGCATCGGTATTATCGCCATAATAAGAGTGGACTGAATGTTAAAAGTTTTAAAGAAAGCCATTTAATTAAAGAAAGCCATTTAATTAAAGAAAGATATTTAATTAAAGAAAGCTATTCCTATAATATTACTCTTCTGCAATAGAAGTCCATAAGAATTTCAGTGATAGTTTTAACATGACTCAGTCATGCAAGAAAAAAACAAAACAAATAAGTTTTTAACTTGGATTTAAATACATCAAGTGAATGGTGTTTGAAGCTGATTGAAGACAATTGTGGCTGGAAATACTTTTGGTCAGAATGAGTGAAAAGTTGGTGGTCTCATTTAAAAAAATATTTTCAATATTTGTTTAAGATAAGTTATGATAAGGTTGAAATATCATTTATACAGACAGATTTTCACGATATAGTTGAATGGACAATTGCAGTTTTGTATTAATTAATAGTTTAGTAAGTTTATCAATCGGCAAGTTCATAGAAAGAAAACTCTTTTTTTTTGTACTAGGGGTATCAGCCTGTACCATTTAATAGGTCAAAAATGGTACCAGGTACAACAAAGGAGTAAGGAAGTACAACCTATATGTACATGGCACTAATGGTGGGACTGTAGAATGTGCACTGCAGTGTGTGAAAAAAATATAAAAATGAACGCAACAAATTAAGGTGACCAGTCAGATTTTAAAAAAAATATAAAATTATTTCAATTTCAGACTAAGTCTTTGTAGACTCATGAATGTCAAGTGAAAGTGAAACCCCATGAATAAACAAATTACCAAGGCCTACATTGTACAATCATGGAGGAAGGAATGCTACAATGTACTGAAAAGTACATTGACACTGTGCAGGTCTACAAAAGCCCAGTTCACAGCTCTGTTTTCACTGCTAATGTTTTTCAAGCAGCTAAAATCTTGAGAATTGTTTGCTTCACAAGGAGGTGTGAACCTAGCCTTTCAAGAAGGTGAAAAATAATAATAATATTACATTGTTCTTAAAGTACAACGTTCTTGGTAATTCATAAAGGAAATATTGTCAGATGTTTTCTTGTGCCACTTTCACTTGGCATTGAGTCTAAAAAGTCATTAGTCGCAAAAGTGAAACCAAAACACAATTTCATAAAAATCTGATTGGTCATTATGTTTAGTTTCACACGAAAATACTTATGCTAAGCTGTATTTTGTTTGTGCTGAGCTATTTTATGGGCGGCTAGTGACAAGTACTTTTGTAAAATAAAGTCCAGGAATACATACATTCATGTACATGTAGGCCTAACCATTAGAACTCCATGATGTAACTATGGATGATTGAATGCCCTCCATGATTTAACATTGCATCACAATACAGACATACATATAGTAGGCCTAATATGCAACAATTGGGAACATGATGTGCCGAACATGATTGTTTGATTAACAACGGGAAATATAAGGATCCCAACAAAGAATTCACCAAACATGTAAATGGAAAGCTTAAGTCGGCATGGTATGCACCATCTGCAGATAATAACCTCTGCTCAGCTTTCTCCTACGAAGAGACTGAAACAGCTATCCTGTCAATGAAGCCTGGGAAAGCCCCTGGCCCAGACAATATTCATCCAGAATTTGTCCTTCATCTGAATGGTTCAATGATCTCTTGGCTCCAGAAATTCTTCTCAAAGTACCTTCAAACAGCAAACATACCAAAGGTTTTCCGAACAGCTAAAGTTGTGGCAGTCCTGAAACCCAACAAGCAGCCAACAGACCCCAAAAGCTATAGGCCAATAAAGTCTTCTCTCCATTGGCTTCAAAATCCTTGAACGTCTTCTCTACAATCGACTCTACCCCAGTCTGGATTCCCAACTTCCTACTGAACAAGCTGGTTTCCGTAAAGGTTACTCAAAAGTTGATCAAGTTGGGCTTTTGACCACAGACATTGAAAATGCCTTTAGCGCAAAAGAGAAGGCTGGAGCTGTTCTGATTGACCTCTCAGCCGCATATGATACAGTTTGGCATCGCGGACTGACCCTAAAACTCCTTGAGTGTATTCCAAGCAAGCAAATGGTTCGCTTTCTAATGCAGATCATATCAAAGCGCTCCTTCTCACTACATATCGGGAAAGACAAGACACAGAAGAAATTTCTGAAAAATGGCGTCCCTCAAGGGTCAGTCCTGGCCCCACTGCTCTTCAACATATACACGTCGGATCTACCAACAACCACAAGTAAGAAGTATGTGTATGCTGATGATATTGCACTGCTGACCACCAGCACTTCACTGTCATCTATAGAAAGGAAGCTATCAACAGACCTCACAGCTTTCAGTGCGTACTTCCATAACTGATGACTAAAACTTAACTCCACCAAAACAGTCTGCAGTCTGTTCCACCTGGCCAATCGTCTTGCCAAAGTTGAACTTCATGTGAAGTGCCAAAATGTAAACATTCCCTTTGAGAAGTCTCCAAAATACCTGGGAGTCACTCTAGACAGAACACTCTCATACAAGGAACATCTAAAGCAAGTCTCTGCAAAGGTACAAGCAAGGAATAACCTCCTTCGTCGCCTTGCTGGAACAAACTGGGGAGCTAGTTTCTCTGTCCTCCGCACCTCATCTCTTGCACTTGCCTACTCCACTGCTGAGTATTGCGCACCAGTCTGGTGCAGGAGCAGTCATTGCCAACTAGTGGACAAGGTCTTGAACAACACAATGCGCCTCGTATCTGGGTGCATCCGTTCTACACCTGTTGACCATCTGCCAATCACTAGTGGCATAAGCCCACCAACCATCAGACGAGAACAACGATGCCACCAACTTGCACTAAGGGCAATCACAAATGGGAACCATCTACTCCACCATCTAACCACTGACAACATCCAGAACCCAAGACTAAAGTCTAGGAAGCCGCTTGCCAATCATCTGCAAAACCTCATCACAACTGCAGACGGCCACACACTGGACTCCTGGGCGAAACATCAATGGGAAGATCATTGGTCAAAGTCTGCATCAAGGTTGCATGGCTATATCCAAACCAAGCCACAAGCCACTCGGATGTCACCTGCCCAGAGCAGCTTGGTGCCGTTTAAACAGCACTGGTCATGGTCGCACTGGTCATGGTCGTTTCCGGGCAAACATGTTCCGGATGGGCTTAATTGCAAGTCCAGCCTGTGAATGTGGAGCTGCCCTCCAAACAGCTGCTCACATCACCAGTGACTGTATTTACCACAATTGCCCTGGCGAGCAGTCCCTGAAGGAGCTAAACAATCTGGCCAAACAATGGCTAACTGACACCAATTGTATCATCTAATCGTAGCTTAATCTGAGACATACGCATGATGTGCTGTACAAGGTTAGTGCACAGGATTGCAGGATTGGAAAAGCAGATTGTTATTTTTTCTTACATAATCAAAGCAAATAAACACCACATTGATCAGTACAGGTAGTTCATTTCCTGCTTGTAATCTGCTTTTGTGATGAAGGCCTGACAATAAACAATGGAACTTCCTACAACAAAGTTTCCCAATGTATGAGAAAAGGAATGCTGGAGGTCATGTAAAATAATTAGTACAATAAACAAATAAAATAAAATAAATAAAATAAAATGGAATGTAAAAGAAACTAAATGTTTATTGAGCACTTTCATCAATTTGCTCAGATGGTTTATATGATTTGTTTTTAAAAAATTTTTCATTTGATACTTGAATAAATGCTTGGGATCATCAAAAACAAATTATAACTGACACAATTTTTTATTTTTCATGGAAGCGGTAAATAACAAATTGCAGATTATTTGCAGATTTTGAGTTCATTCATTCATTCATAAATGTCAGTCATATTTAACGAGGGTGACCCATTCCTGCACAGCTGATCATGGGGCCCTCACATTAATTATATAAAAATACATCAAAGATAAGATACAAAAAGCGACAAGACTTGGCAGGTACCCCAGAAGACAGATGAGATAAATCAAAGAAAACATTTAAATGCATATTGAAGGAATTAGGAAGTTTGTTTTCTCATTTTGATTCTGGTCTTTGTACACAAATTTCTGGTCCAGTATTTTTAGCTACAGTACAAGCCCTGCAGTCTTGTGGATTTTTCTTCAAAATTCGAGCCCTGTAAAAATTCGAGCCCTGTATTTCAAACTAACCCAAGATGGATTATATTTAAGCCTTTATGAAAAGCATACAGTTACATGTACAAGTATTTACTATTCAACTGGCAGATTAATTTAGGAAGGTCAAAGGCCTCTGGAATGTTCATTAAATTAATCTCAGTCATCTTGGATGACCTTTGACCTGTTGAACAAGGCTGGCAATACATGTACTCCCATTCCGAACTTCCAATGTTTTTCCCCCACCTTTAAGTTCCAGGGAGAGCAAAAGCAATTTACTTGGTAGTGAGTTTCAATGCTCTGGGCTGGCGTTGTGGGAATTGTAGACACAAAGGTGGACCAATCTCCAGTCATGCCAGGGGGCAAGTTACTGACTTTTATTGATGAAAGATAATGAGAACAGTAGCTTTGGTTTGGATATACATATTACCATAGAGAAAGGACTACATACAGAGGATACCCCCAAAATAGGCACAAAAAGGGCAGCTTTCATTTGCTCACGTATTAAGAAACAATGGCAACAGGTTATCAGAATCCTAGTTAAAGGCCTGTACACTATTGGTAAGATCGAAAAACACAAATGTTCACAGATTCACACATAACTTACATGATTTAAAGTAAGTAATGGTAGAAAGGGTTCCTTAAAATATTTATGCCTAAAATGCTATCGTTTCTGAGAAATGAGTAAAACAATAGTTTTTATCGCGCGCGATAATAAACTCGATGTTTGAAAAACAGAAAACACATTTAAGGTCTCTTTTCACTATTTTCTCGTGACCTCGATGACCAATTGAGCTCAAATTTTCACAGGTTTGTTATTTCATGTATGTGGTTGATTACACAAAACATGAACACTGTCTGTGATTATTTTGTCAGCTCTGCCAATCCTGTATAATACCTTTAAGTCTGAAAGACTACCATTTATTGTGACCTGATTTGTTGCAATTTATCAGTGATATACAAAATCTCAAAACAGATGTTTTATTGAGTCTAAAAACATTAATTAAACCAGATTTCTGTTCAGTGTTCAGGTCTGACGCTTCACAAGAGGCGACAAAGGCAATTGCCTCTGTAGTCTGTTGCCCCTGGTCATTGCCTTGGTGCCCCCTTGAAATGTTACAAATGAAATTTACAATTTTCTCATAGAGGCACCCTTTCTGAAGGAGAAAAACGCCTTGGTGCCCTTGTCCTTTCAAACAAAGTATCAGACCCAAGTGTTACTTGAGAAATATTTCCAGTGGGCAGTTGCTGCAAGCATCAATTACAATGTACCCTGAGAAAGTTTCCACTTTTGATTAAAATTTGAGTCCTCGGTTTGCCAACCACAAATAATTTACTTCCAGCTCTCTAGTTTTAAAGGTAGGGGGTCATACCTGTACTTTGGTAATCACCCCGAGAAAAAGATTGTGTAATTTTTGTCCGAAACCTACTTGTAATGGCAGTGAGCAATTCTAAGCATCCTGCATTTATCATTGTCTGAAATGCTCCCTTTGATGAGAAATCAATATAACTACCTATGTTGAAAACTTGAATCCCCAAAGATCGAGGAGTGGAGATTTAAATTTCCGTGGTGTTCCATTGTGAATGCTGTGGGCAGAGATGCGATTGGTACCGTACCTTCTGAATTTGACGTTCTTGATGAAAATACCGTGACAGTTTTTGCTCTTTCTTTAATAAGTACACTGTATCCAACTGAAACTTTCCAAAAAGGTGACTTTTATTGGGCCTTTCTTTATACTATTTCCCAATTCCCAGATAAATCAGCATTATGTTGACGAAAACCAAACCACCCTAGATGTACCTTTGAATATTGAATAAGGCTACAGTGCTGAAATCATAATTATGGAATCACCTCCATGGTTGGATAGATTTTCCACTCCATTTCATATTTTGCTGACCTGTCATGATAATTGTTATCCTCTGCTAGTGCTTGTTGTGAGTGTTTTTTAAACATAACTTTGTTCTTTTCGTCAGACTGTGGGCTGTGGCGCAGTCCAACGAAGGTCTACTTCTCTGTGAAACGTAAAAGTTCTACATTGTAATGTCCAGGGCTTCGAATTTGGGGTGAAAATCCACAAGACCACAGGGCTTGCAGCTCAAAATGTTTGCAGGACCAGAATTGTTTTTACAAGACCTGAATCAAAATGAGCAAAAAACTTCCTGACATAGTTAAACATGCATTTTAGCTATTTGAACAAACTCTATTTTTGTAAGAGAACGTTTATCTTCGTTGCCTTTATGAGTTTTAAGCATACCTCATTACTCAATAGAATTGAAAGCTTTTTTATCAGATTCAAAGTTACCATTTGAACATAATTAATTTTTTGTTCCAGATATTACACAGTGAGGGGCGATTCCATGAAAAATAGGACATGAGGGTAAATTTTTTTAAATAATTTTTGCAGTAAGTGTTTTATATCATATAAAAGAAGATTATTTTAACTTTTCAAAAATATACAGTTAGGCAAAATTTCGTGGCCCTGACGGAAATTATTTGTGCTGCCACTGAGGGCGCTGTTGCAAAGGTTTTTCTGGCACTTAAGATAGCATAATTCTTCAAGTCAGTTTGAACAAGTTGTAATGTGTCAGACAGATTTATGTGTTGGGGAAATAATGTAATAAGCATTGAATACTTATAGAACAATTTCGAATAAATTTGAGTTTGGCTTGATCTGTTACTCTAAGGGGTTCTGTCCTAGCAACGGTAACGTCTGTCACGTAACGTCCGTCACAAAAAAATGACTTTTTAAAGTTATTTATATAAAAAATTATTTTGTTTGCCTTGTCACATATCAAATGCTAGTTTGTCATGGTCTTGAAAGGTAAAAATGTTCCTATCTTGTTTATCTCCAATTTGATAAGTATAGGTGAGTTTTACATGTACCACGACAAATCTCAATAACTCCAACTTAATTTTCCATTGGCAGTGTAATATAAATTGATATTTCAACGTCCGTCACAGGCTTCAATGGCGGATTTCCTCTAAAACCATGTGATGTTAAAAATGTAATATATTGTGGAGGCTACCTCAGACTGGCACACGCTGATGGAAATGGTAGGATGTACAAATCACAGGGATTTTTAACTAAATGTCAAGAGCCAAAGGTGCTTGTCTATTAAATGTAACGTCCGTTACAAAAATGTTTTGAAGTTTATTAAATGTTGACAGAAAATCAAGATATTGCGTTCTCTGTTTTATTACTAGTGACTTGTTGTGCTATCATACTGTAACTATTGTCTTTCCCAGCAAACCTTGTTTAAATATCTGCAAGACAAATTGTTGGCTATTTTCTGTGCAAATGTAACGTCCGTCACAATGGAATCGCCCTGAGGTAAATTGTCATTATTCAGTGATATTCAAAGAAAAAAACATAAGACAGCTGAACTTGTCTGGTCACAACTTACATGTAACTGGCCTGACACTAAAACAACTGGCCTCGTGCCAACCATCCAGTGTATAATTAGAGCCCTTAATGTTATGAGAGTAACATCAACACTTATCTTGGATAAAAAAAAACTAAAAAAAACACGAACCTCCCAATTCAACTATTTTTCATTGTTAGAAGCATAGTTCATTGAGCCCTACATTGATCGTCAGTTTTTCCATAGTCCTTTTACCACACCTTTTATACATTTTGGCTGAATGCACTCCATGCGTGCTCAAGGGCCCTTATTCTCACAAGTTTTGCTTCAGTATTTGCCCTAACTTGCACATTCTTTATTATTCAGCTTCACTATAAATTGTATTCTCCCATTAAAATTGGAATTAATGTTTGATGTGGGGAAAAATCAACTGAAATGATTTGAATTGCAAAAATTGATAATGGCCTTTCATTGCGATGTCTGAACTCATTATTGTGATTCATTCAGCCTAGATTTCAACTAACATGCAACAATATAATAAAGTAATATTTGTCACTTTCCGATACTAATAAAACAGAACAGTAACAGAAAGGCAAGAACAACCATTAATATCAGATGACAAGACAAACTCATTCTAAAATGAGGATTAATAAAAGTGAACTAAACCACTGTGAATCGAAAGCCTATAAAATAAGGACAAAAATGAGAAAAGAATCCTAAACAAATAAATATAAAACTAATAACATTTGGGGGGGGGGGGTGAAGGGGAAGGGTGATATTTATTGTCAGGTGGACCAAGCATTTCGGCTGGGATTGTAGCAGAATTTTCTCAAAGGCTTAATGATGACATACTTTACAAGAACTGTTTTGAATTGATAAGATAAAAGATGATTTTTTTCATCTAAAATTTTGATCACCTGTTATTAAGCTCTTTTCACATTTAAGGGTGTGTACAACATTGGTAAGATTGAAAATATAAATGTTCACAAATTTGCACATACATTGTAACTTACATGAATATAAAGATGGTCATGGTGGAAAACTTCCCTTGAAATAGTTTTGCTTGAAATGCTTTAGTTTTTAGGCAATTGAGTAAAACAATTAGTCTTTATCACTGGTGATAAAATCCGATGTTTGAAAACAGTAAAAACATATAATGGGGTTTTTCACTGTTTTCTGATGACTCCAAATCCGAAGACTGATTTAGCTGAAACTTTCACAGGTTTGTTATTTCATGTATGTTGGGTCACATCAAGTGTGGATACTGGTCTTTGACAACTACCAAATGTTGTACACACCAACCGAAGGGAAATTCCTGGGGAGTTTTAACCCCCACTGCCACCCCATGTTCATTTCACACTTGATGCAATTTTCCTGAACTCTCAGCATACAAATCCCAGGGTTATCTCGCTTAACCCTTCTCCGAAGCAGGGGTAATTATTCCCAGGGAAAAGGCTGCTTGCTTCCCCAAGAGTTTGCTATGGTTAGCAGTTTAAAGCCCTGTTCGCATTGGACTTATTTTGGGTAAATTAACCGAGCAAATGGGTAACTTAACCATTTTAAGTCCAACCCGACCCGAATGGGTAGTTTAACCGAGCCACGTCTGCCCGGTTAAATTGACCAGGTCTGTTTAACCGAGCCGAAAAGTCCAGTGCGAACGCGATCAGGGTAAAAGCCGTCCCGGTAAAAAGCCACATCCGGTCCCCCGATCTACCCGCCGCGCCACAAGATCGTGAGGTGACACGTCGTACACACGCAAGTGTTTACACGAACGGAAGCTCGGTTGCACTCATTGCAATCTCGCTGTCATGCACCCCGGTCAAAGGTCACTGCGATAGCGCCCTCTTGTGTTTGTCCTAAGTTAGTCGGTATAGTTTTACCGATCGCGTCGGTTAGTTTACCCACGTCATTAATCCAAGTGCGACCGCTGGTAAGTTTCCCCTTTTGGAAAGTTAACCACTGTCTCGGTAAAACATTAATCCAATGCGAACACGGCTTAAGTGTGAAAAGGTCAACCAAGTCTTCCTGGGAATTTCCTGGGAAACTTGTGTAGTGTGAAAGGCCCTTTAATTTACAAAAACTTGCATCCTCCTAAAAAGTGGCAAGTTGTCACCAAAAAAAACCGGAACAGTGTGCCAATTTGTTTCTCAAAAACGTGACACCTACACCTACATGCACATTCTGTAAAGTGATATTTTCACAGGTTTTAAATTATGTCTTCACTAATCACATTGAGGACACTGTGCCAATTGTTGAATAGCTTTACATTGTGCTTAATAAATCAAGATGTTGCCACCTACATGTACTACATGCAGTATCATGTATTTCAGTGACATTTTTACTGGTTTTAAGTACCCTTTCATTTCGGTCATGCCATGAACCCGTTTGTTATCATGTAGCTATGAACATGCTTTACTGGCACACTGGGACTGCACCGAGCTAACCCCCCCTCGATATATTGGAATGAAGTCATGACCCATGACAAATGTTATTACAGTTTCCAAAATTATAGGTAAAATCGATCAAAACGTGCTTGTGTCCCTGTGGAATGAATTTCTTGAATTGATGGGATTGTGGTGGAAATATTCACACACTGGCATGCGGAGTAGACAGTCATTGTGCACGTTGGATTAAGGGGTTTCGGCTAGCCGTGAATGGAGAGAGCTCGTTTTGTTCGGAATTATGACATGAGAATATTGCCCATTCAATTCAGTCGGAGTAAAGTGAAATCACACACTGTGGTGACAATGGAGTGCTTGTTCTGCATGTCTCCAGTCACTTGTACAACTAAAATAACATCACCTACTACTATTTTGCACTCAATTTTCAAGGTTATCCGAGTAAGCAAAAAATGGGTACCAGTCACAAACTTTACATCATATACATTATTTTAGTTGGTAACCCAGTACTTATGCTAAGCTTTATTTTGTTTGTGCTGAGCTATTTTATGGGCTAGTGACAAGTACTTTTGTAAAATTAAGTCCAGGAATACATTCATGTACACGTAGGCCTAACCATTAGAACTCCATGATGTAACTATGGATGATTGAATGCCCTCCATGATTTAACATTGCATCACAATACAGACATAGGCCTAATACGCAACAATTGGGAACATGATGTGCCGCACAAGGTTAGTGTACAGAATTCCAGCTCGCCATGTACCGAGACAAAATATAATCATCGTCCACCAGGCAACAGTGACCCACACCAAATTCCGTAATTTAACCAAATTTCATAAATTAGAACTTTGCCACCAGAGTATTTCGCATAACACCCAGGGAGACCCAGATCTGAGGCTAGCCATGGTGTTGTCCCAGTAGTTAAGATGTTAAAGAAGTCAAGCTGTGCTCCCCATGCCCCTGATTAAGACAAGTATTGGAAGACCTTCTGCAAGCCCTCTGTTGTGCCTGCTCTATCCACACAACTCAATTGACAGCAAGGTACTACTCCTAGGGTCCTTGGGAGAGTGTTCTGCCACTGTAAAGGGAACCCAACAGGCCCAGTACACTGTACACTATGAAAGGGTGAAGGAACTTTTCATGAGTACCTCACAGTGCTTTCAATGAAATGTAGAAAAGAGAAAAGATTCATCAACTGGTTGGTCCACTCTTCTGTGTCCTTTCTCTATGGTCCACTGCACATCAAAGATGGTGTAAACAGACTGTTGCATTGAGCTATGTCTGTGAATGATACAGATAAGCATAGCAAGCATCAGTATGAACAGTCACAAGGACCTTGTTGAAGGATTCGCAGAGCATAAAACCATCTAGAGCAAGGATAAAACCAAAGCAAATTTTCATAATTTGATAAATATGAAGTTACTAGAAGGTGTTAGAAGTATATGTAGCACATGTATAGTAATAACTGGGTAATTTAATGGCTGAGAACTATTTGAATACATGTGTAGCATGTCTTTTTGGGAGAAGTGTTGGTTCTGCTGAGAAGAAACCAGGGTTGAGAATTGAGATGAAGTTTTCAGAGTCTCTGTTTCTGACAGTTGCCTTGGCTGGTCTTGTGAAAAAAGGCTTCATAACAGAAAATCGTTAAAAAAATATGTCCCTGTTATTAAT
Organism: Leptasterias polaris; assembly: GCA_037783415.1. Lineage (NCBI taxonomy): Eukaryota > Metazoa > Echinodermata > Asteroidea > Forcipulatida > Asteriidae > Leptasterias > Leptasterias polaris. Next base: position 5,098,719 of record JAZGTN010000077.1, read on the forward strand.
GTTACGTCCTGATTTTGTGCGCCCTAATTTCTTAACTAATCAGAGGAGTGCCTTAATTTTGGCTGGTAGTTGTCTGTTAGGAGTCTGTTGCATAATTTGCAAAGGGTCAACAGTTTGGTGAATCAATTTATGTCACAATTTATGTCATTAAAAAATGTCACTGTAATTAATAACTGTAATGATATATTACATGTACAATCTGAAAGATGATCATCTGCAGTTTCTATAATGATTTTTTCAAATGTTTTGTTAAGAGCAATCCTCTTGGGTTTTTGAATGTGAACATTAAATATAGAAAGGACATGACAAATCTAAAATGTCCCACTTTTGTACCCATTAGTAGGCCTACCATTCGTGTGGACTTTATATTTTGTATTTAGCCTAACACTTTTAGTAACAGAGTAATCTCTCTAGGTTCAATGTCTAATTTATTATTCCAAAGCTAAGGTTTTTTTAAGAGAAAATAAGCCATGATTTTTGAATAGTGTCTGGTACAATGACTTGGTCACGACACTCAAATTAGATTCCGAAGACTAAAGAAATGGTTGCTACGTCTCATAGTTCGGGGCAAGCTGTTGTTTTAGCAACCTCCAAATGGGCAAAGCCAGGTACCATTAAGCCAAACACATTCAGATTTGTGCAATATGCAAAAGTCATGAGGCTTTTTGCAATATTATTATTATTATTATTGGTGTTCGTCGTCCCTTCCTCAACTCTGCAAAAGCTTGCCCCGCACCATGTGACATACATGTAGCAACTGTCTCTAGTCTGAGGAATTCAAATTTAAGCGGTCACTTGTGACCAAGGAAGTCATTGTACCAGACATTATTAAAATCTTACTCACAAATACTGGCTTATTGCTGTGCAAAATGTCAATCGTCGTTAATAAAAAAATTAGTGACATACACACATGTATCTTCGCACATGGCAGTAACATTGTACAACAGCACCTGTACCCAATTTCAAAGATGTGCCTGAGCAGGAAAACAGTCTTAGCGGTGCATGTACATTACAAGTGTAAAATACATGTGTTGTATTTTGGCTGGTAACCGTATTCTGGAAACCATTTGTGCTTAGCTACTTTTTGTGCGCAAATTTAGGGTTGTTTTTTGTCAACGTAATGCTGATTTATATCCAAAATTATCAAGAAAGATACAATAAAAGACACCTAGTGAAAGTTTCAGTTGGAGACAGCTTGTCTACTTGTTGAGAAATATGCACAGTATTTTCATCAAGAATGTTAAATCTATCCACGTTAATAGCGAGGTGACAGCAGGTACCAACCCTGGCCGGATTGAGGGCAGCATTTAAACGGACACCACAAAAATTTCCTAAAGTTGCTTGCATGCGATCTTTGGAGATTCAAACTTTTCAACTGTTTGCTGATTTAGCTATCATCACCATTAATTATTTTAATAATTAATGGTGATGATAGCTAGATTCAGGGTTTACAACATGGCTAATAACTGAGGTCAGTTTCAAGGGCGTCGATCGCTACTGAAAAGTAGGGGGGACGGGCGAGCAAGTCTTGACAAAATACATCTTACATTATTTGCACCCCACACCATTACTTTTACATTTAATTTCTGTGTTACACTTTTTGTTCCCTATTTTTTGTTTGGCCAGGAGGCGAGTTACAGGGGGTGATAATTTGAACAATAACATCATCCGAAATGGTGTTTGGGCCTGGGTTTCCCTTATGTAAAACCGAGATTCTACCAAATACAAACATGCTCCGGGAGTCCGGCATTTATCGTGTGTCAGCTTGAAGTTCTTCGAAAAAAACAAAATACTGCTTCTTCAACAATCTTGTCATGGCCCAAACTGCTCCTATTTATTTTAATGGATTTTACTACATTTTGTGCGTTGTGCGATGGTAAAAAAATGTAACACATTTGCACGTGCGCGCACACACAGACATCCTTTGTGGAGGGATCGTGTACCGTACATTATAGCATACACAAACGACGCATAACTTGAATGCTAACAAGGTATGTAAGTGGGATTTTGGCGTTCATGTCTTGGACGATACGTGTCATCAATTGTCTGTATTATATAAGCGGAAATGGGCCCAAAATACCATTCTGCGCGTGGTCCATCAGAATAAAATATGAAAATGAAGAAAACATTTCACCGTTTGTTCGCTATACTTTTATTTGAACAAAAATTGTAATGAAATATTAAATCTAGAAAATGGTGTATATTTTTATATGTTGTTGCATATTTCTAATGAACAGTCAATCAAAAAGTGGGGGGGACATCTGATATGCTGTCCCCCCCAGTCTAAAAAGTGGGGGGGACATGTCCCCCCCGTCCCCCCCGTCCCCCACCCATCGACGCCCTTGGTCAGTTTAGACAAAATAATTCTGCAGGATGCTTACTACTGTACCATTTACCATCTTTATTAGCAAGTCGGCTTTCAGATAAAACTGACACAATTTCTTTATGGGGTCATTATCAAAGTATGAACTTTCCTTTAACACTGCATGATGTCATGGTGGACTTACATGTATTGAGTAACAGTTTTTAATTAAAAAGTCAGTACTCTGCCATTTTTTTATTTTTTTTTATTTAAAAAAATTCCATATTCCCCCAACTACACCTAGACAAATAGCATGGCAACTGTCTTGTTACCATCGGGGTTGCTTTTCATTGAACAAAAATCCACCAAGGACCAGCTCTCCCGGTTTTCCCATAGGAATTGTACAGCAATTACTTAGCCTTTGACCTCATTACCACTAAATATTTTTAGGTGGAATGAGCCATTTTGTATAAACTATAAATAGAGACTAATTTGGCTAATTCCAATGGAAATTTTGCTATAATTCATTTTATTTAGCCACAAGGGTCTATATCTAATGGTTTGGGCGTTTAAAAGTGATTGTGTTCTCAACAAAATGTATTACACGCTATATCAAACTGACACTCAAAAAGTCTGCGATACTGTCACGGTGTGACTTTTTTTAAGCATGAGCTCTATGAAATTTGGTCCGGGTATCAATTTGATAAAAAGTCCGATTTCAGGTTAAAAAATCACTTGCATACACCTTTAAAGCTTTGAGCCAAAAACATGTACTTTCTGCCCAAATTGTTGCTCATCAAAAAAGACAAGAAGAAGAGCTTTCACAACACCTTTTAGTTAGGTCCTACATGTACCTCTCAACACAAACTGTTTTATTCCTACAAGTGTGTAACATCACACATCACATGAATATCAAAGCTTGTCTTCATTTTTAAATGCCACTTCACTAATCACTGTTTCTGAAAAGTACCTGATTTCAGCTTGGGGGTGTTACATTTCCCCCCCCCCCCCCCCCCCCCCGATCATTTGAATGTACCCCACCTTTAAATTAAAGCTCTATGGCTCATTAACATTGTTGGAGCCTGGCTGAATTGACAAGCCATAAACCACTGCACATTTACACTCAAGGAAGCAATCCTTATAATCTCTTACAAATGAAGGGATTCAGAATCCTGACTTCAATTTCGTTTCCGCTGACCGAGTGAGAAATGTTTCAATAACTCTTCTTTTTTTTGGTGGCCCTACACCTGTTTCCATCATTTCAAAATTGACCCCTGGCACAGGGGCCTCTCATGGGGATTGTTTCCTGAGCACAGTGTGCGAGTGTGTATGTTAAAGGAGTACATGCAACCCCTGACGGAGTAGGACTGACTGCAAAATGCATTCATAAATAAAGGCGTGAGTAAAACTCCAGCTGTGCGGGGGAATAGATCCTGCTTATCTAGGAATCTTTGAAACAACAATATTTTTAGAGTGTTTAAAAAACACAATTAATCCCTTGCTGTGGATCAATACATATTGTAAATCAGTCATTAAATCAACCAATCAATTAACGCACAATTCACACTTTAAAAAAACAAATTTCATCACATTTTTATAAAATAAAAACAACTTTCTTAAGAGTTTGTTTACTTTCAAGAGGTGGAAATGATCAAGATAAGTGCTATAATTCTTTGTGAAAATCCATTTAACCCAAAATAATGTTCTTTTCCTGACATACTAAGTTGTAACTTCTGCTATACAAGATTTGAACAAGCCTCTAGTCATCAGCCATGCTCAGTGGTCTAGTGGTAAAACATCTACTCTAGATTGGTGGTGGGCCTTGGGTTCGAATCCCAACATGTAAATTGGGGGGGGGGGCTCTCAGTTAACACATTGGTGTACGGTAGAAACGCCAAAACAATAAGAGTAAAAATTGTCAAAAAATTATGAATTTGAATAATAATTTATGTTTTTGAAAATATCACTACATGTTCCAAGCATTGTTTTGAAACTGTTAAAGTGGCATGTCAAGGCAGGGTTAATAATGTGGAACTGAATTCATGAATAATGCAATACATGTATGCCTAAATAATAAACAATGCCATGTTAATTAACAAGGAATGAAGAAAACAAGTACATTAATTTTTTATCTACAACTCAAGCACTGAGGACGTTCCTTGCAATCTATAACTCCAAGGGTTACTAAAAAGTTAAAATGCCATCATTTCAACATACCTTCTAAAATGTGGACTCTAGTTTCAGACCAAGGTTTTAGCCAGGATTTGGTAAAAGGGTGTCCAAATCTGCTGGAAATTTAAAAACTGGGTGTCCAAATTGTTCACTTACAATACATTTACATGTAAATGACAGATGAAACAGGGTGTCCAAATTTAAAACAGGGTGTCCAAAAGACACCCAGACACCCCTCTGGCTAACACTATGTTTCAGACCTTTTTTGTCAGGAACAACTCTCACTCCTGATAAGACTCCAGTATTGTTATTAATTTTATTAATATTAATATTAACTCTTTAATCTCACCCTTTTAAAAAAACGTTGCTTTTATTTAGATTGAAATGGTGGCTGGTTAACTTCTCAGAAACTGGCTAATGTTATAATGTTGTACCATTACAAAGCTTATGTAAAGGGCTACACTTCTGTCAAAGCTTTGACCGCCACAAGGTTTTTGGAAAATAAATGCGGACATTTAATTTCATATTTTTGTTTATTGTATTGTATCAGGCATTGGTGACCGATGTTACATCTACAAAGTGTACAGGCCCGAGTTGAAAGGGTTTAACAAACTTGAAGTTAGAAATCTAGGTAGTTGTATTGTACATGACTTGAAATTACGTTTTTCCACTCATGTACTGTAACCCGATGTCACCACTTATTATTATTATTATTATTATTACATATTTCTGGTAATGAAACCATGGATGGCCTATAAGTGAAATTAATCACTCGGACTGTAGCTCATAAGCCTGATGAAACCTGTAAAAGGGGGGGGGGGGGGGGGGGGTGCTTGCTATGTAAACCAGAAACACCAGGGTCAACCCCTACTATTCCATTGTTCTGGGCACGGGACCTACAAATCTGAAGGACAAAGCAATAATGTAGTAAAGTATCTTGCTCAAGGACACAAGTGCCACAACCAGGACTCAAACCCACGCTCTGCTGATCGGAAACACCCGAGCTTGAGTCCGGTGCTCTTAACTGCTCGGCCACAACACGGCATGTTCATGTCATCATAGAGTACATGAAGGTACAATGTCTAAAGACATTCGTTTAAGAGGAACTTGATGTAGTAGACACAAACGACCCATCCTTTGGGGGTTGCCTCTTATTTCTTATTGCATTCAGTGTATTACCTCATCGATCAACCTAGCTTACATGTATAATGAAATGCATGATTGCCATTAGGCCATGTGGAATAAATATTTTGTTTATAGCGCATCCTCTTTGTCATACAAAACGACCAACCTAAAATATTTAATAGATTCAATAACTGCGTTATGGATAGTGAATAATAATTTAGTATTCCATACTGATATATGATAAGCACTGTATAAGCGGTCTTTTTTTCAAACATGCAGTGGGATTCGAACCCAGGACCCCCAACCCATTCTGGAACTTGTTTCTTATAACCACTAGACCACAGAGCAAGCCCAGTAGCAAGAAAAGTTTGTTCTTAGCTTTTTCAGTGGCTAGCCAGCAGAACCAGTTAGCTTGTCTTTTTACTAGTCCCCCCAGCTCTTTCACTAGTCCATATCTCATACTGAATTGGGATATTTTTCAACACTGAACAAGCCAGCCAGACCACTTACAAAAAAATTTGACTGGTCCTCAGGTGTTTTGACTGGTGTTTTGCTAGCGGACCACTGTTGGGGTTAACGTAGAACACTGACAAGAGGCCAGTTTGTATGCTGTAGTTCGCAGCGGTTACTGCAAATAATTTAACACATACTTGTATGTATAAATGCATTAGTGATAAAGAACGACAATTTGGTTGTAACACACACCGATGCACTGTTCAGCAAAAATAGTTTTTGCTGTCCCATGATGTCATGTTTCTAAATTTGGCTCTTTCTTAAAGAGTATAAAGTACAATGACATTTTACAAAAATGTACATCATTTTACTGGGCGGTATAGTGTGTCATGGCCGAGTGGTTAAGAGCATCGGATTCAAGTTCTGGTGGTTTAGTCATCGGGGTGTGGGTTCGAGTCCCGGTCATGACGCTTGTGTCCTTGAGCAAGACACTTTGCTATAATTGCTTCTCTTCACCCAGGGGTATAAATGGGTACCTGCAAGGGTAGAGGTTGATATTGTGTTTGAAAAAGCCTTCGGAGCGCCATCACGGCAGCCCGGGCTGTATACTCCCCAGGGAGCTGAGAAAGATTAAAGGAATGTTATTGGCCCAATGACCAGGGCACTAATGTAAAGCGCATTGATACGTTATTGTAAAATGCACTATATAAGAACTAGTTATTATTATTATTATTATTTAAGGCGTGAAGTTAACAAACTGATTTTGGGTTGAACAAAGAAAAATAGACTAAAAAAGGGAGACTGCCAACATAGGGCTAGATAGCTTAGTTGGTAGAGCAATGGAATGTTAATCCGGAGATCGTTGGTTTATTCCCGCTTTAGTCAATTTTTCTTTGTCCAACCCAAAATCATTTTAAATTCACCCAGTCAGTTTCCCTTGTAGTTTATTATTTGATAAATTAACAAACTCGCGTACTTTAATTGGTCCTGATGTTCAAATACACGCGAGACTTGCAGACTTTTATTATGATTGCTGCAATCAAAATAAGTGCATAAATGAATACACACAATCCATGACAAAAGGTGTGGGTTTTTTTACTAATAATTTGAAATTTTCACAAGTTAAATGGATGTTTTTTGAAAGCAGATGAAAAAACAAAAAACATCTTTTCCAAAATCCAATTGGATCACAAAATTCAATTTGACCATGGAGTCCCTCTTTAAATATATACATTTTTAGAGCAGAATGTATATTTTGCCTGTAATATGATCTAACAAATAAATGAAATCAATTACAACCTTACAGTCAGTCATATGTGTAGGCTGGGAGGCGGCAATGATATGCAAGGGAGGGGGTAAAGTCTACAGAATTAGATTGCATTGTTAATTGTTTGTAAATTTACTGTTCAATCAAACTGCATGATTAGTAATTTAATCACGGAATGGAGGATTAACATTAGAAATAGCAAGATAGAGGATACAGGATATGCTGCCTCAGTTATTAACTTTGTTTTTCTAATTCATGCAGGTGCAACCTCTTGATATGTACATAGTACATGAATGGAGAGAACCACTGACAGATCTACATGTATAAAATGTCGACCACTACAGATAGCCTTCAGAATGTTGGATGGCGCTTTCGGAGGAAAGCCCTCATCTTGGCTGCGCTGTGCCTTTTCTGCATCGTGGCCTACTTGATGAGGTCCTCCAGTGACAAGTCGAGTGACCCTGAGGTCATCACAAACTCTCAAAACAAGGCATTCCAGGCGAGTAGAAACGGAGTTACGGGTACAGTGGGGACGAAGCCAGAGAGACCCCAAGAACCGCAGCTGGTACAAGCGAAGCCTCTTTATCGACAGCTTGTTCGGGCGCAGTCTCTCGGGGACAGCCCCACCGAGGAGGACCTCAGCTCCTCTAGTAGCGACGGTACAGAGGATTATGAGAGCTCTGAAGATGAAAACCAGGAAAAGGAAAGTCCGCCCCTAAGACTGGAGGGTGAGAAAAAGAGGCGGCTTCCAAAAGCTATCATTATTGGAGTGAAGAAAGGTGGAACCCGGGCCCTCCTGGAGTTTCTCAGGGTCAACCCTGAAGTGGTGGTAAGCGGGAAGGAGCTGCACTTCTTTGATCGACACTTTGATCGAGGCATAGAGTGGTACAGGTGAGAATATTTGACAGTATGTTTGGAAAGACTAATCTATGCAAAGAAAATAATCTACATGACTCTGTTGTTCTCGAAGAGTCTGAAATAGACCTTTCTCATGCTGTAGTCATTTGTGTCAGGTACCCCGATACAGCAGTGACATTGGCAGTTTCTAATTCTCACATCATGAAAGGAATCTTTCAGCCTCCGTCTGGTTACACTGGGTCGAATAGAAGAAAAGCAAGATGGCCGTACCATGATACCCGGTCGAGAAGAACCTATGTAACCAAATCCGTTCTCATTAAACCATCTGTCACACACCTGTACACTGTCAATCATAATCCATACAGACTTTGGTGACACCCTTAACCATGTTAACAGTAATTTGATGGCCAAATGCTAGTAAAAACAGTGTGGCAGAAACCACCTTTCTGCTTAATGTTTGATTGGTTGTTCCTTGTTGAACACAATCATTCCTTCCTAAGAGTACTAACCCTATTTTTTTTTGAGGGGGCCTCCATATGTTTATTTTTTTTTGTATTATAAAAAAAATGGATGATTGCTTTTACAGACACTTTAGTACGTGTATTTCAACAACAAAAACATTGTTATTCTACTTTAAAAATGATTTGGCATCTTTATGGGGGTCTAAAAATCAGTATTTAGGAAAAATAACCTCAACTAGTAGAGTCGATTTGGTCCTTGGATCGGTGCCACAGAGCCATTTTTGATTGGGCCTTGGTCTTTTGAAATCGGAACCGCTGAAAGCGGGTACCCGGGTCCACTGAAGAGTGGATCTGTGGTCCGGTTGTCGTCCCTTCTAGATTGGGTGTAGGTCCCGGGCATTACTTGGTACATCGGATGCATCTGAGTTAAGTGCCATGACTGGGACTCGAACCAACACTTTTGACAGCACCAATATCTTGGGTCCATTGCACTAGACCGCTCAGGCACAATACTCCACAAAATTAAACAACAAACAAGCCAACTGGTCCCGTTGGCTAGTGTTTTGAACAAGTTGAATCTCCCATATGTCCAAATTAAACACCTGTTTTATTTCTCCGGTCTAGAAAAGTGATGCCATACTCATATCCAAGTCAGATCACCTTGGAGAAAACCCCTTCCTACTTTGTCAGCGACGAGGCACCAGCCCTTATCAAACGCAGCTTAGGACAGGACACCAAATTCCTGGTAGTCGTCCGCAACCCCGTCCTACGTGCCGTCTCTGACCACGCCCAGTCCCTCAGCAAAGGTAAGATTACGCCGTTCGAAGAGAAAGCCATACTGAACTACAACAGCTGCAAGGTGGACAGCAGGTGGAGTGCAATACAGATCGGCCTTTACGCCCAGTATCTTGAGAAATGGCTCAAGTATTTCCCACTCAAACAATTTCTCTTCGTGAACGGAGAGGGCCTGGTGAAAGCCCCAGGAAGGGAAATGGTGAAAGTCCAAGAGTTCCTGCAGATCAGGAGAACCATCACCGAAAAGTCTTTTGTCCTCAACACGACGAAGGGATTCCCGTGTTTGAAGGGGTTCGGGGAGAAAGACGTGAAGTGTCTTGGGGAGAACAAAGGGCGCCCTCACCAGAAGGTTGACGCGCGTGTCTTGCATTGCCTGCAAGAGTTCTTCAGACCATACAACGAGAAATTCTACAAAATGACAGGAATCAACTTCCATTGGGAGGATGGAAATATTTGAAAAACCGTCAGGTTATGAAAATGTGTGGTTGTTTTTTCATGTTCAATGTATACACAGATTCTCTACACGCAAATTGACATTTTTTTGTGTAAAAGGTTTCCCCACCTTACCTTAAAAATATTTGATGAGAACCCCCCCCCCCCAGCACACACTGCCTTCGCCGAGGTCAAACACCTGAAACATGCTCGACTGTAAATGCCAAGCACAACTTTCAGCCAATCATGGCTGATTCCTTTGACATCAACGAGGGCGCTGTTTCAAACAATGGAAACATACTTAACTGTAAACACCTAAGGAAACTTTCAGCCAATCATGGCTGTTCCTTTGACCTCTGTGAGGTTGCTGTTTGAGTTTGTGACATCGTAATAACTTTTTATGCAAAGGGTCGTTTGAATCGGTGCCTCGTGTAAAGAATCGGTGGTGAAGACTATGCAGTACTGACTCCATTCAAAGTGGACAAGGTACCAGACTTTGTTGGAAGTCTGTGTAGTTTAATCGTATGCAGTGTAAAACACACATTCTATTTTGTGAATGTTTAATTGTTAAGAGAAAAGGAACAGCATTAGTATATTCATAGAGGGATTTATTTTGACTTATGAATTACACAATGGAATCCTGGTACCCAATAATTCCCTACTAATTATGCCTTATATGATGAATTTTCTAGAGTTGATTTATTTCCCCCAAAACAAAGTAACAATAGTAACACCTAATAATACGAGACAATATATAGTGCATGCTCAACACAAAACATAAAACCATGAAAAATGAAATATAAAAAGCAACTGGTTATAAAATGTAGATTCAAACAATGAATCTTTAAAAGCCCCTTGAAAATCAGATGAGAGCCAGCTTGGCGAATATGAAGAGGTAAGTCTTCCCATAACAAAGGTGCAATGAAGTTGAGGGCTCTTTGACCATATAAATTTAGTGGAAAAAGTAGTTTGCGTCAGTAAGGATTGGCCAGCAGAATGAAGAAGGCGATCAGGAATAGTCTGCCTTCAAAATTTCACATTTGAACAAACATATCAGAATGACAATTTTGAGTGTTCTTTTAAATGACAGTTGAAGCCTTGTATGTGGATTGGGTTTTCAGTCGCTACCTGACTGCGTGGGTTATCCCTCTTTGGGGTTTTCCTCCCAGGTTTAAAACTAGTTTGTAATTGTTTCATTGTGTTCTTTACAAATGTTGGTGTGATGTTTCCATTGGGATGCTTTGCCGACTATATACTCCATATTCAGGTTTAGACAGTCATTGTAAATCTAAACATCACAATTATTTAATCCACCTAAACTTTTGTGAAGCTATATGAGACATTGTCGGTTGGTCGGAAAGACTCATTTCATCCTGTAGTTTATAAGAGTCACACCATCCAGGTGAAAATATCCTCGGGAAAATTATTCTCTGAGACTGTTTTAAGTCTTGTGTATGTGAACCCTTCATCTGCTATTGAAGATGAATAATCGTAAGAATGTGTCTGAAATGAAAGTGGTGGCTACATCTTAGGCTTACAGTCAAGAGCCTTAGCCGTAGCCGGATGCTTGCTGCAGGCAAACTCTTACGTGCAGTTGCACCCTTTTATGTCAAGGTGCAGCTTGTATTGTACAGTATTTAAACTAATATTTTAAAACCATTTTAAATGGTTGAGTGATCAGAGGTAATGAATTCAATGTTTAAAGTGACTAATTTTTGTGTTTTATCGTCAAGGTCTATACAGGTTTCACTACACAATGTTATTCATTTTATGACTGTACATTTTTGTGAGGATGGTGGCCACTGTCCAATACACACTACACAATTTGTGAAGTAGATGTTGTTTAAGTGCCTCGGTGACAAACTTCTTTTTTTTCTTCTTAAAAGAGTTGTCCTAATTTTGGTTGTGATTATCGTTTGAGGTTTGTAATTTCAACAAAAACGAAAATGGACAGGAAACTGTGGATTGTCAAAGGAACTTTTAGTTTTGCAGACAAGATTTTATTGAGTTCACAAAAAAAGAAGCAAATTTCGGAATGAACTACACGTATTATGGTTACAGATTCTTTAAAATGGTTTACTCAGCAAAGACAAATCGTGCTTAACAATAACATGTTACCAGCCAAAATGCCATGCTATATTACTTGTCAATGGTCCCCAAATATGTTTTTCAGGCAATATAAACAGTTTAGCAAGCAAGCAAGCAATGTGATTTGGGGGAATAATCATCCTTTCCTTAAGTAAGTCTATGGTAGGCCTGGAATTTTCATCTTTGAGAGGGCAGGGCCATTATTTTGCAAGGGGCACATCCATCATGTAAATTGGAAAATCTTACACATGTGTAGTTTATGGGAAACTTATGGTGGGGCACCTACATGTATAATAGGCCAAGACTAGGGCAACAGAGGCCTTGGCATCTGTTGAATAGATCACTTGCAGAGGTCAAACATCGCTGAGGTCAAACAATGGCAACTCGCATACGCGCCACTCACAACTCTCAACCAATGAGTGGTCTTCCTTTGACCTCAGTGAGAGCGCTGTTTGAGCTTGTGATGTCATATGCAAAGGGTTTATTCCAGGCCTGCCATGGGAATGATTGAATCTAAATTGGACAAGTATGCTCTTACGTACTATAGTAAAATAACATTTTTTTTGTAGGCTCTATTTGCGGAGGTTTTGATAGAATGTTTTCAAATTTAAGGATCGGCTTTGGCTATGACAAGATGGCTGTTTCTGTTCATACACTGATCAGCATTGCTGTTGTAGCCATAGCTGTAGCCAATGGACATTCCATTCTGACTAAGCCACATGTCCAGGCAATCTGCCTAACTGTACTGCTACTGGTTAAAGTGTCAAGCTATTCTTGAGTGACTCTTTAAAGTATTTAGGTCTACAGTTTTGTCAAAGGCTTTGTAAAAACTCAGGAAGTCTGCTCCCGGGTATTTGCATTTACACAGTGTCAGGGTTTGCTGCAACAACAGGCCATGGGCGCTTACAGATAGTGTTTGTTTTGTATGATGATATGGGGCTCTCAATACAGGATAAAACCTTGTTTCGCAAACTTACGCTATGCATACCAAAATATAGGTCAAAAATAACATCAATCTTCAGTCTCTGTTTTTGTAAACAGAAAAAAACATATGATCCCTTTTTGTTTGATTTCATTCTAAAAAAAGAGATCAGTGGTAAGAGATCAAATTTTTTGAAGATACACATGATGTTTTTTATCGGAATTGTTAAGGTCTGGGGAGGCATGGTTGCAATACAATTTTTGTTTGGGGAAAAAAACGCATCGGGTTAACAGCAATTGTATTCAGAGGAAATTCTAAAAGAGATTGATCAAAGTTGGCCTATAGCAGTGGAATTATTCCCTCTAAAAGACGAACTTTTCTTATTTTTTTGGAGAGGGGAAAAAACCCCCACAGTATTCATGTAAATATTATTCCTGTATGATGTTTATGATTGTTGTGCACTACATTTCTTTTGACGAGCTTGTTAACAGTAAGTTGGGTATGTACAGTTTAAGTTCCAGCTCAGTTTGTCTTCTTTTTGAAATTGACCAGGGCACAAATTTCGCAGCACTGCTTACCGGTGAATTCTTGCAGTTACGCACCCATATAATTGTATAGACCCCATTGTTGTAGTCCAGGAACCCAACCAGGTTCAGTTGTACTGTTTGGCTTCTCAAGTGGGTTTTGCACCAAAAATGTTCTTTTAAACGTAGGGTCATAGATTGGTACATGTAGATACTTCAAAAAAGTTAATGACCACAAAAACTTACTTGGTGAGAAGCGCTGCAGCTGTTGATAGTATAAACTACTTTGAGAAAGGACTCCCTTCAAAGTATTATGGTTTGGATAATTTTTCACCCAAAAACATTTGATTCCGAGAAATGATTCGTGGATGAATCGTTTTTCAGATTTCTGAGAGTCGGTGTCCCTTTGTGAATGCTGCAACCAGAGATGCGGTTGGTACCCGCTGTCACCTCGCTTAATGTGGATTTATTTGAGGTTCTTTTGAAAATACCGTTTTTTCGCAGTTTCGTCAGCAAGTAGAACACTGTATTCATTGTACTGTATTCAATCCCTGGTAAGCAGGTTGTGAAATTTGAGTGCCCAGTTCAGCCCAACTCAGGCTACTATTCTTCTTGAGGTATCAGGTTTAATTTTCTTATTTTGCTGCTGTTGTTATTATCACAAAGATGTTAATCTGAATGTAAGATCCATGGATCACAAAGTAGGTAGACTTGTGAACAAGTTGTTAATTGCTTGTCGCAGTGATAGCATAACGGCTCTCCTGTGTGAGTGCTGCTCCCGCTAGACTTTGCTCTCCCGACTACAGCCCCATGGCAGCAATATCGCGAGAGCGGTGTAATCACTTGAGAGCCGTTACTGCACAAACGTTTAACGACTTGTCTTCAAGTCTGCAAAGTAGGTGGTGATGAAGAAAAATATTGAAGCAAAACACTGTTTGTATGTCACTGACATAAAGAATGAGTGCCAGGCTACCATGTCCATATGCCATGTAAAAGTTTGTCATCAACCTGTTGCGACCCCCTTTTCATATTTTGTTTTCCCAATTTATTTCGTTTAAAACGATACTGTCTGGGATTGCCCCCCAAAACAAGCCTGGCGGATCATGATGTATTACATGGTGTTGCTAGTGGAATGAGAAATGTTGAGATATGCTTTTGCTATCACAACAGTACGTGCCTGTACATCTATGGTAGCAATGATTTTTTCAGACATTTTGGCTACGTTCCTTGTTCCAACAGTGATGTCACATCGTGAGCGAGGCCTGTTTTGAGGGGCGTTCCCAGAGAGCAATATTAAAAAATTACATTAATTTTTAAACAAATATAGAGGGGAAAGTGATTAGTATAATTTCAGCTGATTTGTTATTTTTTATGAGAACTTTAATCTGAATTCAGACCATTTCCATCTCTGCCTTGTGGGAAAAAGTAGCTGTTATTTTCTTCACATACATAGAATACGCGCTCTTTTATTTACCTCTCAAGCGCTGAGGATACTGTTCCCAGAATCTCCTTGGAATCTACAACGCCAGGGGTTACTAAAAGGTGGACATGCCATCATTTCAACATACCATCATTTCAACATACCTCCTAAAATTTGAACTCCAGTTTCAGACCTTTTTGTCAGCAGGACTCTCACCCCTGCTATATCAGTAAATAAACTTTTACATGGCTTATTGACAAAGTGGCACGGCACTCATCCTTTTAAAGCGATCTAAGAGGCTTATAATCTCAATGGAATTGAAATACTAGCTTCCCTTGTTCTTCTTATTTATGCAGGTTGTATTAATTTTAAGAGTTTATGCTTACCACCACTTTATGTTTAAAAAACGAAAAGAAAGAAGCCGTTATATTTCCTATGGAAATGGTTGTACTAAACTGGGCTTCTGTTGCCAGTCTTTTGTGGTAACTACATTTGTATATATGTTGCTTGGAGGCAAAGTCTTGATTCTCTACCATGTCTTCGATCGAGGTGAACGATTTAGCTCAGAGATGTGGCGTGTGGGCGAATTGTAATGACTACTGATGGGCGGAAATTGGCTAAATGCTTTTAAAATGCCGTATTTGGCACTTAGTTATGCTCGGTGGGGAGTTCTGCATTTAAATTATCTGAACAGATCTAATCGTTGCGGGGGCCTGTCTGTTTGACAAGATATCATAATGAACAAAACAGCTTCATAAAATAATCCTCTGCTATTATGTTGTATATAATTTAAAAGTGTTAAATTAAACTCCTCCCCCTCCCTTTGCGGACAGACAGCGAGATCACAGGTTTTTCACCATTACGTCTTCGTGGGGTGAAAATGTTCTCGCCATTGTAGCTGTGAATAAGATCGCCGACTTAGTATCTCTGTGGCGAAGAATGTAATCTTTCAGTTTGCCCTTTGCATACTACACGTTTTATAAATGATTGATGCCCCAGGGTGCAATGTACAAACACCTCATTTGAAATGGAAATTAACTGACAAAATGGGACTTCTCAAAAGTGTCAAATTGTTTGGATATAACAGGAGCCACGCCATCTTTCTTTTCTTAAATACAAACATGAAACTGAGGCTTTATGAAGCCTTAGTTGGGTTCCTTGTTAATCATTCACACCAGTCAACAACTGTTATGAGGTACCAGACAAACAATGTGATAAATGTTGGTGTCATTTAGAATTTTTATAAGTGACATAGTTCTGCTTATATTAAGTTAGACGGATTTCACACCGAGTTTAAATTGTGTCCACTCTCTACATCGAGGTGGTTCTTAAAACGGGTATTATAGTTCAATTTGTAAAAATGTACATTAAAAAACCTTTTGCAATTAATGGTATACCTCTGAAGATTGGTAACTATATTCACTGTGAAAGGTACATGTAAAGTGTCGCTTGCATGAAAGAATTGACGGGATCTTACCCTATCTTAACAGTACGTAGCTTTTGTAAGTAGTTTTTGTGTAGTTTTTTGGAGGTGAGGAAGAGGGCAGTGGGGTAAGGGACAGTTGGGACATTGTTAACAGATTTCTGAGTAGACTTTTATCATGCTGCCACCATCTTGGTCATGTTCCCTGTATCCAATAACAGTAATGAATGCTAATATTCATTGTATAAAAAGGAACCAGACTATTTCTCCTTCCAGCCTCGCTTTGGTTACATTGATTTGAATGGGAGAAAACTAAGATGGCTGTGACACCATGATAAGGTCAATAGAGTAAGAACTAGAGGATGTACAAAGTTATGTGACACAGCCCATTGGTATAATTTTGCCGACCCATCCTATCTGTTGGGCTCAAATTCGGGGGAAAATATTCACAGGACTGCAGCTTACAATTTTTACTGACCAGTGTAGAAATGTTTAAAGGCACTGTACACGTTTGGTAATTACTCAAAATATATATTAGCATAAAAACTTACTTGGTAACGAGCAACAGAGAGCTGTTGATAGTACAGCACATTGTGAGAAACCACTCCCTCTGAAGTAACGTAGTTTTTGAGAAAGAGGTAATTTCTCACTAAAATAATAAAAGACTTCTGGCCAGAAGCCTTTTATTCCTATCTGAAAGCACACTAATTTGTACAAGGGTGTTTTTCTTTCATCATTTTCTTGCAACTTCAATGACCAATTGAGTCCAAATTTTCACAGGCTTGTTATTTTATGCATATGTTGGGATACACCAAGTGAGAATACTGGTCTTTGACAATTACCAAATGTGTTCAGTGCCTTTAACAAGACTACACTGTACAATCAAAATGCGAAAGCAAAATACTTTCTATACAGTTTAACGTGTTATACAGTGAGGTATTATTGTTCAATTGAACAACACAAGAGTTTACTGCCCTCGGGCCTGCGGTTCAGCTCAGGCCCTGCATTGCACAACACAGGATAAGGATCAGTTCAAACGGCCAACATTTTCTAAAAATGGATATATATTTGTATATTAGTTTATTCGCCGCAAATCAAGGCTTTGGCCAGACTGGTATATTATGGTTACATGTACTTGGCATAATGAGTTTTCCTTCTAGTTCTGCAATAGATTTCTGGTAACTCAAAAATGAAAGCTGTAAGAATGTAGTTTAAACACTGTGTGCATTTTTTTTTTTTTTTTTTTTTAAGTGCACATTCATTCCAATCTTCTATTTCTATTGAATTAAGTTTTTCCTGAAAAGGTGATTCTAAGTAGTTAACAACGAGGGGACTTTTACAAGTCTAAACAAGCAATCAAATGAAACAAATGATTACATCGGGGTTTGCAGTTCCTATAGTCCAATCATAGGCCTATAGACCATTTTAAAAATAGACACACAATATATATATTTTTATGTAAGCTGTAACATGTTTAAGATGCTTGGTCCAGTTTTTGACCCAAAAATATAGATTTAAATTTCAAATGGCTATTTTTGTAGATTCAAGAAAGTTTAAGCTTTCATTTCAGCTAAAAATGAGTTATTTTCGGGATCCTGACATTAATCTTACGTCCATCAGCCATGTACAAAAATGATTTTGCATGTTACACTAATGTGCATTGTCCAAAGCAAAGTTTTTGTATGTTTTTTTCTTTTTTTACAGCATCATCTGTCCAAATTCATCAAGAGAAAAACATTCTGTAAACAAATAATCTCAATCTCAAAATCGGGTCATTCAACTTAAACATGAGGAATTTACGTTGAAGGTGTAACCTGCTGAAGCTTTTTGTGAACAATCCAGTGTATAAAATTGTTAACCTTTGAACTTTTGCGGTTTACCTTTGAACCTCAACTTCCTCAGGTGATTTACTGTGATCCTTCCTCACTCTAACCATAGAGGGTCCTTTCTCTATGCTCTAACCATGCCTCCATGCTCTAACAAAATCCAGTACCATATGGTAACTTAACACCCGAACTGTTGGACTCTATGATTATGGTGCTAAGCCTGATCCCATGTAAAGTAATTTAATCAGTTGCAGTCCTCAGTCCAGCAGAACCAAACAAAGCAAGCTGTTTGATTTTGATGGACTTGGGGGGGGGGGGGGGGGGGGGGGTTAGAGTCAGGCCATCTCGGAATCAGCAGCTGCTGCTGTGTCTACGGATGTGTCTGGATCACCACATTAACATGCATCAAACCATACAATGCCCTTTACAGGGATATGATTTCTCCGTTTTCAACCGGAAATCCTTCCTTTTGTTTTGCCCCTCAAAAAATGAAATCCGTTTTGTTGTTCTTCAAAATTTTTTTTAATAAAATGAAGCTAATTACAATATAACGCCCCAGATTGCAGAGTAGGGCAAGTTTGCGAGCTTTCGCGCATCACATATCACAACCCTGGCCATAGCAACAGCCACAGCCGTCAATTCTGACCCTGGCCATTTAGCCCAAACTCTGCTGCATGTTGGTCAAAATGACAACCTAGAGTGCTTGTTATTTATGCAGTTAGTTCCGCTCAGGTTCAAAGGTAAGAATTTAATGCGCATAATTTTTCCTGTGAAAAGTAAAAGATTATGCAGCTTTAAAGATAAAGTACAACATTGAAGTTTGAAAATGAAAGAGATTTTTGATAATCTAACAAAAAATAACAATGTACGTATACCATGAGAACATAAACAAAACAAGGAAGTATAAATACCCAACATGAACAATTTCGATTTATGTGCCTCCTGATGGAGTAAAACAGTTTTTATTGTTGTAAACATTCCCTTTGTTTTAAAAGAGAAGTAAACAAAGCAACAAAAACTTTTCTGGATAATTGGCAAACATTCATCGAAATACCATCAATGTTGTACCTTTTCATTCATGTTAAACATTTGTACAAATTTGCATTTTTCTGTGAAAAATGTGTTTTAATTTTCTAGGAGTATTTATTTCAAACCTTTTTAAGTGAAAAAAACAACTGCGTGCAGTCTTGTACAAGTGTTTGTACAGTACTATGTCATGGTACTTTTTGTTCAAGTCATGTAATTTAATTGGTAACGTAAAAACTTTTAAAATTTTTAGGTTTATTCGTCTGGTATCCAGACTCAAGTAATGGAACATTATGGCAGGGGAGACAAGGTGCCAGACTCTTTCTTCCATCTTCAATTTATTTTATTTTGTAATACGGAACTAAGCATCTAGATACAGCATTGATAATGGTGCACAATCATGTACTCTTTAAAAAAAACAGAACATACATGTGTAATTCTATGTTTAAAGTATTAAATGTCATAACTATTTTAGTCATCATCAACATTGTATAAAGTATATTTCAAACTCCTCAGGTTTTATGTAGAAAAAGAAAAAAACCACCAGACCAACAATCTGGTGAATAAAAGTCTCTTGTAACACGTACTAATTCCTGGCTCTTTTCCTTGACCGTCTTCTTAATGTATCTTGTGATCCGATTATCATAACTCAGAGGCAATCTAGAGAGATACGGAAATCAGCTTTCATCTGGGTATGTAAATCACGTACTTAAGGACCTGTGATAGAAGTGTAGGGCTGTATGGCAGCTCATTGTAGAGACCTACTAATGGTACGTCCCACTGACATTCAAGACCCTATTTTTCTTGTGTTTGAAATACAGTGGATATTGTGTTGACTCTTTTATAGCCGTGCTGTAGATATAACGAGGCATCCTCGACCAACCAGCCGTGACTATTTTATTCATTTGACACAGATCTGTTCACCGTGTGATATGGGAAAAGGAATTCCCATCCCAACCCTATTCTCTTGTGGTTTAGCCAGTGATCATTTCTTTACCCCGGGGCATCAAGTGACTTGTGCAACTCAGATCAATATATGAATACTCAACGCGTCAAATATTATTTCAAGGTGCACTTTTTGTGTTTCTTAAGAGTCCATTAAAAACTCATCATGTCTATGATTTGGAAATTAAAACGGACACGTTTTTGAGTGATCAGAATATAATTTTGTTCAGTCCGATAAGGTACCGGTACACTTTTCCAAAAAGACTCTTAGTTTTTCTGCAAAATACAAAATTTGTATATGTTCAAGAAAGGTCTTAGCTGAGGATCTCATCAATTTTTCTGGGTCACTATTCTGTCTGAATCAGAGCAAAATTCCATGTCACTGCTTGCCATGGAATTATGTGCTTACCGACAGAACTATGTGTTTTAGTTAGAGGGCCACGTAAGCGCAAAATCCCGCAGTAAGCAGTGCAGTAAGCAGTGCAGTAAGCAAGAAAAACTGAAATCTGAACTAAGTCTCCTACAGTATCAGTAACATTTCAAGCAAGCAATTCCAGCAAATCGTTTGAAACCATTCAACTGCAAGGGTATAATAGTGTTAATATTGCATGAATTATATAACATTATTTATGCCTATTGCATAAAGCGCAATAGTGCTGTATCTACGGGCATCTCTATGTGCACATTAGTTTCCTGACTGGCATGCTCATCTTTTAATCTATGGGACCCATTTATGAAGCACCTTGTAATGGTTTACATGTACAACGTGATGCAGTGCAACATGCAACCAATAACGACAGAAACCCCCTTCTCTTCATGGTAAGTGTATTGGTTTAAAAAAAAATATGCATTTACACAATGCACAGTATTTGCGGCTTATAATGTCCCATCCAATGGACCAAGCAATTACAGTTAATTATCTTGCTCAAGGACAGGAGTTTCATTACTGGGGAGCAGAACCCACATTCTGACAACACCAGGTTAAAGCATCCTTCCTCCATGGTTAAAGGCAGGGTACACTTTTGGTAATTGTCAAAGACCAGTATCCTCACTTGGTGTTTCCCAACATATGCATAAAATAACAAAACTGTGACAATTTGGGCTCAATTGGTCATTGAAGTAATGAAGTTGCAAGAAAATAATTTGAAAGAAAAAAAACCCACAAAATACCCTTTGTTGCATAGAATTGTGTGTTTTCAGATACCTGAGAGAGGCTTCAATGCTATTTAGATAGAAATTTTCCTCTGGACTCGTAAATGATATGAGCTTTATAACCAGTGAGCCTTCATATTGAAACTAGTCAACTAAATTTAGTCAATAATTATGAATCTTGTACGTCACCTTCAAGCATAGAATGCATACTGATTGAACACAACCAGCAGCAGTGTTGAAGTGTCAATACTAATAAGGGCTTGTCACTTATAGGGCAATATTTTCAGGCAACTCGGAGGCAACCAACCGCACTGTATTGAAAAGGAACAATTCAGCAGCACAAGAGACAATCTTCAAGGTCTGTGAACTACAATACAATTTATATTCAACCAGTTCTAGGCAATCTCCGATAAGGAAATTCAATCACATTTCAGTTTTCTCATTATTTTCTTGTGGATAGAAGGTTGTCTCTTGTGCTGCTGATCGTTTTCCTTTTGCATACAGTGCAAGTGCTTGACTCAAAGTTGCCTGAAAAAAATTGCCTGAAAAAAATTGCCTAATGTGACAAGGCTTTTACTATCCCCAAGAAAAGAATGAGAAAACTGAGTTGTGAATGAGTTTTCTTATTGGGGATTGGCAGGAGCTGATTGCCTGTAAATTGCCTTGTGTGACATGCATGGCCTTCATTGTATCAAAGTGAGGAATGCTCAAAACATATCATTTTCCACAAAAGATGTCACCATCTCTCTTGGAATTTGTTAAAAATTTGATTGTTTGGTTTCTCTGAGAAAACATATATACAAAACTAAGTCAAAATATGACCTACATGTATTTTATTTAGTAAATGTGCCTGGATCAGTTGTCTCCTTTAATAATGTAAACGTGTCAAATGCAGTGAATATCATTTCCATGAGAAACGTTCTGGATATGTAATTTTCCGGGGGTGACAGAATGACTGGGAGCCTGATACTTTGTGGGACACCTTGGGGACAAGGATGATCCAGGCAGCCGCATAATGTGTTTGAATTTGGGAACAAGGATGTGTGAGATTAAACCTGCAAAAAAACATCGAATTTGGGAACAAGGATGTGTGAGATTAAACCTGCAAAAAAACATCGGTTTTGGGTTTCAGATTCTTCTTGAGAAAAAAACAAGGACGTGTGGGAAACTGAGCTGTTTGTGAAGATTCAGTGTTAGAAAGGAAGGATGGAAACATACAAATTGAAAGGCCAACTGACTATAATGGGGGTAACAATGTCATCTGAATTACTTATCATAGATATTAAAATTTGAATTTGAAGTGTAAGATGCTGTTTTGGGCCATCATTTTTTTCACTCATTAACCAAAGTGGTTCCTTATTCACCCAGAGTTCTCCCAATTAAAATTTACAGAGATAAATTTTAGAACTTTTTAAAATTATGAAACCAATTTATGTGGCACCTTTTAAGGGTAGGTGCTGTGATGCATTCAGCACTGTCAGAAACACTGTGGCAAAGCCCTTCTCTTAGCGATAAGTGTAACTTGGTTCTTTTACGTGCATTACACAACACACAGGACCTACAGCTTGTCTCATCTGAAGGGCAAAGCAATAATGGTCAAGTGTCAAGACCAGGACTCGAACCCACACTCTTAACCACTCGGCCACCCACGACATGCCAACTTTACATGACATTAACACAAACACTCTCTTGAGAACTTCAACCGAGTTACTTGGAATAAAACCTCATCTTTATTTCAGAAATTACACATTTTTATTAATAAAACACGTATATGATGGAACAGTATTTTGTTATGTCATGCATAGTACATTTTGCTTATTGATAACTTGAGTTAGTTCCTATACCATCGCATGGGGTGTGTTCCACTCTGGTGGATAACACAAATGTTGGCCAACATAAGCTCGCTTCAAAAGCAAAATGAAGCAAAACAATTTTACTAATCTTAAAGAGGGGCTCCAAAGGTCAAATTAAATTTTTTTATCAACTCATTTTCCAATGGACAGATTCCTCATGAAAGTGGAGAAATAAGTACAAGTTTCTAACCTTACGCTAAAATATTGTAAGCTGCCACTTATTTGATACTCTTTCAGAGCACAATTTGAAACATGACGGAATCGAACAGCCCAAAAAAAATGGGTCTGCACATTCCAAAGAGGATTTCTTTTGCCCAGTCAAAAGGTCAAATTCAATGCCATTCTGATTGAACTACATCAAACTACATCAGGAATGAACTTAAATTCCTCCGTACAAAAATGTACATATTTTATACTTTAAATGTGACTTCATCAACGTTTTTTTATTTTGACAAAACTTGCACTTGAAGGGTACCAAAGAGAATTGTAATTTCCCCCCATTTACATAAAGGACTCTATAATAGGTGGATCACAAAATTGAATTTGACAATGGAGATCCTCTTTAGCTGCTTAGCGAAATGTAACACCACAAAAGAGATCACCACGGCAAACCCATCTTTAGGATGTCTCTTATTAATGCTTGGTAAAGTT
This sequence comes from Leptasterias polaris, assembly GCA_037783415.1. Lineage (NCBI taxonomy): Eukaryota > Metazoa > Echinodermata > Asteroidea > Forcipulatida > Asteriidae > Leptasterias > Leptasterias polaris. The sequence continues at coordinate 5,122,414 of JAZGTN010000077.1, forward strand.
GACACATTTTCCTCTTCACACGAGTTCCTTAGAGTTTTCTCTCTCACACTATCCTTGGCAGATGAAATTGATTTATTCCTCATCTTCAGATGATTTATATTCCCTTGAGAATCGGACCCCAGCTTACTCACACAATATTCATGCATAAAGGTTTTGGTTATGAGGATCTTATAATGTCTCACCATTTCATCTTTGACGATGTTAAAGATGAACTCTTATCTTTGACATGTCAAAGATGATTCCAAACCGAGAATTAATTTACTCTTCTTAAAAACACTTACAATGATTTCAGAGATAGTGGGGTGAGATTAGGTGAGATTTCTTCTTGAAAATCGTATCTCACTAAGACACAGCGTTGATGTTACAACTAAAGATGACTCAAAACTGAGCTTCAAGCCCAATAAATTCTGACTATTTAAATTCTGGTGGGATAAAATTGGGTGAGAATTAGTTCTGACAATCTTTTCTAACAATGTTGTCAGAGCTGTGATCACCACACTAAATATTTTTTAACAAAACTGACAAAGGGTTCAGGGCAGGTGGGATACATCTGATACCATCTTTTTTTACAACAATGATAGTGGAACGGTTACAACCACTAAACCGTTCCCTTTACACTTCCAAGGACAGGCTTTCTTATGACCAATTCAATGGTTACATTGGGCCCGAGTTGTATTTGCTGCATGCATGGTTCAAGCTATGGAAACAGTGGTAGGCTGGTGCATGGGGTAGAAATCGGTTTGTTCCAATACACTGTGTGAAATCAACCAAAAAGTCAAAAGGTGTTCGACGTCACAGAATGGCCCTGGGCCAATACTGTGCAAATTTCCACAAGCCTTAATAATATTCGGCTATTAGAACTGCTCTAAGAAGAAAACATACGTTCTATTTCAAATAATAAAATAGCTTAGTTAGTCTGGTAGATAAAACAATGAAGATAGTGGTATTACTTAATGACTAACTAATTACATTAAAAAAATGCATGAGCTTTCGTAGCAACAACTACTGATCTGATGAAGTAGTTGTGGCTCTGAAAGCTCATGCAGGTTTTTTTAATGTAATTAGTTAGTCATTAAGTGCTACAACTATCTTCATTGTTCTATTTCCAGTGTTTCCCCTTCAATAGTACTTCAAACTCTTGCTAACTTCACACAGGAGTTTTCACAACTATAAACAAATTAAAAGCAAGGAAGTAAAGGGACTGGGGAGGTTGAAGAAGTTATGCTTTTCTATTACGGGAATGAAGAGCATCTATTCACACATGTCTTCACAAATGCTTTAAGTAATTCTGTCAATTACGCTTTCACAGAAACTACATTCCTGTTCCTCACTCTTGACATTAGCATGAGAAATACTGAACAGTAGTGATAACTACAAATTGTTACTTTTTGGCACAATTTTTTCCCCTCGTATGTGACGTGAACATTTGGTTTTGTTTTGTGCACCGTTTTAGAACAGAAGTTATTGCAGTTCTCACATTCACTCGAAGAATTCCACACTAACAAGGTAACATTTTACCATTTTGATGGCAAGTCTACAAAAATAAAGAAATTGCACTTTGTACAACAATGCCGACTATTATGAGTGTCTGGTCTCCAAGACGTGGCAGGCTTTCTCGTAGAAGCAAAACATGAACCCGACCGTCCCGAAGGCTTTGAGGGTGCTGGGGGACAGACCCTTGTACAACCCCCTGGCCCCTTCCTCCTTGACGATACATGAGATGCAGTGCAGCATGCTGTTGTAACGCCGCACCTTGCCGAAGGATTTCCTGGCCTCTTCGAAACCTTGTACCTGAAGACGCTTCTTGAGAAGGTCCAGTGGGTACCCTACTGTTTTGGCACAGATCCCAGACAATGCGCCGCATGTGAACGACTTCACGGCAGCTGAAGTTTAAAATCAAACATAATTGAATTAAAATATAATTACTTGATACATTTTCAAAATATATCACAGAGAATGTGTGGTATTTGATTTCCGAAGCAGACTTTCATTTTAGTAGTGTACAACATGAATAAGCCAATATGGCCCATCTTTGAAACATTCCACTACCCATCATCAAACTTACGCCATGTATGAACGGCTGTTGCTAAGGGTGTTGCTATGGCCCAGCCTATGCTTCAACGCATAATCACAGGATGATCAAGCCGTAGCCACTATTTTGGAAACAGCCTAAGGGGCTTTTGGAAACCACAGTTTTGGCTCGGGCCAAGGCTCAGTCAGTAATTTTTTTAAACACTCACTTTCCACATGCTGAGGTCAAACAATGGGAAACAAAGCAGGTGTGTGCGTGGCGCTCCCACCAATTATAGGTTTTCCTTTGATTTTAGAGAAGGGGGGGGGGCTGTTCATATGCAAGGGGTCTATGTTTCTTACAAAATGAAATAAAAACAAGCAAAAACTCAAATAATAAAAAAGGAAAAATAAACAGTTTCAACCGAATTTCTTTTGGAGTCATTAATCATAATTCTCAGCAGCTGCAAATAAAAGTGATAAGATGAGAATGTTTTCATTCCAAAGACTCTTAAAAGGATTCCAACTGTCACTGGAAATGCTGGACAGCCGGGGAAAAAATTCCATACATTTGTGAATTGTTGGTAATCATCCATGAAGAACCTTGAGCAAGGTCAAACATGTTGATTACAAACATACGCTGGGGAGTTTTTTTTCTTATAGGTCTGGAATGCACCAAAAAACATATGCAACATTTTGTCATAATCATCCCGAGTACATCATTGTAGGTCATTGGTTGTCTACCCAAAATACGTCCCGGTAATATGTCATTGTTCAACATTAACTTGGATTAAAGAGAATGGGAATGACAAAATAAAGTAGGTGGTCGTTGTTTTGGCTTGTGGTGTTCTTTTTCTTTTCTTTTCGTAGTTGGCTATATTTCAATTGGTATAGAATGAAATATACAGGGCATTTATCACTCCCATACTTGACAAACTACATACACTCACTGGCTTCCTGTCAATTACAGAATTCTATTAAAAATATTCCCACTCATATTCGAGGCACCTTACGGTTTAGCTCCACCCCCCTCCATTGTTTAGCTCCACCCTTCATGATTAGCTCCACCCCTACATGATTAGCTCCACCCCTACATGGTTTAGCTCCAACCCTAGATGGTTTACCTCAACCCCTAGATGGTTTACCTCAACCCCCAGATGGTTTAGCTCCACCCCTAGATGGTTTACCTCAACCCCTAGATGGTTTACCTCAACCCCCAGATGGTTTAGCTCCACCCCTAGATGGTTTACCTCAACCCCTAGATGGTTTACCTCAACCCCCAGATGGTTTACCTCCACCCCTAGATGGTTTACCTCAACCCCTAGATGGTTTACCTCAACCCCCAGATGGTTTAGCTCCACCCCTAGATGGTTTACCTCAACCCCCAGATGGTTTAGCTATCCATCCACTTTTCTATTAAAAAGCAGCCTGGCTATTCCAATGACCATAGCAAAACCCAACATGAAACAGCTAAAAAACACTGTTTTTGATTTTTAAAAAAGTCTTCTCTATTTTAGTTTAATTAAAATGTTTAAAACATTTTTATTTCAGTTAGTATACAAAATACATGCTGAATTCAAAAAATTAATACATTTCTAATATTTTTACAAAACAGATTGAATAATTAAAGCTAAAAGGTCCAATAGACACTTCAAATACAATACTCTAAAACACCTTTTGATTTTTTTAATTACATAAATAAATCTCACACACACATAAAAACTGTGTGTCCACAGCTGTTTTCTCTTCTTCATTAACAATAAAAAATTGCTTTGGCCAATAACAGCATAAAAGCTTTGTGATACCTAGAACTCAAACAGTGCCCTCGTTAAGGTCAGCGAATGGTTCATCATTGATTGAGAGTTGCGTGTCGCACTAAATAACCTATAGATTCTACTAAGCCGTAACACTGATATGCAAAAATATGCATAATAAGCGAACTGTTAAGGGTCAGAACATCATGAATATGCATGAAAGGCACTGTTCAGTTGACAGAGGGCGCTGTTCAGTTGCTTCCAAACACTTGTTTGTATATAAAAAATATAATTTATCTTTTTAGATATTAAGCGTCAACAAATAATTTTTACTAAAATTATTCATACAAGTTTATGAACAGATGAGAATTGACCGGTCGAGCTGACCGGTCTCACGTCTGAGACTGGTCTGAAGTCCTCAAATACTGGATACACTGTGTCTGAGTTTTTAAAAAGGAAAATAAAACACCCAGACACATCTCTTGCTTACACCATGCCAGGAAAATGCAACTTTAAAGGGCCATGTCACTCAAGGCAGTTTACAGGCCGATTGTTCCCGTCAATATTCAAGAGTTTCCACATACACTGGAAGTTTCTTGGTGATGATGCAAAAAGTGACGATGGCCTTACGTCTCAACCCTGACACAGGCCTCAAATTAACCCACTGCACAAATAGCACTCGCAGTGGTCCCATTTGCCGAGTTTTAACACATTTTCCTCACAGAAGTGTCCCTTACCAGGTGAAAATCACTGTGCCTCTTCAAGAGCGAAGTTCAAGGCCTGCTTACAGAGTCTTCATTTCAGACTTTGAGAAAGACTCTGCTCGGGCCTAAATGTGAGTGCGTTACCATTTCCTGCATTTATACCCAAGTCTTTGGTTGATAACCACGTGGCCTTTGCCCAAACCTGGGCTTGGCGCTCCGACTTGAGCTCCATTGTCAACTTGGGAGCAGTGTACAATCTGCAGGGTGTTTCCAACATCAAACGGAGCCCGGAGCCAGACACAGAGCCTAAGCTGAGGTTTGGAAATAGCCCCCCAGTGTACAACAGCTACATCTTTCCTAAATTGATAATGGCTCGAAAATAATCTCTTGTACTATCAGTGTTCCTTTTCAAATTTGCAGTTTGCTGCTAACTTCTAAGTTGCCTAAGTACAAAGTTTGCCATCAGTGACAAGGCCTTCAACCCTACCATGGAGGAAGGAAATACCTCCATGCCCTAACCAACTCCACCCTTCAAAATCCAACAACTCAATTTGTTTGATTCTGATAACCACTTTGGGGACGATATTGGAAGTAAAATGCAGGTCGACCGAGGGCAGCTTTTTGAGTGATGACGGATCCCACTACACCACTCCAAGGAGTTAGGGGTTATACTCACTTGTTTCATGGACACCAGCATCTACCCTAAGAGGTATGAAATACTCCCATACATGCTTGAACAGTGCATAGAAGCCAAACTGGAAACCAGCTAAAGGGAAGACTTGTATCATGGTAGGAACCAGACCTCTGAAGAACGTACGCACACCGGCTTCTCTGTACATCAAGCGCACTGCTTCTAGACTGGTGTTGTAAAGCTGGAAAACAACAAAACAGAAGAAGGCAAGGTATCAGGCGGGCTAATTCAATTCAATTCAATTAATTTCTTTATTGTCCACACTTTAAAAAGATAAAAATGGAAAAATTAAATGTCTAAAATTGATTAAAGCTCCAGAACAGAACAATTAAAAAGTTTAAACATCTGCAAAATTAATTCATCTGTAGACTTTGTATCTAACGCTTTATGCCGAGGTGATTAGCTATATGTACTACCGAGGTTTGGTGTGCTCGTTCTTGATTGCGGACACGCACTCCGGTCATAGTAGATCGCTTCAGTATCTCTTTTATAGATTGTGCAAGTCTCCAGCATATTCGAACATCTTCGAACATCCACAACAATCTAGTTAACATCGACCCCAGCGAATATCTCAGTTGCTCCCTTGAAGGAAATGAAACAGAGTCACATAATTGCAAGGACCCCTCTTACCTTGGGTTCTCCTTGTGCAATAAACCTGGTCCTCACAACATCGATGGGTTGGCACACAATAGTGGATAAACTTCCTGCTACACCCCCGCATAAAAAGTGATAGAAGGGCTTCCCAAATCCGGTGGTCAGTTCTTTGGATAGTAAGGGATGACCGGCTGCTGTCAAATACTCAAATGTTGTAAACTGTGAGCAAAATATGAGAGATATTATCACCAGAATACTACTAATAATTTGTTAATTAACAATAATATATGTTTAATTTGTATGTATCAAATTATAAACCATTCACAACAATATTTATGTTTAACATTACACTAAAATACAAGTACACAATACAATGGCCTATTTTTGTGAAACATTACTTAATCTAATAAAAACATGTAATGTAAATTATGCCAACTTGATGAGTTAAAATACAAATGCCTGCAACTTGAAAAAGATATTCCTAGCAGTTATTATTATTGTTATTTTGATGGAAGTAGCCCACCACAATGAACAAAAGGCAGTTTGAGGTTTAGGCTACAAAAGGGATAGAAAAAGAAAGTGCAGAGAATTAAGTTAGAATAAACCAAATCATATTCATGACATTTGTTTAAACTATAATTATATCTGTCTGGTAATGAAACCAAGGGACCCTGAAAAGAGACTATCACCGTGACCCGTAGGCCTGAAGATACCTGTGTTTAAACTATAATTATATCTGTCTGGTAATGAAACCAAGGGACCCTGAAAAGAGACTATCACCGTGACCCGTAGGCCTGAAGATACCTGTGTTTAAACTATAATTATATCTGTCTGGTAATGAAACCAAGGGACCCTGAAAAGCGACTATCACCGTGACCCGTAGGCCTGAAGATACCTGTGTTTAAACTATAATTATATCTGTCTGGTAATGAAACCAAGGGACCCTGAAAAGAGACTATCACCGTGACCCGTAGGCCTGAAGATACCTGTGTAGAGAAGATGATGATGAAGAAATGTCAGCAAACCCCAACTGGGGAAAACCCATGCAATCAGGTAGGGACAAAAAACACAATAATACAAATGCAACAGGCCTAGAAATCCGACGCGAATCCGCGAATCGATTCGCGCCAAGATTCGCGCCCGCCGTTAACGCCGCGAATCCGAGTAGATTCGCGTGAAATTACCAGAATTCAGAAGAGGAAAACCACTTTTTCAGCTTTATATTTGGGTCAACAAGAATATGTTTTTACTTTTCCATAAAAAAACCAAACAATTTTCTGTTAATCCGACACAAAGTTAAGTTTTTTCACCCCTCATTTTCTTTGTGTTTTATTTACAAACTTAAAAGGTATCATTCACGATCAACCACTCACGTCTATGTATGTCGTCGAGTCGATCGATACCGCCGAGTCGTCGTCCTATACCTAAAACACCGGCGCACTCCGTTTATGTGTGTTGCCATCATAAGGGGTAATTTTCGCGGTCCAATAACTGTTTCGGTTGAATTTTGGCCATCCGATAACACTGGCCAATGACCGAAACAGTTATTCGTTCCAGCCGCAAAAACATACCCCTGGTCAATCTGTTTTAATCTGTCCGCGGATTGGTTGATAGCGCGAAAGATCCCGTTTTTGAGCCAATAGTCTTCCTGGATAGTAAGCTCACGGCATCAATCTGCTTTATACACGTGGTTACCATGTACCGAGATAGTCGATTTCGCAAGATTATCACAATATTTCTTTTCTTTTCGTTTCCTTTTCTGGACTCCAGTTTATTCTATAAATATCTGGAAACATTGAATAATGATAATGTATAACCAAATAGTGAACTTTTATGACAAATATATGATTCTCAAAACATTTTGTGGAAAATCCAAGCAAGCGTACATCGCTGTACTTGGTAACAACGCTAACAGTCAAGGAAGATTATTGGCTCCAAAACGGGAACTTTCGCGCTATCAACCAATCTGCGGACAGGATAAAAACAGATTGACCTCAAACTTAGCATGACATGTGATGATTTCATGAATTACATGCCGCCGGTTGTTGTTGATGATCGAGAGCTGAGGTTCAATTCGGCTGTGTCAAATTCTTTGGCACGCGACGCAAGATGGCAAAAAAAACGTAAGCTTAAACAGCTTTAACAAATAGAGGATGAATTGAAACATAAAAACTTTGCTTTAATTTCCAACATTACATTTAGCAAATAATACTAAATACAATTTGCAAAAAAAAAAAAAGATTCTCCCCAAAAAACTGCGAGAATCCATTCCCCGAAAATTGCGAGAATCCTGGATTCTCGCGAAATTCTTCAGCGAGAATCCATTTTGATTCTCGCGGTGTCTTGCGAACTTCTAGGCCTGTGCAAGGCTCCTATCCAGGATTTGAACCGGCCTCCACAGAGGTGAAAGTCAGGGAAGAAACCACTAAGCCAACACAAACGCCAAAATGTTTTTAAATGCTGTAGGCAAACCAATGCACATGAGAAAGTAGTTAGCATATTTGGGTTAGAATACACAAACAGCAAAAATAACGTACACAAGTTTACATTAAAAAACCACAAGATCATAATACAATGCGCATAATACATCCTTCTTCACTCTATCTAACAAATATGCATCATCCAGGGCCTCTGTTGCCCAGGTCTTGGCCTTGGTGCCCCCTTCAAAAGTTTCCCTCAGACTTCAAGATTCTCCGACGGAAGTGCCCTTTGCAAAATGAAAAAGGCCTTGACGTCTCAAAGATGAAATTCCAGGCCTGTGCATGGTTAAACACAACACCCAAACTATTGGCCTCTGACTATGGCTGTATGCCTCAGTCCAAGTCTGTGCATGGTTAAACACAACACCCAAACTATTGGCCTCTGACTGTGGCTGTATGCCTCAGTCCAAGTCTGTGCATGGTTAAACACAACACCCAAACTATTGGCCTCTGACTGTGGCTGTATGCCTCAGTCCAAGTCTGTGCATGGTTAAACACAACACCCAAACTATTGGCCTCTGACTGTGGCTGTATGCCTCAGTCCAAGTCTGTGCATGGTTAAACACAACACCCAAACTATTGGCCTCTGACTGTGGCTGTATGCCTCAGTCCAAGTCTGTGCATGGTTAAACACAACACCCAAACTATTGGCCTCTGACTGTGGCTGTATGCCTCAGTCCAAGTCTGTGCATGGTTAAACACAACACCCAAACTATTGGCCTCTGACTGTGGCTGTATGCCTCAGTCCAAGTCTGTGCATGGTTAAACACAACACCCAAACTATTGGCCTCTGACTGTGGCTGTATGCCTCAGTCCAAGTCTGTGCATGGTTAAACACAACACCCAAACTATTGGCCTCTGACTGTGGCTGTATGCCTCAGTCCAAGTCTGTGCATGGTTAAACACAACACCCAAACTATTGGCCTCTGACTGTGGCTGTATGCCTCAGTCCAAGTCTGTGCATGGTTAAACACAACACCCAAACTATTGGCCTCTGACTGTGGCTGTATGCCTCAGTCCAAGTCTGTGCATGGTTAAACACAACACCCAAACTATTGGCCTCTGACTGTGGCTGTATGCCTCAGTCCAAGTCTGTGCATGGTTAAACACAACACCCAAACTATTGGACTCTGACTATGGCTGTATGCCTCAGTCCAACAAAATCAAACAAAACATGCAGTTGGATTTTGAAAGGTTGGGAAATGTTAGGGTTAAAGAATAATGTATATTTGAAGACAATTACAAAAACTTAGACTAACAAACAAGGCAGATTGAAAGTTACAAAAATCAGGGGCCAATTTCATGGAGCTGCTTAAACAAAAAATATTGCTTAACAATTTTCTACTAAGCAAAATAAAAGGCAGGATACCAGTCACTGTATGGTACATATGATATAGTATTTTGGCTGGTAACCTTATTCTGGTTAACAACATTTTGTTGTGCTCAGCTAGTTTTTGTGCTTCAGCAGGTCTATCAAATTGAGCCCAGGCCACAGAATATAAGTTGTTACTAGTACAGCCATGTTTTCTTCCTACCAAAACAATGCAATCAGACTGAGGCTGGTACAGAAATCAGTCTGGCCCTTTCTATAACCACAGAACTGATATATATTGGTTTTCTTGTAAACAGGGAACCACACAAGCTGAGGTTTACCTGAACGATCCCAAACGTGACAGAGAGCAGCTGGGCGGGGACGTGTCCTTTCCAGAATGCATATGCTCCTTCCTCTCGATAGATGGTTTTCCAGGCCTGCAGGATACCGGTGTACTTAGACCTGGACGACAGTCCCTGCAGCGGTTCAACTTGCAGCTGTAAAAAATGAGCAATACAGGGAAGTGAGCTTACAAGACTGAAACAAACTGGTGTATGTAGCTGCCTAGGGTTGATACCCGATGAATTCGGGGTGCAAAGGTTAGGTTTTGGGAAAAAATACAAACTTCATCGGTATAATAACGTAAAACTGTATTCAATGCCTTTTATCAAAATGACATGCTCACATCTTTGAAAAACCACAGGCCTGGGAATATATAATGATTCTGACGAGTTATCATCTTTAATCCACAGTGTCTGACAATTTAATATCATCCAGCTGTGGTGAATGCATACACACAGTCAACCCTCTTACTGTCTGAGCATTCAATATCATCCACTGTGGTGTTGAATGATAAACTAGCCAGCTTGCAATATGATTTATGTATTTAATGTGGTGAATGCATCAAACAGTACACACACTAACACCGAGCAAGACAGTTGTGCCACCCTACACAACCTGGCAGTTTGAATGGTCTCAAATGGTTTGTCAACTCACAGGGAAATGTTACACGTAACATCGGGGCCCAATTTCATAGAGCTGCTTAAGCACAACAAAACTATGCTTACCAGAATAAGGTTACCAGCCAAACCTACCATGTCACATGTACAATTTGTAACTGGTATCCTGCTCATTTCTGCTAAGCAACAAATTGTTAAGCAATATGAAATTGGGCCCGGTTCAGGAATGCTAAATAAAAAAAGGCAGCCCCCTTGCATTATGCAACCAAAGCTGGAGTAAATCAATGGAAACACGCACTGATGTGCCTTGATCCAACAGTAAACCAATGAACAAGGCGCTCTCTTCAGACCTTGAACCTTGAACCTTAAACCTTGAACCTTGAACCTTGAACCTTGAACCTTGAACCTTGAACCTTGAACCTTGAACCTTGAACCTTGAACCTCAGTGGAGGGCGCTGCATGAGGTTGTGTAGGGTTTGTCCTTCACTTGTTTCAGTGACTAGCCAGCAGGACCAGTGAGCTTGTTCTGTCACTAGTCCCCCAGCTTTTTCACTAGTAGTCCACACTTTATGTTCAATGGGGATGCTTTTCAACACTGTACTAGCCAACCAGACTACTCAGAGTGAAGTTTGACTGGTCCTCTGGTGTTTTAACTGGCATTTGGCCAGCAATCAACTGTTACGGGAGAACACTGATTGTGCTGTTGGATGCAAGAGATCCATCCAATCAACATCATCTAACCTGGAATCGAATCTTCAGGACGTCTAATGGTTGAATGATTGCCCTGGTTGCTGCTCCACTGAATGCCCCCGCCAGGCCATGGTCCAGGGGGGTTAGTTGACTCTCCCTGTGTGGTTTATACCCAACCATCACTAGCCAAATCTCACTGTTGATTTAATGACGTATAACATGTCTGCACCTGAAAATTTAAAGATGTTGACAGAAATGTAAAGCTCTGGTAGGTACTATGACTTCGATTGCATCGCAAAACAATTCTCAACAAAAAGCAGGTTTTCTTCATAATGATGTTGTTTGATCTTTATTTTTGCCCTGCATATTGATGTGCCGGCGATGAACCTGTGAAATATTATGCCTTATTGTACAGCACCAATGGGAAAAAGGAGAGCAGGCAGGCAACACACATCATTCCTAACATAATGTTCAGTGCCTGCTTGGTGATGAATGCAAATGAGTGTGAGGATCATTCAATACAATAAGATGGATAAAACATAATTGATTTTGACATTTATCACAATACAATAAGTTAGATAGAACAGAATTGACTTTGACATTTATCACAATACAATAAGTTGGATAAAACAGAATCAGATTTTGACATGTTTAAAGAAATATTTGGTTATATCGGTTGTTTACTCCAAAACAAAACAATTCATTTACAAAATAATGTACCAAAAAGAAAATACAAGTATACATGTAGGCCTACATATCATAGAACATGACCCCAAATTTTTTTTGTGTGTGTGGATGTAACATCTATCAATTCATTGTCGTTCACCCTAGATGATGCAACCAAGCATGCCACACCTGCAAGGGCTGTAAATTGCCTATTTTAAGTTTTTGAAAATAGACCTTAAATGCAAATGAGGAGTAGGGTAGCTCTTTCACAGTTATGCGCCACCTTGTTCAGGATGCAGATTTTTTACACTCATTGCTGCCGCCTGCGACTCTGCGCTAGCTTCATGCACACATAGAGGGTGTATGGAAGTTCAAGCACCGAGAAGCAGGCAGCAAAGCGAGTAGTTGCGATAATCGTAACCCTCCTTTCCCGACGGGCTTTAGCCCGGAGGGTTACGAGACAATGAGCACGAGATTCGACCATTCGTGCCAAAACGTGCAATTTCGACCAATGTTGACAGACTAGTCACCAGATTTGCCCAATTTTTACCACTTTCAAAAATCATGAAACAAATTCTAAAAACATGGGCTTAATCTTCAATGTCTAACAAATCCAACCATAACACTTAAAACATAATTGAGAAAATATTTTGAAGAAAAAAGGACAAAAACTTACCGGAGACGGAGCGAAATGCTCGTGAATCGGACACAGACGATGGTGAGGTTGAGGTTGAGGAAAAACAGACTGGGTGGAGCTTCGGCTGTAGCCCGCTAACCGGCTGTTCTCGCTTGTGGACTCACTGCACTGCGCGGCTCTATGCATGTGTACAAGCATGGAGCTATAAAGTACGTACATGTATGTAACCCCAATACATTGTACACACACAGTCATACATTGGCATCAACCTCGTCCCCATGTTTTACTTTTTTTCCAACCATTGTTTACCATGAGAGAGCGGTCAACATGGTACTGCTCGACACACCCCGGGGACGAGGTTGACATTGGCATGTAACATGTACAGCCCAGCGCAAGCACACACAAACACACCCGTGCAGTGAGTCCACGAGCGGGCATAGCCGGTTCGCGGGCTACAGCCGCGGCAGGCCGGTCTGTTTTTCCTTGGTTTGTGCTGATTGGTCGGGAATTTACACTGATTGGTAGAGAAGTTGCATGGTAACGAAGTGCGGGGTTTAAAACCTCAACCATCGTCTGTCTACACTTCACGAGCATTTCGCTCCGTCTCCGGTATGTTTTTATCTTTTTTTCTTCAAAATAATTTTCTCAATGATGTTTTGAGTATTATGGTTGGATATGTTAGACATTGAAGATTAAGTCCATGTTCTTAGAATTTGTTTCATGATTTTTGAAAGTGGTAAAAATTGGGCAAATCTGGTGACTAGTCTGTCAACATTGGTTGAAATTGCACGTTTTGGCACGAATGGTCGAATCTCGTGCTCATTGTCTCGTAACCCTCCGGGCTAAAGCCTGTCGGGAGGAGGGTTACGATTATCGCAACTACAAAGCGAGTTGGAAGTAAACAAATCTGCCCCTGCTTGAACAAGATGGCGCACATTATTAATTACTGTGAAGCCAAGGTGCTTTTTTCAATAGTAAAAGCAAATACAACAATTTGTAAACCAATGAAAAGATAATGTTATTCTCTGCCATGTCTGCAAAATGAACCAAACAAATTAACATAGGATAATCCAGTGCATGCATCATTCAAATCAATCCGATTGGCTTTTCCTTGCCCTGTTCAGTGTGGGTTTGGAGTTTTAATAGCTCCATGGGGGGGGACCATGGGGTGGTATAAGCATAGAGCAAGGACTTGCTCTATGGTATAAGTGAGTAATCAAAAATAAAAGGAATTGCAGTTGTGTGTAGCCCTTGGGACAGGGGAGTCAAATTACTAGACTACAGACTACAGTTCAACGGGCATGATTGCGCGTAACGTCATGAACGTTCTATCTAGTCCAACTTCCAATAACTCCATAATAAAATGGGTTAGTTTAAATCTCTGTTTTACAATAAACGGAATTAAAGAAATGACAACTATCAGTGACGAAATATGAACACTTTGTTTTGCAAAACCTACTTACCTACCCATCTCTAAACTGTTAGCCTGTTATTAGTCATACATTTCAAAGGTTTCTTTTGACGGGAAATCAATCAGTTTCGATACTGACTATAAGACTTGACTTTAGTTGTTATGGTTCGGCGCGGCAATCGAACGTGCTCGATTACGTCATAGTCCTTGAAAAAGAGTACCCAGTAGCCTCGTAATGGCTTCTGCGTGGGCAACGGTTGGCACCAACTTCCGGTCCGACTAAAACACGACCCAACTTGGTAGAGATTTTTTATACTGACGAAAAATTAGAAGGATAGGTGGTCTTCTTTGAACACGTAGTTTAGGCGATTGAAAAAGGAGGGGCGGATCAGGGGTGCAGTGGGGATTATGAAAAGAAAGAAGTGTGTTATCTCGTATAGTATAGTTGTTGATGTTTTATTCATTTATTATACTCCTATATTTTAAAAAGAAAATATTAGAAGGTTCGCTAAAAAAAAAAAAAAAAAAACAGAATTTCTGGTATTCGTTGATGTCATGAGGATGTGATCTGATTTGACAAAGTGGACGTCTTTATAATTATATAATTGATTTTAGTCATTTACATTTTGAGATCTCATCCCATCCCGTACCCGTTAGGCGTTGATACAATGATACAATGTATCCATTTCCTCTCTAAAAAAAATGACAACTAAATTTTGTCAAGCTTAATGCACTTTCCCTACTTTTTATTTTCGTGTCAATGTCCGTAAAATTTGTAAAGTTCTTAGATCATCAAAGCGTAGAGCATGAGTACGGAGCCCCTAAAGGGACAGGTAAAAAAAAAAGTTGAAAAGGGGGGAAAAAATATATACATATTTCGTTCCCTCGAAATATTATTTCGTTCCCTCGAAATATTATTTCGTTCCCTCGAAATATTATTTCGTTCCCTCGAAATACTAATTCGTTCCCTCGAAATATTATTTCGTTACCTCGAAATCATTTCGTTACCTCGAAATCATTTCGTTCCCTCGAAATATTATTTCGTCCCCTCGAAATATTATTTCGTTCCCTCGAAATGTTATTTCGTTCCCTCGAATTATTATTTCGAAGGAACGAAATAGATTATTTCGATCGAACGAATTAATTTATTTCGTTCCCTCGAAATCATTTCGTTCCCACGAAATCATTTCGTTACCTCGAAATCATTTCGTTCCCTCGAAATCATTTCGTTCCCTCGAATTATTATTTCGTTACCTCGAAATCCTTTAACTGCTACGGAGACCATGAAATGCCGTTTCATTTATTTCAGTATGCAAATAATATTCAGATTAGGCCATAATAATGAGCCATTGAGGAGACAGGTAAGAGAAACAATATTGAAATGTATTTCGTTCCCTCGAAATGACATTTCGTTCCCTCGAACACCTTGAACACCGTGCCCGAATCGTACCCCGATCTTGCATGGAGAAACACGTGCAGCATGCAACAGTTGTTTTTTTTTGTTTTCAACTAGGAATGCTATTTCGAGGGAACGCAATATTATTTGCATACTGAAATAAATGAAACGGCATTTCATGGACTCCGTAGCAGTTAAAGGATTTCGAGGTAACGAAATAATAATTCGAGGGAACGAAATGATTTCGAGGGAACGAAATGATTTCGAGGTAACGAAATGATTTCGTGGGAACGAAATGATTTCGAGGGAACGAAATAAATTAATTCGTTCGATCGAAATAATCTATTTCGTTCCTTCGAAATAATATTTCGAGGGAACGAAATAATATTTCGAGGGAACGAAATAATATTTCGAGGGAACGAAATAATATTTCGAGGGGACGAAATAATATTTCGAGGGAACGAAATGATTTCGAGGTAACGAAATGATTTCGAGGGAACGAAATAATATTTCGAGGGAACGAATTAGTATTTCGAGGTAACGAAATAATATTTCGAGGGAACGAAATAATATTTCGAGGGAACGAAATATGTATATATTTTTCCCCCCCTTTTCAACTTTTTTTTTTACCTGTCCCTTTAGGGGCTCCGTACATGAGCACGGCCGGAGAAGAAATAAATACAAAGATTTGCCAGTGAAGAAGTAGGCAGGCGCCCTCTTTTGGTTGAAAGTTGACAGGCTGAGGTGAAAACACAAACAACACAATCATAACGGGAGTTACACACTCAAAAAAGCAACAATCGTCTTGTCGACTAAAAACTAGCCAGCAAGACGGCCGGCTACTACAGCTAGTGCATGATTGTTAGCGCTGTAGAGTAGAGTAGAGTAGAAAGGAGTTAGTGATCACAAGCAAGCTGGACTCACGTTGTGGTATGATGTGGTCGGACACTCTCCAATTCGACTTCCGAACTAACTCACTCTTTCAATCAAACGACTGACTGCATGCACGGTGCGCGTGGCTGGATCGGACTTGAAGAACTGGCGCGTGGCTGGATCGGACTTGAAGAAAGCTTTGAAGTTTGATGAGTAATGCCAAACTGTTTTAGGTGAGCAGCAGTTTGGGCAGCAGTTCGATGATGTGACTGTGTATGTTGTGATGGGATGATGATCGGGCCGGCCGTGAAGTGCTTTGAGATTAGATCGAAATGACCATCGGTTTTGGGGCTAACTGTTATTCCGTTGCTGTTAGTGTTACAAGTGGACTTTTGTTGGCACTTTCACAACATCTATGATCTAGCTATATCTTGAGGTGATGACCAACTTCCTTGCAGAATTTCAGGAGAGCTACTGCTGACACGACCGCTGACAACTTCAGGTAAAGATTGTAACAATAAATACGGGTACGGGGGATGAACATTGTTTGACAAAATCAGTTTTTGTTTTGTTTTGACAACTAGGTCAGTGGTTGGTGTTTTTGATTTTGTTTGGCGAGGGAACATTGTATTCAATGCAATTGATTTTGTAACTTTTGAGTTGAGACGAGGACGACCTTGGTCCATCAAACCACCCGGATCCCTTTTGCGAAAGTCCTCAGTTTCAACGGAGTAGACATGCTCACCATGTTGCCATAAGAAATACACTCACATTGCACTCTAGAAACTTTGACTTTAGGTTTTGTGCATTTCACCAACCACACATATTTTTTGGGGCAAATGAAGACCTCCACAATCTGGAGGAGATGAAATGTGGGAGATTGAATTTCTGATCCAACATCTCAAGTCGCTGTTGAGGCGTTCAAATATCACTTTCATTTAGACAAGGGAAGTATACAATCTGTAATTTTACTTCCATTATCATCTTTACATCAACAAAATTATAAATACTGTTTACCTAAAAATCGTCAGGGGACTCGACATAACGTGTGAAAGTGTTTATTTTTCTATTAAAGTCTTAGAGCTGTTCTTTCTGTTCTAGAAATGAAGAGCCCTTAGCAAACGAGCTAACTTTGAGAGGACAAACATTCCGTGTTCCACAATGTCTTTCGTCAACCTGAAGAAGAAAACCACAGTCCTGTTACTGTGCCTGATCTCCTTCACTGTCGGTTGTATCCTGACGTCACAGTTTGGCACAACAAATCTTCAAACACTGAGAGAAAATGTTCCCATAAGACTACAAGATTGGAGCCGACTGGGATTAAAAAGGGATCAGACGGAGGAGATAAGTCAAAATGAGTCTTTACCTTATTCGTTGGTACAGAAGACGCATCCTTACGCCAACAAGAGTCTAGAAACGGTGGGTGCCAAGAATGAAAATGAACTCATTGATGAGTATGAATACTTTGATGCCATGAAATTGAAGTTGAAGAAAAAGTTACCTGACGAGTCCCATCCAACGAAAAACCCCGTCTCAAAATACCATTATTTTGTTGAGATGCAAGACCCCAGAGCGAGCATGATCTTACGTAAGGTAATCAGCAAGCTGCCGGCAAATCTCATGAAATCAGTTGTGACTAAAAACGGGCTCAACCATCCACTTAAGTCTGCCGATTTAAAGAATATGGTCGTTGCAACTCAAAAGCAATGGGCAGTGATGATTGACAGCATGCAGAAACTTGGTTACGAACAGCGTCTACCGGTTGTCATTAATATCGGGGTCAAGAAGAGCGGAACGAATGCCTTTGGTTTCTTCATCGGTCATCATCCTCAGATTTCCCACTCTATCGGCAACGAGGTTCATTATTTTGATTGGAACTACAATAAAGGAATCGAGTATTATCGCTCGAGGATGTCCTTCTCCAAAGCGGAGTCTTTCAGCTTTGAGAAAACGCCACGGTATTTTATCACCCATGACGCGCCAAAAAATATAAAGAAGGATCTGCCTGGAAATCTAAAGTTTATCTTATGCGTCCGAGACCCTGTGGAGCGAGCTAAGTCAGAGTTCAGACACGAAGCTGAGCTTAAAATGCGTCGCGGTAAGAAATCCAGAGCTACCATTCAGAGGGAGGCAAAAGTGCAGACTTCGGCCTCGCAAGGAAAACTCTTTGAGAAAATAGTACTCGCGAGTGACGGACATGTTAATTCTTCCAATGAAATAGTTGACACAAGTGTTTATTCTAGACATTTCAAAAACTGGCTCGATTACTTCCCCCGAGAAAGCTTTTATATCTTGAGCGATGAGCGAGTGAATAAGGACATCTACACTGAGTTGAAAAACATCGAGAAATTTCTCGGCCTTAAGCCTTACTTCGAGAAGAGTATGTTTTACTATGATCAGAATAGACATGGTCCTTGTATGCGCGGTGACGCAAGGCCTTGCCCTGCTAAGAGTACACCGGGGTTTCTTCCAAAAGCCGAGCCACAACAAGAGGTGATTAACAAATTGAGGGATTTTTACCGTCCATATAATCAGGAATTCGAGAAGCTTTCACAGATGACATTTTCTTGGACAAATCTTTAAGGTTAAAGACACGGAACAGCATTAGGTATTCAGAAGAAAGAAAACAAATTATTAGTTTTTAAACTGATTTAATTTTTAAATGAAGTGCATCTTAACGATAGATATTATTTTAAAAAAAGGTTTTGTTTGAGGGGCCTGATTTTTTATAGAGCTGCTTAAGCACAAAAAGAAGCTAAGCAGAACAAAATCATGCTTACCAGATTAAGGTTACCAGTGAAAATGCCACTCTGCATGCACCAATTAAGACTGGTATCCTGCTTATTTTTGCTGAACAGAAAAATTGTTATTTGCTGCAGCTCTGAAATTGTGCACTGGAAATGAGGCCACGGAGTCCAATTGCCTCTGTTGCCCTTGTCTTGGTTCCCTTTTAAAAGTTCCCCATAGACTTTGAGTTTGTCAATGGAAGCCTTGCCCTCTGATGTCCTGTCAAAGATGAAATTCCAGGCCTAGATTTAAGGGTCGTGGCCGAGCGGTTAAGAGCACCGAACTCAAGCTCTGGTGTTTCTGTTCAGCAGAGTGTGGGTTCGAGTCCCGGTCGTGACACTTGTGTCCCTGAGCAAGACACTTAACTATAATTGCTTCTCTCCACCCAGGGGTAAAATGGGTACCTGTGAGGGCAGAGATGGTTCTTGTGATCGATTTAGCCTAGTATCGCATATATTGCAGCACAGGCTGTATACTCCCAAGGGAGCTGAGATGGTTTAAGGAATGAAATAAATGGCCCAGTGACCAGAGGTAATAATGTTCGAAGCGCTTTGAGACGCCCATTGGGTGTGATAAAGCGCGATATAAATCCATATTATTATTATTCTCCCTGAGCAGTTGTCTGTCAATAGCCAAATGAGGTAGAAACTCTTGAGTCTTCATCTGGGTCCAACTTCTGCTTACTGCTGAATTCTGAGCTTACGATCACCATTCTCCGCTTACAGGGCAAGTATCGAATATCTTCGCTAGCTGTGTAAGTAAAGAATGCCTAGTTACGTGGACTACGCACACGCACACAAGCCAAAAATCCCTGCTTACCTGTGAAATACGCTTGACATAAGCGCAGAATTCTCTGCTTTTTGTAAGCGCTGATTCTTTGCTTACGGTAAGCAGAGCCATGAAATGGGGGCCCTGGTCTATCTGGATAGACCAGGGTGTCATGGCCGAGTGGTTAAGAGCATCGTATTCAAGTTCTGGTGGTTTAGTCATCGGGGTGTGGGTTCGAGTCCCGGTCATGACGCTTGTGTCCTTGAGCAAGACACTTTGCTATGAACTCTTCACCCAGGGGTATAAATGGGTACCTGCAAGGGTAGAGGTTGACATTGTGTTTGAAAAAGCCTTCGGAGCGCCACGGCAGCCCAGGGCTGTATACTCCCCAGGGAGCTGAGAAAGATTAAAGGAATGTTATTGGCCCAATGACCAGGGCACTAATGTAAAGCGCATTGATACGTTATTGTAAAGTGCGCTATATAAGAACTAGTTATTATTATTATTATTATAGTTCATTGCTTCTAATTGGGAGGAAAAATCCTCAAGACCACAGGGTTTGTACTTATTATATAGTTACTCAAAATAGTTACTGGACCAGACTTTTGTTTTACAAGACCAGAATCAAAATGAGAAAAAGTTTTAAATTATTATAAACAGCTTTGTAATTGAACAAGCACTAAGACTAAGATTAATCTCATTTGTCTATTATGGGCAAGTATACTTTGATGTACTCATCAGAATTGAAAAACTATTTTATCAGACTCAAAGTCAACATTTTAGAAATTGATATGAAACGGTGAGGTTTTATTATTTATTCAATTGAAAAAGACAAGATAAGACCACCGGACATGTTCAGTCCTGAGTTTACTGGCCAGGCAAATAAAACACTGGCCTCGCGCCAGCAGTCCAGTGTAAATTTATGAGCCCTCAGGTTTCCATCGGCAACATGTCAACCACAGTCCTCACAGATTGTTTAAAGGTTTTTACAAATTAAAACCATGAACAGATGATAATTTTCCAAAGGAAACATTTATATATATCCAGATCAGGAAATTTTCAATGGCAAGCTTTATGATCCTGTTGGCAAGTAACCTTTTAAGGTCAAGGGCAAATCCTGTTTGAGATAAATGTGAATTGCTGTAAGCTTTCTGTAGGTATGAAGTATCCATTGTCAGTGCAATGACTGGAAATGACTGTACCACAATCTGTCATGTAAAAGCGGTTGGCCATTATCACCTTGTTTATAAAAAGAGAGACCATGTACATGTACATGTAACATGCCAGGGCATTTCCTGGTGGGCAAGTTTTACATTTCATATTCATAATTACCATAAAATCAAGAATGGTGAAAAAAATAACAGCTGAACATGTTTTGAGATAGTGCCCCCCCCCCCTTTCTTTGTATCAAATGTTGATAAAACTTGTCTGGTGCAATCTCTGAAAGATTAGTTTTTTTCTTCCATTGTGTTGTTTACAAATCAGGAAGTCAGGAAGTCTAGGGCTCGATTTTACAGTAGCAATAAGATGAATTTTTAATATCGCCATATTTTTATATATTTTTAGGCCTGATGCTTCGTTCTTAAAAGAGCAAGGGCATTAAGGCATTTTCTCCTTTGAAAAGGGCATCTTTATTTTGAAATAGTACATTTCTAATGGAACGTTTCAAGGGGCACCAAGGCAATGTCCTGGGGCAGCAGCGGCAACTGCCTCAGTGACGCGTCAGGCATGTTTGTTTTTTATTGTGACATCACACTTTGCTAAGATTGATACACATCTTGAAGATCAATCTCAGCTCGTTGTGAAATCATTTGTTGGTAAACATGTGAGGTAGCAGGTGGCCCTGTTGTTGAATTCGCATCGAGTTTAGACAGCCAATTTCCGGATCCAGCCAGACTCACGTTTGTTGACTGGACTGTTACATTTCACGGATTGATTTTTCAAAATACGTCTCGAACATGAAGTGAGCAAAAAGCAAATATGTTGAGCTGTCGTGTCAACACCATCCAATGATGTACATTTTATACCTCACTGGGGTAAACATATAATAAAGTGCATAAGGAAATCAGAGTATAGCAATCAAGTGAAAAACTGCATTGCAATCTACAGTAGCTGCTATCCCCAGTTTAGTGCATGTAGAACTTACACAGTCGTGTTCGTCGCATGAGGAGTACATGTATAATGCAACGCTGCATAGATTGACTCTGTATTTCAGCATTGACTGCCAGTATCTAAACATTCCTAAGGAAGTGACTAACAATTATCGATGATTATAACGGAATGGTAGGGGAGGGGTCGGGGAGGCTGGTCATATTGAGTTGTAAAACAATCGGTCACACAAAAACTACATGTATGTACATGTATGTGTCATGGAATTTGGAAAATGTTTCCAAGTTTTATTTTTAACCCTAATTTCTAAGCTTTTACTTAATTAAAAGTCCCTAGGGAAACTGACTGGGACCACTAGGGAAACTGACTGGGTAAGAATAAATTTTGAGGGGTTGAGCAAAGACAAATTGACAGGAGCGGGATTTGAACCGGCAACCGGATTAACGTGCCGGCGCTCTACCAACTCGGCCATCTACATGTATTAGGCCTAAGTTGTTGGATTTTTATTTCAGTGTATGAAATGTGCTGTTTGTCAACCACTGTCTACAATGAGGGACAATGTTACGGTGTTTTAAAAAAATATATCAGTTTTACATCTTTTTGTTGGTAAACAGGAGTCGTAGATAACGGAATGACATGCATGATCTCGATTGTGTACATGCTGTACAATGTATAAAGGCATTTTATAAAGGTTCATTTTTACTAATAGGCCAAAATGCTTTTTACATAGTGGTTATTATAGTTGCAATTTTTTGCACCATGAATAATAAGGAGCAATAAAATAAGACAATTAACCCTCCTACTGTCTGACCATTCAATACCATTCACTGTGGTTTTGAATGATAGATAAGCTATGCCAGCCTGCAATATGATTTCATATTGAATGCATCTATACAGTACAGTCAACCCTCCTACTGTCTGACCATTCAATACCATTCACTGTGGTTTTGAATGATAGATAAGCTATGCCAGCCTTGCAATTTGATACCATGAGGGAATGCATGTACACAGTTCACAGTTAGTTCTGTGCACAGTTGTGCCACCATACACAACTTTGGCAGTTGAATGGTTTCAAATGGTTGGTCAACTCACTTGAAAATGTTGCGAACAGTAGGAGGGTTAATGTATGAGGCAGAATGACATGAACTGTACAAGGCTCATGGGTTCATCACAAGATCATCGCTTATAGTAATATTGGCTCCATGCCAGTATTCTATGAGCTTGTCCTTCAAGCTTCAGCCCTTGAACTTCTGTCTAGTCTAGTTGGGGGGGGGGGGGGGGGGAGTGGGGGGGAAAATTCCTTAGATGTGGGGGCTTAGTCTACAAAGATTTCATTTGAAACAAATGTTTTTGAAGGTTTTTTTCTGAAGCCTGTGCACAAGCTGTGCTTTGGTCCACTTTACATGTATTACACACATTAAATGGTTTCACCATATGTCCTGTTTGTGATAAAAAATTGCTACAAGCCTTTACCTACCTGGTACTTCGTTCTTTTAATGGGTAGTGAGAGAAATGTCAATTTACACTGGAACATTTCAAGGGGCACCAAGGCAATGACCAGGGTTATGAAGGTAATTGCTTCCACTGCCACTGTAAAGTATCCCGTCTGATTTATTCTACTCCAGTATCTATTTAGATTTTGAGCAAAATATCAATTTCAACGCTCTGCTTGACACAGATTACTGCGCTTGCTTTGCAGGTCACCAATGAATCACCATAAAGGCCACATTTTATGGGTCATATCGTCACTGTTTTCATGAAGAGCCACTTAGGCCTATGTCCAAACGCTTGATTGAGATTTACATTTTACACTGCGCTTGGCTTAAAACTGCAAAATCTGCAATACTAAAGCTAGGGTTTGCAGTTAAAGACCTCTCATATGATTCTGTGTAAAGTTTAACCTCTCCATTGAGTAACTAATATTTAAATATGTTGGCTAAATGCCAAAGTAATTAGTCAAAGATCGTGTGTCTCTTCATGAAACCTTAAAAGACCCAACTGGATAAAGTGTTTTTACATAGAAAAGGGGCGCGCATGTCACATAGTCAAGCGCACACTAACATTAGTGGCTCTTTGTGAAACCTGAAAAACAATTTGACCAACATTTTACGCTCTTCTGTTGCAATGTATTACAATGCATTTTGGGTGCCTGTGGCTCTTTGAGAAAATGCAAAATGCAATTATTGAGATCAAGACCCCCTCTTGTAGTAATAAATAATTTTATAATATTTGGCTCTTCGTGAAACGGTGACGTTATAAATGCAGAGTTCCACATGAGGAATTCCATGACGTTTGCCCTGAACAAAATGAGAGAAAGAATTGATCTCATGCAGATTGTATGTGGGGGCAGTTTTGAAGCGATGCCAAACAGTAGCATGTATTAGTCATTTCAGACTTTTGTCTGAATTCAGACTTTTTTTATGTCGATCTGTCTGGTGAAAAAGTGCAGCTGCTATTTTCTCTTTTATCTACTTCGTTTGTGGTGAGGATTCTGTTCCTAAAAGCTCATTGAAATCTATCATTGAACGGGAGGGAAAAAAAGAAGGCTCAAATAGACTGGCTGTCAGTAACCCAATGCATCCAGTTTTACAGATTTAAATTTTATTAAGCATCAATGAAATACCCTGCACTGGACAAGTTTGTATAAAATTTTCAAAATTGTGCACAATTTTCACTTAAAACAAGGACTAGTTTATACTTCATTCTTGTGAACGATTGAATTATTCATTGTCATGGAAACCATGCCGGCAACGAGGCTGATCCATCCCCATGAAAACAATTTTTTCTCCCTCGAAAAATGCTGTTCAAAATCTTTACTACATGTAGCTAAGATCTCTGGTTTCTGATTGACGTCATCATTTCTCTTACAGCTTTTGTTAATGTATGATACCTCATAGCAACTGGCAATTTGAAAGTCTTTCAATTTTCAGACAAAATTTCTTTTTGTTTCCCTTTTTGGGGGGTTCACGTTTAAAGAGGTACCATTAATGTTACATTTATTTAAGCATAAGACAAGGCACAATAGGAACATAGATTTGTGAAAATTACCATGTTTTATGTTCGTTGCACATATCGTGCAGCATTTAACATGTTTTCAAAACGAGACAGTTTCAACTTTTACTGTTTTACCGATTCTACATATTATGTAACTCTAAAAGGCTTGATATTAGGCATACTGCCTCCATGCTCCTGGTCATTGCCTTGGTGCCCCTTGAAATGTTACAAAAGAATTTAAAATTTTCCCTCATTGTGGTGTCCTTTAAAAAAAAAAAATAAATAAAAAAATACCATACCCTTACAAGTATTTAAAGCTTATTAAAATTTTCTATTACATTGGTATCCGTCGTCACTGCAAATAGTATTTTGTTATTGCAAAAATGGTTTGTGGCTTCAAGTTTTGACTTCAAGTTGTTCTCAAAAGCTAAATGACAACACAACGCTACAAAAATAGAAAAACAGTTTCTGGTGAAAGTGTTGCTTACTTTCTAAAAACAGAAAGCACATTTCCTGTTTTGATTTTGGTGAGTTGTCAATGTTTTAAGATTTATCTCAGTAATTTCACTTTCTAATCCGCCGTCCACAGTAAAAATAGTTTTTTAATACAGAACCATTTGTTTGCGAAACAGAACAGCCATTGACTGTGCTATTTTTTAAAGAGACAGTTTAATAAAGAAAACAAAAAACCCCACAATCACGTCCAGTTGTCAATAAAATGCAGCAACAAATATCCCAACAAACTGCATACTGTGGGAAAGAGCCTTTAATTCTCTTTAATGTGATATATATATATTGCCAAGTTTCCTGTTTCACTGATATCACTAGTAACGATAGTAAAAAACAAAGACGCGGATTTATCATTTCAATGGGTTTTCCTGTAGGATATGTAGGAAAGTGTTTATAGCGTTTGTGTGTTCTGTTGAAAATCTCACAAAGGAATACAGCCCTGGGGAGGCCCCAGGAGGTTTTTACCCCATGGTTACCCCGGGGCGTTCCGTCCCTGTCTAGGTCCCTATTCCACAGGGTTCTGGTTGCACGCTTCAAGAATACCCCAGAGCAGGGGTGGCTATTCCCTGGGGTATGCCTATTTGCCAGGGTAGATCGGGGGGGTTAAGCAATCAACAAGTGTGAAAGCGTTGGCCGTTATTCCCCAGGGTTGCCCCGAGGGAATAGAGTAGTGTGAAACTGAAAAGGGCTATAGTTCAGCAAATTGGGTTTACTATACTTTTATCTCAGGTAAACTAAATATATTTTTGTCAAGGTACACTTTTCTTTCTCTTTTCAGAAAATAATGATTGCCCAAACCTTTGTACAATTTTTATGATTTTAATTTCAAATGTCATTTGGAAATGATCGTCTTCCAAAAGGTTTCCTCTGGCTTCCGAGCTCCAGTGACCATGTTTGCTTTTGAGTCATCCATGGTTACATCACTAGAAATGTACGTACATGAATTATGTACGTACATGTACGTACAGGCTTGTTGTTTTGGTTCAGGCAGCTGTGTTTGAGTTGCTTTTTTTTTTACGCTCATCAAATCCCAAAGATGAGATGATTTTGTTGAGGAATCTTTCTTTAAACGTCCATCTAGCATTCCTGCTTTAATTATTTTAAACTATGGTGATAAGCAACTATGTACAGTTTCTATAAATTTGTTTCCCCCTCTTGATAGAGGATGTTATAGGTCTATTGTCTTTAAGGTTTTCACTTGAGGTCTGTTAGTGATTTTGGATTGGATGTATCAAATTTTATTTGTAAAATTAAAAGAGTATATTTATGTTTTTCACCAAGGAAAAAGAAATGGATGTTCCAAACTGCTTATCAACCAGCATTACCTGTTGTATAAATGCAAAAAGTGGTTTTGTCCTCATGTTTGTAGCCTAGCAGTCTTTCTCAAATGTTATAAGAAGCCCTTTTAGACTTGAAGACTCAGCTATAGGGTCAAAATCTTAGGCTGTTTTAACTTTGGGTTTTTTCTTACATCAAGTAATGAATTGCATACATGTGCAAGGTGGTGCAGTGGCTTCAAGTTCAAGTTGATGTTATAAAATACAAATATTGGATGCGTTTGAGTGCAATGTTACAAAATATAATCACTCTGTGAAATCTCTCTGTGAAATCTGGACTATGTGAAATGGAAAAGCCAGATTTCACCGAGTTAGAATATTCAGCAACAGTGTACAACACATAGGTGCTTGTCATTTGAAATTTGTTCACAATAAATACAAAATAGATGTGGAAACTCGTCCACCCCACACTCTGAAAATCTGTTGAAAAACTTCTAAACAACGTTAATGACTCTATGTTGACACCAACCTTGTCGGCTGTGACACAACTTTACCATGTTTGGATAAATGTGCGGGGAATGATTCTTTTGGGAGTGAGGTTATATGAAGCTTCCAATAATTAGTCATATTGGACTCCAATAGTATATATGTCAAAATAAAGGATGACATGTGATGCGTATTCCACCAATCAAATTATAATCTGTGTGTGTGGTGTATACCAGTATAGTGTTTTGTCGCCGTCGCCATTTGGTAAGAACAATTATTGATTAGGATCACGGTAGTAAACATTATTATGGAGGTATGGTAATTAACAGGTTTAGGCTGGTGTATGCTTTTGATGATGTTAGTTGCTGCGTACTCCAAGGAAAAAGAACCATGAATTAAAATGCCTTCCATATGCTGTGGACGTCTTGTGTCAGTACCACAACGAATAAGCACGTGTCGCGGGAAAAATTTACGTGACATGAGCCTATGACAAAATTTACCAAATCAACCAATGGGAAAGCTGATCATTTTCCATGCATCATGATGTATTCCAGCATTCTATGTCTATGTTGTTCATGTATGTGATATTTAGAGATTATGGTAAATACATGTATCACTAATATTAAGTATTAAATGCTACAAAAGTGTACAGATCTGCCAAGAGTTTTAAATAAAAGTGTGTTTCTGACAAAGATTTAAAATTTGATAAAAAACCTTATAACAAATTGTTTTAATGCTTTTTAAAAAGATTTTAAGAATAAAGAAAACTTAATTATGGCTATTTATTTGATATCTGGAGTAATTTCATCTGGGGGTATCAAGGATTGAGTTTGTGTAAATTGCAGGCCTTGCCAAAAAAAAACCAGTAAATCACAGGCCTTGCAGGCAAAAAAAAAACCCAGTAAATTTGAGGCCTTGCATGCAGTAAATTGCAGGCTGGCCCCCCTGAAAAAGTAAATTGCATGCCAAAACACAGTAAATGTAGGCCAAAAAAAAGTAAATTGCATGCCAAAAAACAGTAACTTATAGGCCTTGCAATGCCAAAAACTTGTAAATTGCAGGCTAAAAACCAGAAAATAGTAAATCGCAGGCCGTGAATAACAAAAAGGTCCACAATTATGAACTTTAACCCAGAGTCCCTCAAGTTTGTAGTCAAGAGTTTTATAATAATTAAAAAATCTTATATTTGGTTATAATTTCTTTGAAGGGGGCACCTTTGCCCTGTGGCCAAGACTAGAGGCAACTGGCCTCCATTGCAATTCAAGGGATATGTTCCTATCAAAAAGTTATGACGGTTCCTTCACATATATTCAGTAATCTGGTATATATATATTTTTTTAAACTACCAGTCATACAAAGTGCAATCTACAAGGCCATTTATTCCTCAGTGTGTAGTTGCAACAGCACAGCAAAAAAGCTTCCAATTTCGCATAACGGGGTTTTTTTTAAGGAGAGGATTGCACAAGCTCTAGGCCTTGTGTACAAACCCACACAGTGTAATGTCATTCTAAAGGGCATATTGTGCTCTTTTGCGGCTATTAATTTATTAATTGAGTTGCCATGAGTGATTGAAGGGGGTTCTGTGGTACACGCACATTTATAGCTCGCACGTGTCAGGCTTAAAGCCAGGCTTAGAAAATGTGTACCTGTGGGGGGCTGGCCACCCCCCCCCCTTACATCCCCCAAAGAAAAGATTCTTCATAGTACATGATTGGAACTATACAAATTAGATAATTGTTTTTGTGTGTGTGTGTGTTTAAAATTTTTAAAGCAAATGTTATACCAGTATGAATCATGTAGAGTTGTTTTCTATTTACATGGTTAAGGTGGTGGGGGGGGTTGGAAAGCCCTCGGATTAGCCTTGCTTATTTGGAATAAAAAAAGAAGAAAAGTGCACAACTTACATTTGCAAAACCTGAACAGATTTTGTTTGATGGGTTTGTTTGGTTTTAATTTTGGCACTAGAATTAAAGGATTAGCAAAATTTGTTTAAATTTTCCGATAGGTTCTATGGTTGGATGATGTGTTTATTGAAATATAGAGGATTGGAAATGGCGTGTCGTGGCCGGGCAGTCAAGCGCACCGGACTCAAGCTCTGGTGTTTCTGATCAGCAGAATGTCCCAGTCTTGACACTGTGTCATTAAAGCAAGGCACTTGCTCCCCTCCCCTAACCGAAAAAAAGAAGAAACTGAAGCCCGAACACCTAAAAGAAACATGAAAATGTCTGGATGTACGCTAGTGCCATGGTCCATACCATCAAACCATGATCACCAAACGGAATAAGAATTGAATTTCAAATGGTGCGGACACATCAATTCCACTCCTTCCTGTATCCAATGACCTGAGAGAAACGTAGTAGACAGCCCGCTACCCGATGACATTTAGGTGCAGTTTTCCCTAATTTGATTTTTATTGAACTGCGGAGTCGGAGAAGTAATCACACTTATGGCTGTGCTGGAAAGTCAATATCTTAAAAGGTACATGTGAAATATACAGTTACTGGGGGACAACAAAAACGTAAAACAAAAAGCCCAAGAAAAAAACGTGCGTTTGATATTCGGTTATTTCAGTTTCTACTGCAAAAACAAATAATGTGACCTGGAGCTACATTTCAAAGAGAAAAACAAACCTTATATGGATTATCATTCCTGAGCAAAACAATTATGGCAGGGCACCAGTCTCAGCAGTGTAAACTGGATGGCTTTTAAAGCTGGTAACTTGCTTCTACTTAGCTGATATATTTTATCCAGAACAATCTGGCAGTGCTCACATTTTGTCAAATGACAGTATTGTTACACACAGTTTAGTACTCATTTTTTACAGGATTGTTCTGTGGAGGTGAAATCAATGAAGTATACATCTTTAGCTGGCGACAAGGAAAATTAAAATACAAAAATACAAAATCAAATTTTTCCTACTTTCATATCAGGTTTCAGAACAATATGTCAATGATCGCACCTTGTAGAATCCAGTTGGTAATTATTTTAGTCTCCAATTATGATCTGATCATTAGAATGTGATGACAAGGAAAACTACGAAAATACAACAAACTCAAATTTACAATTTTCCTACATTCATTTCTGGTCGTAGAACGAATCTGACAACGTAACACTATCTAACTACACTTTTTAGTAATATATCAGTAAATTCATACATACTGAGTTAGAAATTAAAAACTGACACACAAAAAATTTGGTGCAAATTAGAAAGCAAACTCAATAGACCCCTTGCATATGACATCACACGCTAAAAAAGCGCCCTCACTGAGGTCAAAGGAGGCAGATGATTGGACGATAGGTGTTCTTTGTGCGTAAAATAGTGTGCGTGACCTCAGGGCCCATTTAGCGTTCCGCGTTATGCAAGGGGTCTATTGCGTGACCTCGGGGCCCATTTAGCGTTCCGCGTTATGCAAGGGGTCTATTGCGTGACCTCGGGGCCCGTTCCGCGTTATGCAAGGGGTCTATTGCGTGACCTCAGGGCCCATTTAGCGTTCCGCGTTATGCAAGGGGTCTATTGCGTGACCTCAGGGCCCATTTAGCGTCCCGCGTTATGCAAGGGGTCGATAGAGTATTACAAAAGACAACCAATTCAAGCTTCAATAATTTGGTACAATATTTATTTCATTACACATCCAACAGCACAAGAACCAAAACAGGATTGTAAGAATACAAAACGAACAGAAAAATGTTCAGTTTTAAATGTGGCAAAACAAAAATTCATCGGGAATCTTTCAACCAATCTAGAAAAATGTTAGAAGTTGTGAACTTACATTTTGTACTCTGGGGTGTAAATCTAAGATAAGAGTTGAAAAAAAACAAAAAAAAACCTTAAAGGCAGGGTATATATTTTGGGAAATTATAAAAAACCCTGTATCGTCTTGGTGTATCCGAGATATGCATAAAATAACAAGCCTGTGAAAATAATGAAAACAAAAAACATCCTTGTTGCATAGAATTACATGTATGCACTTTCAGATGAAGTCTTTTTGAGATTAAATTTCGTATGTGTGAAAGATTACCGCTACAAACTACACTACCCCAAAGGGGGTCGTTTCTAACAATGTTTTAAAGTACCAACAGCTCTCCAGTTCTTTTTACCAAGTAAGATTTTATGGTCATTATTTTTGGAATAATTACCAAAGGTATACCATATCCCTTTAATGCAGAGGACCTGGCCTCCCCTAAGCCCACTGATCTTGAAAGGATTTCTGGCACTTTTTACTTCAATCAGCTACTTTGCATTTTTCAGTGTGCCAAGCTTCTTCACTTCTTTCATTGAATACGAAATCTCATACATATAAATACAACAATTGTTTATTATAATGTCCTCAAATTTCAACCCGAGCAGAATCTTTTGTAAAGGCTAAAAAAGAAAATTGTAATAAAATCAAAAATTGAAAGCAAAAACCCTGAGAAGTTCAGATGTTAATGCTTTATACAAATCATAGCGATGTATGTTTATTGAGGGAAATTACTTGAAATAACAAGAGGTCTCTCTCTGAAATGTCAGCGAATCTATTTACATAATTAGACACTATAGGACTTACTTTGCCCTCTTTCTCGCTTCATAGTGTACAATCCTAATGCAGTGCATTCACATGATATCTTATGTTCACTCGGTTTTATAAAAATATTTTTCCATTACTCTTATTTGATTTGATTTTTGTTTTTTTTACTTCAAGTATTAATTTTTTTATTATAGAATGCTGGATATCGATGCAGATTTTGTGCAGTGTTTGAACAAAACGTTGTCCTTTTGTCATTCGTGCATAATTTACAGGGCTGAGAGTCAGAAACTGAAATCCACATTTCAAGAGGCGTGTTAAAATGATGGCATTTCTACCCTTTACAATTACTCCCTGGAGCTGTCTATTTCAAGCAACAATCCTCAGCAGTAGAGATCAAATGGCATGATTTCTTTACTGAAGAACATAACAATATATATTTTTCTCACCAAGCAGACATGAAAAAAACTCTCGAATCAGATAAAAGTCTGAAATTTCTTATCTCTGAAGTCATCATGATGAAAAAGCATGAACATTTTTCTCATGGTGACAAAGCAATCTCAAAACAAACACACTTGACATCTTCAATGACAGTTAATACAAATTGTATAAGAAACAATGTAAACACTAGTTTATATCAGAAATTAATATAACATGTTTACATAAGTAAGTGAATAGTTATTTTTTACATCGAGCAAACTTGACTTTAAACAAAAAACCATATGATGTCAACATGTGTTTGTATATGAGGTTTGTTTTTCCGATGAGAAGAAATACACACAACACTCAAGTCAAACATGTCTTTTGTGTACAATGTTCTTATGATATACCTGCACACACAGCATATGTTACGCTATTATAATATCTATTCTGGGAAGACTGTTGAGGAGAGGGGAGGGAGGTCGTTCTCAATCCCAACTTTTGACCCATCTGCTCCATGAAATGCAAAGCATACACGGCCAATATACACACAGCCCCTGTCATGCCTGTACAAACGTATACTCAGGAGTTTCTGGAACACCAATTAAGGTTGTTTGGCCATCGTAGAATGCGGGTAATTCTTCCTACCTCGGCTGAGGCTACATGAGAGGGGATCAGTCGGATAGTTTACTGAGCAAGAGGACAGTTTCCTTCCCGTACACTTCAATCATAAAACGGACATGCTAGACTCTGTACATTTTAAATGAGTCATGTAAAAGTATCATGGCCACTTCGGAGAAGGAACTGTGGGCATGTATGAGTCTGCACGATTACAGAGAGAAACTTGTGGAAGTTTCATCCACAGGTTGCATTTCATTCCTGCGTTATATGACTAAAATAAAATATTTTACTGTTGAAATCCAAGCTCGGCTCGATGTAAATTTGTAGTCGGTTGAAAAGTATGTATTTCCCTGTATGGATTTCAGATAAAATAAAATATTGATGACACTCCCAAGTCCACTATTAAGGCTGGGTATTAAACTTAAGGCAGCAAAGCAAATTTTGTGTGTGAAGTTGGCATTTATACTATGCTGTTATCCCTCTGTTAATGGTGAGTTCACTGTGCAATCATCAATATACTGAGTGAAGTGCATCCATGTCTTTCAAGTGCCAATCACATGCTGAGAATATTTGTCTGAAATGTAGAAGAAGGGGTGGGGGGGGGGATGTAGAACAATTTGGTTATCATCCGTATTGTATATTTTTTTCTCTTTGTTTCATGCTCAATAGTCCAAAATCAGGCATGACTCTTTATGGCCAATCAGCTGAGTTCCCCTTTCGTTTTCTTCGTTTGCCAATCAGCCCAAAGTCAGGCATGCAACTTTGCAGCTGATCAGCTGATTCCCTCCTTTTTCTTCTTCTTTTAGTGCCATAGAAAAAGGAAAAATACTGTACAGTTTCCTAAATTTGTGCAGAAATAAGGTTGCGTGTCTGCAAAATGCATTAGGCACATCAGTGTCCTGTCATGGCTGAGCGGTTAAGAATAAGAGCACCAGACTCAAGCTCTGTTTTTTTTTTTTGATCAGCAGAGTATGGCGCTTGTGTCCTTGAGCAAGATACTCTCCCTTAAGTCCTGCAGTAGGTCCCATGTACTAGGATTGGCCATGCTTCATGTATAAAATAACCCAGTACACTTATTGTGGAAGAGTAGGGGTTAACCCTGATGTTTCTGGTTCACACATATGCAAATACCATTGTTTACAGGTTTCCTCAGGCTTGCGAGCTAAAGTGATTAAGTTCACTTATAGGCATCCTTGATTTTATAACCAGAAACATATAATAATAATTAGTCTTTGTAGATGGGTCTTTATCAAATTTGACTTGCAAATTTTCATATTTATAAGCATTTATTGCTAGTAAACATCTATCAAATAACTCCCTCCATGAGTTACGACAGTTCAGATAATTACTTTAAATATTACTCCCTCATAGATTAAAATCTCCAACATTACTCGAGAGCAGTAATTTCCTCACAGGTGTGTGCCTGTGATTGGTGAATAGAGTAAGCTTGTCTCTTCCTCATCCAAAAACACACACCCATAGCCTTCAGTCAAAGGCTTATAATTATTACGACTGGACTGTGGAGAGAAACGACATTGATTTCTCTTTATATTAAGGTGTGTACGTGTGCAGCCACTGTCCATTAGAATGTTAGTGAAACCTTCTGTGTACACTAGCGCTTTAGGGCCCCTCCAGTGCACTGTTTGTCAAACTGATTATCACATATATTGCACCATGGTAGTCAAGACAAACCCCCCTTCACAGGCTTTCTTTCTAGCGGACTAATTATGTGCATAATTTATTGATTTAAAGATCTCACTCCTTTTTTTTGGCCAACAAAGTCTAATTTTGAAGCTACGGTAGATTTATTGTGTGTGCATATTGATTCAGGACACTTCAATCTTTTCTGTTGGTTTTAAAGGTGGGGCACTAGTAGAGCATTTGATTGCTCTTAGTCTTAGTCTTACCATGGAGCATGGAGGAATTAGCCATGCATGGAGGTATAGACAGTCAACAGCCCTACTAATTAGTCATATTCACAGACACAACAATTTATAAAGAGACCTTGCTAAGATTTTTATTTCAGCAATCTTTTTTTATTTCAGTTCCAAATGGTTGGTTTTTATAGGGCAGTAGAATTTTAATTGGACATTAATTCCTAGGCCCAATTTCATAGAGCTGCTTTTTAAGCAGACAATTTTGCTTACAAATTTTGTGCTAAGCGAAAGTTAGCAGGATACGTCAGAACTGGTGCATGTGTCATGGTACTTTGGCTGGTAACCTTATTCAGGTAAGCATAATTTTGTTGTGCTTAGCTACGTTTATGTGACTTTCACTGTATCTTTCTTCATAACTTTGCCTTTAAATCAGCCTTATCCTTGACAAAAAACCAATCAATGACTCTACCTTTGAGAGTCGCATTCTCAATTTGTTATGAATCAGAGCTTACTTCCCCCTGAAACCTTGACCTGCTGAAAGACCTGGAATCTGTTCACAGGGCAGTCCTTGTGTGTGCGAGTTAAACCATTGAGTAGTAGATTCTATTCCTACCTCCATGGTTAAACACAGTCTCTGACCCTTTAGACATTCCTAACTGAACCTTGTCTCGAGTCATGGCCTTCGAAAAAGTCAACAAGCAATTACAACCTCCAGTCAAAAAGAGATCTTGGTCCAAGAAACATCAGACATTATAATATATCAAAGTGATGCGATGTCTTACACATTCTATGTTGAGAAATACTTATTTAAGCCTTTAAATTAGACGTTATTTGAAAGCTCTTCTCATTTCATCTATTTGAAGAGCAATAACCAAGACAGAAAGTGCCAGCAGGTTTGGGGCGTAGAGTATCAGTATCACATGTCATACGTAATTGTATAAAATCTAAGAACAATTTCTGAGCCTGCTTAAACTTTCGAAGGGATGAAAAAAACGGTAAACCTAAACTAATAAATTGTGCAAACTTATTTATGCTGCAGGAAGCAAATAAGCAGGGCTTAACGCTTTTTATTGTCATCTTCAAAGTGGAATATTTGCTTGTACCTGTCTAGTGTCTACCCACATCAAACTGACAAACCAGACCAAAGTCTGGTACACATATTGCTGTCCAGTGAACGATTTCCCTTGTATAGCAGAGCAAATTGCTACACAAAATGCATGAGTTGCTACTCAAAAATCAGGAGTTGCTACTCATAATATTGACATTCAGTGTGCACAAAACAAGTACAGTCTAAATATTTTGCTTTGCAAAATTGCTGGACGAAATCATTCCCTGCTGTCTAGATATGAGGTGTCATCCCGGAATACTCTAGACCTTGAAGTGGAAGTCTGAATTTCTGTTTTCCCTCAGTCTCTACAACTTTTCCACCACACGCCTCTCATTCTGGAACAAGTATTGGGTCCCAGAAAATTCCTCTGGGAAAGAAATCCTGCATACACAAGTTTTCACCTGGCAACCCCCCCCCCCCCCTGAAACAATAAATGAGTAAAAGAAAACGCCACTAGGCAACATCAATCAACCGTACACAACTTGAGATTCTGTTTTTATAATGTGCCCCTTAAAACAATGAAATGGCAACTGTTAAAGGTTCTGCACAACATTGGTAAGATTGGAAATGTAAATGTTCACAGATTACAAAACTTGCCTTGAAACATTTTTGCCTGAAATGCTATTAGGACATGACAAATGAGTTTAACAATTAAGTTTTAAGTTTCGCAGGAAGCTTTTTGCCATTACCATCTTTTTAACATGTAACCTTTTTGTTAGAAATTGCATAATTTTTTTCTCGGGGTCATTACCAAAGTGTGACCCTGCCTTTAACTCTTGCACAAGGACTATATTTCGCCTGCCAGGAAATGACATGGATTGTATGAGGTCATTTTTTTGTAAAATAGGGTCACATGGTCTTACACATGCCTCCTAAATAAAGTGCACAGTACTTATCACGTACCAGTCAAGGTTTCAAGAGGAAATACTCTTGGATTGATACAAATTTAGACTTATCTGATTGCTGACTGTTAAATCTGATTGGCTAGGCACCGTCAGACTGTGTGGTGCTTGCTTCACGTTGCTGTTGCAATCTTACAAGAAGCCCATTTACTTTGGAGTTTTGGGAATAGCACATTTTGAAGTGTACAGTCTACACTGGATCCTACATGTCATTCAGCATATGATAGTGTAAACACTTAAAATTTGTCTAGTGTGCATTCAGCATTTAACCTATAGACCATTCCATTTGCGAATGGTCCTGTATCCAGGTTTGTCCGCCATACTAGGACGTAAATTTCTTAATACGCATCACAGGAGTCTTCGGGACCAATGGTGTTCATGCAACTATACGAAGCACAAGTGTGATGCAATTAGTAAACACCTTGTCACGACGAATCCACCTGTGTAAATGTATCTGGCAGAAACTACTGGTACATGAAAATATGAAAACGACCTGAAAATACAAAGTCAGTCCATGTAGAGACTAAGTCCAGACAGAGCACACAAGAGTTTTCCCCACAGGCTTATTCTCCAGAGCTGTAAGTGTTAATGTGTCTGTATAACTGCCCTTTTCTGTGCAATAACATGGCAAATTGCTTCATTTATTACCTACATGGCCCAATTTAATGGCTCTGCTTATTGTAGGTGAAAAATTGGCACTTAAGGTTATAGCATTGAATTTTCTTTTGTGAGCCTGCGTACTTCACATTAGCTAAGCATTCTTTGCTTACACAGCTAGCCCAGGAATTTGGCGGTTACCCTGTAAGCGGCGAATAAGTGGCCATAAGTGCAGAATTTTGCAGAAGGCAGAGCCATTAAATTTTGCTCAAGGAATTTTATAGGGCAGTAGAATTTTAATTGGACATTAATTCCTAGGCCCAATTTCATAGAGCTGCTTAAGCAGACAATTTTGCTTACAAATTACCCTATACCCTATCTTGGTGCAGCCATCTCCCTTTTTGTTCTTCCATTCAGAACGATGTATCAAAACTGAGGCTGGAAGGGACAGTAGTCTGGTCCCAGTTTGGTTAATTGAGAGCCAGTAAACATGGTTGTTACTGCGCGAAGGGAACATGACCAGATACAGAGGCAACACAAGTTTATCGCAAAAAGGAACCACAACAAAGATATTAATATGCAAGCACAAACAAGGAAAGTGGAACAGCAGTTTTGAATGTGTTTTGCTTAGTTTTCTATATTTCTTTACATCGCAAAGGAATACATTTTTTTTAAGAAGTTCAAACCCTACTTTTGACAGCATTTAAGACAGCAATATTTCCAGGCATTAACAAAAAATGATAAGTGGTAGCTAGTTAAAAACAAAAATTACTTATTGTTGGAATCCTGACACTATCTCACAACCATTATCCATGCAGAAACAGTTTGTATTTATTTATTACACATCAAACAGCATAATTAGCGCCAATAACAGGATGAATAGGAAACGACATGTTTAGTTTTAGATGTGGGAGGAAAATCCCAAATGGGGAAAACCCTTGCAATCAGGTAGGGACTGAAAACTAATTCCACATGCAAGGTTCTGGTCTTAGGTTGGATTCGAACTGGGGTCCACAGAGGTGAAAGGCAGAGAAAGAAACCACTGAGCCAGCCTGATCACCCTATGTATGCTGTATGTAGTTTGTGCATTGTCCGTGGCACATGGACAAGTTTTGGTGTGTTTTTCGATTTGAAACAGCACCATCTATCATCATTGGTACAGAGAAAAATTCTAAAAAAAATAAAAATAATCTTTTGGTAAAAGGCCAAGCCATGACACTTTAAAATAAAGCATCCTTTCAGCATAACAAAAATCAATGATTATAAAAGCACCAGGATGCTTTCGTAAGTCGTTTATTAATTTAATTATTATGGATGAAAGACAAATATGTACAAATATGGGTAAATAATTAATCAAGACTTAATTGGTTTTATTCAGTTTCATCTTTAATTTATTTCAGAGTCTCTATTGAACATATATATGGACTCCAGACAACATAGGTTGTTTACTTTCATAATGAATGTGCATAAATATCATCAATCGTTACAAACATAAAATAGAATTGTATATTTAACAGACCTGTCATTCAAATTTGACTGTGGAGCCAAGAGCATGTTTCGCTTTTTGTATAAAAAATAAAACAGCTGAATAAATGCTCTTTGATGAAATCTCTTTGCAACATTTACCACCAACAAACACTTAATTTAAAAAACAAACACCTGCATCAAAAACACACCGCAGTAATAAAATAAAAATGTTTACCCACAAAAGTTAAATATTGTTCTAAGTATTGCCTAATTTCACAATGAACAAATTGTGACTAATAACCACACCATATGTTCATCCTTCGCCATGCTCAATTTAATTGCCTTCAGATGGTTTCTATGAAACATTAAAGTGCTATTAGTTTATGAATTGGGAGTAGGTTTCCACCAGGCTATAATTAGCAGGGGAAAATTCCAACAAGAAATCAGTTTGCATCGTACCCAGGGGACCGCTCTGGGGAAATGGACTGGATCAAGGCTTTACAGTATACAAGGCACAAGGCTTTTTTGTACAAGTAATTTTTCCCTTGGGTATCAGGCAATCTCAGCCATCAGACCAAAAAACAAATCTCTCTTGGAGGGCAATACATCAGAATCAAACTAGCAACAACCATCCATGGTATTATCTTGCAATGCGTCTATCGATTTTTAAGGTCGCCTTAATTTAAACATCATTGTTTTTTCCCATTCATTTAAAAGTGAAAGTAGTGTACACAGGCAATTTGGTCACCCTAATTTCACCAGTCCTTTTGCGGGTTAAATTTGAACAATTTCTGGTACAATGACTTGCTTAAGTCACAAATTACTGCTTCAATTTGAATTCCTCAGACTTTGAGACAGTTGCTATGTCACATGATTGTAGGAAATAGGTCTCATACTTCAAAAATGTAGCTCCACATACTTTGCAGGAAAATACTGACTGTTGAAGCACCGGATATGAGTGCTACATGTATATAAGAAGCCACTATTATTATTATTAACATTTTGGGGCATGCTTTTGCTTAGTTTTGTAAGAGATGGCGAACGCTCATGCACAATTTTGAATGAATGTCTATGGCGCAATGGTTTGCTCATCTGCTAAACAAAAGCTTGCCCCGAACCATTTGACAAAGCAACTGTCTCTATAGTCCAAGGAACTCAAATTTAACCGGTAACTTGTGACTAAGCAAGTCAATGTAGTCAATGTACCAGACATAATTCAGGTCTAACTCACAAATGCCTCATTTACAGCAAATTTGGACACTGTATTTCACAACTATGTCCAACATCCGATGTTTTTATTTTCAGGCCTTAAAGAAATAATGTTATGTTGGCGTAACCCGACCTACCCTAAAAAAAGGGCCTACCGTGGATACATTTACTTCTATTTTTTCAAGGTAAAATTAAAGTCTAGAACTATCTCTAAAGTCTCTACACTAATAATTAAAGTGTGGAACTACATGTATGTCACACTTAAGGACAGGATAACACCCTTTTTTGCTCAAAGAAGCCCGTCAAATGGACCCAGAGGTGACAATCATTGCTGACAAAAGGTTTCAAACTAGGATCCAAATTTTTAGGAGGTATGTTGAAATGATGTCATTTCCACCTTTTGGTAACCCCTGGAGTTATAGATTCCAAGGAGCTTTTGGGAGCAGTATCCCCAGTGCTCAAGAAATTCATCAATTTATTCAAAGAGCATGATTTTATATTTGAAGAAAATGGCTGAGCAGTCTAGCGCATCAGACTCAAGTTCTGGTGGGCGAGTCACAGGAGAGAGGGTTCGAATCCCAGCAGTGACACTTTGTGTCCTTGGGCAAGACACTTTATTATAATTAGTTCTCATGCCCCAGGAGTAAATGGGATCCTGCGAGGATAGAGATTGCTGACGTAAATAATAAGCAAACTGTGCACCCATTTGGTTGCCGGTGCTGCATACTCCTAAGGAGTTGAGATGGTTTTAGGAAGGCTTAGGGCCTGATGAACATGGGTAAAAGTATTGTACGGTGTTTTAAGGGGCCTCATTGGGTTGAAAAAGCGCAAAATAAATACAAAATTATTAATATTATTACTTTTCCCCCCAGACACGTACAAGGAGGTCTAAATTCAGAGAAAAGTCTGACATTTTTAAATTCATTAAGCTTAGCCCAAGATAGAAACTATTTTTCAATGGCCTCTACATGGGTAGCACATACAACTCAAGCATTTTGCTCTAGAAGTGAACCTCTGTCTGTAGTAAGGCTGATTGTACGGGTAAACATCTCCTAGAATAGTTAAAATAACTATTTGTTCCAAGGAAACAGTGATAATTCTAGCCCGTTATTGAAATGGCAAGTTGAATGATCCGGCCAGCTTGTGACACTCAATACAGGAAATTTAGAAAAGATTTTTTATAATTTGTTATATGTTTTAATGAATTATATAGCAATTATTTTC
The DNA here is from genome assembly GCA_037783415.1 of Leptasterias polaris. Classification (NCBI taxonomy): domain Eukaryota; kingdom Metazoa; phylum Echinodermata; class Asteroidea; order Forcipulatida; family Asteriidae; genus Leptasterias; species Leptasterias polaris. The sequence continues at coordinate 5,163,452 of JAZGTN010000077.1, forward strand.
TACAGTTAACCACTTCACGTCGGATTTTTCTGGACTGGCCTCCAGCGGATGCTTTTCAACACTCGAAACAACTGCAGAGTGCCCTCTTGGCATGAATATCCAGCCGCACATTTCATTGTGAAGCATGCACCTACTGTCCTATGCTTCGTTTCCCCCATACAAAGAGGACAGAAGGTACTGGGAATCATGCTCATAATATCCCTTTTTCCCTGATTCCATACCTTTGTCCTGTACAAATGTGGCATAAAAGACTGGATAGGCTGCCAGTGCACTAATGTTTATCCTTGTATTCAGCTCAATGGCAGGCAAGTCCGAGTGTTCCAAGATTCCAGCCTACCATGGCAGATTATCAACCATGATTTCTGGCTGAATCTGTGATAAACAGTGAGTGCCTACTCAAAAATTGTTTCACAAGAAAACTTCAAATGCCTGTGCTTACTATGAGAACCTTTGTTGTCTTTCCTTTGTCAAGTCAGGGATTCATTGTGGCAACGGTATTTCAAAGGAAAACAATTGCTTCAAAAGCTAAACAAAAAGTTCTGAAAATTTAAACTTTTCAGAATTACCGATGAGAAGAAAAACTAAAAGTGTCACATCGGAAACAGTGTGTACCTTGGTGATTTGACATTGGACGTCCTAACCCCACATCGTTGTCTGTGAGTATAAGGATTGTCACACAGACATTGGTGGGACGAGACGAGGGTCCACAAGATCCCCTAGCTGTACAGAGACCTGCAGCAAAAATACAAAATTTCAATCAGAACTCACAATACGACAAATAATCAAACTATAACAAATTCTTTAAAAACCTTGGAAATTGGCTACAGGTCTTTCCCCCTCTAACCAAGACCAAATTGGCTACAGGTCTTTCCCCCTCTAACCAAGACCAAATTGGCTACAGGTCTTTCCCCCTCTAACCAAGACCAAATTGGCTACAGGTCTTTCCCCCTCTAACCAAGACCAAATTTTGTCAACGTACCCCTTTTGGATTTCTAATCAACAGGGGCATTTGAGACAAGATAGTTACTACCATTACCATCTTTACAATGAGGAGGCTTTCGGGTAGACATAAACAAAACAAAATAATTCAGGGTCATGACCAAAGTATGACCCTACTTTAAGGCATTATCATTTACTTCAACTGACGTTGAAAACAATTCTTCCTCTTACATGTAAGTCAACACTATTGTTGTTGGTCACGTTCATTTCGTTATCGCCGTCTCCTTCTTCGTCACCCCACAGGAGATCAAATTTACCCAGTTTGGATGCTCGGGTAACCATGGTGAGGTGACTGAGCTCAATCTCAATCTGGCTGGTTGCCGTGTCAACGCTAAGAACCTTGCCTTCCTGTATTGAGAAAGAAGATTTTTTTTTTTTTTTAGTAATGGTACAACACTGGGTGCAAATAATTTAATAAGTTTCAAATCTCTAAAGAGTTTAAACAAAAATGGTTTAAAAATTTAACTTCTTTCATATAAACAAAAATACTTTCTAATAGATGTTAAATATGCATCAGGGACTAAGAATATTATTTGCTTTTACCCATGCACTGATGTGTGTAAAGCACTCGGTACTTTCCCCTGAGTCCTGTGAAAAAACCCAGCAGGCATAGTACTCGAGTCGGATTTGAACCCACGACCCTTGCCATTCTAGAGCAGATGTATTACCACTAGACCACCAAGATTGCCCAGTAGCTTCATTTAGACTAGAGGCATATTGAATCCTATATCTTAAACACTTTTAAATTGGAAATCTGAGCTGCCTCTAGCTAGTGGGAAAGCTCAGTGGTCCAGAAGACCTTGAATTTCATCTCTGAGAGGGCAAGGCCATTTTCATTTTCCAAAGGGCACTTCCATTTGGAAAATCTTAAAGTCTATGGGAAACTTTTGAAGGGGCACCAAGGCCAAAAATAGGGTAACAGAGGCCATGGCCTCTCTGAACTCCATATATTTCCTGGCCTGGTCCAGTGGTAAGACATCTGCTCTAGAATCGCTAGAAGGTTATGGGTTCGAATCCCATCCAAGTAATATGACTGGATTTTTTTCACAACTGGGAAAAGTATACATTGTACAGTGCATAACACATGTCTGTGTATGGGTAAAATACAAATAAAAATACTGAATAGTAAAACTGTACATTTGACAATCCCACCTGCGCTTGTTATTTAAGGCTTTACATGAATCCCCCCCCCCCCCCCATAAATTTGAACATTTAACTCAAAGCAAATTTCACACATTTCAAGCTAACTTGACTGAATTCAACCTGTATGAAGAACTTCAGTCACACTGGAAGGTCACATGTCTGCAACCAATAAACTGGAAGTATATTTTAAATTTTGTAACTTTTTGTAGCTCAAAATGTTGTAGAAAACTATGTGCTTACATGAATGTGTCTTACATGTTTCAATTAATAAATGTGCAGTTCCTGGTAATTTGTCTGCTCAGGAGTGTAAGGTGATTTGTGCAATTTGTGTGGGTTTCATAAAATTTGCTTTTGCATATTTTTGGAGCTCCTGGTAAATTGGATTTATTGATTAAGTATTTATTTATTGATCTTTGAAGTATTTGTCTGGCGAAAAGAAACATTTATTTTTTAAGTTAAAGGCACTGAACACGTTTGGTAATTACTCAAAATATATATTAGCATAAAAACTTACTTGGTAACCAGCAACGGAGAGCTGTTGATAGTATAAAACATTGTGAGAAATCACTCCCTCTGAAGTATCGTAGTTTTTGAGAAAGAGGTAACTTCTCACTAAAATAATAAAAGACTTCATGCATGAAGCCTTTTATTAGCATCTGAAAGCACACAAAATTGTGCAACAAGGGTGTTTTTTCTTTCTTTATTTTCTTGCAACTTCGATGACCGATTCAGCCAAAATTTTCACAGGTTTGTTATTTTATGCATATTTTATGCATAATTACCAAACATGTTCAGTGCCTTTAAACATTTATTTGTTGATTTAGATTGTTTTTCCTCAAATTTATCTGAACTTTTTCTTTAATTACCTTTTGATCCTTACGATTATAAAATTGCAATTAATGACCTTACATCACTGATCCGATGAATTGTAGGCGCCATACAGTTTTCAAATTAAATTGCTTATTACATATTGCTTAAACATTTTGTTAGAGAATCGATTACCAAACTTTGTGACTGCTCATATTCCCAATGGGTGATGGTCAGCCATGTTTAAAAGTCTATTGAGTTGATACTTAAAAAAAAACTCACCTTGAAATTGGACAGCTCTGGGCAATAGGACTCGGATAATTCTAGGATCTAAACAAGAATTATATAACAAAGACTCGTAATAGATTATGAACATCATAAGAAATTGTTTCAAATCCACATTTCAATTACAAATAAAAGCGTAAGCCTGGCTGTAAATTTAACGTCAACAAAAAATTACCATACTCAGTCCGATACCTCCATTTTAAATGATATAAAGAACAAGTGCTAAGACTTGGACTTGGATCAAGTGACACAATTCTTGGACTTTAGTACAACTCTAGTTTTCTGGGACTTCTGCAACTATTATTTACAATCTGTGAAGGCAGTGGTTTTCAAAGTAGATGCAAGAAGCAGTTATGACAGGGCCACTTGGTGAAAATTTCCAACCGTTCCTTGGATACTATTAACTTGTATTTGGCCAGTCGACTACTGTTCAGGAAGCCCTGCAACTTTCTCACTTTGGCTGTGGACCTCCTTGTTAGGGGAATCTTGGCTCAATCTGTGACTCTTAAAACTCGTAGTGAGGTATGGCCAAGCAGTGTAGTGCATCTGATTCTAATTCTGTTGGTTAAGTCATCGGGGTGCGGGTTCGAATCCCGGTCATGACAATTGTGTTCTTTAACAAGCTGCTTTACTATAATTGCTTCTCTTCACCCATGGGTACAAATGAAAACCTGCGAGGGTAGAGGTTGATTTTGTATTTTAAATGCCTTCGGAGCGCCACTGCAGCCTGGCGCTGTACCTACTCCCAAGGGAGCTGAGAAAGGTTACTTACAGGAATGTTATTGGCCAAATGACCAGGACATTAACCCTAACTCCCAAAGCGTTTTTACTAGAATCCACCCCTAACCCAACACATTCCAACAGCTTATACTACCATGAGATGGGAACTGTGCCCAATCTTAGGGGGACGATACACAACCTAACAAACTCCAACAGGCTTTTTTTGTTTGATTTTGTTGGAGTGTGTACACTTGGCATGTGCAAAAATTTGATCAGTGAAATCACACAGTACCCAACATAACATAATCCAACAACTATCTCATTAGACCATGGAGGAAAGAGCAATGCCAGACATGTACATTTCACACATCCACCATACCCACTCAATCAAATTCCAACACCATTACTTGTCAGCAAGGATACACAATCCCACAGAATCAAACACCCAATCCTAACTTCACTGTACTTAACCTAACAAAATTAAACACTTTGCCCTGTTTGAATTTGTAGGGTATGGGAGGGTTAGGGTTAATGTACATGTAAAGCGCCATGATTCGTTGTTGTAAAATGCACTATATAAGAACTTGTTGTTTTTATCATGCTTTTCGTTTTGCGCTGAAACTGTAAAATACTTTTCTGGAAATGTGTTGATTTACCTTATATGCGATGACATCCCCAAGTCTGGGAGGACCGACCAGCGATGGGAAAGAGGTGAAGTCCTTAGGCACAGGCTCAGACTCTTGGGGAGGGTTCTAAAAAAAAAAAAAAAAAAAAAAAAAAAGCATTAAAAACCAATAAATGAAATTCTTACCCTAATCTTGGTACATTATAAGTTTCTCATCAACGACACAGACAAAACTGTTAAAACCTCTTTTGAAAATATGGATTTTTTGTTTGCACTTTCAGGTCAGAATATCCACACAGATCAGGCATGCTAGAGTCTTTGCTCCATAACCCCCCAATTACATCCCTGCCAGATCTTCAAAATGTCCCTATAGACCACTTGCATTGGCCGCCATCTTTGATGGCAAACTGACAAACAATGGAAACATTTACTGCATTGGACATAGTTGTACCACATGATATAATATTGCAGGCTGGCATAGTTTACAGTAGGAGGGTTGAATGTGTTCTGTTTTGAATGATCATCTCACCTCAATTACGAAGGACTTGTTGCTTTGTGTTGTGTTGAGTTGGCTGTCCTTATCCCAATTCCCTCTATCCCAGCGCCAACTGTCAGACCCCTTCCCTCTGGAATTACATCCAGTCTGGTGAGGAGATGAACTGTTCTGCCTTTTAAACTGCCCATTGTTTTGGAAAGACTGAGCTCCATGGTTGCATTCTTCAGACGGAGTGGGAACAGGTGACTGAAAAGAACTACCGTTTTGGGCAACTGGTTGGTCCCTTCTTATGAAAGTTTCATCTGTGCCCGGTTGCACTTTGTCCGTTTGTTCTCTGTCTGATTGTTTACTTGTTTCTGATTGTTTACTTGTGTCTGATTGTTTACTTGTTTGTTTCTCGTTATCCACATCTGAATCGTCGTCAGATGACACTTCTGATTCTGATGACTGAAAACGTATGTGGCCAGAGGAGAGAATGACTGGAGCTGCAGACCGCTTCTTTTCTCGAACGTGGTTTTTCTCAACAGTTAAAAGAAGTCCGGTTGGTGACTTGATAGTCTCATTCTCAACATGTTCAGCACTGGTAACTGGTGTTATAGCACTCAGTGTTCCACTGGTCTTTGTTGAAGACACTGGAGAAGAGGCTAACCTTTTGCGCAGATCATAAGTGCTAACTCTATAACTTTTTGATTTTGAGCAAGTGCTGGAGACCTTTGAGGCACAATCAGAACTAGGACTTCTGTCTTCTTGTTTTTTGCTTTTGTTCTTCTTTTCTGAATTTGAACTGATTCTTGGTGATCTGTTATGAGATGTTATACTTTTGCCGCAGCTCTTTTGTTTTGAATTGTCTTTCTTACTACTTCCGCTGCTTTTGGAAGAGGGTGTTTTCGGTCTTTCATCGGGCTCAAGAGACTTCTTCTTTTTGTTCTTCTTCTTCTTCTTACTGTGATTCTTCTTTGGTTGAGACTCTTTGTCCATTTGTAGAACTGACACTTCAATGCTCTTGTTTGACGATCTTTCATTGTCCAGTCCTTCGCCGTCAAGAGTTTCTCTATGAATGAGCTTACGCTGACTTGTTTCTTCAGTCACATCAGAACATTTTCTTTTTCTTATTTGCTGTGTCGTTGAATGTTGTTCGTTTTCAAAAGAAACTTCTGTGACAGACTCACTGAGTGGTGTAGTGGGCTCGCTTACTTGAAGATCATCAACAATGTCGTCAGTCTGCTCGGCATGTACCCTGGAATGTATTGGAATTCAGAAAATAATTTTTAAAACCCCAAATATATTTCATTGATATAATATCAAACCATGGCAACAGCACTAGTGCCCTTATAGCAGGATGAGGTGGTGAAGAAATCTTTGGTTTAAGATGCGAGAGGAAAACACACAAATGGGGGAAATCCACACAAAATCAAATCAGGTACAATATTATGGACTGAAAACCCAATCCACATGCAAGGCTACAGTCTGGGATTCAAACCAGGGGTCATGAGATGAAAGGTAGGGATGAAAACTACTGAGCTTACCTCATTACCCATCCATGTTAACTGTGTTGATTCATGTACTGCCCGATCTGATACAAAATACTTTTTGTGAAGCCAGCCCAGGGCTCCAAATGCTCAATACAATTGACCACATGGCCAGAATTTTAACTTCAGCTCTGGTTCAACTTAAGTAATAACTTTATATCTAAGCAGCAGTGAGTCAGTATTAATGGTATCTCTGTGTACTTAGGTTACCTCGACATCATACAACGCTTCAAATCTTATTTGTTTACTTAATAAAAAGTTGACACACTTAAAACAAAAACCCGTCATTACCATATCGTGTCGTTATCACGCACCACGTGTATCTTTTCCATTGACGGTAGCACGTAGCTGTCCAAGCTTAGAGATAAAATTTGACTCCTGTCCAGCTCAAAACGTTCACGAATTAAGTACTCCAAGTCGGCCACGACATTACAGTTGTCTTTATTCACCAGAAACCAGCATTTTCTCTGTGGAATTTGCGGACAAACTGATCCGTCGAAGTTTAGTTTTAGCCGAATGCAGGCCGCCATCTTGATTCTGCTCAACATTGAGGGCGGGCTACCGTGATTTTATTTTGGATCAGCAGAAGTATGTGGGTTATTCAGTTAATTTTTTGAGGCGCCCAGGGCCAGCAGACACCGTTTTACCTACTGCTTCACCCGAACAGTGCACTGTCAAGAATGCGTTAAAAAATATTCAATTTCTAGGTCTCACAAACAATAATTTGTTTATTCCAACAGAGCTGTTGTGTACTCTCTTGAAAAATTACTTGCTTTCTTTTGGGGTCTCCCCTTGTTTATTTAAAAGAAACGGAAAAGAATGACCATCGAAGAGCTTGATGAAAAGATAAGAGGTCAGTCAGAGATATGACTAAAGAGAATTGAGGAGTTGAAAAATTAAAACGTGACCTAGCTAGCAATTACCGATTTGAATTATAATCATTCATCTCACTACAACTTCATTGTGTATCTCTGGCTGAAAATGCTTTTTACTTAGAAGTCACTTTTCTACCACTAAAATCTCTCGACTACAGTGCCATTTTATTGTGACTTGATTTGTAACAACTTGATAGGGAAACTTCACAAAAAATGCAGGTGAACATCAATACCTTTTATTCTGATCTCGGTAATAGAGAACCCATCCATCACACCAGTAGTGATACCGGGTCAAAATTGACCCCGATCCCATGGGGGCCTAACCCATTTACTGGGTCATAGGGAAATCTGTCCCCGGAGATTCTGTCTACCTGATAGCCAATACATAATTGCCTGAAATAGCGCCCTCTTGTGGATTAACCTCCGTCTTTAACCTACGATCACAGACTTGGGAACATTGTTTTTCGGTTTGTACACACCCTATGGCGAATTAGTCCAAAAGTGGACGGAACACTCTGATTGGTCAGAATCTCAGAAGCCGTCAATAAAATGCACATTCAAACTTGACCGTTTATACCACGGGATATAGTACAGAAATACAACATTGAATCACATGTAACTAATCTGCCTCTGCTCAGTGATTCAACTTACAGTTTGGAAACAAAAAACCCAAAGTGATTCTAGTTTTTAAATTCAAAATAAATAAAAACGTTGGGAAAATCATTAGACGATTCCATTCAAATAAAGGGAACACAGTTTTTCGTCCAGTAGGGATCAGGTTATTTGTTATGTTTATTTTTCAATATTTTAAGAATACATCTAGTATTATTTTATGTATAAATTAGAAATAGCATAAAGTACAAAGCACTAAAAAAAAAAAAACAATGACTCGATCGATTTTACAGAAAATGCTGAAGTGATTATAACCTATTGGGAATAGACGCAACCAACAGGAGTTTTGTGGCCTCCTGATTGGCCATCTCTCTGGCATAGTGTTGTTATGTAAATGTCAGTTGTGAATAAATGAATATCCCGTATACACAAGGGGTCAAGTCTGAGATTGCGAGCTGAGATCGCGTGATAGCCATTCTGCGGGGGAAATTTTGTGTGGCTGATGCAGAGAAATAACCGCGATCTCAGACTTGAAATCAAGTCTACCATGAGTGCTACTAAGTATTATTAATATTGTGTTCTGCTACTGCGTCTGAAGAAAACAATAGTTGCAGGAGATCGATAGTAGTATCTTTTGTATCTTGAGAAGCCTTCGTGTGGATTTTGTATTACCGGTGGATGCTCGTCCTTTTTCAGCAGAGGACCCACCCATTTCTCCCACCCACCTAATCCCCCTCCCCACATGACGGGGACAGACCACTTCAGTAAAATTACAGCCTCCGTCTGTCGTCTCTGTTACTAGTAGTCTCCATCACCAACAATCTCGATTGAAAAATTCTGTTGACTGTTTGACGGTTCAATTTTCTTCTACTTTTGGAACATTTTTTTGCTCACATTAGACTGCGAGACGGGGGTTCGCCCCATCCCAGTGTGTCTGGCAGTGCTTTATCTTCAAGTATTTGAAGGCTGCACTCAAAATCAAAAAGAAGAAGAAGAAGAAGAAGAGTCTGCAAAATCATCTTTGGTTTTGTCCTCATCAGGCGGAGTTTAATTGTTTCGATGGTATTGATGTTGCGTTCTGTATCCGTTGAAGATGACGACATAACCGCTTCAGCTCCATCTGACTCTGAGAACGAAAAAAACAAATTGACAACAATAATAATTTTCCCGCCAAATTGCACTGCTTTCGTTGTCCACTGGCCTTTCACGTCTGCTATTAAAGTAAACATTGCTGCAGCATTGAGCGGTGAGTTTTATTGTAGTTAGATAGAATGAGCTTTTTCCCTAGTAAAACACATTGAAAGAAAAATTTTAAAAGGGAAAACAAATTGCTTCAACAGCACTGAAAATTCAATGTCAACGAAGTTATCAATTATTTTCCAGTCCTATACAGTCATCATTGTCTAATGCCTACATGGTTTTATAATAAGGAGTAAATTCCATATTCTATGGGCATATTTACAATAGTCCCTACTGATTTGCATGCCATGAACATCTTTCTCCTGCAAATGTGATGTAGTTTCTACACTGGAGGTGAATTTTAAGAGGTTAATGTCATCAGGAGACATATTCATTGGGCTTGGATTTTCTCCAAGATGGCTGCTTGAGAGCTTCAGTTGGTGTCAAGGTGAGAGTGGTTTGTTCTTTGGATAAGTCTTTCTCAAACTCAATGCTATACACGAAGGGGACAAAATAGGTGTCTGCCAGGGCGGCGATTAGTTGCAGGTTATCGTTCTTGGAGGGATCCCCCCCCCCCCCCCCCCGCAAGAGAGAGAGAGATATTTTGTTTATCACCTGGACCAGTGTGGAGCGTTGTACGCGAAGTTTACTGTCCGTCCTATCGGCATATGAGACACTTCTGGTTGTAAGATCCGTCGACTCCCCGTATCCCATAGACTGCATCATGCTGATACGCACGTCCCTATCACGCACTGACATCAAGAGGTACGCCTGACATTATAGAGATAACAGACAGTGGAGACAAAACTTGGTCAATTGCCGCAATGAAGTAATAAGTCAAGGGTGAGAAATTTGATTTGTAGTGGATTCTTCGCCCAGAGCCGTTGCCATCTTGATAATACACTGCACAAACTTGTAAAATTGACACAATAAAGTGTTGTCACAGGTATATATACCCCCAATAGAATACAAATTTACACCATAGTGTGCAGCGGCGTAGCCACGGGGGGCCTGGGGGGCACGTGCCCCCCACAAATTTCCAGTGCCCCCCCATGAAAAAATCGCAATAGTGCCCACTCAAAAAGAAAGTTAAAAGAATGAAAACAAAACATTATAAAAACAAATACATCTGCTATTTGTAGGCCTTCACAATAAAGTAAAATAAAACACTTTAATCGTATTCCAAGCAAATATTGTTTAACAATATGCCTTGGGGATTGTCGCTATCATCACCGGAAGCGCGCGCGCCGAAGTGTTGATCAATCATGCAATGCAGCGGGATGAACAGTTGGTGTGATTCGCGCTACGCTGGTAACGATAACCAATGCCCCCCCCCCCTGTGCCCCCCCCCCCCACCGAAAAATTCCTGGCTACGCCGCTGATAGTGTGTTAAAAAACACAAATTCCTGCAAAAACAATTACACTGGTGTTATGTTAACACCCTAACATGTTAAATTTGATTCTGTCATCGGTATCTATATGTCACAGCACCCATAGTGTCAATTTTGCGGTGTATGGTCCAGGCTAAATTTAGGCAAAAGGTTGGGACTACATTGGGCTAAAGGGGCACTGGTCTCTGCCATGGCCCCTGCAAGTTTCAACACAGAAAATCTGGACCCCAAACCCAATCTCTTTCCAAAAGAAAAGGAAGGAGAAATAGCGATAGAAAAATCTATCAACGCCTCTTGATAGGACGAAGTTGTTAAAAAATTCGCAAAATAAATGGGAGAATTTTGGGGACACTTACCTATTAATAAGTCCATTGTTATCTTAATTAAATGTGCGCATGCTCAGAACTATACGTAAACTATGGAAACTTACACAGACATGTCTGCTGTCACCTATAAGTTATAACGTTCCAAAGTCTCATATTGGCTTAGTTCTTCTTTGTTTCTAAGTAAAGTAGTGTCTGTAAATTCGTCTAGTATTTCTATCTTCCCCGTTTTTTAAAATCAATTGATACATAACAGTTCAACTCCAACTTTGGCGTGAAAGAGACCGGAAGTTGACTTTTAAAGGGTGTTTGTAACATTGGTAAAAGTAAAAATATAAATGTTCACAGATTCACACATAACTTACATGGTATAAAGATGGTCATGATGGGAAACTCCCTTTGCAATATTTTTGCTTTAAATGCTATAGTTTTTGAGAAATGAGTAAAACAATTAGGTTTGATCTCATGAGTCAAAAACTCGATGTTTGAAAACAGTGAAAACACTTAAGGTTTTCCCCCACTTTTTTTCTGGTGATTGCAATGACCGATTGAGCTTAAACTTTCACAGGTTTGTTGTTTCATGTATATGTTGGGATACACCAAGTGAGGATACTGGTCTTTGTCATTTACCAAAAGTATAAACTCCCTTTAAATGAAGGAATATCAGCCTATTGGTCCTTAGGTTATTCAAAATAATATCCAAAAGGTAAATTGGGATATTCGTTCACCTTCGGGATGAAATTCAGGCACAGTACATAAGTGGTGACCAACACAATGGCGACACCTGAGATTGCAAACGTCATGTTGACGTCATCAGCAATAAGAGTCATCGTTGGAACGGTGAGAACAATGGTCAGACAGACGCCGTACACAGAGGCCGCTATGTATTTACCTCGAAAAAAAACAAAGAAATCCAGAAGTCGTTTGGAGTAAACCGAGTGCACATTTAAGTGTTTGTGAAGGTTGTAATGCACAGTACACGTTTGGTAATGACTCTGAAAATTAATGGCGATAAAAACTTACTTGGTAAGAAGTACAGCAGCTTTGGGTAGTATAATGAATTTTGAGAAACTTTTAACTTCGAAGTACTACGGTTATTGAAAAATATATCACTTTTTATTCCCCAAAATTTGAATCTGAGAAGCGTTTCAGCTAGAAACGCTTCTCAGACTGTGTATTCCTATGGGGAATATTCTTCTTGCGTGGAAATATTCGCTCTGGTTTTTCGGTGATATCTCAAAAACGCGACCACCTTTTGAAGTGAAATTTTCACAGGTTAGTTTTATTGTATATACCTACATTTTCATAGGATTAACACAATCAGTAGGCTCCAATTACCAAACCTATACAACACCTTTAAATGTTCTCCAATTCGGATGAGTCTTGTTCTTATTCTTCATTTGGCCATTAGCATAAAACATACACAAATTATAAAGTATACCAAGGTCGAGAGAGCAAACGATAATACGTTGCTGAAATTTAAGTTAGTATTTGTTTTGTGATTTTGATGTTTCCAATTTCCAATGGAATACATTTATCTGTATTTTTAATGCAGACATAATAAAGAATTAGATTCATAATCATTTTAAAACCAAACAAACATCGAAAAAGTAACTTAAAAAAACCCTGAACAATCCTTTTAATGTGATGGCCAGGATCAACAAGCGTTTACTTCAATATTGCAGCACATGAAGGCTGTTGATCCACACACAAATTGATGTTCAATGAAAAGATACTAAAATAAGCTTCAAATAAAACTCAAAAGTTGTGCAGTTGACAGGGACATCATGCAATGGGTAGTGGCGTAACATAGACACTTTCAAAGAAATAATTTGTTCGTTTAATGTATCGAACCATTCATGTTGTGCATTTTGTTCGATTTCATTTGAATGAGGGGGTTCTGATGAGCTGGGGAGGGGGGGGGGCAATAACGGGGCAATAACGCCACTAAAATGAAACTTGGGAGAAAACAAGAAGCATCACAAACAAAGCATCATAAAGCGATGTAAAAATCAATAAACAAATCAATTAACTATATACACTCAAGAAAATGACAACCAAAAGTTATAATCATAAGCAATCATGTTGTAATAAAAGAGTAGTCAATAGATTAATAAATAAATCAATCAATAAATAGATAAATAGATAAATAAATAAACAAATTAATTGAAATCGGCAATTATATTTTACTATTTCCTTACTGTCATTGAGTTGTGAGACGGCAATGTTTCTCGTTTCCCAGGCCAAGAATAGACCAAAGGTCAGCAATATCCCCTTCACGCCGTAGATGGCGATAGTGAAGTACTGCGCATTGGCACTGTCACAGTACCGGATGACTGGCACATCAAATATTTCCTTCTCTGGTTCTGTCATGTTAAGCTGTAAACAACAACAACAACGATAACATCAACATCAACAACGATAAAAACATCAACATCGACATCCTAAAAATATGTTTCTTTTTTGCAAAGGTGCGATTCATCTCTTAGCTAAAACAATGCAAAATGGCTACCTGTGGCTCAAACGATCGACTCTCAACAGTCGTCGAGTCCAACGTTATCCACAGTGTGAAGATGGCACAATCCACGGCGGCGATTAAAGCAACTCCGCTGATGAGTTTCCAGTCCGGTAAGTCCTAATGGAAGTCAAGTAGGCTAAGTCAGAACAATGATAATGTACTAAGTGGATTTAGGACAGCCGTGGTTTTGCGCTTTAAAGGTAATGTCATACTTTGGTAATGACCCCAAAAATAATTGTGAAAGTTTCTATCCGAAAGTTTATACATGTTATAAAGATGGGAATGTGAGCAACCACCGGCGAAATGATTTCGTCTGGAATTCTCCTGTTGATTAGAAATCAACAAAAACATTTGAATCTGAGAAACGATTCTTGAAAAACGTTTCTCAGATTTCTGAGGGCTAGTGTCCGTTCGCGAACGCTGCGGCCAGAGTTTCGGTTGGTACCCGCTGTCACCTTGTTGCAGCCGGAGCCTTATACGGAGCCTAATCCGGAGCCTAAGCCGGAACCTTATCCAGAGCCTAAGCCAGAGCAAAAGCCGGAGCCTAATTTCGGAGCCTAAGACCGGAGCCTAAACCGGAGCCTTATCCAGAGCCTAATCCGGAGCCTTATCCGGAGCCTAAACCAGGGCAAAAGCCGGATCCTAAACCGGAGTCTAAGCTGGAGCCAAAGCCGAAGCCATGGATTTCATAAAACAAAGAAACACTTTTGTTTATAGGGAGTGACACGGGTCTCGGGAGGGGGGGGGGGGGTTGTAATACGCACAATGTGTTTGAATCGTTTAACGGCCAGCTTGAAGATTGCGTGTATCCGGTATGTCTTCATAAAGATGGACCCAAATGCCAATGACAAGCCAAGAGATATCAGGATTCGCTCCATCTGGAAAGAAATGACAAAGGTCAGCTCAAGACGAGACCCAGAACGGAAGTAAAGAACATGAACATTGAAAATTGGTTTGAAGAAAAAATGTAATTAACTTTGAGTTGATTTGAACGAAGAGAAATATGGGGACAGGAAAAGACAGTTAGATTCACTTCGCGAATCTGCATATTACAATTACTAAAGTAACAGGAGAATGATGTGGGAGTGGCTTAGACCCCCTCAACTACATCGACGTGATTGTTCGAAAAGAAATTGAGGACCTTCCGAACATATGATTAGGGACAAACACTTCTTGCGTGACGTTGGGAATCAGATCTCGGTTGCGACCGCTAAAATGATGATGATGATGGTTTATAATAATTATATACTCACGTGACACTTGAAGACGATGGCCGTATCAGACAGGTTGGAGTCATCCCATCCAGAAGCGAAGACCGAGGCGTAGAGAAGCAGAGACCCGACCAATGTTAAATTTCCCAGGGGAGGAGACGACATCTTGATGGCCCTGTATAAACCGGAAGGAGTATAGCCCACCAAACGTGGATTTAATTTATCACAATTTTTCTTCTTCAATGTTGATTGTAGACCTCACCATAATTTGTCCACATCACCAATCAGGAGTAAAATGATAAAGCATTAATTGCTGGAAGGACTGTTTTTATGCTTACTATACCTTTCATATATAAATATTATTTGCTTTTGTTTTAGTGCTTTACTGTTGTGTGATTTTTAAATTTTGTAATTATATTTTTAACGTTTTTGGCTTGTGGGTCTGATTGATCACACATCTTTCGATGACAGTTTTTATACTGTATACCCTTGACAGCCCCTGTTCAACTTGTATTCGTTGTTTAAATAAATAAATAAATTAATAAATAAACTATTGCCTTTATTTTTCCTTTATCATTTTTTTCAATCGTTATGTGCAGTTTGTGCAATATAGTTGTAGTCTGGCTCCTAAGCGTACTCATATGTTGCAAAGAGTGATCTTAATGCCAATTGAATCAACACTAAGCAGACACCTGTGATTTTTCAGCATACCTTTTTTGCTTGTATCTGATGTTTAGATACAGGAATGCCAGACCCATGACGATACCGAATCCGGAGAGGGAGAAAAGCGCCGCTCGGACGGCCAAGGATACCTGTAAGATCACGGTCCGTTTAGTCGTTCCATCAACAGGGATATAACCTCCTTGAGAAGGAAAAAAAGGGTGATATGATAAACTTGATGTACTATTGTGACTGCTTTTCTGCTAAAAGACAACCGCTCAGCAGAAATGAGTTAAGTAATATTTTCTGCTTAAACTGCTTAAAGAAAATGGCCACACTTGAGAGTGACTTCCTGAGACCAAAGAAAAGATTATCTGATGGAGCAATGACTTCAATGTTTGAACTTTCCTGGAAATTAACAGATGGAAAGGGTAAATGATCATTGAAATATTACGGAGAACATAAAGCAAAAGACCTATCCTCTGCCATTATGAATTGCTCGAACACAAAGAAATATCAAAGTTCCTGCACACGTCATAGCCCTTTTGTTCTCTTTGTGACTCATTGTATATAAAAACTCCGGCGTTGTGTAAGAACTACACATAGTATTATCGGATTCCCTAAACTAAATAATTTATACCCTTTACTTTTTGCAAAGTCACCAACTGTCTAAAAATACATTTCTTTCATCAGATTTTTTTCAGTGAAAGGCGAATAATAATTATTTGCATAAACTTCGTCGAACACGCGTTCCTAACATTCAATTAACGTTGGTTATGGCGTATCTCTAACACAATGTCCTTCGCAGATGTGTAGTTTTCTACTTCAATTATAGCAAACGACTCTGTGCAGGTTGTATTGGTATTGTGTTTGATAACATCATCAGTGTTTTGAAAACTATCGCAGAATTGCATCAGATGGAAGTGTTTGTTGGTAATAAACGGTCACAATTATTATTCATAGTTTTCCAAACGGTCCTTTGAAGGTTATTCTACGATCGAGTCCGTGTTCAACATTCTATCAGTGTGCGACTGCAAGCCTCATTTGTCATGATCCCTAAACTGCAATCATTTTAATGATATGTATAGTTTTTACAATTATACAAATT
Organism: Leptasterias polaris; assembly: GCA_037783415.1. Classification (NCBI taxonomy): domain Eukaryota; kingdom Metazoa; phylum Echinodermata; class Asteroidea; order Forcipulatida; family Asteriidae; genus Leptasterias; species Leptasterias polaris. The sequence continues at coordinate 5,179,933 of JAZGTN010000077.1, forward strand.
AGGGAGACTCGCGAAAGGGCCGCCCTTCTGTGGCCTTTCACGAGGCTGTGAGTTCTCTCTTAATTCTGAAGATTGAAATTTTAATCTATGAGATTGATTTTTGTTCACTCTTTCACAGATTGCCGTGAGGGAACATTCTTTCCGGATTGACAAAACCCTTTTTTAGAGTGAGAATTTGCAATCCATAAACGAGTAGCGGTCTTGCTGTGAGAAGTGGATATCTCAGTCAATCGTTTAGGCCTAGATTGGAAAAAAAAAAAATCGATCCTTCAAAGATTGAAATTATTAATCTCAGGAATAAAGAGAGTATACCCGGCGATGGTGATTGGTCGACACACAGATGCTTGACCCAAACTAGTACATGAGTAGGATTTGAAACGTTGCATGGTGGAGATACAATCTAGTAAGGTTTGTAGTAACACCATGTACATGAGTAGGATTTGAAACTTTGCATGGTGGAGATACAATCTAGTAAGGTTTGTAGTAACACCATGTACATGAGTAGGATTTGAAACTTTGCATGGTGGAGATACAATCTAGTAAGGTTTGCGGTAACACCATGTACATGAGTAGGATTTGAAACTTTGCATGGTGGAGATACAATCTAGTAAGGTTTGCAGTAACACCATGTACATGAGTAGGATTTGAAACTCTGCATGGTGGAGATACAATCTAGTAAGGTTTGCTGTAACACCATGTACATGAGTAGGATTTGAAACTTTGCATGGTGGAGATACAATCTAGTAAGGTTTGCAGTAACACCATGTACATGAGTAGGATTTGAAACTTTGCATGGTGGAGATACAATCTAGTAAGGTTTGCAGTAACACCATGTACATGAGTAGGATTTGAAACTCTGCATGGTGGAGATACAATCTAGTAAGGATTGCAGTAACACCATGTACATGAGTAGGATTTGAAACTTTGCATGGTGGAGATACAATCTAGTCAGGTTTGCAGTAACACCATGTACATGAGTAGGATTTGAAACTTTGCATGGTGGAGATACAATCTAGTAAGGATTGCAGTAGCACCATGTACATGAGTAGGATTTGAAACTTTGCATGGTGGAGATACAATCTAGTAAGGTTTGCAGTAACACCATGTACATGAGTAGGATTTGAAACTTTGAACGGTGGAGATACAATCTATTTTACAGTAACACCATATACATGAGTAGTATTTGAAACTTTGAACGGTGGAGATACTATCTAGTAATTTTTGTCATATTAGAATGTGATATGCAAGGGGTCTTATTGCTAACTTTTGGCCATCCATGCCAACCAGCTCGGTTATGAACAATAGAAAGGTCTATAAATTTCTTTTGTAACACTACGTTCAATTCTGACATCGTCGATTGTCAATTTCTTCGGGGGCGACACATTTTGCACTTTTCAATACTTACCTTGCCATTTGATTTTCGAATCTTCTGATGTCACGAACTGATGCGTTTGCACCTCAAACGTCATCACAGCTTTTAAGGCATTACCTGTAAATGTAAACAAAAATAATCATTATGCTTTTGAAACTATACAATATGTTTTTGTTGAGCGGAAGCTAAGAGAGGAATGTAATGTTTAAGAAAAAGTGATGGTTTTGAAATTGGCGGGAACTTCGAGCCATCTAGTGCGTGACGTTACAACACCTATATACGAATTTCCCTGGATTATTTCGCTAATACGAACGGGATAGCCACAGCCAGTTGGATTGATGGCTTTGTTGAGTGGCTTAGGCTTTATATAGCAATTTTTTTTCTTCACAAAATGGCGATTCCAACATTCACATTAACACTGTGTTTAGTTCAATAGCATAAATTAGTGCGGTGCACTCAGTTCCCCAAGTTCCAAATAAAATATGGTTGAACGTAATCGTATTTAAAGGTGCTGTACGTTTGGTAATTGGAGTCTACTGATTGTGTCAATCATATATAATTGTAGGTATATACAATAAAACTAACCTGTGAAAATTTCACTTCAAAAGGTGGTCGCGTTTTTGAGATAGGCCTATCACCGAAAATCCGGAGCGAATAATTATTTCCACGCAGGAAGAATATTCTCCATAGGAATACACAGTCTGAGAAGCGTTATGGCCGTAACGCATCTCAGATTCAAATTTTGGGGAATAAAAAGTTATATATTTTTCCATAACCGTAGGCTAGTACTTCGAAGTTAAAAGTTTCTCAAAATTAATTTTACTACCCAAAGCTGCCGTACTTCTTACCAAGTAAGTTTTTGTTGCCATTAATTTTCAGAGTCATTACCAAACGTATACAGACCCTTTAAGGAAATTCAATTAAATATGTTTTAGAAATATGAAAATCTTAATGCCATTGCTTTTTACTTTGTGCTTGGTCGATGTGCACTTCGTCCGTTCGTCTTTGCCCATTCGTGATCAAAACCCTGCCCTGCAAAAAGACAATTTGAAATGTACAAATTAAAGTCTTGAAAACGACCATTAATCACGATTGCAAAAAGGTTACCAATTAAATTTATGTACTGGTTATTATTCTCAGACTGCCTTTGGTACCAAGTAATTTTATAATTATTTATTTTTAAATGGAAAGATCCGCGACATAACTTTGTCAAGGTTAAACGGAGTTCGAATTCCTTCAGACTGACTAATGCTCCTCCGAAGAAAATTCAGCTCAAGGTCCATTGAGCAAGAAATTATGAAGACAGAGAACAAGAAACAGCCATGTCAAGAATTTATCATTATTAAACAAAATCGTTTTTTAATGCAAATTTGCCCCCGAACAAGGCTAAAAGTCATTCTTTAAACATCATACTTGATTTCATTGTTTTCCACATCAGGTTTTTAAAAGCACCCCTCTGTTAAATAAAAAATAAATGAATATACAAAGTGAAACAAGAATCAAACTGCATGATTTTTGTTCCCCTCTCTCTTACAATCAATCCAATAAAGTCAATATCATCAGCACTCCGGAGTATGACTTCCGCCATTTCACTGTCGGAGTAGGTAAACTCCTCGAGACGTCGTGGGGGCTTGAGACGCTCCAGCCCCGCTATAGAGTCGTTGAGTGCGAGGGCAATCGCTATGATCCCGTCGTATGTGTAAGCAATGTTACTGACGGGTTGCATTCTGTTGAAGTAGTCGTAGTGGCTGGGTAGGGGTTTCTGTGAATGACCAAAAACAAAACAACTTTCTACCCTTTTGAAGATTTCCCCTTGATCGCAAAAATGCCGTCTCCTACCTAAAGGTACCCGTCAATATAGGTTATAATATACCCTTACTTGCGTAGAAAGGCTCACATAATGCGCACAGAGATGAACAGGACACTTTGAGAGGATTTTAAAAAGGGAAATGGACTCCAAATTTCATAAACAAATAATAAAAGTTAACAACCATAATAACAAACAAACAAACAAACAAACCATAGACAGTGAAGATCGGATAGGTACGGAAGCGTATGACCATCATGTTACTGCGTTACCAAGATAATTTATCATTGAAACACAGAATCATACACTATTTATTACGGTTTTCAGAGTTAAATTTGTCAAAAACACAGAATTCAAACATATCTTTAAAAAAAACATAAATCGAAGATAACATATGATAACATATCTTGAAAATATGGAAATCGAAGATAAGGTATCTTAGAAGTATTGAAATCAATGATAACATATCTTGGAAATACGGAACTCTAAGGTTACATATCTTGGAAGTATGGAATTCAATGATAACATATCTTGGAAATACGGAGTTCAATGATAACATTTCTGGGAAATACGGAAATCGAAGACAACATATTTTGGAAAGGGGTGGAAATAATGGGTCCAGTATTGAAAACGCCCGAAATACTCCTTAATGCTATTGGATTTTAAGAGATCTGTACCTAGACATTACCTATTTATTATCATATACAGGCAAACTGACATTCCATGTTGGCTCAAGGGGGTATGGGGCGCCGTTTGACAATTAATTGTTTAGCGATTTTTTGACATGTTTCTACCATGGTTTGTAACAATTTGATGTAAACCATAGAAATCGCTGTCAATTTGTTTGTGGTTTACATACCATGAATATACAATCAAAGCTTATAAATTGTGGTTTTATATAAACCATGAAAATTGAATTCATCATAAAACATGGTTTATAAACCATGATTTGTAAACCATGAAAATTTAAGCACCTTAAAAACATGGTTTATAAACAATTTATTGACAAACGGCACCCCATGGGGGGGGGGGGGGGCTTCAAAATTTACAAGGCCTTGAATCAGTACAATTTCATGTATTTCCGTAAGTTTCCCAGAAATGTTATCATTGAATTCCGTATTTCCAGTTTGTGTTATCATTGAATTCCGTATTTCCAGTGTATGTTATCATTGAATTCCGTATTTCCAGTGTATGTTATCATTTAATTCCGTATTTCCAAGATATGTTATCATTGTTTTCAACATTTCCTAATATACATTATCTTCGATGTCCATATTTCCAAGATATGTTATCATTGATTTCTGATTTCTTAGATATGTTATCTTTGAATTCTGTGTTTCTGACAAATATAACTTTTAAAACCGTAATAACAGTAGTGTATGATTCTGTGTTTCAATGATAAATTATCTCGGTAACGCAGTAATATGATGGTCATATACGCTTCCGTGAAAAAGGGAAACTGAAGCTCGATATAGACCTTATGCATATGACGTCATTTGAGTAGGGCGCCCTCGCCTAGAGGTCAAAAGGAAGCCGTTCATTGGCCAGTCCTGTGCGCCGCGCGTACAAATCAGCGCGTTTCCATTGTTTCATCATCAGTTTACCTCTAAGATGGCGGCTTGATGACGTCAATGCATAAGGTCTATTGTTAGAAAGTAAAGTACTCATTGAGAGCAATGGTCATTGTCTGCACTGATCTAAATGTTGCATCAAGTCTGGGCTGCTTGCTAAAATGGCGTCCACATTTCAAATTCAGCCCGAGTTCCCCGTCTTGCACTCTAATCTTTGATTACCACAAAGAAATGTTGAAGCTTTAGAAAGTGCACACATTCGATGTTGACGGATGTATAGGACATTCATTGATTTGTGATTTGAATCTTAACTTCTGAGTGCAAGTCACGAATAATAAAAACCCATCATACCACTCCGTTGTAATCCAATTTCTGTAAATCTGAATGGCGCTGGTTCACGATGAAGTGAAACGAGGACTCGACAACGGCTGCAATGTCCTCCTGCGTGCAAGGGTGAATGACTGGCGGAGAGGCATTGAGCCACCACTCGGTGACTGCCCATGAAGGTGCTATCCACACGTATTTCGCCCCATACATTCCCGATAAATATGCCTAGAGAATAAAAAAAAAAACAACACGAGTTACTAATATTATAAGCCATTTGCGAGTAAGACTTGAACAATGTATGGTACAATGACTTGCTTTAGACAGAAGTTACTGCTCAAATTTGAATTCCTCAGACATAAATTTAGAGATGTCAGGTCAAGAAGCTTTTGTATAGCAACCTCCATATTGGCAAAGCCCGGTACTATTGCGCCATGCAGATCGTTCAGAATTATGTATGTGACATAGAAAACTGTCGATATAGTCCGAGGAATTCAGACTTAAAGGCACTGGACACTATTGGTAATAACTCAAAATAATTGTTAGCATAAAAACTTACTTGGTAACGAGCAATGGAGAGCTGTTGATAGTATAAAACATTGTGAGAAACGACTCCCTCTGAAGTAACATAGTTTTTGAGAAAAAGGTAATTTCTCACTCAAATAATAAAAGACTTCATTATTGGCATCTGAAAGCACACAAATTTGTGCAACAAGGGTGTTTTTTCCTTCATTATTTTAATAATAATAATAATAATACTTGGTTCTTATATATCGCTTTTTATCACACCCTTAGGGGCGAAACAAAGCGCTCAGTATTTTTCATGCAAGGTATATGGAGCTACGTTTTGAAGTATGAGACCTTTTCTTATAGCACCATGTAATGGTTTACAAGGTGCTGTGGCGCAATATGCTTCCGATCAAACCAGGAACACCGGGGCGAACCCCTTCTCTTTACGATAAGTGCACTGGGTTCTTTTACGTGCATTACACAACACACGGGACCAACGGCTTTACGTCCCATCCGAAGGACGAAGCAATAATGGTTAAGTGTCTTGCTTAAAGGCACTGAACACGTTTTGTAATTGTCAAAGACCAGTATTCTCACTTGGTGTATCCCAACATATGCATAAAATAACAAACCTGTGAAAATTTGGGGTTGGGTGGGCAGGGGGCGGTATTTTGTTGTTGTTGCGAGTTTCAAGAGTTCTTTGAAAGTGTACATTAAGATATGAAAACTTGTATAATTTCGGCATATCTAATATAGATGAAGAGTACTCCCTGGTCTTACAATATGCCAAAATCTAACTTCCTCCCAGGAACTGAACCAAGTCTAAGTTTATAACAAAGTTATATGAGTATTTATAGCAAGGAGAGCTTTTCTATGCCATTCAGACATGCTAAAAACCAAAAAGCTTCTGGGGGATCCGCACTCTTAATCCCCGCCAAGGGCTTCGCCCATGGACCCCACCAGAGAGGGGGCTCTTAGACGCATGCTTTAAGTGCTAAGACTCAACGTTTTTTCGTCCCCCCCAATACAAATACCCTGGCGCCGCCCCCTGACCCCAGCTTTTATGAAACCTATCACAGCTGTAAGTATGTACGTAAATATAGTAAATATAATTAGACTATAAAGTAGACGTTTCCTAGGAAACATATATTTGTGTATACAAAAGAGTGTTTTACGCACTGCTGTTTTTTAAGTTACGGGGGCAGTGTCAAAAGAGCGCGGAAATTAATTCGATTTGATACAATCGGACTTCCTCTATATACTTTACCTGACAGAAAAGCTTCAGGGTCTCAGCTTTGTTAAATCCGATGTAAATAATTCTGGCATCTTGTCGCTAAAAGCAAAAGGAACGCTTTTTTACAATAACATTCATCATTTAGTTAATCAAAGTGCTTGGTTTGTTAACGTTGGCTTAGAAAATTGTTCCGAGTCTTTTTTGAAATCCTAAACTGCTTTAAAACTCCCGAACTTTACACATTTTCCTTAAGATAGGTCATCGTTTGTTTTTTGTCAATGTAATGCTTATTTATAGGCAAAACAAATGTAAACTTACAATTATAAATAAAGCATCTTGTGAAGTGTTCAGTTAATACATTACTTATTGAGAAATTAGAAAACAGAAAGGAAACAAAAATGTAATGGTATTTCGAAAGAATGTAGAATCCATCCAAGTTTAGTGAGGTGACAGCGGGTACCTATATGCATCTCTGGTCACAGCATTCGTGTTTACGAACACTAGCCCACTGAATCTGAGAAAAGATTCATGCATCCAATTCTCAGATTCAAACACTTTGGGTGAATCCAACCTTCGAAGAGAATCCTCTCTCAAAATAGTTTATACTGTCAACAGCTGCAGCGCTTACCACCAACGTTTTTTACGGTCATTAATGTTTTTAGTATTTAATCATTATTTTTCCTTTTATGAATCATCGATCAGTACAGGAATCAATACATTGGTTTTTGTCTCACTGGACTGTGCTCACAGAATGGGTGGGGTTTTCAGTTGGGAAAAAGGGTGAGTGTAGCGCTAATATTACTCCAAGATTAGGTTAGGTTTGAACAAGGAACTTTAGTTCAACGTCACTGCATACACGCCACTTTGCAACAGCTTTCTTGTCTACTCTCTATCAGTCTGAATTTCTTTTATAGCACGCTGCCACTGATGCCCACAAGCACTGCAGTCACCCGCAATAATTCTAAACTTAAAGACTCACAACTAACTTCGTCAACAAATAAGAAATTAGCTTGCAGGTGAAGACAGTATTGACTATTTCTGGTTGTCACCCGCGAGCTGATGTCTTGTTGTACTTTTACACCATGCAGAGATTCGCATCTTACATCAAACTCTCACTTCAGCGCGCCATTAGGGTTTATAACAAGGTTCGTATACCTTAAGATTCTGTAAATGCACTTCCATCATGCTGACGTCTTTGACTCCTTCAGACGCAACTAGCTGCATACCTTTACTTTCTAAGACCTCTCGAAACACAACCTTTACCTGTCAAAAGTACAAGGAAGGCAGTCGAGTAAACTATTAAACTTGTATTCATGCTCGGGAGTACACGTTTGGCAGTGTGGTCTCCTGACGAGAGTGCGGGCAAATCCCCTCAAGCAAGTACAGTGCTGGAGATATGGTGATCCTTTGCCAAAATGTACCAAAAATTGTTGTTGATTTTCTTTGAAAATTTATTGTCTGAAAATATTCCCGTCTTTACAAAAAGATGTAAATCAGAAAGAATTGCACAGCAAAAGAGAAAGTGGGTATTAATTAGTCGCACTGCATTGTGGCTGGTACCCGTATCTGATAAGCAAGATATTGTGATTAGCAAAATGTTCTGCTTTACCCTCGGCCCAATATCACAAAGGTGCTTCAGCAGAAGAACATGTTTGCTTAACAGGTTTCTGCTTAGCAACAATAGACCCCTGAAATAAATGTTTGGAAATATTTGGTAAGACTTCACAAGCTCAAACAGCGCCCTCACTGACTCGGTCAAAGAAAAACTTAGTATTGGTCGAGATTGTGCGTGGTGCGTACTAGACTGGTCCCCTGTCTCTATCTGAAGTTGTTTTGTACTTGTGCTTAAAGGCATGCTCTATGAAATTGGGCCCCAAGGCCTAGTTTTGGTTTTCTTTGCGAGAGTAATTGTACATTCGGTTTGCGGTAAAACTATATTTAACTGTGAATATACATTGATACCCCACCATGTTATGCCTCAAAACCCACAAAATGTTTAATTGTAAGTTCGATACTTACTTGACGAAATGACGCGCTCTCTTCGTGAATGAAGGCAACTCTCGCCCATCCCATCTGCTCGAAGAACTCGACCATGGCTTCGTTGAGAGCCTGCCCAGTTGGGAATGTCCGGACTGTGTAGGGATATACGGATCTGTCGGACAGCGTCGCACTGGAGGCTAAACCAACCTGGTGTGATTAACCATAACACATGAAATAACAAACCTGTGACAAATTTGAAATAACACATGAAATAACAAACCTGTGTGAAAAAATTGCCTTAACCCGTAGTATGAGTTAGTAAAAAAATACTGAAAAACCATGCACAATTGTCAACATGTAAACACATCGCATTTATTTTTGTTGTAACACCCGAAACCAGCTGATACCTTTTCAGATACCTTTTCCCGAATATGACTCCATTTCACATAGAAATATTTCACATAAAAAATGGTTCTGGTAGGCCTATGAACTTCAATCAGTTAAGCCTTCAGATTGTTGTGCTTTATTACCAATTCTGTATAATACATTTAACTTCAAAGTAAGTGGTAAACGTAATAAAAGTGCACGAAAAAAAAAAATAATAATAATAATAATTTTTTGCGCAACTGTATTCTCTAATACCGAGATTGGATGTTTTTCCTTGGCAGTGATTCACTTATGGTTGCTATTGCTTTTGTCATGATGGTCGGAATAGCAAACTGCAAAATAATCAATTTAATTAGTAGACTTTCCAAGCTATTGGGACAAAATAAATTTGAGCTTCATCAAGAGAGATTTGTCCACCCAATTCAATTTATTTTACTTCAGTGAATGCAAAAACATAAATGTATAGCACGATGCACCCACCACAACAAAGGAATTACTTGCGGATTATCTAATCAGCAACTGCTAATGGAAAGTTGATGTCTTATCCAACAACTAATATTGTTAGTAATTGTAAAAGACCAGTATTCTCACTTGGTGTATCCCAACATATGCATAAAATAACAAAACTGTGATAATTTGGGCTCAATCGGTCATCGAAGTTGCAAGGAAAAAATTGACGAAAAACACCCTTGTTGCACACTCAGCTAAATGTGTGCTGATGTCTGAAAAAGCTTCATGCCTGAAGCCGTTCTCAGATTCAAATGTTGGGATGAAAAATTACCTCTTTCTCTAAAACTACACGACTTCAGGGTGTCGTTTCTAAAAATGTTTTATAATATCACCAGCTGTCCAGTGTATTTAATATACTAAGTAAGTTGTAATGGTCTTTAAACTTGTGGAGTGATTATCAAAAGTACACACTGCCTTTAAAATTGAGTTAATGTGCGTAACTATTGGGTGGTTTTCTGTCATTTATCTATGAACTATTTGTCCTAACGAGACCAAGAGCAAGAGCGGTGAAGAGATGTTAAAATTAATTTAGAGACAATTTTGTGACGTCACGGCCGCTATATAGCTAAAGCTCTTGAGGTCATCCACAGTTGCCAAAACTGCAGGCGGCCATTCACTGAAAAAATACAAGATTATCTTGGATACACTGTGATACCAAAGAAAAAGAAAAAAAATACCCATTGTGCCTCAAAAAACCCAAGTAAAGACAGTAGGCCTAATACATTTTATGAAAACACATGTTTAAAATCTGGGCTTACCACTCAAGAACTATTGTCGAATAAGTAAAATACACAGTTTATACCGTACTTTACAAGAAAGCGTATAATACACTGCAAAAACTGGGTAGTTAAAATTGACAACATGGGTGTTATCACATAAATATAGCGAAGAGAGAATCAAACTAACACCATAATGGTGTTAGAATAACAACAATGTAACTGCCTTGGCAGAAATTAATGATGTTTTAACACAAAATGGTGTAAATTTTGGTTCTCTCTTCGGTATCTGTAATATGTGACAACATCCGTGTAAATTTTAACACCCCAGTTTTTTCAGTGTAAGGCATGTTACGTACCTGTACAATATTGTACCTGGCTGCCACCTGATTGACAACGGTTGCCTCCCGTGACAGCAGAGGTCCCCACGTCATGACCACGGTGGGTCCCGTATACAGGAATGAGTGTAGGACACCTAGAGCTTCCTCAGCTTCTCCATTCTAAAATAACCAAAAGAAATAAATATTTCTAATTATTTCGGGGACGAACAATCATTAAAATAGATTGGGCTTTCCCCCTGAACTTCATTACTGCAAAGACTGGCTGTGGTCACATTATGTTAAAAATACTGAGAATAAAACGTTTAAAATGTCATTTTAAAAGCTTCTCTCTGTGTCGAGTGAGAAACAAGACAAGCTCCAAGAAAACCTTTAAGGCGTCAAAAAGGGTAGGGAGAAATGGGAAGGAGCAGGAAAATTATGGAAGGTTTTGTTCAAAGAGGGTGAAAGAAACTGGAGGGGAGAGGGAGAGTTCAATGCATTGTACAACCGGCAAAGCTTGGCTGCATGGTGGGAAAAGAGACCAATGTATACTGCAAAATCACTAAGGTTTTCTTTCAGTCTTACAAAAAGGGGTAATAAAGGAGGCGGAGCCAGTATAACTTACTTAGAGGAACTCCTTTTTGTTGTTTTATTTGTTATTGTTGGAAGAATGCGAAAAGAAAACTTATAAGATTCTATGGTATAACCATCTCCTATTGACTTTTCATTTACCGGAGACCATTGTCACCCACAAAAACACCATCCAAACAGTCATGGGGTGCTTACTTACCAGGCAGAGAACATACTAAAACCAAAAGGAATACATTATATATATATATACATTTAAAATATAATAATAATAATAATAATAATACGATATATTTAGCCTATATAGTGCATACATATTATTATTATTATTATAGCGCATACAAAATAATGCAGAAGCCCGGTTATGCACAACACAAAACATAAAACAATGAAATGAATATAAAAGCAAGTTACACAAATAAAGATTCAAACAAATGAGTTTTTAAAAGTCCCTTGAAAATCTGAAGAGAGCCAGCTTGGCGAATATGAAGAGGTAAGTCATTCCATAATGAAGTTGAAGGCTCTTTGACCATAGAATTTATTGGAAAAAGTAGTTTGCGTGAGTAGGGATTGGCCAGCAGATCGAAGAGGACGAACAGGAATATATTTACGGAGAAGATCAGATATATAGTCAGGAGATAGGCCATAGAGCTTTGAAAGTGAGAAGATTTAACTTGTATACGATACGCAGTTTGATCGGGAGCCAGTGGAGTTCTTGTAAGATGGGAGTAATATGTTGGGAACGAGGTGTGCGAGAGACGAGGCGAGCAGCGGTGTTCTGAACTCGTTGAATTTTAGCAAGTTCTCTATCTGAAAGTCCAGTGAGAAGAGAATTGCAAGAGTCGATATTGCCATTAATCTGTCGATGGCTAACCGGGAATATTGTCAATGTTCCGGCACTCCTTTAAACATAACTTATCCGAAAGTGTTCGGACGCCCTCGAGATGGTAGAATTAACTCGTTATTGTATAGAAGCTGCAATAAACCCACTGTGTCAAAGCAACCGAGATGTGAAATCTGTAATCTTTTAGTGCATTTTTGTATAGTGTATACATCAAGTCTACTGTGATGAATGGATTCAAGTTTCTCGGGTTGGTGGGGCTCGTAGCCTTGGATGGCAGCCCACCTAAGAGAAGGTAAACTTTAATTTCAAATCCCCCAATTATGGGTTAAATAGTCAGGCAGTTGTAGCCTGGGCGGAGGAAGGATTCCCATGAATTCTCAACGGCGAAGGGCGGAAGAGATCTTTGAAGAAAATTCCAAAACGACCAACAGCAAAGGTTCTGCTTGTGCCTATAAGGACGGATGAGGGTCGATCACCCCAACGACCACAGCAGTCACGGTGAGAAGTTGCGAACCCCGTGACTTATTTTCGCATAGTAAGGCAAAGAATATGGCAGACACAAGTAAAGCAAATCCTATACTTCCAGGGGCGGGAGTCCCCAGGAACAATGCGGCGGACAGCAGTACTGGTCTACCCACTTGGGTGAGACAGGATGACGACGACTCCTTAAACCGTCTACGGAGGGATTCGTCTGAGAACAGTACTCAGTCCAAGGCGCTCTTGCGTTGCAAGAGGCCATTCATCATGGCCACTTTCAACGCCAATACAGTGAGAGAGGATGCTAGAGCACAAGAACTAGCCCATTGTGCTGAGGAATTTGGTATTGAGAATCCAGTCTTTTCAGAGCGAGGCTGCCTACCTTGGCCTCAACATCTCTTGGCATAAAACGAAAATGCAAACTCTAGGTCCGGGCGGCTCCGGCACTCCTTCTCCTTCTCATGTTGTGGTGAATGGCCAGTCTGTCGACATTGTGGAGGATTTTGTATATCTGGGAAGCAAGATCTCCAACACTGGACGCAGTGAACCCGACATCCTCAGACGCCTCGGTCTCGCTTCATCCGCTATGAACAGCTTACGCAGAATTTGGAGGCTAAAGAGTCTGAAACTCACCACCAAGCTGGGCATATACCGGACATGTGTCATTCCCGTCCTGCTATACGGCTCAGAAACCTGGACCCTTCTCAAACCCGACCTCAGAAGACTTGAGTCATTCCACCAGAGGTCTCAACGCTCAATCCTCGGCATCCAGTGGTTCAATTTCATCAGTAACATCGAGGTCACCCACAGGACAGGACTGCCTACCATCAACTACCATATCCAACGTCGCCGCACCGCCTTCTTCGGTCACGTCGCTCGCCTGGCTGACAACATCCCAGCCAAAAGTGCTCTGGGCATCGCCGTCGATTCCAGGCGAGGCAAACCACCAGGTCCCGGCTGGAAGAGACCCCGCGGTCGTCCCAGGTCATCCTGGCAAGAACAACTGGGTCGGCCAAGCGTGATTGACGGCATGTGGGACGAAGCTGTAGGACGTGGGCACAGGAGATCGGCGCGACGGACCTTTGCTGTCTATGCGGACGAGTGAGTGAGTGGGTGCAGGAACATAGACAAGTGCATATAGACCCACTCAGTTTCAAGAAGGTCGAGAACAGGTACCTTATTACCTCATCAGCATGGCGGAACGACGCACAGGCATCACAAGGAGGAGTAGGACTGATGATTAGCCAGAGAGCGAGGAAGGCACTACGAGGAGTGCGATCTCATTCTGAGAGGATTCTCATTGCTGAGTTTAATAGCAACCCACTCACAACCATCATCGTAGTCTACTCGCCCACCAACGCTACACCACAGGAGCAGGTTGAGAAATTCTATGAGACCTTAACAGCGGCAGTAATGGGAGTGCCGGCTCACAATTTCCTGACAATACTGGGTGATTTCAACGCTAGATTGGGCCCTGAAGATGCACCGTTCACTTATCATGATGCTACCAACCGAAATGGAGCACTACTAGCCGAGTTCATATCGGAACATCAACTTTTGGCAGCAAATACATTGTTCAAGAAACGCAAGGGAAAGATGTGGACCTTCCAAGACAGAGGCTTTGGGATGAGGCGTCAACTAGACTACATCCTAGTGCGGCGCAAGTGGAGGAACAGCATTCTGAATGCTGAACCGTACTCTTCTTTCAACTCCGTCGGCTCAGACCACAGAGTGGTCTCCATGAAGGTGCGTCTCAGTCTCAGAGTACCAAAGCCGAGCTGTAGGACTAGATACAACTGGAAGGAGTTCTCATCTCGCCCTGATATTCAAGAACGCTACACGGTGGTAGTGCGCAACCACTACCAGTTGTTACAGGAGGATGAGGACCCTACTGAGTGGTACGGAAGGTTCATTAATGCAAACGAGATAGCAACAAAGGAGTGCGTACCAAAAAAGGAATGGGTAAAGAAATCTCTTCAATCGAAGCACCCAGACATCACAGCTGCGAGAGAGGCTGTCAAACTGGCACGCCTGTCCCGCGTCAGTGACCAGACTGAAGAGAACAAGCAAGCTCATAAAGTGGCAAAACAACATTTATTCTACACCTATGATAGGCTAAAAGAAGAGGTTCTGAAAGAAAAGATCCAAAGAATTGAGGCGGAGCATGGTGGAGCACGCTACGGCGAGGCTTGGAAGGTCATCAACGAAATAACTGGGCGCAAGAAAGCAAAGGAAGGGCAGGTAGCTGGCGCTACCCCTCAGGAAAGAGTTGACACATGGTACACCCATTTCCGCAACCTGCTAGGCAGCGCACCAGAGGTTGAGTATTCGGATGAGGAGATTCCCGATATCTTTACAGACCTTGACATCGATGATGGTCCATTCTCGGCTGTAGAATACGCCAGAGTCAAGGCTTCCCTCAAACAAGGCAAGGCAGCAGGGCCGGATGACATTCCACCAGAGGTACTCAAGAACTGTGACCTTGACGCCATAGTGCTGGAGATGTGTAACACGGCCCTAATGGAGAATCAGAAGCCGGCACAGTGGTCGCTCAACAAGATCATACCGGTACCTAAGGCCGGTAACCTCTCATCCCCTGACAACTACAGAGGCATCAGTCTCTCATGCATCATTGCAAAAATGTACAACCGTCTAATCCTTAATCGCATCAGTGGCATCATTGATCCACTGCTCAGAAACAACCAAAATGGCTTCCGTTCGAAGCGCACAACCATTGCACAAATCCTAGCTCTGAGACGCATTATCGAGGAAGTGAAATTAAACAACCTACCAGCAGTACTCACATTTATCGATTTCAAAAAGGCATTCGATTCCATACATCGGGGGAAAATGATAAGAATCTTAAAGGCCTACGGAGTTCCTCCCCTGTTACTCCGTGCCATAGAGTCAATGTACACCAACACACAGGCTAAGGTGGTTACTCCGGATGGTGAGACTGACTGGTTTGACATCACAGCAGGAGTGCTACAAGGCGACACCCTGGCACCCTTCCTGTTTATCATCGTCCTCGACTATGCCCTCGGTAGAGCCATCAGTGGGAGAGAGGCCGAGCTCGGATTCACTATCACTCCGAGAAGATCAAGAAGGCATCCAGCGGTCACTGAAACTGATCTCGACTTTGCTGATGACATCGCGCTGATGTCTGATCTAGTCGAGCAGGCGCAAGTGCTCCTGCACCATGTAGAAGCTGAGTGCAAGAAGGTAGGACTCAGGCTCAATGCAAAGAAAACTGAGTACTCCACTTACAACACGCCCGAACACACTCCATTGAAGACGCTGGATGGTAGAGATCTGAATGAAGTCCCTGACTTTAAGTACCTCGGAGCATGGATCAACTCTAGCGACCAGGATATCAAGGTCAGGAAAGGAAAGGCTTGGAGGGCGCTGGCTGACATGAAGAAAGTGTGGAGCTCCACCATTGGCCGCAACGTAAAGATCTCTTTCTTCTTGGCAACCATCGAGTCAGTGCTTCTGTATGGAAGCGAAACATGGACTCTAACTCCCACAATGGAGAAGTCGTTCAATGGGTGCTACACACGCATGCTCCGAGTGGCGCTCAATGTATCCTGGGAGGACCACGTAACAAATGACGACCTATATGGCGACCTCCCTAGGGTCGGAGACAAAATCGCAGCCCGTCGGATGCAGTTAGCAGGCCACTGTTACAGGCACCCGGAGTTGGAGGCACACAAAGTCATTCTCTGGAAACCAACTCACGGACACAGGAGACGAGGAAGATCAAAAATGTCTTACACCGGGGTGCTGCAAAAGGACACCGGTGTAGAATCAACAGTCGAACTGGCCTCCCTCATGCAAGACCGACTTACTTGGAAAAGCCATACTCGAGCCCGCCTGTGGGCGACCGAGTGAGTGAGTGAGTGAAGTCCGATTCTAATGGATTCTAGGTTCCCTCACCCTCCCTGTGCTTATCTACAACTGATTCAGTTCAGTGAGCACACACTCCCTACCCACCCCCAATAGGTTTCAGTTTAGGTTTAGTCCCAACTCAAGCCTACATGCTTCATTGAGCTAAGTCCAGCTTATCCAGTTCCTGTTCCCGCCTTCGTGCATCACTGAGCTAAGCCCAACTCCCAGTTTATCCCCTACAGGCAGTATAAGCAGCATCCAGCAACAGAGTCCAGCATTCTCCTGAAGACGATCAGAGCATACTGATCGAAACGTTGAGTCGTTAACCACCGGTTCTTTCCAGAACCAACAGTTACTCAAAAGAGATTTTAACATGTTGTTACCGCAAACCTCTCTCAGTTATTCAGAAAACCAATTCAATAGTTTCATTTTAATTCCACAAATCTATAGAGGGACGGAATGGGCTGTATCTTCTTACAAATTAAGAATCATAATACGATGATGAACTGAGTTACCTTTCAACTGCACTCTTCAAATACAATGGAGCATCCAATAACTTAATGTCAGCAAGGTTGGAGAGCTGATTATAATACGATGATGAACTGAGTTACCTTTAAACTGCACTCAAATACAATGGAGCATCCAATAACTTAATGTCAGCAAGGTTGGAGAGCTGATTATAATACGATGATGAACTGAGTTACCTTTAAACTGCACTCAAATACAATGGAGCATCCAATAACTTAATGTCTGCAAGGTTCGAGAGCTGATGAGAATAAAACATTTCGATGTTGAACCACAAGGCATGGCAAATATATCAAAATGTTTAAATATACGATGACAAAACAGCCAGGCAATCGTCGGAATCCTTTGTTTGAATATTGTTTACTAATCTTTAAACCCTTACGATTTATTGCACCCTATTGTCTGAAATTCAATTGAATTCAATTGTTCTACCTCAAGGACAGAATGAATGCTTTATTATTGTACAAAGCTGTAACAATTCGAATGTGAAAGCAAAATTGAAACGTGAATTCAATACTGTGATATGTCTTTTTATTTTGTTGATGGTTTGTACGTGAATTTAGTCCAAACAATATTTGTGCGCATGTTATGCCTGCTGGCTTATTTTTATTCCGGCAATCGAAATAATAGCAGTGAGTGAATGTTGGTGTATCGAAAAAGAAATGTTATATCCATTACTTTGGGAATGTACCCTTACATATACCATACATAATTATGTCCCATGGAGGAGTGGTGTGAACGTTACAGCCAGTGAGCTTCAGATTACCAAACCCAAATCGACTGCCTTTGAAGGTAACGTACACCTTTGGTATTTGGAACCGTTCGATTGTTTTAATCATAATGTAGATATATACTCTAAAACTAACCTGTTAAAAATTTCATTTCAAAAGGTGGTAGCTTTTTTGATATATCGTCGAAAAACCGGTGCGGTTATGTCCGCGCGCATGCAGGAAGAATAAACAATCTGAGAAACGTAATCTGACAGCAACGTTTCTCAGATTCAAATTTTTGGGTTAAAAAACTGATATATTTTCCCTCAACCAAATTACTTCGAAGTGAAATGATTCTCAATCGAAATCTGCTGTACTTCCATGCAACCAAGTAATTGTTTTTGTTGCCATCAATTTTAAGAGTGATTACCAAAGGACCTTCCCTTTATTTTCACCCATTACAAAATCCACAGTAAAGAGTGAACAGTATTGTGTATTTTTTTGTGAACGCACGAAATGAGAGCAATTAACTAGCAGGCATACTATACTAATCATGTTTTTCAATCAATTGGAGGATTAAGAGACAAAAGCACAGCATACACTTATTGATTGGTATAAAAAAGGGAGTACACAAATGCGAAGGAAAAAACCAATTATTTCACTGAGCTGTTACGATCAAAATTTAGCCATTTAATCCCCTTAGCTAGCGAATGTTGGCTGAGCCGGGAGTCTGTTGTTTTGCAATTGCCTCGTTCCATGTTTTATTAATCCAGTTGTGCCCCCCCTAACCGATGTTTTTGCTCATAAATGTTTAACTGTGCAACCGATCACCACCAAATGTTGTGATTAAATATATATATATATATTATCTAGGATCATAGACATTAAACAACAAAAAGGGAATTAATTTGGCTCCTGTTACCATGTTTACTATTCATTTGATCTTAATTCCCAAGGTTTGTACGTAGCTGTATCAAGAAGCTTGTGTTTCTAGAGATTGATTATTAACTGTCACATGACTTGTACAATGCACAAAGGGAACTCGGCATGGCAGTGGGCTTATTTCTCACTTTTTCTTGTCAATAAAAGATTTATCGAAATTTAAATGGGTTCACCTTTTGCATCTACGGAAACCCAATATGGGCGTCAATTAAAAAATCATGCCCCCCCTTAAAATGAAATATAGCAAATTAAATATAGCACCGGAACCGTTACGCTAACAAAACAAAGTTAAATTGTTGTTATATTGTCGATTCAAATATGTTCATCAAATTGTATGACATTTGGCGGAAAAGACGGGGAAAATGATTATTTACTCATTGTGAATTTGTTTTAATCAAAGTTAGCACGTTGAAACATTGTTACATTAATATTTGCTCAACTATTTACTTTAACGATTTATGGTATCGTTGATTCAACGTAAATTTGCTCATGGTGCAATTAACGGTTGAAAAAACTATTACTGCAGGATGACTAAATTCCACCAAACACTTATCCATTAGTTTGCACTTCTTTTTTCCCAGCCTGCAAACAAAAACTAAATAAAAAAGATTGATGTCAAACTGGTATGCGGTTTTCCTTTTGATGTTTCGCATGGTTCAACATTTGCTAAAATGTCCCTTTTGTGGCACATTCCTTGACCACGTCGCACCACGCCCTGAATGCCACACATTCCTCATAAGGAAGAACAACAACATTTTGTTGACAGATGTCAAAACTCTTCACTCAAGGGGCAAACATTGCGCTTCCAGTAAAGTAGCACCGGAGTTACTTCCTTTCTGTTCTTTATCCGTCTTTAGCCGTTTTATTTAGCACACATTCAATTATTAAGTCGAAAATACGCAGCGTTTTTTGAGAACTTGAATGAGAAACAAAAATTGCATTTACTACTCTTGTCAACACTGCCTGTAACATTGTGTTGTTCTTTCTGTGCGTATTAACGGTATTAATTGAGTTTGTTGACGTCATCACAAATGGTTGATTTAGGAAGATTGAGGGGATACGTTGACAGGTAGGAATCGGCCTTGAGTTATAATTATTTTTTTACAATAAATAATAATGGACAACTCCATGAAATGACAGAGATTACTGGAGGCAAAAACCGCTGGAAACTTTCGTCAGAAAAATATATAAACCGACTATAAAGGAACACGAAGGAAGCAGAGAAGAGGAAAGAAAGTACAGAAATAACGAGACATTTTTGAGGGGGAATAGTGGTACATAAAGAAGTCTCCTTGAGCGAGACATTTATACCATAACTATGGTGGCCCTGAAGGGACATCGCATATCGCAAACGTGTGCGCATACGTATGCAATGTCGTGAAACAATTCGCGAATATATGCGCACATGTATGCAATGTCGTGAAACAATTCGCGAATATGTGCGCACACGTACGCAATGTCGTGAAACAAATCGCGAATGTGTGCGCACACGTATGCAATGTCGTGAAACAAATCGCGAATGTGTGCGCACACGGTATGCAATGTCGTGAAACAATTCGCGAATATGTGCGCACACGTCTGCGAATATATTTGCGATGTCGTGAACGTTATTGCATACCATGTTGCATACCTTTGAATAAAATGTCTAATGATCTGGGGGGTTTCTTGCCTACAGTGAGATTAGCGGTAGTCATTGCACTGAGCGGTAGTCAATGTTGTGAGGCAAGCGAGGCGGGTGGCGTATTTCTTTTTTTCTCAGGACGAACGTGGGCTATTAACATAAAATGGGCGTGTTTGACCGTAAAATACCCTCGCGCGTGCGTACTCTTCGACCTTGATTGTAATAGCACAAGTACTTATGGTGGCCCTGAAGGGACATCGCATATCGCAAACGTGTGCGCATACGTATGCAATGTCGTGAAACAATTCGCGAATATATGCGCACACGTATGCAATGTCGTGAAACAATTCGCGAATATGTGCGCACACGTACGCAATGTCGTGAAACAAATCGCGAATGTGTGCGCACACGTATGCAATGTCGTGAAACAAATCGCGAATGTGTGCGCACACGGTATGCAATGTCGTGAAACAATTCGCGAATATGTGCGCACACGTCTGCAAATATATTTGCAATGTCGTGAACGTTTATTGCATACCAAGTTGCATACCTTTGAATAAAATGTCTAATGATCTGGGGGGTTTCTTGCCTACAGTGAGATTAGCGGTAGTCATTGCAGCGGTAGTCATTGTTGTGAGGCAAGCGAGGCGGGTGGCGTATTTCTATGGTGGCCCTGAAGGGACATCGCATATCGCATACGTGTGCGCACACGTATGCAATGTCGTGAAACAATTCGCGAATATGTGCGCACACGTATGCAATGTCGTGAAACAATTCGCGAATATGTGCGTACACGTACGCAATGTCGTGAAACAAATCGCGAATGTGTGCGCACACGTATGCAATGTCGTGAAACAAATCGCGAATGTGTGCGCACACGGTATGCAATGTCGTGAAACAATTCGCGAATATGTGCGCACACGTCTGCAAATATATTTGCAATGTCGTGAACGTTTATTGCATACCAAGTTGCATACCTTTGAATAAAATGTCTAATGATCTGGGGGGTTTCTTGCCTACAGTGAGATTAGCGGTAGTCATTGCAGCGGTAGTCATTGTTGTGAGGCAAGCGAGGCGGGTGGCGTATTTCTTTTAGCCATGCTTACAGGAGCCTGACTGTAGCGCCACGTACTCCCTAGGTCTCTAACAAATTGTCTGCAACTATGACATCATCCCAAAGGTATGCAACTTGGTATGCAATAAACGTTCACGACATTGCAAATATATTCGCACTCGTGTGCGCACACATTCGCGATTTGTTTCACGACATTGCATACGTGTGCGCACATATTCGCGATTTGTTTCACGACATTGCATACGTGTGCGCACATATTCGCGATTTGTTTCACGACATTGCATACGTGTGCGCACATATTCGCGAATTGTTTCACGACATTGCATACGTGTGCGCACATATTCGCGAATTGTTTCACGACATTGCATACGTGTGCGCACATATTCGCGATTTGTTTCACGACATTGCATACGTGTGCGCACATATTCGCGAATTGTTTCACGACATTGCATACGTGTGCGCACACGTATGCGATATGCGATGTCCCTTCAGGGCCACCATAAGTACTTATTAGTAGGCTGTAGGTAGATAGCTTATGCTGTAGTACATGTTGGCGAAACTTGGCCTGGTGCCAAGTTCCTGGGTACACATTATTGTATAGCCATGCTTACAGGAGCCTGACTGTAGCGCCACGTACTCCCTAGGTCACTAACAAATTGTCTGCAACTATGACATCATCCCAAAGGTATGCAACTTGGTATGCAATAAACGTTCACGACATCGCAAATATATTCGCACTCGTGTGCGCACACATTCGCGATAACTGCTTTTGTCCTTTGGAGTGGATGTAAAGACGTACATATCCAGGACAGTGGGTAAAAACAAAAAAGTAGCTTAGCACAAATCAATTATGCTTATCAATAAGGTTACCAGCCCCCCAAAACACCACCTGTCACTGGTTTCCTGCTCATTTTGCTCAGCAATAAATTGTTGAGCAATACTCTGTCCACAGCTCTATCAAATTAGGCCAGTAATTACCTTAGGTCTTTCCTTCAATTGTGTTAATAATAATTATCTGGTGCGAATGGCTCTACGACCTTCATGTGTGTCTGGCTCGCAAACGAATTGTTTTCTTTGCATAAACATAAGGTTTGTTGAATTGTAACGTTTTCTGTGTTTTTGTTTTTGTTTTTTGTTTTCTCTGGACAATACAATATAGGAGCAGAGGTTGTCCGGGAAAGGACACAAGTTATTTTAAAAAACCTGTCCTCAAAAACAGATGTGGCTTCCCAGACCAACACTCACGTTTGCATCTGATGAAGTAGTAAGTTGTTGCTGAGAAAGCTCATGCAGTTGTTTATGTAATTAGCTACCCTATATATCTTCCTTTGTTTGAAACAAGATAATAATTGATAAAATGAAATACGAAGAAAGCAGACAATTTGAAGTTAACAATAAAAACGTTTCTTTTAGAATTTACTAGCAGACATTTTTCTTTTACGTTTGAATGTGAAAATTAATTTTCCTTATATGATTTACGGATGATATAAAATCGACCAAACGTTCTCACTCAGTTTGTCTTGAAGTACACATTTGCACAAAATTTGTCTATTTGGCTGGTACACGACTATGTTTCGTAGAAAGACTGCCATCAAAACTGACATACACTATCTAGTATGAAGTCAAAGTATTTATATATGTTTTTTTAGTGAACAACAAATATGTATATATATTTATTGCTTGACATGATTTTCAGAAGAAAACTGTAAGTCATGCGATCATTCACACCATACTACACCCAATTTTTGATTTCTCTCCGTGAGACAATCGTGGGTTTCAAGAAGCGTGAGAAATACCAACAATCTTTGACAAGATATCTGTTTGAGTTCGGCGTGAGACTCATCTTGAGTCTCTCCCCAACTGTCTTTGAAAATGTACATTAAATAAAAAAATGAAAAATATAAACTCAAAATTGAAAACGTAAAAAAAAAGTCTTAACATTTGTGTTTAAACATCGGTAAAAAAAAAAGTTTGAAGTATGTAACGCATTGGTTGTTCAATACTTTAATGGATTTCTTGGCGTGTCGTGGCCGAGCGGATAAGAGCACCGGACTGAAGCTCTGGTGTTTCTATTCAGCAGAGTGTGGGTTCGAGTCCCGGTCGTGACACTTGTGTCCTTATTAAGCAAGACACTTAACCATTATTGCTTCGTCCTTCGGATGGGACGTAAAGCCGTTGGTCCCGTGTGTTGTGTAATGCACGTAAAAGAACCCAGTGCACTTATCGAAAAGAGAAGGGGTTTGCCCCGGTGTTCCTGGTTTGATTGGCTGCATATTGCGCCACAGCACCTTGTAAACCATTACATGGGGCTATGTAAAGAAATAGGTCTCAAAATTCAAAAAGTAGCTCCACATATATACCTTGCAGGAAAATACTGACTGTTGAAGCGCCTTGAGCGTCACTGAGTGACGGATATGAGCGCTATATAAGAAGCCACTATTATTATTAATTATAATGTCCCCCTTTAATTCAAATCTTATAGTTGTTCTGAGAAAAGGTTTAAATTAAGAATTTCAAAAACTTACCCCGGTCCAGTTCCACCTCATTCTCAGGTGGTAACCATCCAGTAGTCCAGTCAAACCGTTCACGTGGTCCAATGCCGTCTGAGCTACCTGCTGCTGAACAGCCATGTAAGGATTGCCTGGAAACGCGAAGAAACCACCGATGTGTATGACAGCCTTCCCGCCAAAACTCGTTTCATTCTGATCAACATCGCCTGATGCCACACAATACCCAAATAGGGAAAACAAAGAAAGAACTAAAATTGCGGACGTCATCGTACAATGGCACACCGTATAGGAAGCCGGATTTCAGGGGAATGAAGATGTTTTTATAACTGTTATCATTATAAGAACTATAGACCGAAACCTCAAAATCACACTTTTGCCACAAGTGGAGCTGCTTGAAACTCTGCGAAATATGTGGTCTTTTTACAAGCCGCGTTAAAAATTAAAGTTTAGACTTCTTCTTCTTATCGTGTTCACACACGTTGGCTTCAGCCTGAATTGAGCATGATAGTCGTTGGCATTGAATTAGCTTGGTCTCCAGCCTCGCATTTCTACTCCAGAGAGGGGACATCTGAGTAGATGATTTTAAGCAAAAAATAGTTAATGGCCTGACGTTTTGACCATGAACACATAAACTATAAGAGTGTGAAAAGAGCAGTCAAGTGGAATTGATTGGTGATTATAAGTTTAGACTTATAAGGTGTTTCACCCTAAAGAGCAAAACAAAAAATGGCAAAATAACCACAAGTATGACGTTTTATACGGCGTGTACATCCTTACAGGATTCAATGCTGGAACCTGGATGTTACCAATAGTAACGCTATACACACTTCATTAGTTTGTTATGGGTGGGGCGCCCTCAAGGGTATCATCCAGGTGAGCACAGCTCTAAGCTGCTCTCGAAAACTTACAGAAAATGAGAAGATGTCAACTCAAGACAGACAAACTTGGGCAAATAGTTTATTTTATTACTTTTTTGGGGGGTGGCCATATTTTTTGAAACCAAAGGCTTCGGTGCAGATCGATTTTGGGGGTTCCCACCTGCCCCCCGTACTGATTGCACGTTTTCAAAATGACTGGACGTCAAAGGTGCCCTCAAAGACGGCTACGGCTCTTGCTATTAAAGGAAGCTGCTATTAGCATCCTGTGCTTCAACGCATGTTTAATCTACGATGAAGCCGCAGCCACAGCCACAGTGGCTTATTCAGACATAGACTGGTCCCCTATCTTTATCCGCAGGGAGAAAGACAGGCACTGGTTTTACAGGCCAAATGATTTCATTGGATACAATGATTTCATTGGATTCACGTGCTGTGACGTAGCTCTCCATAATATCTAGCCTCGAGGTGTGACGTCAGATGTTACACGGCCTATATATAGGAAGTCCGTGAATCTAGTGATGCCATGAATCAATAGAGGGCGTTAACAATAACGAAAATATTATAGCCTTTCAATCGGGGGTTTTGCCGAATTAATTGGGCATTGGGAATGAACCCTTGTCAGAGCACGCACGAAATGTCTGGCTTTTTAATAAAAGGGTCGACTAGTAGACTCATGAAAAGAGGTCTCGGGGAAATTGTTAGGGCGCCCTCTCTTTTCAAGTTTGTTCATCAACATTTTAACAAGGAGATTCATTATATTACGTCAAGGTTGGGACTACATATTACAGCGATTTTGTTGGACAGGGAAGTTCAAGTTATAGTGACATCACAGCCTTCCAGAAGCTTACTAATAAGAAATACACCGAACTAACCTGTCCCCATAGTCGGTACGTCGGCAGTACTCAGCAGTAGGCGGGCAGCAGCTCCATAGAGTTGTATTACAGAACTAGAGGGCATACAAAGCCATGTGACACGGCCCGACAAAAGCATGTTTTGCCATTATGAGAAAATGGTGCTGACCCATCGTATAACATAGGTCACGCACCAGTCCACAAAGACAACAGATTTGTATGTTACCCACAGGGATTCGAACCAATGGTGGACCAGAGCGGTTGCGTGTGTGTAATTTAATAGTGTGCTCTCTCTAAATATCTCTGTTGCGTGCTCTCTGTAATATAAGTTAAATGTCGCCCTCTTTCTTCCCTTTCATTTTGATTAACTAAGTCACAAAAATAGGGTGTGCGTTAGAGACTTATGGTGAGAAAATCATGCTTCATGAATGAGTTATCAAAACTGTTTTAGTAAACCTAAGATTTGAGAGTCATGGTTTTAGGGACTGTGGAAAAAAAGACATTATTCTGCCTTGGGATTGTTGACTTTCAACCTGGGGCATTAAGGGTTTATTAGCCCCCGAGAATTAGCCGGTGGCCCTATATTTCTCCCGAGCGTATGACCCTTTCCCCCAATAAGATGCAATCCCGCCAATATACTTATTCAAGGTTCATTTTGGATGAGCATTGCTTAAAACATAACGGTAACATCCCCAAAAGTGGAAAGAAAAAAGAAGGTTGGTTGTCAGCAAATGTTTTTGCCTTGATTTCAAGAGACTTTCTGTAACAAATTGTAATGAGAAATTTTTAATCATTGGTACAATGGACCTGGTCATTTCTCTATGCTTTGAAGTATATTAGTTGTGTAACTTCGTCACTTGTCATTTCTTACACTTTAAAAGCTCCTGGGTCAGAATTGACCCGGACTAAGGTCACGTGGTGCCTGACCCAGGTCTATAGGTCAGTATGACCGGAAAGCTGTTTCAAAATGACCCAGAAATAGGTCAAAACGACGCGGAATCTGTGTCAAAATTATCACACTTTTCTTTTACCAGTTTCAAGGTCAGCTTGACCCAGGTATCGGTCAGGGCTCACAGGATGCGGAATCCAGGTCAGCTTGACCCAGGTATCGGTCAGGGCCCACAGGACGCGGAATCCAGGTCAGCTTGACCCAGGTATCGGTCAGGGCCCACAGGACGCGGAATCCAGGTCAGCTTGACCCAGGTATCGGTCAGGGCCCACAGGAACCGGAATCCAGGTCAGCTTGACCCAGGTATCGGTCAGGGCCCACAGGATCCGGAATCCAGGTCTACCCAGGTATCGGTCAGGGCCCTCAGGACCCGGACTCCAGGTAAGTTCTGACCCGGAAGTATTTGGAGTGCATGGTGGGGTGTGCCCCCAAGAAAGACAATGCCCGTCCAGTTCCATCAAAACTTTATATCCCCTCCACCAATGTCCCTGCAGGCATACCAAACAAATTAATACCTTCTGTGTCACTAACGACAATAGGAGACTTCTTGGGACACTAGGTCATGGCAGGATACTTACCAGGTAAATCCATTGTTCTCAGAATTTTGCGCATGCTCAGAACTATTATAAACAATGGACATTTACCTGGTAAGTCTGCTGCCACCTAGCGTTCCAAAGTCTCCAATTATAACTTCCACTTCCTGACTAAAAACACAAATGTGTACGCAGTCGAACGCCAACCAATTTCATTTATTGTTTTATAAAGCTTTAACAAGATAAGTTAACTTTTTAAAAATATGCTATTTATAAACCGTATACACCAATCACCAAATATAATGCATTTTATGTTACCATTAGTAAAACACGTCAGTCCTCAAACACGTTTTCTTGAGTAGTGTTTTGTTAAAACGTGAAATAGCCAATGTCAAAGGTCATAGTGTTATACATTCGATTCATGTTTTTCTACAATGTACATTAAGTCATTATTAATAAATAAACGTTGTATCCAAAAATAGCTGCCAACTTGTACCCTTCACCGGAACAATGATCTCATGGTGGTTCCAAAGTTTTAAGAGTCGGAATATTTTAGTGACGCATAATGAAAAAGGATTGCGATTTCACAACGTCCCTTCAGGGCCACCATACTAATAGAAAAAAACTTAAATCTATAAACATTGATCCAGAAGTTTCTCAAATATATTACTGGTCATAATGAACGTCACCCATTACTTTTGTCAAGCGGAATTGTTTTATTTCTGACTTGCAAGAAATATCTCACTAGTAAATTGACTGTTGAATAATAACTGTAGCTTTGTTTAGTTGTCATTTCAAAAACAGCATGGTCTTTGTTCTCACCAGTAATATCGTGGAAATTTGATCGAAAGGAAATGAAAAAGTATCTCTTCTTTGTTTTTTTTTGAATGAGTAAGTTCTTCCCGCCGTTGGCTGCGCAATTTCATGGTTCACAGCAAAGGCCAATAGAAATGCGATACGAAATCAACGACGGAGTACCTGCGACATTATTGTGTGACGTACTACCACGGATGTCTGTCATAGTATACGTCACACAACGGGCGCTGTAGTTTTCGACCAATAAAACAAATATTCAAAAATCAATCAAGATTGTTTTCAAGGCTTAGTTTATTTGTTAGTTTTTCTCCTTCAATGTCGTCAATTAAAGAGTTGTTTGGTGAATCATAAGACTACGAAAACAAATCCAACAGGCACATCGGGTGGTAGTCGAACCAAGGATCGGACGTTGTGAGCAGTCGCCCTCAACTCTAGACCACAGAGCTCTCCCGCCGGTAACTGACGAGAAGGCCGTTTCCATTCCCAATAATTACCCACAACCCGTAAAACACCATGATAATTCTTGCATTGAGGGAAAAGAAAATGAAAAAAAAATCTTATAATTAGAAAACCTATTAGTCTGACCTATATTCACTTGAACAAAAGTATTTTGAAACCTGGTCCCATCTTTAAAAAGGAAGTTTTCTAACTTTGTTTTAATTATTGTACATTTTATAATTTAATTTAGGAATATAAATTATTATTACCACTGCTTGGAGGCATATTATGCGTCATGACTTATGAAGTTAAACCACAATGGTTGTGCTTGAAATACGCATGTGCAGAGCCTGTTGCCTTCGTTCCCGAGCATCACAACCTCCTTCACAAGCCTCACACCATCCCCTAACCCTTCGAACGGTCCCAGCGCATGAGCCAGGCACTAGGATGGGCTGATCGACGTACGCGCATGCTAAATTTAACCATTTCCCCTGACCTAATAGTAATAGCCCTTTTTTACGAAATTACCTCTATCAATTATAATGTAGCTGTAGGCCTATGGTGTAAACCCATTGGAAAATAATCATTTGCTTTAAAAAGAGGAGGGCCTACTACGGTTTCCTTTATCATTACATTGTTGTGATTGTGTTCATTGCGCAGAATAGCGGTGCAACCAGTCCCATCATGCATCACTACATCCCGAACAAAAACTTGTACAAGATCATCAGCCCATCCCAACGGTCTTGGGTGAGACTAGTGGAGTCACACGGTGAGCCCGTACCCTCCTCAAACCAACCCTAACCCCAACCTTCACACCAAACCCCTACCCCCCCCCCCCCTCCCCCACACACAATTCCCCTGCGATGCATTATTGTGGATTCATGTTGTGTGACAACCATTGTTATTCAACTGTGCATAGTTGTAGATATCAACTTGCTGAATGTTATGTGACCTCACAAAGTTTTGCCTTGTACATAACCACAGTCGGTTTGTTCCAGTAGTCCTCATCGTTTTCATAAAAATTCACGGAATTTACGTAGTTTGCTCAATCAAGTAAATAGAGTTACCAATCAATCCAATGCACGGAACAGAAAAAATGCACATTCCGCCGATAGCTGGGCGGCCAAGAAGAACAATCTCACAGCGCCCTCTGTTGAAGGAAGCTCTTTTTGTTTTAAAAGCAAGCACTCCGGTGTTGGTCATTCATGAGCTTTCCAGAGAGTTTTCACTGCTGTTTTCACTGCTGTTCAAAGAATACATTCCGTTTGAATGTTTCAGGAATGGGAATAAGAACATCCTCTCATAAGGGTTCAACGCTTTCCAAATCATTCATGCCCCAATAAAAGTCTGAAGGGAACCCGAGCCGACACTGTAGCAGCAATCTTGCATCAAAATAACCTCCTCAAATCAATACATTCCATTTAGAAATCTGCTTGAAATTGCTATAAAAACACCCTATGTCGGAGGTGAAGACGACAGTGCTAACATACACGATGTGTCTCTCCAAACAGTAGCTGCCGATGCCGGGCCTGTGCAACCTTCTTCCTTTGAGTTTATCCAAACATCCAACCACAAAGTGGGTATTCGCGGAACGGTTAATATTGGGGGCCAAGGTTGTTTTTATATTCCAGTCTCCCTCATAAATCTCGCGTTGTCTCGGGGTCCGAGGTGCAGAATGTTATTTCAACTGTCCGCTGATCGGTCGCTTCAATAATGGAAGCCGACCGTGGGGTCAGCTGCCGGTGTTCACCGATCGAGTTCGCTCGCAGCGAGGACGTCCGACCCGCTGTTGATGAATAGCTCACCGTGGTCTTGGATCGCAAGCGCACAAAGGCGAAGGCGGACATGGCACCCAGGACCACTCCGGCCACGATGACGGCCATCCCGGAACCGAATAAATGAGCGCTGCTGATAATGGCGCCGGTCGTCAGGAGAATGACACCGACAAGAACTAATGGGGGACTCAGGATCAGTATGGTGACAACGATAGTTCCGGCACATCCATACCCGTCATCGTTATCTAGCGTGGAGTGCCGGCTACATCTCCGGCTGTTGTGTTGTCCGGATACTTCGGATGATAACCGGACCCTAACCTCGGACCCGTCGCCGTAAGGGTCGCCCTCACAGGTGCTCGCCGAGCGTCCTGGCCTCTGGCCGGCCTCACCATTCTCTGTCTTCTTGGCAGTACAGCCGGGCACCAAGCCTCTCAAGTTGAATGGCATGGTTGTATAAATTTGTCAGCTACAAACTTGTCACTTCTTTCCCTGTAAAGAACGATAAGGAAAGTTCAGTATGTGATCGGAGAAGAAATTACAACCGTGTTTTGGACTCAATAGGGCCTTGTGTATACATAAACCAATAAAAAGTAAAAGGCAACAGTTAAAAACAACACATTTTATTGCAACTTTCGGTGGGAGGGGGGGGGGGGGGGTAGGTTTGAGAGTAGCGAGCCCGTGGTCTCTCAATCGACACACATTTTTAGATTTTGAGAAGGAGTCTGCTATCTATAGTCAAAACGTGACGCCATTTCACCATTTAGCATATTATATAATATATTTGTTTTACATGTTGTACTTTTGTTCTTGTTCATCGTGTAAGCATTGATAAGTATAAAACATGCACACGAGCATATCTTAGTGGATCTTTGAAACTGGGTTAGTAATTTCATTTGACTGGAAAAATAAATATTTATTAATACAAAACACGTATACAGTAGGGGACATATCTTTAAAGTTGATCTTTGAGACTGGGCTGTTAATTTCAGTGAACCAATGAAGTCCAATCTACGACACTCCAAGTCAAGTCAATACGCAATAATTTCAAGAAATTTAAAGCCAATGTCAACATCACTTAATAGACGGAATGTTGAAGTCTCCACTGAGTCAGTGAGGGTAGGGACCAAGAAACCCGAGTCAGTACTTGGGTAAGACAAGCCTCTCAGATTGCAATCGTCTTCTTGTTCCCTCAACACTTGAGATTAGATTGACGTGAATGAAACCCACACAACTGGATTATTAAGTGAATGTAAGTGATGGACACCGCTAGTCAACACCGCAATTTTACTCCAAGAGATTTTGTTTTCTTTCTTCAAAAATATATAACACCTTCCCACCCACGATAAGAGGATGCTGATGAGATTTCAATTAAGCTGAAGTTTTCCTGACAAGCCTGTCTCCCATAGTGGACACCCTTGACTGGGTGTGAGAAAGTGATTATTCGTTTTTAACACGCATGAAGGTTCTCTGAAAAACAGTGGACACAAAATTAAATTGGGATCCTCAGGTATTTAATCATTGGAATGTGTAGCCGCCCCACCCCCCCCCCCCCAAAAGGGGGGGGGGGGGGGAAAGAGAGAAGCTAAACCATTTAAAGAATCAGACCAATCACGTTTCAATGAGCGTTTCGATTGATCTCGTTCATCTCTTTGATCGTCCTGCGCCTCAAGAATGATTGACTCCAAGGTTTGATTGCTGATATGTTTCTGGGAAAACCATTAGGCAAATTTTAGTGAATGTACTTTTCCCCTACCGTGTTGATAAGTGTACTGTTTTTAAGAAAATCTTCCTGCATGTTAAAAACGGATTGCCACTTTTTGTACACACCGTTGTTGTCCACTGTGGAACGAAGATTTTCTCAGGAAAATTTCAGCCTACCTGAATTGATAACAGAACATCAATTGGGCTTTTCTTTCTGGGAGATTAATTGGTACGATTTAAAGGAAAAGTGTTGCTTTTTGTTTTGGAAGAAAAACGCAGCTCTCCTCCTCTGTTTTTCAGAAACATGTAACAATTTTACGCATGATGAGAACAACAAAGGAGAAGTTTTGTTATCGGTGGAAAGTCTCGGGGATCAGAACACAATTATCAAAATGTGAATAATTCTAGGATCATGTTTAACGTGTAAATACCGTACTTTGGCTATGCATTACTTCTAGTCTTGACTCAAAAGTCAGAGTCGATTTTGCTGAACACAAGCGCTGCGATTCGGAATTCGTTTAGCGTGCAACAGACAGAAACACAAAAAATAACACCTTGACGGCAGGCTACATTACGTCTAAATCGAGTTGCTGTAGTCTCGGTTTCAAGGTACAGAGGAGGTCAGCTTCCTTTATAGAATTTCTACACTCTAAGGCGAAGCTCAAAGGAAGGCGTAAATGATAGGTGTGCAATGTTTAATTGCACACCAATGCAAGCATGATCTATTTGCACTCTGAATTTCTCCCATTACATCCGAAGGTTCGTTGCATCCCTCGGCATGGGGATGATTAGTTTATGATTGATTCATGTATCTGAAGTGGGACGGCTCGGACAGTTTTGTCTTCCCATCACGTACTTCAATTTCCTCCCCATTTATCCAGACCCCCCTCGACCCCGCTGAAATCTTATCCACGGTTAACTCGATTCGTGATAAGGTCCTATATCAATAACCCGTGTACATGAGAACGAGTGGCACTTACGAAATAACCTCAGAGGACGTGGAAAGGAGTGTGTGTGTATTTCGCTGAGGATTAGCCGTTTTATGTCTTGCTTTTACACTTAACCGTTCGCGTGATTCGCACTTAGACTTGTTGACGGCAAAGCCATTACGATTTCACTCTTCCTCTCTGTCGTCTCATCTCATCTTGATCTTAAAACTCAGAAGACAACTCCCCCAGATGCACTTCTTAGATCTAAGATGTGTTTTTATGAAGAGGGCTGTGGCACTTTTTGAGAGGGTAGAGGACGCTTTATGATTGGTCAGAGCGTAGACGCTTGACCGCGCCCGTCCCCAGAGGGGGACATGGAGTGATTAAATTTGGGTCGATGATCAGATAGGTGCTGAATTAAAGAGGTGCATGATGACATTTGGTGTAAAGACTGCATACAGCATTAGCAATTATCGAGAGAAGAATCACGTGACTTTCAATATGAAAGTTCACTTTCAAGTTCATAGTACCCAAAATGCTCCTCCTGGAGGGGCAGAATAGGAAAATATATTGGAAAATTGTCCTTTTGATGAAATAAGCTTGGCACACAGTCAGATATTAAATTGGCTATTGGGGCCATCGCAGATTTGTCCTTTGAAAAAATTATGTGGGTACAATAAAAAGCAAATAGAAGAAATTGTTTTAATTTTGAAAAAAGTTTTTTTTAACCTATGTTTTTCTCGAAACAAAGGGCAAATCTGCAATTACCCTGTAGCTGAATATCTTTTTCAATACATACTCTGACTGTGCGCCAAAGTCCATACTTGTACATAATCATCAAAGGCAGAATCCCATCAACTACCTGCCGTTACTCCGTATGTCTGAACTACCGTCAAGTACAAGAAATAAGCATTTGAAGACCACATCATCACAACAAAACGCAGTTCCTTAATACGATTGCTTCACTCCAGAAAGCCGGATGTAAAAGTGCAAATTTTCTTGAAAAATCCATAAACTCTTATTATTATTTTTCCCAAAACGTGACCACCAAACTCAAGGACATTTTCAAATGTTTTCATAATGTTATATTTTTTGAAAATTATACGATGCTTATCACAATTAAATCACTGTTCAAACAACAATAGATCTGATGCATTGACGTCATCATGCCGCCATCTTAGAGGAAAAACGCTGACGAAACAATTTGGAAAACGCACATTAAGTTGCGGCGAACAAGATGGGCCAATGAGCAACCTTCTTTTGACCTGTACCCTAGGGCGCCTTCAAGTGACATTATGCGCATAAGGTCTGTACTTTTTTTTGAAATCAATACTTAAGTATTTTAGGAAATAAACTATAAAATTGACGCGGGGCGAAAACTCACGCAGTTGTTGCTCAAATTTAAGAGAAAAGCGTGAATAAAAATACAGGTTTTGGTATTTGATGGCTCTAAATTTCATTTTTTGTTATTCGTCTGCTAGAAAGACAATAATTAAAATCAAATTTTTGCTGGAAATCTGTTTAGAAAATGGCAAAAACTCCCAACGAAAAATGATGTCACCATGATTCCGTACCTTTAACTACACCTTAAGTGTTTTGTATTCACAATCGTCAATTGATTTTTTTTCTCTGGATGATTACGCACTCTGCCCTAAAGTCATGACCTACGATTTTCTCTCGTATAATGGGTCAGACCACGCCTCCGTTACTCATCCACACGAATAATTAATTTGCATGTTGGAACGTCACGAACATTGTCAACGTTTGTTTAGATGATCTTCCCAACTCGGCAAAGCTCCCGCAGGGGATATAAACACCAAGCTGGCAACATTCAGTCTCTCTCATACAACCAATGGTTTGACGTCTTCGATTAGAAACTGTGCAAATCAATAACTTGTGATTCAGTAACTATACGACAATAATTATGTACAGTCATTGTGAAATCGGCGGTTATCTTGGTAGGATTCGAGCCCACAACCTTGTTATTGCAAGTCCTGCAGTCCAACCAGTTAATCACGGTGACAATTCAGCAAGGTGTTAAAGCATTGGATCTGTCCATGCTGACTGTGTGATATCTCTCCCTGGTGTTCAGCTTTTTGTGGACCACGGTTCGAATCCCACCTGAGACCAATTTCTGTCTTTGTTCAACCTGTGTGTCCGTACGCTCTTACGAGACCCACGATGTCGGGTGACGAATCCTATCCCCAGCCACACTTATGAGGTGGGGGTGAATTTCGTTAAAAGTGGGATGTTCTTAAACAAAGGGATCACCCGTCAAGTATCATCTACAACGGCGCCCGTTCTTGTTCCTGTTTATGTTCTGTTTGTCTGTCCATCAGGCACCACAAGCCCATCTTCTAGAATATGCCTCCATACTAATGTAATGTTCTGCCCTTTTAACACTCATTTATGTTTACTTCTTTAATTCATTTGTTTTTGTTATGTATTAATTTGAAATGTTCTTTCAGTATGGAAATAAATGTGAGTTTGAATTGAATTGAATTGAATTTTAATTTTCACCCCCACCTATTTATGCGGTGTTTGTGTTTATCAAAGCTTTAATTGACTACACAGGTATCTTCGGGACTACGGGTTGTAGTGCTAGTCTGTTTTGATAATGCATTGCGTTGGTTTAATACAGATTAAGATACATATTAGAAAAATAATGCATAAACCACTGGCACTAATTGGTGATATCTTCAACCTTGCCATTTGCTTGATACTAATTGAGTGATGCGAACGAATCTTCCGGTCGCACCACAGACTAATGACAAAACCTGAAGCATGTCTCTAAATGCCGCCACGTCTGTAACCCAATCCCATTTACCTATCCGAAAGTAATGCTCACAGTATAAAGAGTGATAACTTACAACCAGTTGTGAATTTTTTCTTCAGCAGAGCAAACAAAAAAACTGTGCCGTGTTTGATTTTTCCTCGTCAGGATTCTGATTAATTATTACCGAGTGACGGGTGAACCAAACAGTGCTTTACCCCGGGCTTTATCGCTCCCCAAAAATACGGCGTTCTGTGTGTGATTTCGGGCGAGCTTTAGGGGGTTTCTTTCCCTGCCTTTCACCTCTGTGGACCCCGGTTCGAATCCCGGACTGGATCACTGCACGCGGATTTGGTTTTCAGTCTCTATTTGATTGGCATGAATTTCAGGTTTTCCTCACACATCCAAAACTGACATTTCTAACATCTCTTGTTAATTTATTCGTTTATTAAAACTGACATTTCTAATACCTCTTGTTTATTTATTTGTTTATTGATTAAAACATATTTATACAGGATACAAATATCAGCCCAGACGATGTTTTACAGTATGGTTGTGTTAAAAAAAAAAATAAAAAATTAAAACCAATCAAACAAGCAAACAAAAATATAATTGGCAAGTTAATACTTTTGAGGGTGTGAAAAACTGCGAAAGGTATAATAAATGGAATTTATCATTTGAAATAACTTTTTCCACCCTTTCTTCCCACCTCATTCTATGCGCCTCCCACCTCCAACCTCCGAACTCCTCTTCATTTCAAACTAAGTTTTAAAAGGTCGATTTCATACGTCACGTGAGAAAGAAAAACAAATAAATGCGAAGCTAATCTTTCTGGCGCGACCAATAAAATTAATACGCGTTGCTTTATAGCAGTTGTAGCGCAAGAAAGATTCACACTTCCTCAATTCGCGTGACTTTGCATGTGTGAAGTACAGTGTAAACCTGATTTCACGGCGCATTTTGTGCGTTTTATTTACAACATGATTTGCTTTTGTTTCCATATCGTAACCCTGCATCAATATTATCATTGTAAACAGCTCAACTTCACCTAAAATAACAGATTTTCCCGGACAAGCTTTAGAAGGTAAAAATAATGCAGTAAATAGCCCCCAGCTCGCCAATAAATAACAATCTACGGTAATTGTTTTCCAATTTCTTTTAGAAAATTAACATAACAATGAAAACAATGTGACGTCTGACCTCGACGTCTGACCTCGACGTCTGACCTCGACGTCTGACCTCGACCTCTGTATTGTTTAATTTCGTCTCTTCATGATGCTGTATATTGAAAGTGTAATTTCGTCGCTGATGGCAAAAGTATTCCAATCACAAAAAACATGTATCGAACGATTGTTTATGTTTACATTTAAATTGAAAATTAATTGCATCATGATTGATTTTATGTTGTGATAAAACTGACAACAACATAAATGCAAAAATGAACATGAAAAAATAAATAGTAATCTGTTTCCATGTTTAAATAATTAAACTGTCGAAGTGGTCGATCCCTACCACGATATCACCAAAAACGACTAGTCGAGCGAAGCGTCTTCTCGCGGTCTATTTTGAATGGTTCTTTATTTTTGAAGACAATTTACAACGACACAAAGTATTGTGACACATCGTAATTTTCTGTGAGCGCCACATTTGCGAAAACAGATAACCTATACATGTTTCCAATCCGAGCTGTGTAACATTCTGTTAATACAAAGAACGTACTTTACTTTCATTTCCAGTCATGGTTTATATAAGCGTAGGCTGTATTAAGCATGACTTGCCTTTCGGGCGAATGGCATGGCGTTCAACCACTCTATTTTGGGAAACCGTCTGAGAATAATGTTTTACAACCATTTTCTTTGTTTTAAAAACCTCAGAGCACACTGCGAGCCCAGGGTTGGTGGTCCAAGGGGGATAGCGGGACGACTTGACCCTGCAACTACCAACATTTCCCCGTATTCCCGCTGCGATGGATAAATAACAAATTGAGAGAATTTCTTAGCTGATGTTTCCAGCGCTTTCCCTTGCCAATTCGCTGTGGTTGGATCTTATATCTTCGCGCCTAAGGAATGTGCACGTTGGCAAATAGTATATTAATGAAATTAACATCACGCTCCGTGCAGAGCGATACTATGCTTATTGGCGTAACAAATTAGCATAAACCAGCAACATTTCTATTATTGCCTTAGTTTAGATGAATGACAACAAGGGTTAATTAACATCACAATTTATTTGCTCTTTGCTTTGTTATTTTATGATGGTTGGTCAATTAGCATAACTATCAGAACGAGTAAATAATAATAAAAGCGTTACCATAGTAGACCGTGCAAGCATAATTATAAAAGCCTTTGCAAGCCTCGAGTGTATTCGAACATTTGGACTCGTTGAAGTGCGCAATCATGTTTTGGTGATACGTTGAACATAATATATATCTATACTTGGAAACTCGAGGTTTTCAAAAACAAATCAATTACATCGAGTGCAAGAAACACACAGTTGTTGAACTTGCCTTGCGTTTGACAGTAGTATCAGCACGTTGTGATGAGCTTTGGTAAATTGACTAGCTTGATTTGTGTCTGCCAGTATAGGTAGACCTAATTAGGTAAATTAGCATATTCAATTAGTTTGTTCAGTGTTTGGCAGTTATAGGATAGTTAGCATAGGTAAATTAGCATATTCAATTAGCTTGTTCAGTGTTTGGCAGTTATAGGATAGTTAGCATAGGTAAATTAGCATATTCAATTAGCTTGTTCAGTGTTTGGCAGTTATAGGATAGTTAGCATAGGTAAATTAGCATATTCAATTAGCTTGTTCAGTGTTTGGCAGTTAATATAGGATAGTTAGCATAGGTAAATTAGCATATTCAATTAGCTTGTTCAGTGTTTGGCAGTTATAGGATAGTTAGCATAGGTGAATTAGCACATTCAATTAGCTTGTTCAGTATTTGGCAGTTATAAAATGTTATAATAAGCATAAAGAGCATCAATATTTAATGGATGGTAGTTTGATTGTATTCGTATGGATAAATTACCATCCTTGCATAATTCTTGTAATACAGAGAGGAATTAGCATATGTTAGTTAGCGTCTATTTATACGCTAATAAACTTACCTGACTATACAATGATTGTGTAGTCAGCATTATAACGCTGTGGGGTTAACTTGTGCTTACAACTCTGATCGACCAAGTACGCCAAAGGGATGTACTACACAATTATTTTATAAATGTTCTTCACTTTCCTCAAAACATTTAAAACCTCAACTGTCATTTACAAAGGTAGAGAGTTCGATAGAGGTGCAATCCTGATTTCAGGGTGACAAGTTTATGCCTAAAATGAGACACAATACGGGGGAAAACCATGCCCCATATCGAGCACCAAATATGACAAGCCGATTGGCAGAGCTCCGTACAAAGGTAATAAATGTTGCTGTGTTTTGTACACGTAAAAGTCAGGGAAGATATTATAATTATTGCACTATCTCTTTATGATTACAGACTATCTTTCAAATGAACGGCCACGCCCCCTTCTTTTAATAAACTAACATCATGATAAGACTTTCAGCAGAACAAGCAAATCAGTAAACAAAAATCACGGCTGGTTCACGTCTTGCAACAACCGCCGGGCTCCTTAGAAAGAACCGGGGGAATTTACTGATGGGTTCTTTCGAAGTGCTGCAGTCGGTCTTCGGTTCCCCGCAGACAACTTCCGCGCTCTCGGCATCCGGTGACAGTTTACTGACAGATTGTCGAAACAGAGTAGCATTTTTGTGGTTTCTTCTTTCTGCCGTCTTCTTCATAGAGTGGATATTATACAAGTTTATGTCTGCATTTGGTGATCGATTTGTGGGGAATTTAAGAAGGAAACGCATTAGGCAAGAATATGACAATCTGAACCTTTAGTGAGAGTGTCTATATTGCATTTTCTGCCATTGAAATGCATCCAAACTCCTGACTGATAAAAAGAAACAGCTCCACTGGTGTGTTTCAAAGTAAGCACTGTCATTACATTAGCGTATAATCATAATATGGGAACTAGACAAAAAGGGCGGAATATGAAGACTGTCTCTGTCTCCACGCAATCACTGTCATCTCGTTCTTCATTTAACAACATTAAAACTGGTATCAAGAAAGACAATCTGGTCCCTTTGGTATGTTGTACTGTCAAGTGATCTTACGTACACAGGATACTAGACGAAAATAAAAGCAGATGGCTCTGTATTATGTTGAGTAAAATTGATTTTTTTCTTAACGGAGATTTTTCTTAAATCGGGATTTGACTTGAAAGAGACGCAGTGGGGGCGTGCAGCTGAATATAAATCTTTATTTAGGCTCACTGAAGCACAGGACCGCAATCAGAATCCAACACTATTCATATTGACCGACCGTCCCAGTGCTCAGGCTTCACGCGCCCCGTCCAACACGGCCGAACAAACCGAGAAGTTCCCCCGCGGTATTCCGAGGTTTCGGATCGTATCCATCCCAAAATCCCTGCGGTATAATTACCCTCGTCCCCAAAAAACTTCCCGTCACCCCATGCCTTGCATAACAAATTTTAAAAATCCCCACAGAATAATTTCAATCAAATCGAGCTGTGATTACATGCAACAGTCGTACACGTTTTAGATGAAGTCCCTGACTCCTTGGGACGATAATGGACACTTCATGGTCGCCCTTCGTCTGTGGCGCCGAACCGTACGTTTATGAAATAATCTCGACCATTTCATGCACTGCTGTTCCAACACTTTTGTTACAACCCACACACGTTTTTATTGTCTCTCCTTTTCACTGTTGGTCATATTAAAAGAATGAGATATATTAAAATAAGATCAAATGAATACGAAGTGGGTTGGGCCAGCTGACCCAGATTTCTGTAAGGAATAGACGTGGTGCAAAATGTGGGTCAATGACGACTTGCGATATGCGTAAATTCAATTGTCACATGTCAAAGTGACATGCATATAGCAATGCCAATGGTTTAGTGTGTAAGAATTATTGACCATACACGAAATAAAATGTCACCAAATACGAGATGTAAAACCAGTTCGTGTGCAAAATTCTTTGAAACAGTGGAGGTCTCATCTTATTAGGTTACTTTCGTTGCGGGAGACGTGCAAACGCAACTTACAATCTGTCTCTATAAATTCTCAAAAATATTTTTTTTACAAATAGGTTTAGGCCTGTCTGACCTTAGATAAATTATAACAAATTTTACAATAATGTTATTCTCTTTTCAATGTTGTGAATAAGCTATAATAACTACAAAGCTTTCAACTGTTTTCTTGTAGGCCGACACTCTCAAATAAAATTGTCACTGACCACACTCTTTAAAGCGTGAATTCAACAATATAGTTTTAAAGGCACTGAACACGTTTGGTAATTGTCAAAGACCAGTATTCTCACTTGGTGTATCCCAACAAATGCATAAAATAACAAGCCTGTGAAAATTTGGGCTCAATTGGTCATTGAAGTTGCAAGAAAATGATGAAAGAAAAAACACCCTTGTTGTACAAATTAGTGTGCTTTCAGATAGGAATAAAAGGCTTCTGGCCAGAAGTCTTTTATTATTTTAGTGAGAAATTACCTCTTTCTCAAAAACTACGTTACTTCAGAGGGAGTCGTTTCTCACAATGTTTTCTACTATCAACAGCTCTCCGTTGCTCGCTACCAAGTAAGTTTTTATGCTAATATATATTTTGAGTAATTACCAAACGTGTACAGTGCCTTTAAGAGTGTAATTCCACATAATTCAGTTTTGTGCTGCCAGTTGGTGTTTCAATAAAAATGAATGAATGCTTTCTGTTCAAAAGAAGACACGTCATTTATTTGCTTTCCTGCTACAAAATGCATGAAGGGAGATTGTGCGCAAAGCTATCAGCTTTTCGTAGATTTATTCTTCATAAATCCCCAAGGAATGGAATTACTCACTGGTATAAGGACTCTATAAACTCCTTCCTGTTTCGACAGAGAAGACTTATTTAAAGCCAAATCGAAAAAAAACTCTCACTAAGATTTCATCACTTTACGCTTCACTTACAAACGCCGAGGCTGTTGCTGGCTTTCAAGATAGTTCGACCACAAATACAAAATCAACGTTTCCACAAGTCGACAAATCTAGGTACTATACCGTATCTTTGGATGGGCGGGGGGGGGGGGGGAGCATAGAAAGTAAAATCCCCACTCAACCGTAAGATCGTGTTAGGAACACCGTTTCCTTAATAACCCCACTTCAATGCCAATCTTATTTATTTCAAAAACAGGTCAACTTCTGTCGCCGAAGGTCTAAATGTTCAGCTTGAACACGATTATTATCACGCATGATTTAATTTTTGCCTTTCGTTCGGCATGGTACCTATGACTCACTGCCTGTATCCACCGAAATTGTTGTTAAATATTGTTTAATAAAACGGTTACTACAAATCATTGTTTTTATATTTAATATGCGAAGACTAAATTTCATAGACTCATTTTTATCTATATGTATTTTTTAAAAGGTTTTTCCCAAGCACAAACCCAAGTAGTGGTTTCGAAAAGGGCATATAGTTCTCATATTCAAAACTGACTGTTACAGCTTGTGACTTTTTTGAGCTAGACATTTCTATGCTTTACCATACCTTCAATTTGTTCATTGTGTAAACACCCCTGCTTTCGATTATGTGTTGTGATTGGTTTAGAGCACGTCTTATTTCTACGAAATCATTTGGTGCTCTATATGGGGCATGGTGTACCATACGTCTGCATCCTGTACTTGGATTCTCAGGAATTCTTTAGAGGATATTAGGGGGTGTAGGCCTACTTCAAGATGAAAATACCCTCCACCCCATATCGGGCATGGTACAGACGACATACCCGCAACCACCGTGCTATACCCAACACTTATCTGTTTCTACCCGTGTTACTTATAGTTTAAAAAGACGACTCCCGAGGTGATACCCGGCCCGAGCAGTCAACATTATCATCCTTATTGTTTTCCCCCTGGGAACTCTAGCAAGAACTGACTCTCCATCCACAAAGTTCCATACGGTTTTCCTTTCTTGAGATTTCCAAGCCCTGCATATTCATGTCATTGATTGTCTATGAATGGAGAGTTAGCATTGATTGCACCAACCAGCCGCCTTTCACTTCTCTAGACCTGTTCGGTATCTCTAATTAATTGGTGCCTATGGATATGCGTCTCCGTGTGTGTGTCTGTCCCATCGGTGAAAAATCCCTTCCATATTAAAGGTATAATACACAATGACTGAATGGATAATGACTGAAGAAAGTTA
This sequence comes from Leptasterias polaris, assembly GCA_037783415.1. Taxonomy (NCBI): domain Eukaryota; kingdom Metazoa; phylum Echinodermata; class Asteroidea; order Forcipulatida; family Asteriidae; genus Leptasterias; species Leptasterias polaris. Next base: position 5,222,748 of record JAZGTN010000077.1, read on the forward strand.
GAATATAGAAGACTTGTTTTTGTTTCCAATCTCAAAGCTCAGTATCAATAATAGAAGGAAGCAAGACAAGCTGTTTCGAACAGCTCACCAACCAAAATGGCCTTCATGTGTGTCCACACTCGAACCAAAAACCTCTCACAACACAATAGAGTAGAACAATAAAAGACCTCGGTTGACGAAAAAGCAAAGTTTGGTGAGCACATCTTCTTTCAGTTAGGTCAACACTTTAAAACCTTTGGCAGTTTCACCAAAAGGACAACATGTTCAACAATTTCACCAAAAGGACAACATGTTCAACAATTTCGTCTGGAATTCCTGAACAAAATGTAAAATTTCCCCAAAAATCGGAACAAATAGGAAGTCCTCGTTGACGACAAAGCAAGTTTTGTGTGTACACTCCCTTCAAATTACGTCATAAAACCTTTTGATAGCATCATCAAAAAGGTGCACTCTTCACAAGCTTCGAGCGGGCTTCCTGAACAAAATGAATAGTTAACATGAATCTGGCATTTTTTTACCCCTCAAAACAACCCCATAATGGACTGTCCGTCTCAGCAAAAACAAAATCTGGAGAGTTCGTGACTCTACATTTTACAAAAACAAAAAACCACGGTTCTATGGTTATTCATCTGAGCAAAGAATCCATAAACAGAAGTCGTGACATGTGATATTTAGATCATATATCGATTATTTCTTTTCCATTTCTTCCAAATGCTCTACATCATTATATCCGCCTTTTCGGAACAACAAATTAATTTGAAAGAACTGGTACACTGGCCATCTAGGGATACCTACCAAAAGACCAGCACCCTCACTTTGTGTATCCCAACACATGCGTACAATAACAAACATATGAAAGTTTGGGCTCAATTGGTCATCGAAGATGCACGAAAATAGTGAAAGAAAACCACCCTTGTTGTATAGAATTGTGTGCTTTCAGATGCCTGAGAAAGGCCGTCCAACCCGAAGCCTTTCTCGGATTCAAATGCTGGGGTGAACAATTAGCTCTTTCTCTAAAACGACAATACTTAAAAGAGGGTCGTTTCTGAACAATCTTTTATAATATCAACAGCTCTCAAATCCTCTTTACTAACTAAGTTTTTACGGTCATTAATTTTGGAGTAATTACCAAAGGTATGCCCTCCCTTTAAAACAAGCTTTAGTTTCAATTGTTATTAGTTTTTAATTTATTAATTTTCTAATAATTTCAGTCATGTCTTATAACCTTCAAGTTGAGCTGTTTGACAAAACGAAGGGCGGAACTTTCCCAGCGCCGTCCAGTATCAATATTGGTATATCCAGTGGCCTAACCAGACATTTCCATCTAGGGCAAGGACGAGCGGGGGCGGGCAGGCAAACACCTCATTTTTGAGGCCATTATTTTTCTCTCGAGCCTCGTGGCAAGTTTTGGTGATTCAAATATCCATGGTGTCCGTTGGAGAATGCTGTAACCGAACATGCAGGTGGTACCTGTTGCATTTAGGAAATGCAATTGGTACCCGCTGTCATCTAGCGAAACATGGATGGATTTGGCGACGTTCTTGATGCAGATACCGTCAAATCTGTTGATGTTTTCTCAAAGTAGACACTGTATTCAGCTGAAACTTTCACAGGTGACTTATAGTGTATCTTTATTCACAACTCGGTGTTATTTCTTGGGACTACTTGGGTGAGATTTGAAACCATGATCCCCGGCATTGAGCAGACTTCTCAAAGATGTAACTTTTGTTATTAAGGTGAAGCCACTCGTGTGGATGAAAACTGACACCCACTGTCTAGTTTTTACTGAAACTGTCAAGATGTATTTCTCCCCGGGTCGACTACACACTAAAAGATAACCCTTCCTGTGCAAAATGACAATGTCAGCGCAGTCGTAGACCCTTTTTAGCTACAGTATCATATATCTGTACCAAACCCTCTGGAGTGCCGTACCTTTGCATACAATTGTGAAGGACAACTCTTCAGTATACAGGGAACCGAAAACAGAAGCTTACAATTTACGCTTTTCCACTTTTAATTTCATTCGATTTGGAAATCCCCCGTGGACAAAAAAAAACCCAATGGGGTATATGGTAAAATATATTTCAGCGTGGCTTATTTTCATTTTTTGGTTGCGCAATTACGTTTTGTACGAAGTAAAAATGTTCAGATTTGTTTTGCTTTGTAAGATGATACTTTTCCATAGGCCTAATTTGCTAATGGTCCCTTGTAACCGAATAAGATTGTAGGTTTTTTAAATTCCCAAAGCTTGCAAGAATGCCACTTCTACGTTTTTTAGTTATCCCCTTCTTGATTTTTTCCTTTTCGTCAGACCAAAGTGGATAATTGGACTCTGTATTCACATCCATGGGACATTCACCCCTGGATCCATTCCCCCCCCCTCCTCTCACTTTTCACACAAAAGTCTGTCCCGTAAATCTCCGCGACGAGCGGCAGTGTGATGGACCGAATTTAAGGGGGGGGGGGCAGCTAAAGCCCCGCAGAGGGTCTCCGATCAGTCTTCTTTTATTTGACAGTCCATCAAAGTCAAAAACCCGGATGAGCCAGCCCACGAACAGGCGACGCATACATATTGGGGAATTTCTGAAACTTTGAGTAGAAAAGCACTGACACAAAACGACTAGTTATTCGAAGGATTGGATTTTTTTCAGGACGGCACTTTGTTGGACAATTGTGTCTCAAAAGATGGTACCTCAGAAGATGGTACCTCAAAGAATGATGATACTTTAAGAGATCGTCCCTTACAAGAATTCCATGTACTGAATAGGAAAGTACCAAAAAAAATACATACAAAAGCCTTATTATAGAGAGATGGTACCTCAAAGGAAGATGATGGCACCTCAGGCCATCAAAAGATGGTACCTCAGAAGATGGTACCTCAAAGAATTATGATACTTTAAAAGATGGTCCCCTTACAACGATTACATCTAAAGAAATGGAACGTCACGACAACTGGTAGGGGATGATGGTACCACACGTCGTTAAAACATATACCTCAGGAGATTGTAGCTCAAGGGACAGCACCTGAAGAAATAGTACCACAGTAGAATGTATTCAAGGGATGACACCTGGAGGCATGGTACCTCACAAGAGAAGAAGATATACCCAATGCTTTATAAAACTGTCATTGCTGTGTACTGTTTTTGATTTGGCAAATTTAATCGCAATTTCAAATTTTGTAAAATCAAAACCGGAGGGTGGCACCTCATGGTACATTATTGGACGATGGTATACCTCAAGGGATCACTTAAAGACAAGGCATGCCAAGAAACCGTAGTTCAAAAATACAATAGCACATTAATTAATGGTACCAAGAAATGGTACCTCAGTCGTCACGAGGTGGTACCTCTGGATATCGAACCTAAAGGGATACCTCTTTAATAGAGAAAGTGTACCCTCCAGAGATGACAATTTCCAGAGGCCGATAACAATTTCGATGTGGTCTATTTTGTTTTAATTTGGCAAAAAGTTTCACCAAATATTTAAGATAAAAAGTACCTCAAAATGATTCAAAGCTTTATTAAACTAATTGTTAGTATCCTTTCTCTTGTTTCTTTTGTGTTCCTTAATGTTTTAATTGTATGTTTGTAGTTTTTATGGGAGCTGGGATCCATGGGAGATCAGTGAGTTTTTCTTACTGTGAATAGATCTCCATGATAATGTCTAAACTGTTATGTTTGTTGGAAATATTTCAAACAAACATAAAATAACAGTTTAGAAATACACACTAAAGTTTTGAAAATGTTTGCATAATATTAAATGTTTGCATAATATTAAAATGTTTGCATAATATTAAAATGTTTGCATAATATTAAAATGTTTGCATAATATTAAAATGTTTGCATAATATTAAAATGTTTGCATAATATTAAATGTAATTTCACATCGTGATAGAATGGAAGACACAACAACAGATCACCCCTTTGTATTTCATTTCTAAAATTATGATTTGCAGTCAATTCATTCCTCACAAACACCATAAATATTTACGAACCTGAATAATAAACATATTAAATATAAATAAATAAAAACCAATTACCGCCGTCCAAAAAAAAATACTGTTAAATAATTCATCCAAGCTGTGACAATTCTAAGCCCAAGGCAATTATCTAACGGGATTTTGTGCAAATTGCAAATTATAGCGCAGACTACGTTATAGTTGTCAGCTCATTTCAGTGCATTTCATGCATTACAATACGGCGGCCTATATATGCAGGTGAAAGTCAGCAATTACGAGTGACGTGAAGTGGATTTGGAATGAGAAAGTGCAGTGTTCTTATGAGATTGAATCGAAACTGTACATTTATGATTCAACCCCATATTATTATGTATTTATTCATTGGACTTTGCTTTTATTTTCGGTAAATCATATTGGAATTTCATAATGTAATTTGTGAACAGTGAATCTTCTTTGCGTGGTCTGATTGAGACTCTATCATTATCACTGCCCAATTTTTTCCCCGCCTTATTTTAGAGCAAAGTACGGCCTTGTTTAACTGACGGTTCAAGGCAGTGGCTGTGGCCAGACCACTGCAGACGTCATAGCCGTAGACAAAGTCGCTTAATTCGGAACCGTCCTAAACATGGACAATGAAAATAGCATGGCACATTTTTGTAAAGATATTTTTTAGTCATCACTATTACGATTTCAGAAGGGAACCAGACAAAGACGCTGACAGCATCTGCCTCACTTATCCTCTCCTGGGCATTACAAGCAAGTAGGAGAAAAGAAGGAAAACATTACGAACAAAAGGGCTGAAAATGGACCAAAAAACAACCTCATTTAAAAAAATTATCCCGCATCCCCCTTCCCTATATAATACTATAAAGAGATGGAAACCATTTTCACAAAAACCTGGACCCGCCCCTTACGATGTTTCATTTGTATTAAGTCACGTTTCGAATAATGCCCCCGGACCTTGTACGCTGGCCTATTTTTAGAATACTTTAGAAATACTATGCTATTATTTGGGACTATATTTTTTTTTTATTTTTTTTTTTTTTTTTTTAAAAGTGCAAAGCACTTTTTTTTTTTTTTTTATACAAATATGCACTCACAACAAACCACGAACACACAAAACAAAAATAGAGGACAAAACATAGAAACCTTATCAAGAAACAATTAATAATTAATTAAACCGTAAACCTCCACTTTGTGATAAACTTATGCATTGTGTTTGAGCCAGTCGCAATCTTTCTTTCTAATTCATAGTTAAATTTTACTAAATTAACAAAAGAATGAAAATTTGGCCTTTGTTGATTAAACCTACTTCTAAATATCATCTTCTTTGTCAATAAAATGCAAAGGTTAAATAAAAGGTCTGGCTGGTCAGTGTTTTGACCAAACAGAATGGATTTAAAACTTAAAGTTATTTCCTCATGCGACAAACCTTTCCACCAATTCTCAAACTGTTTCCAAATAGGCTGCGTAAATTTACAATCAAAAAATAAATGTTTCATTGTCTCTGGAAACTTAGAGCAAAAGGAGCAAGCATCGCTATTAATGATTTTCATCTTAGATAATCTAACATTAGTCATTAAACAATCCATATTAATTTTATATTGAAAAATTCTCGTACTGACTTCCATACTACACCGATAGGGCAGGTAATATATGTTTTTCCATTCATCCTTCAAAATACCGAACTCCTGATTAAATTTGGTCTGAGCAGTTGGATGAATGAATATCCTAGAAGTAAACATTTTACGGATCTCTTTTGTTGAAGGATTTGCTCTTAAGTTACCTGCAAGGTTTGTTCCATTAACAAGCCCAGAAAGACCATGGGCGTTGCATATTTCCCTTTTAAAGCCCGCTCTCAGAGTTTGTTGCCATACCCGAGGGACAGCTGAAATAAGCCCTCTCCATTTCAAAAAAAGATTTGTTGACAGCCCTTTGTCTACCCAATTATCAAATGGAACAATCCTTCCATCTTCAAGGAACAGATCACTGACCAGCATAATACCTTTAGAGTAAAAACCTTCATAAAAACAGGGTTTGTTATTAATGCGAACTCGCTGGTTATGCCAGACGCACTGTGAGTAAACCCCAACGTTATCATGTTGCATTAAATCGAAATAAGAATTAAACACATCCTTGTAAAACCTAGGAATATTCTTCCATTCTTTCACTTGGGCACAATTTACATTACAATGAAACAAAAGATCTCCCCCGTAAGGAGTAATGAAAAAACTCAACATGGACTTCCAAGCTGCTTGATTAATGTTGTTATATCTCTGAGTCCATTTTACACGTAAAGCTTTGAACATAGACTTAACATCTACCATTTTTAAACCGCCTTCTTCAATATCTCCTACAATTGTAGATCTCTTAACCATACCTTTGCCCCCATTCCACAGAAAATCATACACAATGGATTCAATCTGCTTAACTACCTGACATGGCATGTGGATACAAGATGCCAAGTATACAAATTGTGACAATGCAAAGGTTTTAATCAAAAGGATCTTACCAGAAAGGGTTAAACACCTTCCTCTCCAGACATTAAGAATAGTTTTAAGGTGCTTAAGTCTATGTTCAAAGTTTACTTTCTCTGCAGCTATGACATCGTACGAGAAATACACGCCCAGTGCTTTAACTGGAATGTTTGGCCATTCAACATTAAAAGGCTTTAAATTACAGTGGCGATCAGAACCTAGCCACAAAGCTTGAGACTTGTTTACATTGAGTTTAAGGCCGGAAACTTTTGTGAACGAATCGATAAGCTTGAACAGATTTTTAGCAGATTGTTCATCTGCCAAAACACAACTAGTATCATCAGCATACTGAATAATTTTAATTTCTCTACCATTAACAAAAACACCCTTAATATTTGCATCTTCCCTAATGGTGCAGGAAAGGACCTCTAAAGCCAAAATAAACAAGTATGGGCTGAGTGGGTCTCCTTGTCTCACTCCTCTTCCAACGGAAAAGTACGCTGAACTTAAGCCATTATTCATAACACAACTGCTAATGTTGGAGTAAAGAGCTTTCACATTACTTATAAACTGCGGGCCAAAATTCATTTTCTCCATCGTTGTTAGAACAAAATTCCATTCCAGACTATCGAAAGCCTTTTCAAAGTCTAAAAAAAACAGAATACCTCCAATATTGGTAAGTTTAGTAAATTCCATCACATCTGAGATAGTTCTAACAGATTCCCCTATATATCTACCTTTCACAAAGCCATTTTGATCACTATGAATGAGGCCCGAAATCACTTTACAAAGCCTAGATGTGAGTGCTTTGGAAACCATTTTATAATCTACATTTAATAAGGAAATAGGTCTCCAGTTTTTAAGTTTACAGTTATCCTTGCCATCTTTTTCAATGAGAGTAATGACTGCCTGTCTTTGAGAATAGGACATTTCCCCTTTATTAAGACCAGTATTTAGAACAATAGCCAGAAATTTTCCAATGAAGTTCCAAAAACACAAATACCATTCACTGGACAGACCGTCATTACCGGGACTTTTATTCTTAGACATCTTGTTAAGGGAATTAAAATATTCTCCAAGAGAGATTTCACCTTCGCATGTACCTCTGTCTTCATCATTAAGGATAGGCATATTTTTACATTTGAAAAACCTATTTTCTTGTAGACCGCAAGAGTCCATTTTTGACTTGTAAATGTTTTGGTAAAAATCTCTCTGAAGATTAGAAATATCCAATTGATTTGTAATCACTTGACCTTGCTCAGTAACTATACGCCTGCAATGTTTCCTTTTGCTGTTCCTTTTCTCCATATTAAGAAAATATTTATTACTCTTCTCACCCTTTTCAGACCACCGGATTCTTGCCCGGACAATAATACCATCCACAACTTTAGAGTCAAGAACCTCAATATCAAGTTTAACCTTATCAATCTCATGGAGCGTAACTTGTTCTGGATTATTGGCGAGTTTTTTTTCTAAGTGATTCAGCTTACTGGTCAGATCAGCCTTTCTGTCCCTTTTCTTTTTGCTCTTCTTTTTGGCATAGTCTATGGTGTAGAGCCTTGCTTTATATTTAACAAATTCCCATTTCACTTGAACATCTGTGATTGTAGGTTCACTGGTCCACTGTATTAATTTCTTTCCCATCTCTGTAACATATTCAACATCATTTAAATACGAATTATTAAATTTCCAGTGGCCAGGACCTTTACCAGGGTCTTCATACAAGCTAATGACAAGTGAAATGGCAGAATGATCAGTTCTAATACCAGGAGAAATTTCTGTGCGAGTAACACTATCAATTAAGTTATGAGAAATCAAAAAGTAGTCCAGCCTACATTGAATCAAAGGGTTCCGTTGTCTCCAAGTAAATCTATTCTCATTGGGATTTTTATATCTCCAAATGTCTATCAAGTCAAACAAATCAATGACATCATTAATTTTATTAATAATACACTCTTTGGGTTTGTCTGTACCACCCTTTTTGTCAATATCAATATTTAAAATGCAATTGAAATCACCACCTAAAATAATGTTGTCTCTGTTTTCAAAATTTCTTTCAAGGAACAATTGTTTCAAGTCGGTATAAAAACAAGATTGACACTGTTCTGTATTGGGAGCATAGATATTAATCAGCGAAAAATCCTTTTCAGCTTTCACAACATCAATAATCAGAATTCTACCTCTGTCATCCCTAAACACATTGGTCACATCAATGCCTTTACCATTACGAAATACAATAGCCACACCTCTGCTATTGCTACTACCGTGAGAAAAGAAAATTGTCCCTCCCCATTCATGTTGCCATTGCCTTTCATTTTGTTTGACACTATGGGTTTCCTGAAGAAAACAAATGTCTTCTCCAGATCTTCTGCACCAATTAAAAATACTCCTTCTCTTCTTAAAATTACAAAGACCCCTCACATTCAGGGACACTATTTTAAGTTTCACACTCATATATTATGTACTGGTTAAAAGAAGTATCAAACAAAGAAAAAACACAATTTGATGGGCCCAGGGAATAAATAAATGGCAGATAGTTACGGTTATGTTTACAAACAAATTTGTACAGACAGGTTGAGTGCTTATTACAACAAAAAAAAAAAAAAAAAAAAACACAACCAAAAAACACAGAACAAAATTCGAGTCGTATAGAACTTTTCTCATTACCAACAAAAAAAAAAAAAAAACAAAAAAAACACTGTCCACCTCCGAAAAGGGGGATGAGTTAACATGGAGAGAAAAGTCCGATGACAATCAACTCGCAGTAAAAAACTGCGCAATCTGCAGAGACGGGTTGGAGAAAGAACAGACTTCTTCTACTTACTTCCTCTGCCTTTTCCGCCACTTGTTAAAGTCCCAATGGTGTCCACCGAATACGATTTGAGAGTTCCATCTGGTAACTTTGTTAGAAGGCAAGCTGGAGCTGTCCACGGAATCAGGGCAAAATTTCCATCTTTACGCATGGTGTTTCTTATTTGGATCAGTTTCTTTCTGTCATTCCGGACAGTCTCCGACACATCATCAGTTATAAAAACTCGACTTCCTTCATACCGATTGTCCTTGAGAAATCTCGGGGCCGATCGGAGGACTTCATCTCTGTCACCATATCTTAGGAATTTCACATGTATGGGCCGTGGAGTACCGCGATGGTCGGCCTTCATCCTAGCTTTCTTACCCATTGGGCTGCGATGAGCTCTCTCAATCGGCACATCTCCACTGTTCTCCATTTCCAGGTGACTCTTCATGAAGGCTTGAATGTGTTTTCTACAGTCAACGGCGTCCCCTTCGCTGCCTTCCGGTATCCCCCATATCACGATGTTATTGCGACGTGATCGGTTTTCCAGGTCGTCTACTTTCTTCTCCAGATCTCTAATGTGGTCTCTGCGTGCATATGAAGACTGATTTGTTTGCAGCTCTTCTACCGTCACATTTATTCCCTCCAATCCCGTTTCCATCTCAGCCATTCTTGCCTTTGTATCTTTCTGAAATTTTTCAGCAGCCATCAAACGTCGCTCCACCTGGTCCAATCTTGATATAACATTCTCCAATAAAGCAGTAATATTGTCCAATTTCTTGTGGACAGACACATTTTCTTTTTCTTCTTCGTTGTTGCCGCCGCCATCTTTTCCATGTCTAGTACCTGAACGTGTGCGTGTATTCATTTTGACCGGACTACGCTGGGAGCTGGTGGTATCGTCGGAGCCCCCTCCTGAGCATGCGTCGTCGGTCGCGGCTGCTGAATCGTAGTACTCTGAGATTCTTTTCCGTTGTGGTGATTTTGGCTTAATTTTGTCGTCTTTACCTTTAGTTTTATTTGGCATCTTGAGGCTCAGGGTTCTTAAAAGAACGTTAGTATAATCTGGAAGTTGATGTAAATGTCGATGCCACCATAAAATACTCGATTTTGAAAGATTTTGGCGGTCGCAGAGGAGCAGTAAAAAAAAAACACGTCCTTCTACATCTCTGACATATTTTGAATACAGAGACTAATGTTTTTATAATAGCGGCCCTTTCATCGAAATCGACAATCGAATTTGGTTTGAAGGAAAATGACGACTATACACAGAAACGAAAAGGGGGCAAATTGAATCCACATGTTGTAACCGTTTTAATTTATTTCATTTCCCGAACAGATGGTTCAGCTCTATTCAAGGCCCCTTTTTAACAGATTAAATCATGATTCAAAATAAGAATGGTTATTGTATTCTGATTGTCGTTTAGGTAGGTCTGTTTGTTCACAAGCTGGAAAGAGAAGAAAGAGAACGATGCAAAGACATGGGATCAATAATTTACGATTTTCTTCTTCTGTTTTTTCCCCCTTCCATTTCACAACGGCTGGTTTTATAAGCACCCTTGTTTCGGATACGAATTGACACTTCTGCGGCATTTTAGAGTAATCGGAATAAATGTTTAAATTTTTGAACAACGAGGCCGCTGGCGGTGTTTCTGTTTTTGATTCTATATGAATTATTTAAGAACGTGAAGGGGGAAAAAAGCGTGTCCGACGGGATTTAGGAAACAGGTATCGTTTCAAATTGTGAAGGGAATCGGAACTGTCGTTGCAAATTTATTTGTTTTCCGAAGCATGATCCAAAGTAAACAGCCAAATGCTGCATTCTAAAAAAAAAAATACCAGGTCAGAGTAGACCCGGACTCCGAGTCGCGTGGTGACCAACACATTTCTGGGTCGGAAGAACCGGATTCTGTGTCAAAATGAACCGGAATGAGGGCGAACAGACGCAGAATCCGAATTTCAAATCTGACCAAATTCCGGGTCAACCTGAGGACCCGGAATCCGAGTAAAATCTGATCCGGGAGATTGTAGAGCGAGCCGCTCTACTTCCAACAAAGTCTTTAAAAAATAAAACACATCGAGGAGAGTTTCTCAGTGCCTGTCCAGTGGCCGTACTTTGACGTGGCGTTGATTTTTATTCAGCAAGTTTTCTTATAAGGATAGCATTTTTTTTAAATACTGATCTATACAATAAATTATCAGCCAATTTTAATGTGGAGCATTCAAAACCAACCCTTTTACAAATAAAAAAGCGTTATGTGAAAAAAGGGAATTTGAGGTAACGTTAAATCAAACGAACTGACAGAGCTGCAGAGATGAACATCGCAGAAGGATTCTGAAACAACATATCAATTATTTTTAAATGAAAGTGTTGTATGGAAACTACTTTAGTAGAATTAATTTCGTGCTTAGTATATGCTAGACTTGACTCAAGTCCCAATTCCGTGCAAGGCCCTTCCTTGCCTCATCGTCAGAAAACTATTATTTTGCGCTCTGCATTCCCCAACCTGTTCCGCGCGATCCCGTGCAAGGCCCTTCCTTGCCTCATCGTCAGAAAACTATTATTTTGCGCGGTGAGGGCGCACTGGTATTATGTCTGTACTGTGGCTGCATGCTGGCGCGTTACATGTGTGTGTGTTAGGAACCTCGCACGAGAAAGGGACTTGAATCAAGTCTAAGTATATGCAAGATTGGTTTTACCTCTCTAGTTACCGAATAGCATAATCCACAAACAGTGAGTGCCCTTGCGCACTAGAGTGTATCCGTAAACCACAAGGAGAACCTTATTTGGTAACTACCAAGGTATAATTGGCTTCGCGTTACACATTGTAGAATATCTGCCATACTACTTACTGAATAACATCTACGAGGTATTTTATTTAAAAATCAACCACATGTCAATCAGATTTTAAAATGTTCAGTTTTGTCACTTCCAATAAATCTTCTTAAAAAAGCAAATTATCTTGGAAATATACATAAGTATAAGTGATCAAAACAAATTGATTTTTCAGACTACCCACATTGCAAATCATTCAATGGTGGCACTGAAGGGAAATTGAACATACATATTTACGTGAATATTTAGGCGATTGCGATTTTGGGAACAAGTCTTGAGTATTTTATGTTCGTTATCCCTTGAGGGCCACCATATTCGAAGCATTTTTCAATTGTATAATGTGTAACAAGGTTTGACGCGTCGTTAGAAAAAGGGTATTCGAGACACGCCTATAAAATGTCTCAACCATATTACGATATATTTACAGTTATGGATCCCCCTCCGATTCGATATGTGCAATTCAAGCAAATTCAAAAGCATAGTCTTTATAGCTTCATAACATTAACGCACCCAAAGGGAACGTTTGCCTGACATTATAAACTTCCAGAGCAGCCTTTTTGAAATAGAACAGCACCACCCTTGAGACAGAAAAATTTCAAATGAAAAATCACGTCAAATTCGACCATTGGACCGTACAACTGTCTTCAGCATATTCCCCACCGTCGTAAACTCACTTGTGCAGCACAGGCTATATGTACTGCATCACACCTCCCCCATACAAAGTGTCAAACTTGAGCTTTCTCTCTCTCTATATATATATACTTTTACAAATTACAGCTTTGGAAAGTGTTTTTTTTCAAGAGATTAATGCCAAAGTCCAAGACTGCGTCGAAAGTTTGGGAACTAATTGTTTTCACGCGAGTCATCAATTCAGTTTCCTTATCGAGGTGATTTTACATCGTTGGCTTTGGCATGAGAACACTCAGCATATACACACTTGAATAGAAAAGTTGTTAAAGGTAGAGTTGACCTTTAGCTTTGGGTCAAATACATTCATTCCTATTCTCTAGTTTTGAATAACGGCACCATGTAACAAACCTGTGAACTTCAGATTAGGTCGTCACATTTTGAAGCGTTGTTATATATTTAGATATTTTAGGTTTATACGATTTAGATACAACAAATCGGTTCCTTTTCTTTATAATATAACTATTTCTATTAATACGAATCAAAATAGGAAACGAACCACTAAGCCAACCTGAAGCCTACACTGACTCTCAAAACAAAATGTCGCAACCAAGATTTATTGAGGATGATGTCATGTGAAATTTGTAGGAAAAGAAGCCACAATCCTTAAAACGAAACAAGCAAGAAATCTGGATGTACAGACGAGTTGTCTTACCGGTCACATAATTAATTTCTGTTGTGTTTCAAAGAAATTGAAGACAATTTCTCCCCTTTAAAATGATAACAATAATAAAACATTTCTACCCACGCCAGAATGTAATAACTCCGATTGTCACTGATATGTTCTCAAGTTCCAGGTGAGAAATATTAATGAAATTTCTTACCAATTTGAAGGGTTACAGTCGGACCCACCTGGGGGCAAAACTTCTCCCCCGAAACTATCAGTTTTCCTCCGATGCAAGTATTAAACGCGTGTGTGTTTCACCCTGCAAGCTGTTTGCATAATATCTGTTTTCATAACATCTGTTTACATGTGTTTATGAATGGCGTACACAAACAGTCGGCATTCTCGTGTCAAACTCAGATTTGATTAGAGAAACTTTCAACTTTTGGTCGGATGTGTAGGAGCTATCCTAAAAGCAGACGGGTTGGTTGATTATTTTTCAAATTTCAAAATAAATACACTCAGTGTTTCTAAAGGTATTATACAAGATTGGTTAGGAAAACAACACCATTATATTGAAATTGAATGCATCATTTTGTTGTTAGTGCGCGTGATTTTGAAATTTGCAAATCATGTAAACCATAAACTCTAAGGGGAAAAATGCAAAAGATTACACTGAGAGACCAGGACTCGATTTCACAAAGAGTTAAGATTGATCGTAACTGCAAATCCATCGCAGTTGCTTAGCAAAGAGTGATGTCACAATACAAATCACTAATGGTAATACTGATAACTCGTCATAAGATGAATCTTAGTGCTTTGTGAAATCGACCCCAGGACTCGATTTCACAAAGAGTTTAAGACTGATCTAAGTGCAAATCCATCCTAATTGCTAAGCAAAGCGTGATGTCACAATACAAATCACCATGGTAATACTGGCAACTCATCTTAAGATGAATCTTTAGTGCTTTATGAAATTGAGCCCAGATACACCCAACCATGCACGTGGGTGGAGGTGGGCGAGGCATGGTTACAGCAACGTCTGCACAGTCATTGCAGTCAAAGTCAATAATTATTGAACTCCCTAACTTTAACTCAAAGGAAGAATGTGATACGCAGATTCCGCATATTTTAATCTGTCTGTGTGTATCAGTTCCTAATTTGTTTACCGAGCGTGCATTCCGAGTTGAAGACGTTTACATCCAATAACCACGAAAACAGAATGTCAAAATGTCTGTCAATGCAAACAACAACTGCAAAGTTAACCACTACGAAAAGGTGTATGAATAAAGCTGCGATCCAGACTTCTTATCTTTAGAATGTAAAACGTATCTACACTGTAAAAAATAAATCCGTTATTTTACGGAAAAAGTTCCGGCAGCAAAATTACCGGAACTTTTTAAAAGTTCCGTTAAGTTTACGGATTCTTTTTTAACGGAATTATTTGAAAATTACGGAGAAAAACTGTATTTTTAACGGAATTAACTAGAAATTAGTTCCGTATAAATGCGACAAAAAAAATTTGTCCGTAAAAATACGGATATTTCTTACAGTGTACGGTAAATGTAGACTTGCACCTAGGCCTATGTCACGCGAGGCATGTGCAGGCAACCAATTACAGGCAATCTCTATAATCAGAACATTCATCCACACGTCAGTTTTCTTATCATTTTCTTGGGATAGAGAGATACAGCTAGAAGATTGTCTCTTATGCTGGCGAAGTGCTCCAAGTGCATGCAGTGCAGTTGGTTGCCTCCAGTTTGCCTTGAAAAACTGCCCTGTGTGACATGTCATTAATGTAGTACGGGATGCATTTTTAGGTCGGTTGGGATTATAATGTTCGGGCTACGATAAGGTGCGGGCTATTCTTTAGATGCAGGGTTCAGGGCTTCATTGATTAAACCCGGGCTACATCCAAGTGCGATGTTTTCGGTATTCACTTATTTGGCACCGGGTTACAAAAGGGCTTTATTTGTACGGTTTTGGCAGCTACAATCGAGGCCCAGTTTTATGAAACTGTTTACCGGTAAGCAAATTGTTGTGCTTAATACTATAGCAGAAAAGCATGCGTATGCAAAACTGTATTTCATAAACGATCCAGAAGATTTGACAATGTTCACAATGTATTTGCATTGTTGTGTGTTAAACTCATCTGCTTACAAGAACCACCCACAGGCTATCATTTTGCTTAGCTTACGGTTAATAGCAGTGTTTTAAATGAAACAAACATTCGCTCCGTAAGCAGAAAACGCCTACTTACAGGCGTTGAAAAATCGGCACCCTTTCACATTTGAGTGCCGTACACTTGCCACATCAAATTTGACAATGATTCGTCTTAGGCATAACATTAAACAAATTATGTCTTAGGTGTTGCAAGCGGACGTTACGAAAAGGGTAATTCTGTAGTCCATTATTTAACGAGATAAAAGCCGATCGTCACACGCAGAATCTGCGAATCTTGCGTGGAGCAATGATAAATCACCGGAGACAGTAATGGTTTGAGTGGGTACTCAGATTAAAAATTTACACGTAGATTGTTACATGAGAAGAGGTGTTGTAATTACGACTGGGAGAAGTGACGTAGGATAGACTAGTCTGGTTTCAAGACGTTATGTGTTTGGATTACACGCCAGTTTGTTACACGAAGTGAGGTGTCGTAAGTAGCTAAGGAATCACGAATGGGAGAAGTGATGAAGGAAATGCAGACTTAGTCTGCTTTCAAGATATGTTATTGGGATTATTTCATGTGATCTCCTGAAGACGATCAGATCGTAATAGACGAAACGTCGAGTTAATTTATGCAGCCTGCAGGCTTCATACTACAGTAACTGCCGACTTCCAATGCCCCTTAAAAAACGGTTTAGTATTACAGAAACTTGACTGCAGTCTTGGTACTGTTTATTAAGTTCAAATTTCCCCATTGGGTTGTAAACTCACAGGCTCTGGCTTTTGACGTAGTTTTATAGATATTTTTGTCTCCGCATGTCAGCATGGTGGTGAGATGTTCCGAAAGTACAAAAAGGAGTATGTCACTTGGAGGCATTGCGGGTGGCTATAATATATATATTGTACGGTACTTTACCAATTCGTGGCAACACACGATGGGGAACATACTACTGTGACATACAGTATAATCGCTCGCAGTGACGCACGTTGCCCCGAAAGAAATTCAAAATAAAAACCGTTAATTGGAATGTAGTCAATGCGCAGTAACACGGAAGGGCTTTGACGACCACAGCTCTTAAAATAGTGTCAACACGCCAATCTATGTTTGGATGGGGCTGTGAAAAAAATACCTCTTAATCCTTTTTGAGGTTTGAGCTTTTGCAATCTTTACGAAGTGGAAAAAGGGAGTTTGAAAAGGGAATAACATCAGAAATGGTTGAATTTTGGACTGATATATTTTTTACGTTGATTCATCGGTACCAAATTTGTATAGACCATGTTACCTTTGTTTACAGAGTGGTGACCTAGACATTCTAATACATTTCCTGACGGGCAAGATACTATACACAGGCTATATGGGAAAATTTACATTTTGTGTCATAATTTTCACATAAATTCAAAATTTACAAAAGCAACAGCTGTAGCTGATTAATCCGACTGATGGGCATACAGTAAGACCTGTGGCTCGTGGTGAACACTTTCGCAGTAAAGAGGCAGTTATCACCTTTTGAGATGTCCCCCCTTTCTTCATATCAAAAGTTGAGAAAAATCAGACAGTGCAATCTCCATAAAACATAAGATTTGTTGTATTCTTCCATTGAGCTGCGTACAATTAATGTGCCTGCAGGAAGTCCAGGCTCTGTGGATCTTTTGTAAACATGTGATGTCACAGGTCACATGGTCTATACTATACAAACAAATGTAATATTAAAATTGCCTCAAATCCCATATAAAACTGTATTGTTATCACCAAATAATTATAAGCTATTAAAATCGTATTACAAAGTTGTTATTGTTGTTTTATCTTTTGTTTGTTTATTGATGTTGATAATGTTTATGCTGTTTTGGTGGGTTTTTGTGTGTTTTTTCATCATTGTACACACAGGAATCATGATACCACCATTCTCCTACACCCTAAGGCAGTTTTCATGAGACGAAGTGCTGCCTAACAGTGTATCAAAAGTTATTCAAATATATTCATGTCTCTTTGCAAGATAACACCCTTTTTGAAAATCAAAACATGAATAAGTAAAAGAACATGACGTGCAGCTGCATGATCAAAGAAAATGAGCACGTGTTCTTTAGGCGGGAAAGCGGAGAAAATGCGCGCGAAACACGATCAGTTTGTAGAAGCAAGCAATTCCTCAATATGGCACAGGAAATAATATTAAAAAAAGGACGGGAAATCTCTTTGGTGATTACTGATGCAGTCTCATGTTCCAGTCACTGTTGTCCAGATGCAATTTTGTGTCCGTCCTTTAGTACGCAACACTTCCCTCGCCGAAGCAATCTAAACAATCAAACACTTTAATGCAAATATTTTACGGCTTGAGTCAATTTGATAAAGCTCGGTGACGCGACTTAGAAATTCACACACGGTGCTTTCGAAAAATTGCAATTAATTTCATCAAGGTCAATACAAGAGGAGCTTTTAAGTTTTAGGCATACTTTGTGTAGTAAGTGCCTCTGTACTGCGAAAGTGTTTACCACGAGCCACAGGTCTTACTGTATGCCCATCAGCCGGATTAATCAGCTACAAAAAATAGTCTGAACCGGAAATCAAAATAGCGGTTGTTGTTTATGGCTCTCCCAGTTTTTACGCTGTTTGCAAGGGCAAACGAAACATTTCTTTCTCTATACACGGCTTACCACAGCAGAAATTGATTTTGCAAGGTAAATAGTCTGTACCGTTTCAGGACTGGGGGAATATCTGTGTTTGTTCAATCAATTTGTTTAGAACCACAATGTATTTGCAGACTGAGGAAATTAGCTAGGTTTCGTCCTGGCTGTTTAAAGATTTATCAGAAAATGCTATGTTACTAATTACTTAATACTAAGTTTAGACTCACAAACGTTTACATACAAATTTGTATGAACATCCTATATAGGTTTATCGACCTTTAACAATGGAGCAATCTTCGGTCTTTCTTAAAGGTTTTATAAAGGATTGGTAAAGCTGACAAAATAGTAGTGTTCATGTTTTGTGTGATCAACAATGTAAATAAATTTATGAAACCTGTGAAAATTCTGGCTTAATCCGTTGAGTGAGTCAGACAAAAATAATGAAAAACCACGCACAATTTTCTGCATGTTACATTTCCCTTAATTTTGTTAGGAGACAACTGATATCTGCTGTTGCAATTTTTAAAGGTTTTTAGATAACATTTTCTCGAGCATTACTTCATTTCAGTGGGAAATATTTTACACACACAAAAATGGTTCTAGTATGATCTTCATTATCAGTAAGCTTTCAAACTAAAATTTTACAATTATTTTTTCATACTTACCAATCCTGTATAAGGCCAATGAAAAAAAACTAAAGAGTTTCTCGTCCCCGCCTGCCTCCTTTTTGGCCGCCGCCTCCTTTTTTTTTTTACTATTTACTATTTTCAGAAAAAAAATTTAAAAAAATAAAGAATCTTAAATCAGATTTTTTTGAAGATTTAAAGCTGAAATCAAGTTTTTTTGATAACAATGAGTGGCATCCCTGTTATTTTGAATCTCCTGAATCCAATTAGATGGGCCAAAATAGCAGCTTTGCCTCAAGAATTCCCAACTTTCTCATTTCAATATTCTTAATATATCATCAGTGCCTTGGCACCAAACCCAGCTGGGCGTTCTTTTTAGAGCGGACAGCAACTGTTGTCGAAGGTGATGGGGCTGCGATTCTGCAGTGTTAAGGGTCAGCCATATTTAGCATGGCGGCCATCTTGGAAAAAATAGCCAAAAATTGAAAAATAGTAAATAGTAAAGCCCTGCCTCCTTTTTTGAAAAGGTCCGGACGAGAAACTCGTTACTTTTTTTATTTCGCCTAATACCTTTCCGCACACCTGTAACATTACTGCAAATTAGTTAGTTTCAGAATATGGAAGTTTAATGTAAACAAAAACGGGGAAAAAACCGCATTTGATATCACTTTAGCCCATACATCATCAACAGACAGCAACGTTCACTTCAGACTGATATTACCCCGAGCACCTCCCTAATGACAACAAATGAAACTGAAATAGCCTGAGCGCGCTTGATACAAAGAAAATGTTTATCCGTTTTTTCCGCGGGCAGTGACCCCCGTCCTAATGATTTCAGTCACTCGTAATGGCTTTTTCCCCCGCATAGTAAATTCAAAATACCAGATGCCACAAGCACACATTTTCAGTACGACTCCTAAAATATAGTGAGTCGATTTCCTCTCTGAATGTAGATATAATCAGTTCATTGATTTCAAATCAATTATTAGAATCATCGCTGATAATTGATTACATATAATCATTCTAAAGTATCGATCAAACGTAGAAAACAAAGTCATTACTAATGTTGCTATTTTTAGAGAGCTCTGTCATGGTAATTGATCAAACATTCATTGTCATCAATTACTCGTGTACGCATTATACCTCGACCCTGGAGGGACTGCGGATTGAGCTATACTGCCTGAGAAGGTCGAATTCAATTAAATAAGAAAGGACATAAATAGCTTTCATAATATGCAGCTCAATTCATAGATGGTTATCTCTGCTGACGTCACAATATTACGACATTTCACGCCCGTGCGAGTTGCGAGATTGGTTTAGGAGCCACGCGATCGTTGGGAGAGCGTAGTCTTTGTTGACGCAGCTGAAGTAGAAAATCTTGTTTTACAGCAATATGATTCTTCGCTATAGTCTTGAGGATTTTGTAAGGTTTTTTTTATATCTTTTTGTTGGAACTTCGTAAGATTTTTTGCTGACTCCGACTGTGGCAATACACTTTTATTATAGTGTAGACGCCATTTTTTTTCAATTCAAATGAATGTATCCCAAAGTGAGTCTTAGAGGAAAAATTAGTCTGACCGGGGCTCGATTTCACAAAGAGTTAAGATTGATCGTAAGTGCAAATCCATCGCAGTTGCTTAGCAAAGAGTGATGTCACAATACAAATCACTATGGTAATACTGACAACTCATCTTAAGATGAATCTTAGTGCTTTGTGAAATCGGCCCCCGTTTGGGTATGATGAGATAGTAGTATTCCTCCTTTGCTTTTGAAGACGGGGCACAAGGCGAAGACGATGGAAAGGAGTATGACAGCTGTAATGTTTTAAGTTCTCTTTTACCTTAGTAGAGGCCGTATACGTATAGGGAAGACTCATTGCCATTGTCATTGTCACCGTCACTGTAATTCTCACTGTCGTTGTCATTGTCACTGTCATTGTCGCTGAGGTTTTATTTGTCGTTGTCACAGAGGTAATTGCTATCTCTGCCACACGCATCATAGATAACAATAACAAACACTGCATACCCATTTTTTACGTTTCTATTTCATTCCTTGCTTTATTTTCATGCGTATGGATAGTTCCAATTTGACGCCTCACAGTGTAGTAAAGTCGACACATTTTTCTTATCGCGAAAACCAACATATAGTTTGTATTCCACGACCACCTTGTTTGACTCCCATTCAACCCCGTGCCGTCAAACCGAGGATGGGAGCTCAAAATAGTCTCCCACCCTTTGAGGAAACAATAATTCAATATTCAAGGGAATTAAAGGGAGGCTGGGGAACATTTACGAACTGCAATGTCATTCTGAGCTCACTGTTGAGACATACTGATGTTTATTAACGGCCCCCAAGTCTACAACAAAACCAATTTATGCTAAGCCGTAGTTAACCCTAAATGTTGGATCGGATGATAACATCCACTGAGTAGTAATCATGTTAAATGTAAAAGACACCTGCCTGCCTGGAAGACGGCATTATTGTTCGCCGGACTGAGCAAACTCAAACCACCACCCGGTCACTGTTCCCCAGTTGCGACAGCAACATTCATTTCAACTTTTAATCTAAACCCCTTCCTTTTTTGTGCATCCTTTGACTGATCAACAACACACACTTTTCTGTTCATTCCATCAATTTCTGCTTGCCCCCTACGTATAAGCTGCGGGGTCTTTTATCATTTTAGATTTCAATTCTCGGAGGACAATCTGCAATCCTGACAAACAAACAAGTGCCGCCTCCTTTGATGCAACTCATCGCTTTAAGACGCCCGGAGCGGGTCTTATCACAGCGTCTTGAGCATGCAGAGATGCTGAGGGTATGCTCTATGTCATTATTGCCCAAGATGAGTAAGAGATTGCAAGGTAGGAAAAAAGACGACGACCACAATGATTAAGATTCTACTGAAAGATGGTTGCATGCATTATCAAGGAAGCAATAAAAAATGGCTTCTGTAACGGCCAGTTGGCAAAACCAAGTTTAAGGTTGAAGATTTTCCGCGTGGTGATAGGGGATATCTCCAATGCAACGTACCATTTACTCGGTATTCACACACAATTACTCCTGTATGAAGGGAAGCATTTATGGTCGAAACTTCCATGCTCCTTCACAAAACAAATCTGACGATCCAAAATAATTATCCTTGACATTTTGCCATAAAGCCTCTGAGCAGAAATCATAAATGCTTACCACAATGAACGGAGTTTTAAAAAAATTAAAAACGTTATAACACGTCGCACGGTAACCTTAGTCAATCACTTGTTAAGAAGATCAGACTAGTTTGGACAAGGTTGTATAATGGACCTCTTTGAGAATGACTAAGGCCGGACCGATTACAACGCCTATTCTTCAGCGTTGCCGCAACAGCCCGGCGGCCATAGCGTTAGCCTAAATTCGCTTGGTGTCGTACAGCAGGTTCATCGGGCCGTTTCCGGGGTGAGTGTGGCTGCAGCTGGATCACCCCATCACAACATGTGTTGAAGGATAAGCTGCCCTTAGCAACAGCCAGAGCCACAGCCGCTGATTCAGACACGGCCTTGGGTTCGGTCCACTACTAATTTGAAAAAGAGAGGGGCGGGAAACACGAACTGGTTTGAGCAACAAGGGAATAAAGATGATAGCTGCGCATAGATTAAGGCCTCAATAGCGAGCTAATGTGAACACGAGATTGAACAAATCCTGCCAAGGATCCAACCCATACTCATCATATCACATATCATATTATCCAAGTGTATTGTATTACCTCGAGTGTGACGTCATCCCGGATAAAATAACGTGCTAACCTGTGAAATACGCTTATACTTAAGCAATTTTTTCTGCTACAGTTAGCACTAAAATTTGCTTACCGTTAAGCAGCTCTATGAAATTGGGCCCAGAATGCCTTTCGGGAGAGAATGCTATTAACGCTGTTCACTGTCGTTTTCTTGTATGCGAGTTTGATCGTATTTCGTTTGCCTTGGGCGGGAGTTTCATATTAAAATGGAGTGGAGCGACCTTTTCTTTGGACGTGATTGTAGACCGTAATAACACATATTTAGGTGGAATTCTATCGCAACTGATATAACCAGGATATGCTTAAGCAAATTTTTATGCTTTACTGTATAGCAGAAGAATTTGCTATTATAAGCACAAGCGTCTTTCACCACAGGCTAGCAGGAAAGTTAGGCGGCCAGCTTGCGCGTTTACCTTAAAGTTTGATTTGGATTGTTGCATTTTTCCTGCAGCAAGCATTTGTATCTCAGCGTGACTTTTCCCGCGGTTACGGTTTATTAGCGGCATCATGAAATCTCACAGTGAGCCTAACTCGGCTACGAAACAGCATATGAGATCATGAAGGTTCTGCAGGGCCCTCTATGTAGGCCCCAGGCCCAATTTCATAGAGCTGTTTAGTCACATAGTAGTCCAGCACAACAAAATCATGCTTACCAGAAGAGGTTACCAGCCAAAATACTATTACATGTACCATCATTGACTGGTGGTAGCCTGCTTATTTTCGCTAAGAAGAAAGCTCTATGATTGGACCCATTGTGAGTGTTGCTCTTCACCAAAGTATACTCAGTGCTCGCCTTTCTGTGTAAATTTCGCTTGGTGCATGTTTCGTGCGTATTTGAACGCTGAGTAAGTGCGCAATTTGGTTTCCCAACCCTTTAAAAGCAACGCACGTATAGGACCCCAAGATCATAAATAATGTTTGAAAATGCGCGGGAAAACAGGTATGCACGTTAGTACTAGTGGGCAAAGCAAAGTACCAACCACGTGAGTTATCTATGATTGCTATAATCCTGCTGTAGAAATATTGGCCCTATAGTTCTTAAAGTTGCTGAGCACACAAAACTGCATTGGGAATCAGTTTCCGTTATTCAATATGACGAAGATGGTGGCATTCTGGTAAAGTTCAATGACATCTGTGTTATTGCACTTTGATTTATCGTGCCCATCTTAGACTGTTAGCCTAGGCGTTTTTAAAATCTTAGAACAAATATGCTTCCAGTCCTAACTTTATGAGGACATAATATCCTGTCTGTAATAAAAACTGCTATTCCAGAAAATTGTTACATTTCTGGCCAATGGAAGCCACATTTCTGTATTTTTTTTAAATATAATACTGACAAATAAAAGACTGAAGCAAGGAGGAAGGAACAAAAGTCCACTAAATCACAGACAAAACATACATATTTTTGCGGGGCTATCTCGAAAGCAACCAGAATACTATTTCAGTTTCTAAATTTAGAACAAACCCCGTGTGTGAACCTACCTGCACAACATTCCAGACAAGGAAGGACGCTATGTGTTCTTGTCTGAGACAACGTGACCAACTTTTCATTGGTTGGTTGTATGGTATTCTTGATGCAAACTATGGAGGGCACGTTCCATACGTACGGACTAGTAGTTCGTACGTACGGAACAGTAGTCCGTGGAACAGTAGTCCGTACGTACGAATTAGTAATACGTACGGACGGAATACAAAACTTTACCGTGTCCTAATTGTAAACTTCCAAAGGATATTACCTTGGTTATACACACATAAAATAACAATTTCACTGAAGAAAATTTAATTACTGTGATTTTGTGACTTTTAGGAATGACTGGTAGGCCCAGCCCTTGACAAAATAATATTAATAAGACACCGGAAAGTTCTTTTGTCCGTAGCTTGTAAAACGCCTGGATAATCAAGACGTCTTAATCCTAAAGGTGATCAATGCTGCCGGTACCAGGGCATTGGAGAGAGGTCTATCAATACAAAACTAAAAAACACCGTCATGATTTCCACCTTTGCAGTAAATTTTCGAAGGAATGTCAATAATGTATAATCTAATTGCGTACTGGTGGAGTAGGATACCCTGTCTACACGTCTGGAAAGTGCACGCTCGCTCAGAGTGCATTTTCTACTTCGGGGATGCACAACAACATTTAATCAAATAACATGGGGGAAAATTATACTACATTTCCGTCTTGCCTTGGTAATAATTCTTAACGAATAATGACCCAGTTGTAAGATTGTAGCTGGAACACACGCTGCAGGGGAAATGGTGGGTTTATAGCGTGATCAAATGTCTTAAATTAATGTTTGTTTTTAGGAAGACTAGTGTCCATTTCCACTGTTAATGGGTGTGTAAAACATTGGTAAGATTGAAAATATAAATGTTCACAAATTTGCACATAACTTACATGGTACAAAGATGGTCATGGTCGAAAACTTCCCTTGAAATAGTTTTGCTTGAAATGCCATAGTTTTTAGTAAATTGACTAAAAACAATAGTTTGTATATGCAGGATAAACTCCTCCTATGTTTGAAAAAAAAAAAAATGAAAAAATATAATGGGGGTTTTCACTGTTTTCTCATGACTCCGAAGACCGATTGAGCTTAAACTTTCACAGGTTTGTTATTTCATGTATGTATATGTTGTTAATACATGCAACAACAATAGAATAACTTATGACCGTGATCAACTCCTGGCACTTAACAATCTCTCCTATCAAGCAGCTGCTTCACCATTACCCTTAACTTTGTGGAATTGTCTGAAATCTCTTCCAATCAAATCGTCTTACCGTCCCAAATATCGTGGTAAACGAGGTGGCCGTCGCAAACCATGGCAGAACAGTGAATGTAATGGTAATTTGAACCAAGGTTCTAATCCAATCACAGTCATCACGTCTCACTGTCACTCTCCCAATAGAAGCAAGACATTTCCTAGATCAGCTGACCTCAGTAAGTTACGGCCAATACCACGCAAAGACTTCTCACGTCTCAGTATTAAACTCTGGAATGCCCATTCAGTGCGCAACAAAACCACCTCAATTGCTGATTTTGTTATCGATCATGATGTAGATATTTTATTTATCACAGAAACATGGCTTGCTCATGATGACTCTGTTATAATTGGGGAACTCACTCCCTTTGGATATTCCTTTCTCAACCACCCACGCCGTAAATCTAACCATGGAGGAATTGGCATTTTGTTCAAGGCGTCGCTTAAGCTTTGTGTCAAACCAATGTATTTTAATGCTGAAACTTTTGAATATGTTTGCATCAAGAATGGTAATAACAGTACAACATTTGCTGTTATCTATCGGCCTCCCCCCTCACCTGCTAATGGACTCAAAACAAAGGATTTTCTGGAGGAAATGAATTCATTTCTTATTGATCTCAACCTTTTACCAATGGATATTGTTGCGCTGGGAGATTTCAACTTACACATTGACACTCCAGATAAACCTGATGTAACTCACTTTAGGAACATACTTTCTTCAGTTAATTTGCATCAACATGTTCATGATTCTACTCATAGGTATGGTCATGTTTTGGATTTAGTTATTACACGCTCAAGTAATCTGGATCTTATACATGACTGTTTAGTTCAACGAATTCTAGAATCTGATCACTATGTAGTTAGTTTTGACTTAAACCAAAGGAAACTGAATCACCAAAAGACCACTTCAACTGTCCGCAATTTTACCAACATTGACATGGATGCTTTTTGTAATGAGCTTGCATTTGAGCTTGATAGATCAATAACATCAGATCTACATGATGCCAATGATGCCATTCTTGCCTTCAACAATGCTATCAAAGAAGTGGTAGACAAATATGCTCCTGCTGAAACTAAAACTCGCACGCTTCGACCCAAACATCAATGGTACAATGATGAAATTCATGAAGCTCGCCGGCAACGGCGTCGACTTGAGCGAACCCTTAAGAAACACACCAATGAGGTAAATCGTCAGTGCTATCTTTCTCATCACAAACATGTCATTAACTTGATTCAGAAAGCGAAGCAGGAGTTCTTCAATAACGAACTGCAATCTGCTGATATGAAAAAGGTGTTTCAAATCACTAATACTTTGCTGAACAAAAATAAGACTAAAAAATCACTTCCTGTGTGTGATTCAAATGAGCAGCTGTCCAACAAATTTGCTGACTTCTTTGAGAACAAAATTGTCAAGATTCGTAATGATCTTGATACATGTAATAGGCCTAACACTGATTTGGCAGACTCCAATCCAATTGATAATGTGTCTGACACTGTTCAGGCTATAACTATTCTGAATAACTTTGAACCAGTTGATGAAAATGAGATTTGCAAAATTATCTCTCGATCGCCAAACAAGTCTTGTTCTTTGGACGTCTTGCCAACATGGTTGGTCAAGCAATGCATCAACATCATTGTACCAAAGCTGACTTATATTGTTAACTTGTCTTTATCAACTGGTGTATTTCCGGATGTTTTAAAGCAGGCTGTCATCAAACCCACCCTCAAGAAACCATCTTTGGATATTAATCAATTGAAAAACTACAGACCAGTTTCTAATATACCCATGTGGTCTAAAGTCATTGAAAAAGCCATCGCTTCACGTCTAAATGATCACCTTGCTGACAATCATCTAAATGAGACTTTCCAGTCTGCTTATCGCGCCCATCATAGTACGGAGACAGCTTTGCTTAAAGTTAAGGAGAGCTGTGTTCGTTGTACTCCTTGACCTTAGTGCAGCTTTTGACACTGTTGATTATCAGATTTTCTTAAATCGTCTTTCGGACACTTTTTGCATCAAGGATATGGCCCTCAATTGGTTCTCCTCATATCTCCAAGGTCGACGAAATCGTGTCGTAGTCTCTGGATCGTATTCTTGTGAACATACTGTGGACTACGGACTACCCCAAGGTTCGGTCATTGGACCTTTGGGGTTTTCTCTTTACACTCAACCTCTTGGCAAAGTTATTCGTCGGCACCATGTCAATTACCACATGTATGCCGATGATACACAATTATATGTTGACTTCAATCCAACCGTGCCAGGTGAAAAAGAGAAAGCCTTGGCTATACTAACGTCATGCATAGATGACATCATAGTCTGGATGCACACAAACAAATTGAAACTGAATGCTGAGAAAACAGAGTTCTTTGTCGCTGCCTCTAAGAACAACTTGTCACATGTTAAGGATGTTTCTCTTAACATTGGAAATTCTACGGTAACCCCCTCAACTAATATTCGGAATTTGGGTGTCATGTTTGACCCTGTCATGTCAATGTCATCTCAAGTTAATTCAGTATGTAGCTCTACTAACTTCCATCTGCGCAACATTGCAAGGATTCGAAAATACATTGATCATGATACTTGCCACCATGTGGTTCGCTGTCTTGTCACTTCTCGTCTAGACTATTGTAACTCCCTGTTATCTGGAATCACCAAAGCACATCTTAAACGCCTCACCAGTATTCAATACAGAGCTGCCAAACTTGTTCTCACTGTTAACTGTTGGAGAGCTCATGGATCCCCCTTACTCGCTAAACTACACTGGCTACCCATGGAGAAACGCATCCAGTTCAAAACTCTTCTATATGTTTTTAAATGTTTGAAGGACATTGCTCCACCTTATCTCTCTGATATGTTTCATCTTTGCCAAAGCAACCGTCAAGGACTCCGCTCTTCTTCTGATAGAACTCGGCTTAACACTCACAAGTCCAGATTATCTTATGGCAAACACGCCTTCTCACACTCTGCTGCTGAACTTTGGAACAGTCTCCCAATTAGTGTCCGTGATTCTTCTTGTGTTGTTACATTTAAGAGTAAACTTAAAACTTATCTCTTTCCTAAATAGTAGATTTAAGTTTTGTTCTAGCTTGTTTTAATTTATCCTTTTCTTTTGTTATGCGCTTTGATCATGTTTTGGAAAAGCGCAGTATAAATGCCTGTTATTATTATTATTATTATTATATGTTAGGTCACATCAAGTGTGGATAATGGTCTTTGGCAAATACCAATGTTGTACACACCCTTTAAAGCACGTGCAACATTGGTATTGTCAAAGATAAGTGCACTTTGTGTAACAATACTTTAAATATAGATGCACTGAACTGAATTGAGGTAACAATTGCTTTTGAAAGTTTAAGCTCAATCGGTCATTGGAGTCAAAAATTATAGAAATATTACACGTTTTCACTTATCGATCATTGGGTTTTGGACTTGCCAGATCAATCCACCTTCCTCCACCTTTCGTTGGTCCCAAACGGTAATCAGGTCAGGTTAAAAATAGCTGAACAATTTGTGGGTTAACCAATGGTATGCATGTTATGTTTTAGGAACTATATCAATGTCACAGTGACAACTCTGCAAGACGACTGTGTAATAAATAGATTTACTGTGGTGAGGTAACATTTCGCACCGCACAGCTAGGAATGAGTAGAACAAATTGTTTTTAAAGGGTGCGCGCGCGCATTGTTAAGAATGGACTCACATATTAAACATTACTCTTACGGGGTGGGGTATAGGCCTAAAGGTGGTTATGATGGAAAATTCCCTGGAAATATTTCTGATTGAAGTACTAACATTTTTGTTTTTAGAAATGAGTAATTAAAACAAATGGTTTTTATCTCTCGAGACCAAAATCCCTGTTTAAAAGGTATTCTTTTTACTATTTTCTCGTGACTCTGATGGGCCGATTGAGCTGAAACTTCCAGAGGTTTGTTACTTTATTTCACGTTTGTTGAGTCTCATAAAAGTGGAGATGCTGGTCTTTGACAATTACCAATTAGTATCCGTGATCATAACGTGAGACAGAAGGTACAGAATGGAGTTGGTTAAGTTTGGTCCAGCATAGTGTGACGATGAAAAACAACAAATATTAAACATTACAACAAATACAAATATTAATGTTAAAACAGATCTCCACCCTGACAAAAAAACAAGTTTCCCATTTTCTTCTGTTCACATCTCCAGGCTCTCTGGTGTATATCATTGTCGTATGGATTTTGTTGTTTCCTATTGAAGCATTATTATTATAAGATCAATCACAATATTGAAAATGTCATACTCACTTTCTTCTGAACTTCCTTTCAAGCCAACAGAAAAGCACTAAATCTTCCCTTCATAAACCATAACTCATGATCGCATCAAAGCACAGTCCCCCATGATGTTTAGCGATTCGGTTTCAATCCTTGAAATGGGGCTTATTTACTAAGCCCTATGTCGGTATCTCCAAAGCTGACTTCTAGTCATCTAATAAACTGCTGGCTTCCAAGATTACTGAACGAAATCACAAGACAGCGAGACTGAACATGTATAATCCCGACTCTGCAACCGTTGTAATGATGCTGGCGTAATTACATCGAAGGGCACCCCTCATTTAAGATTTAACAATTCACCTAATGTTTTTCCCCACGATATTCTGCGGAAATATTTATGCAGAACCTCGACACGGTCTTGATTTCTGTGTGAACTTTTTGTTGTATTCCGGATTGAAAATGAAACCGCTGGCAGTTTATCGAAGCGAGTTCATAATAATCCGAGTTACCGAAAACACACGGCGTGTTGACCCAGTATTCTCCCGTTCTCCCGGGAGAGAGTGAGGAGCGAGTTTGTCACACGATCTGCCAGCACAACCAGTATAAACCGTCCCCGTCCGTCTCAGCTCCAGCCGCGTAATGAAATCCACGACTCGGAAATCTCGCGATTATATTTCTACTCTATTTACCCGTGGATGATGGCCGGATTTTATATCATGATGAGGCGAGTATAATGTTCCAAGCGCGCGTGCGCAGAAACTCACTTATTATCAGCATTTCGGGAGCACGTTTCGATGCTGCACGGTGGTTGTCTGTGGTTGGCTTGCTACGAACACGTGATCTGTTTTAATAATCTGCGTTCAAATTAATCAAGCTGTATTAATTTTTGATCAGCGTATTTGTGTATGAAATGCATACACAGTTAAATAATTCGCCCTCAATTATATTGTCCGGCATAATCATAGTAGACTATTAGTATTATCATGTGGTTGCGTTATTTACGTTCCTTGGAATAGGCCTACACATTTTTATCATGACCATTTTTATCATTAGATATTTTTTACGAGTGCAGTTTTTATGAACAGCCTAAAATGTGTGGTACAGCACATAGGCCTAGGTCTGGTAGACTTTTTATGTTCTTGCATTTATGTATTTACCTTCCTCGGAATCTTCCCATTTTTTTCGTGATATTTTTTCACGAGAGCCCTTTTTAACGAATGGAACACAAAGAACGCACGGTGTAATGTCATGTAGTGTGCCAACCTAGTGAGGGAAAAATTGATATTTGCCGAACATGAATTATAAATATTTCTGATGCTGTATATCTGCTTTTCTCTTCCTCAATTCCAATGTAACCAACTACATCAGCGGGAAATACAATACGACGCGCAGTCAGGCGTGTGCTGTCGTTGTGAGATGAATAATAAACTAAACCTTGACATTATTTGATTCCTTTATCCTGAAGGTTTTTTTTCTTTTCTGTTTTCGTGGCTGTCATTATCTCTTATTGGCTCCTCACCCATCATGACAGCTGACATGATTTATTGGACATTCTTTGAAACGTTTGATCGACAAAATTAATCATCGGTTTCTTACTTGAAGAGTATATTTCCATGCCATTCAGTGTGGTTTCAAGAACACAACACTGAGCGAAAACTGTTTGTATTTCATCACTGATTGTCAGCCACAGGCCTATGCGATTTTCCGATTTGCAAAATTGCGCCAAATAATTAAAGAACAGTGTTGAAGGACACTTTTCAAAAATGTCTATGGGAGAGGGCGAAACGTTATTGACAGACACGTCTTGGCTCTAAGACTACTGATTTGGATTTCAGCACATAGGCCCATACACGATTTGCTGCTGTAGACCTAAGCATAGTCTTTTCTCGACGCAATATAAATGTCTTTAATTTATTTCAATAAAGCCCAGACGGAGATATTTCTGAAGAAATCTGATACCAGTATTAAGTTACAGAGGTCTATGAAAGGACTCCAAATCGAACCGCACTTTACCCTCGCATAATATCAAAACTAGAGTGCCGATTACATTTAAAACAATAAACTCTGACAGTACTACAACCGTTTCATCGAGGGCTTTTTTCTTATAAATGACGAAGGTCCGGTTTGGATCGAAAGCTAAGGCCACCTCTAGTTTCATCATATTTAAGTAATTATAACTGGTCACGCACTGTCGAATTAATGAAAAATGACCGCTCGTGACAAGACCAATGTCACTGAATTGGCAAAGTACTGCTTTTGTTGTTCGAGACGTACTTTTTAATTACTCTAGAGGATATCTGGTTTCCAAGTAAATCGTAAATTGGTGAGTGGTATCACCCAAACCGTGGTCGTTGAAAGCGGCATTTGAAGAAACTAGACCATTTTATTCAATACGATTTTTTTTTTTTACAAATCACGTTCAACATTTTTAGGTCACAAAAAACGTATTTCCTTGATCAAGAATCCTTATCTCATATGCCAACTCAAAAGAAAGTGTAATGTCATTCTGAAAACAGGAGTACCTGCTGAGAATTCTACAAACAGAAAACTTCTCAATGGGGCAAGGTTGTTAATACCAGCCTCGGTCCAACTCCACGGCTCTGCTTACCGCAGAATTCTGAGCTTACCAAGCTGTGCATACATTGGGTCATGCTATTTACTGACAGGAACTACGATGGGGTGGGTTGGGGCAAAATGTAAAAGACGTTTTTTAACAAACCACCTTACGACGAAAATTTCCTTAGTGAAAAAAAATATACTCTTAAGTTTGTTTTTATTAAAAAATAACTAAGACCGACAAGTAACTGAGACTTCTGATGGTTTTATAAACACGAAATTACACATTTACTAGATACCTGACGTTTTAAAACATGACATGAAAGGATAAAAATACTACACATTTTCGATCCGTAAGTCGTTTGGAAGAACCGGTTGATATATTTCCGGTTGTTTTATTTTACTACTTTATAGAAAACATCAAAATGATATGTACATTATTTATTTGATTTTGGAGGAAATTTTTAAAAAAACGACACTGAACTTTAATATGTTATACTAATTAATCAATGACTATAGTTATCAAATTAATCAAAAAGAAAATAATCTAGTAAAGGTTCGTGGTAACACCGTGTACATGAAAATAATATATATACCCGGGTTTTAGTGGTTCTGAAAAGAGTGGAGTCACAAACTGTGCGGATATTAATTTCAAAATCTGGGTCCTTTTCATAGCCACAACTCACAGAGATTATTATTTGTATGTACAGTAAATGGTGTTACCACACACGCACAGTCATACAAAAGGCAAATTTATGTGCACCTCAATTATGAATCACACTCTTGCTGTCACCTATTTGAACCATGTGACCAAAATCGAGGCTGAAAGGTTAAACAAAACTATAGTCTGGTTTCCTGTTTTAAGACGTGACTCAATAAGAGTATGATGCTAAGGCGCTCAAGAAACACGACGACAGCACAGTTTATCAAAGCAAATAATTTATGTAAGCAGATTTATCGAATACAAAGCTGTCTATTTTAACACTGTGATGCACAAACCATAAGGGCTGTCTGAAAGCAAAAATACTATATGATGCAACCAAATGAAATCAAATTGGTTTAATTCGCAATGTTGATGAATTTGTAATGCAGTTCCGGTAAATCATATACCATAAGACGTTGACAAAAATGTAGAACCAAATTTAGTTTCCAAAATGTTAGTTTGTGAGTTATCCCCCAAATTGAAGTACAGTGCTCTACGTCTGCCTCAATACAAAGCTGATGACACCTTCATCGTACACTCTTCTTAGCGAAAATTAGCAGTGAACCCAGTCACATGATATTGAACATTATACGGTATTCTGGATTGTGATACCCTTTTTTCTTTCTTTAGGCTAAGTTAATTTTCCCAGCTTATTTAAATCGGCGTTCTATTACTGCAACGAAACCCAACAGCAAAATTTATCCCAAATTCATCCATGGAAGAAAACTCTTTCCTCCACGATTGTATGATATTCAGCCAGACAACATAAACACCTCCCAGACATTGCGTAGCTAAGATAAATAACACAATTAGTTATCTTTAGAATTGGTGACACACTTTGTCTCGCGTGGGTTTCGTCGAGTAAGTAACCCAAGGCGAGAAGCTGCGTGAATGGCATAAAAATTATAGTCTCTTCAGACAGACCAAAGGATCTAGCTCTTACGCTTGAATCTACCCATCACAATATCAACCAGCCACTGCTGTTCACCTTTGCTACACTTCCACCACAGGCGGGCAAACACGTGCTCACACCCTTCAAAAACTAAAATTCAACTCTAGCCCAAGTGTACTTCGGATATTTTTGTATATAGCCGTGGGCTCGGTTTTGTCAAGATTCTACCTGGCTTCCTTCGAATGGCTGTAATTTGTCTCTATTTTTAATTTACGTGTATATACAAACGAATAAAGTACATTAACGAAACGCCCTCAGTGTTAGCTTCAAGCCAGTGCGAGCTCCTCCTTTGATTGCGACGACACATCGTGGGTGTAAAGCGGCTTCTTAAAAGCGCGCCAAATGCTGAGCACGATCTTAAGGAGGAACAGCGCCGCGGCGAGACCCAGCAGCACTACGGAGTAGATAGAGTTAACGGCCGTGGAGTTCCAGTTCTGCGCTAAGCTGCCGCAGAGGGCGAACATGACGACGGTCCAGACACTGTAGGTGTAGCGGAGGTACCGATCCAGGACGATGTTCTCGAGCACCGAGTAGATCAGAACCTCCACCAGGAGGACGGAGAGACTGACGGTGCAGGCGGTGGACATGTCCACGTTGGCCCAGTAGGTCAAGACGATGGCGAAATTGAGAAGGGTGGCTATGGTGACCCAGGTAGCGTAGAAGGCCAGACCATTCTGGACGATGACCCTTATGGCAATAAGATCACCCCTGGCAAGTATAAGAAGAGATCAAGAAAGTTACTTTAAAATGGATTGTAAGAGCACACTGAGAACTAACTTTTAATGAAAACTATTATTATACCAAAAAAATAATGCCTCAGTGAAATTGGTCTTCATTGGAGAAGGAACAGCATTATTGTTAGTTACTGCATGGTGTTTACAACATCTGAGCAACTGGAAAATTACCAGTACCATACACACAACAAAGGTCAAAGGTCTCTTAATAATTATAATGTGATGTTCTTAATATACAGCACATTTCAGCTCTGTGAGATCTCTCGATGCGCTTTTAATACATACAATACATACAATACATAATAACAAACAAAATTGTCCACAAATAAACTTAAAAATTGGGAAGGAAATGAAGGAAGATGGGTAAGGCACTTATAAGAAGGCAAGACAACAGATGGACTATAAGAGATTACAGAGTGACAATATTCAACCAAGGTCAGGCAGGAGGAGATGAGGAAACAAAAAG
Source organism: Leptasterias polaris (assembly GCA_037783415.1). Taxonomy (NCBI): domain Eukaryota; kingdom Metazoa; phylum Echinodermata; class Asteroidea; order Forcipulatida; family Asteriidae; genus Leptasterias; species Leptasterias polaris. The sequence goes on from JAZGTN010000077.1 coordinate 5,257,707, forward strand.
GAGATGGAGAGATGAAATCACCACATGACCATGGCAACATGGAGTAGAATGAAAAGTAACAGAGAAGCGAATGGACATTGCACGAGAGAGGGCTTCATCCAGCACAGGATGAATACAGTCTGGTGAGGATGATGACCAGCACCAGAGCAGATTCAGACCAATATGGCAGCGGGGAATTCAATCCATTGACAATCAACAAAACCATTCAATGAACTTTATACAATATCACACCGTATTATGCAGGAGCAAACTCCTGTGCAAGTTTGATGAGTGTAAGAATCCATAAGAACTTAAAATTCTCATATCAATAAGAATTAAAAGGCAAATTAAAGGAAGGAGATTTTCCAATTTGTACCTGTGGTGGTGTTTGAGTTTGTATCCTGATTGGTCAACCTTGCGGTGGTTTATCATCAGAGCCATCCACAGGGTAAACGGCAGCAGGGCAATGACAACCAAGGCGACCGGCATCAGCTGACGATCCCACAAGAACAGCCACGAGATGTTGAGAGCGAGGTTGACGGCGTAGATCCCCAACATCAGCGGCGTGATGACAACGGGATTGAGGTACAGGGGCCCCTGGTCGGTGCGTCGGCACATGGACATCATGACGTAGACGATGAAGAGGGCCTGCCACGCGTAGATGATCCCCCAAATGGAGAAGGTCCAGCCGGCAGGGGTGATCTCCAGGAAGTAGTAGTCTGATATGTCACCAGTACCGTTCAGAAACAAACCTGCATGCGGGAAAAACACACTTTGAATGACCTCTCATCTCATCTTCGCCACTTATTAACAATGTTATTTTAAAAATAAGAATTAGTTTCTCTTTGTTCAACCCCAAATCATCATTCATGCGCCAACTGCTAAGAACAGAAGCTCTAATGTTATGCAAATTAATAGTGCTTATACAGAAAAGGGTTACCAGCAGCAAAAACATGTATATGTACGTTGCAACTGGTTTCCTGCCGTTTTACTTCTTTTTTTTCAGAGCAAATAAATTTGCCGGGAAACAATTTTTGTCTGCCCTTTTGTCTTTTTGGAAATTGGACTACGGTCTAGACCGGGTTGCTCAATTCGATACGCAGTCTGCCACTCGTATACCTTTCCATGCTTAAACCTTCAGTCCTTCTAAGCCAATTGTTTCATAAAATGTTCTGATTTCGAAAAATTGTTGCAAAACAACTTCAGAGTGAAGTACTTAAGGGATAAAACTGAAAGTCTTACCCAAAGTGATGCCGATGCTTCCAGCCATACCGTTGATCACCATTGTCAGAACGAAAAGAAGACACACCAATATTGCCATTGCCACGAACCACGGGTTGTGTTTATTAGTCTCCATCTTGTCGGCCATTTTGAAAAGCAGACTTCAGGTCAGCCCCCTTCCCAGATTAATATTTACTCTAGGTGAAGCTCTGCAAGTAAAAAAAAAAACCAAAACACTGTATTTTAGACGTTGTCAAGTTACTAGCATAATGTTGTTTGGTAAAGGAGCGTCTCTATTCTCTGTTTGGTTAGCCGATAGGACCACGGGCAGCCTAGCCCTAAAATGTGGTCAGTACCGTGCTCCTCCACTTTGCTTTCATAATAGCACCATCGTAGACCAGGTACTAATTTGATTAACCCTACATGCTGCAATCAAACATTTTACACCTAAGGAGCAGAGGCATTAGCACTGCTTACCGTGAGCAAAGCAAAGGTGAGAAAGTCACGCTAACTTGTCAGCGCTCATTGCAGCAGCAGAGTGACACAGCTAGTTATACAAATTTTCTCGACCAATTAATGTTCTCACTCATTTTTGTGCAGTGAGTATATGCACACACAATTGCTTACCGGCGGTAAGTTCTGTGAGGGCCCATAATTGCCCAACTTATGTGTGCAAGCATTAATTACCTACACAAAAGCCCGTTACACGACAACTTGGGCTAGAAGTAGAATGGGAATGAGAAGAGAATGGAAATTGCACGAGGAGAGCTTCTTATCATCCAACAATGGACGAACAAAGCCTGATGACGGCGATGATGATGATGCTGTTTTTGAGTTTGTAAGACAAAACGTAAAATTAAAGCTGCTTCTTTAATTCAAATGTTATCTTTAAAACTAGAACAGCAAAGCTGCCATGGCGAGCTGCCGACCGCCCGATAGAAAAACAAAGACTAAATAGAAAAGTCAATCATTTTATCAACTGATGTTAGGGGTGGGGACATTGACAGGTATTCACTTGACCATTGTGTACTTGGTTTAAAGTGGCAGTGACAGTGGGGGCTAAGGATGGGCGAGGGCTGACAAGGAAGAGACACAAATAGATACGAAACAAACAATAAGATTCATAGACACACCCAACACATTGCATACAACAGGTATACAATGTGTTTGAGGTGTGTGTGTGTGTGTATATGTACAGATAGTGTCACCAAACTTGGAAATTTTTTACCAAGCCAGAAAATAATTGCTACTACACATACATGAACTACTTGCTTTCCTTTCTTTGCACTTTTCTTTCTTATTTGTTAAGATAGTTATAAACAGGTGAGGAACAATTAATGAAAATAATAATAAACACACTTCCAACACAAAGTACTCAAAGTGTGTTAAAGTATGGGAACAATTGGGGGACACCCTCTGCAACATATCTGGCATGGTATACAGTGGTCATTCAAAAGATACTGGCCTAGTTCTAACACTGTCAGACACATAATAGTAACAACAAATTCTAAGATGAGTTCTCTCATTCACAGCTCTGGTATGTCATCAAAGACAAACATTTACCAGAGTAGATGCATGTAAATTACATGTACTTTTAAAGTAGATCAGGCTCAGAATAGAAAGCCTTTACAAGATGTAAGCATCCGTATTTAACAATTCTATGGGAAACTGGGGTTGTATCTAGACAGGTGAGGAAACAATTAAAAAACAGAAATATCAAGGAACCTCAAATATGACAGCATGGTGGAAAATATTGGGGAATTAGACTGCATTAAATCTTCGTGTCAGTAGCAATATTTGATTCTAGTTTCAAGTCAGTACATCATTGCAATAAGGAGTTATGACCATTAAATGTGTTCATTGTTTTAGATCATTCAACTGGAACCGGTGACATACTCATCAGTTTTATCTTTTAATATGAATCTGCATGTCAGTAGCAATATTTACTTCAAGTTTCAAGTCAGTACATCATAGCAATAAGGAGTTATGGCCGTTTAATGTTTTCATTGTTTTAGATCATTCAACTGGAACTGGTGACATACTCATCAGTTTTATTTTTCCATATGAATCTGCAAGTCAGTACATCATTGCAATAAGGAGTTATGACCATTAAAGGTTTTCATTGTTTTAGATCATTCAACTGGAACCTGTGACATACTGTTATCAGTTTTATCTTTTCATATTAATCTGCATGTCAGTAGCAATATTTACTTCAAGTTTCAAGTCAGTACATCATAGCAATAAGGAGTTACGGCCGTTTAATGTTTTCATTGTTTTAACATACTCATCAGTTTTATTTGTCCATATGAATCTGCATGTCATTAGCAATATTTACTTCAAGTTCAAGTTTCAAGTTAGTACATCATTGCAATAAGGAGTTATGGCCGTTTAAGATTTTCAATTCAAGTGGAACCGACTCTCTGTTTTGAAATAATCATTCAAGTTAAATACAAGCCTAATCTAAAACTTCAATATTTTAGTTCGAGTTTGGCTCTTACAATCCAGAGGTCACTATTTAAATATGTAAAATATTGTTTTTTTATTCAAAAACATTAACATTTCCTGAAAAACATAGTTGGGGATTACAAAACATGACTGACACTGTATAACAATCTCACTTGGGCTTGTACATTCCAAACACAACTCAACACTTAGGTTGGAGCTTAAAGTAAAAACTTTAACATTTCCATTGAATGCGGACGGACGGACGGACGGACGGACGGACGGACGGACGGACCGACGGACAGACAAAATCGGTAGGCCCTAAAGCAGCTCGCCAAAAATCAGTACCTAATGCAATGTGTACAATTTACCAAAATCGAAATTATTAAGTCATAATATTCAAAGCAGAACTTACCTTTCTGAAACAGTGTCACACGAGCAGTATACCAGTCCTGTGGTTCTACTCTGAAGTTACATAAAACAAAATAGCATTTCCTTTTATACAGAAATTAAAGATTTCCGTTTCATAATTCATTGCCGTACTTTGGCACACAAAAGTTTCATAACTTCACTTTTCGCACAGTGGGGGTACACTTCACGTCAAAGCTTTTCATGATGGTCCACCGCGCACGGCGTTTTTGGAGAAAAACAAAAACCTCTATCCACGCGCTCCAAACAACGCAGCTCTACTTCCGCTCTCACGCATCAGCCATGTCAATGACGTTACTTCACTTCCGGTAAAAGGGTCACATGGGTGATGTTTTGCAAATCAATTCCGGCAAACATTTATTTTTTAGAGGGGAACGAACTCGAAGCAAAAAGCTCGGATTGTGCAGTCAGAGCCTAATACTAGTAATATCATAGATAGAGCTACAGGCACAAGAACATTATGCTTACCAGGAATATGGTTACCAGCCAAACTACCATGTCACATGTACAATTTGTGACTGGTATCCTGCTCATTTCTGCTAAGCAAACAATTGTTTAACAATATTTGCTGTTGAATAAGCTTTATGAAATTGGGCTCAGTAATGTAAATAATAATGTGCCAGAATGTAATGTTTATCTTTCTAAATTTTGTGTTAACATTTCGTTTTGTAACATGCTTTGACCTCCATTGTATGAAGGCATGGTGTGCACGTCCGTGGACCCAGACAAAAAAGTGACGTCACGCATTTTTCAAACTCAGACATCAATACTTTACTGGTAGAACAAAAATTACATTCCAATTTAAAATTGAAGATTATAAAGCCGAATTCGTATACATTGTTCGACTCAATTTGACACTTTTCCCTGCTCTTATCTTTAATAATAAACTAATGACAGCGGCAATCAGGAAAACAAAACTAAAAATATTAACTTCATTCTAAAAATAAAATGCTGTAGCTCACATGGCGACCTTTCAACTGGCTTGTCTTTGTCATTCATCATCACAAGCCTTGATCCCTATCGACCATGCAAACTGTAACATCACATTTGTACAAAAGATCCACAGAGCCTGACTTCCTACAGGCACAATTTGTACATAACCAAATGTATATAAGAAAGCATTAAATTTTACAATTCACGGAGATTACACAGTTTCTTTTTATCAACTTTCGGTATGAAGACAGTGGGGCACATCTCAAAATGTGTTCAGCGGTTACATTTTACAATAATATAACTCTTGAATTGAAGTATTGATATAAATTATGTACAAGTTCCTAATTGAACGGTGTAGTATCTCGCCTGCCAGTAGTGCCAGAAAGACCTTAACACCATGTGATGGAATGTAGAATGTCACTCTTTTGTAAACATAACATAACATAAAATAACAATTAACATTTATAAGGCGCTATTCCATCAAGATCATAGCTCACATAAAAGCAATTAACATGAAAAAGGTGAGTCTTTAGAACTTTACGAAATGTAGATAAAGTAACAGATTCCCTAATGTCAATGACAGTAGGAAGATTGTTCCAAATCATTGGCCCAGCTATACTGAAACATGAAAGCTTTTTGACCTAGAACTAGGTCTAGCTAGCCATAGCTTTGTATTATTGTATATTTATCATTTTGACAATGGGTTGGAAAGCAGTATTCTCTGGCCCAATTAGAAAAATTTGCTTCAAACAAATTTGTGCTTAGCAAACAGTCACTCGTGGTACATGGGACATGGTATTTTTACTTGGGTAACCTGGCAGTGGCAGGCATCATTTTTAAGCATGCGGCTGAGTGAAATTGGGCCCTGTACGTAAACCCATGGAGGAAGGAAAACCCAGGCTGTGGCCATCACTTACCTCAATTTGAGGTGAAGTTTGAGGTGAAGAACTTATGGTTATTGATCTCGGTATGAGTTGAAAATGAGCTTTCGTAAGACTCGCAGGTTCTCTTTCAGAAGCACCGCACCTTCTTCATTTCTGTATTATCAGTCGACGTCTTCAAAATGGCTCAACACAAAACTGAAATGTGTATATAAGAACGAACTATGAGTGACCCAAAGTTGTCACCGGACAATGGGGAACAAAAGAACCACCGAACCATGTCTGTGAGCGTGAGAGCACGTTGTGTGGACCACCGTTAGGTAATAATGTTTCGTTTGTTTGATTGATGTGCTTAGTGAGGTTGTCATTTAAATGATGTTGATTTAATCATGGACTAAGGCAACAATGTGCAGGGTTGCACCTCATTAGAAAGGAGAAACTGCAAGGATTGACAGCCAAATAAAAGGGTATACTGGGTCTAAACTTTGTGCGACTGTGACCTCCCCTGTCCTCCTGTGGGTTGTTGACTTCCAACAAAAGTATTTTGGATGAATGCCCTTAAAAATGGTCCGATTGAAATGCCGAGAAGTTCATCAGGACAATTTATTTTCTAGGTTCGCTCGGATGTTTGAAAATTTACACAAGTGTAAGGGTGTTTTAATAACTTGCCTTTGGGACAATTCCCGTATGTCAAATTGAGCATGTATTGAAGTTGGGAAGTCACTGAACAATTTTCTCTTTGCTGTTAAATATATGAGACTTCTAAGTATTTTAAAGTTATATTTTTGAACATAAGCTATAGATGTTTCTGACGAAATTTATGCTTATAACACTATTTAAAACAAACATTTTGTGCCTGGAGGTAATAATTTACACAGTTTATCAGGATTAAGCCAAGTGGTAACTACGTGCTCCAGCGGTGCCCCTCCACTCTTATTTGGACTCTGAACCTTTGGAAAAAATAGATTAAATCGTTACATATGTTTTTTCTTTTCGTGTGTAGTATTTCTCAATGTTTTTTGCATTATTTTTCTATTATACGTGCTAATAATATTGACCTAGGTTTACTTTACCTCCACGCTGAAAATGCAAAAAGTCATATAGGAACCCGGCGTCGGCATTTAACAAGAGCGCGGAAACTATGGCTCGTACGGGGAAATGTCAAAGTCAAGTGTGACCCTTGGCATAAAATGTTGCACCCCTTGTGTGTCCCTAAAAAAATAACCTTAATTTTGTCGCTGGACTACACTCGAAATTATGCAAGACCAAATAGCTTTAGGTTTGACCTACGGTTCTGTGGTGAGACCGAATTTATTATTACTGAGCAGACAATTTGTTTATTGTACTTAAACTAAAACTCACTGGGGGGACATCTTTTACCCTTCTCCTTCACTCACTCGCGCAAAAAAAGCTCCAGTGTATCATTGTCGGTTCCTTAATCACAACCTCAGTCGGTCCCCCTATACCCATCCAACCGAACTACGTCGCCATTCTTGTTCCTGGACTAGGTTCACATAGCAGTAGGCCCCTACATGAAAAACACATTCTCAAATATGCATCCATAGGGACATCTTTTGTTCCTTTCTAAATTATCCATCTACTTTGTTTTCACAGGCACATTGTTCACAACATTTCTTGTGGAGCACCACAGTCTTAAGACTTCCCCTAATGGAGACCTTATATGTTTTTCCTTTTTCGTTTTGTCCTTTGGTCTCCACAAAACCCCCGTGCCGGAACACCCCGATGGAAAACAATAACCGACAATGTTCAAAACGTCAAATTGTACAAAAATTGTAAATACAGAGTCCATTTTCTAACCTTTATTGTCACGTAACTAATCTTTATTGACTCGTCAGTACAATCTAGATGATTAAAAATGGTCAAGTCAAATAAGATTATCGTGGCGAAGAGCTGATCAGCAAAAAATGTCTTTGTTGAGATAAAGGTGGATTAGTTTAGCAAGGTAAAGAAAGAGGTTGGAACATGGTTTGATTGCTATTTGTTAATACATTTTTGTTTACATAAAACCTTTAGAGGGAGGGTGCACCTTTGGTGTAATAACTCTAAAAATTAATGACCATAAAAACTTACTTGGTAAAGTGCACCGGAGAGCTGTTGATATTATTATAACATTGTTAGAAACGACTCCCTTTGAAGTAATGTAGTTTTAGAGAAAGTGTACATTTTTCACCCTAAAGATTAAATCTGAGAAAGGTTCAGGCATGAAGCCTTGTTCATGCATCTGAAAGCACATAATTCTATGCAACAATGGTATTTTTTCTTTCATTTATTTTCTTGCAACTACGACGATCAATTGAGCCAAAATGTTCACAGGTTTGTCATTTTATGCGTTGGGATAAACCAAGTGTGAATACTGCAGTCTTTGGCAATGACCAAAAGTAAATACTTTGCCTTTAAAGATGATTGCAAAACCACGTTTTCTTGACAACACGAATGGCACACATTATATGCAACTTAAATTACCACAGGTGTGTTCAGTTTTTAACTGTAAACGGAACATTAGAAAAGTTCATCCGATTCGATTTTTACAGGATAATCAAATCTTGGTGTGTGACGAAAATAACCTTGAAATTCTCTTTTGAGAATATTAACTTTAAAGCACTTTTTTCCAACTTTGGAAATTGAAAAACTATAAGCAATGAGAGCCAATATAATACCAAAACTAAAAAGTACAACAGAAAAAGCCTTCGAAGTTTTTTTTAAAGTTTTTTTTAATGAGTATACGAGTAGAATGTTACAAATATTATCCTTTTTGCTTATCATTCAAGTATCAACAAATTACAAATATCACGAAGTTGATTTTAAATAAATAATCAATGTTGGATTAGCATTGCGAACTTGGCTCATTTTAAGAAAAATTTGAATTTAGTTAAAGGCCCTGGACACTTTTGGTAATTACTCAAAATAATTGTTAGCATAAAAACTTACTTGGTAACGAGCAATGGAGAGCTGTTGATAGTATAAAACATTGTGAGAAACGGCTCCCTCTGAAGTAACGTAGTTTTTGAGAAAGAGGTAATTTCTCACTCAAATAATAAAAGACTTCTTGCTGAAGCCTTTTATTATGCATCTGAAAGCACACAAAGTAATGCAACAAGGGTGTTTTTTCTTTCATTATTCTCTTGCAAATTCGATTACCAATTGAGCCCAAATTTTCACAGGTTTGTTATTTTATGCATATGTTGGGATACACCAAGTGAGAACTGGTCTTCGACAATTACCAAACGTGTCCAGTGCCTTTAAAATAGAGCATATCCCCATGCAAGTATCTTTTTTTTGTTTTTCCCCCTCACTTTTAATGTTAAAATATTGATTTCCAATCACGCACACCAGCCTTGTACCAAGTGGTGTACTAGTATCTTGCTGCACCATTTTGTTTCTTTCCCGGATAGGCCAATGAACAACCATATTTTGGCCCCGAAGGCGCCCTACTCAAATTATGTCATGGGATAAGGTCTGTTCAGTGAAACTACTGACAAATAGGTATTATAATGTCTGTGGTTGAATTCAAGTGTGAGGTTTCAAGAACTAATTCAAATTTGTTTTCTTCTAATTGTTAACTATGAGTATAAGTTATACATTAGTATTTTATTTTTTTAATCATTACTTATAAAAAGTAGTTTTTTCACCTCTTCTTCTTTAAGCTAACGCAAGCTCCATTTTTGACTCCGCGACTGTGTGTGTGTAAAGTGGCCTCTTACGGCAACGCCAGAGGCTAAGTCCGATCTTTAAAATAAATAGACAAGAAGCCAAGGAAATGAGCACGGCCGAGAAGATGGAGTTTTTAATACGCTGCTCCGGGTTCCAGTTCTGTTCAATGATCCCGCTGAGGGCGAAGATGACCACCACCCAGCAGCTGTATGTGTAGCGGAGGTACTTATCCCAGACGAGGTTCTCCAGGACCGAGTAGATAAGCAATCCAACGAGGAGGATGGAGAGGCTGATTGTGCACGCAATAGACTGTTCCACGTCTCCCCAGTACGCCACAACGGTTGCGAGGCTCAATAGAGTTGCTATGGCGGCCCATGCGGCATAAAAGGCGAGGCCGTTCTGGACAATGGCCCGAACAAGGAATAAGTCAACCCTGAGTAGTGGAGACAAAGTATTAAATTAGCAAGTTATAAATTGGTGACGAATTACCTTATGTACGAATTTTTATGAGCCATCTGTTATATTTTGTTACCCTTCAATACAAAACACTATTAAACGTGTAGATGTTGCATTGACATGCGTATACTAATAGCAGTCTTTCGCGAATTCTAATAAAGGGTACAAACCGTAACTATGACAACAATTTCCTCGATTAACACTATAAATCATAAGAAAGTATTCAAATTTGAGATTGAACACTGGGTGAACTTTCTGCAGTTAAAGGGAGTGGTTTACCTGGGCTGCGCCAAACAAATTAGGCCTATATTTGACACATTTAGGTATGAGATATTTGTCTGTAGGTGTGAGATGTTTAGGGATTAAAAATGCAAAAACAACACTTCACTGTCAACAGAAAGAGTTCAAAATATTTTCATTGCAGACAGTTTACTTACTGTACGGTGGCGATAAAAGGAAATTATGTCTAACAATTACGCTGATGAGCACGTGAATTTTGACCTCACAGGTCCGGTATGGCTCTTAACTGGACCACCGTAATATTTTACAGAACTGCATAAAAATGGGCGGGACTTACTTGTGACTGTGTTTCATGCTGAAGCATTTTGGTCAACTTTACGATGGTTCATAAAGAGGAAAATCCATAGCGTGTCGGCAACAAAGCACAGACTACAACGGCATACTCCAAGTACTGTCGATCAAACACGAACAACCACGTAATGTTGAGAGCGAGGTTGAGTGCGTACATAACCAGCATGACGGGTGTGATGAGAACGGGGTTGAGGTACACTGGTCCCTGGCTGTTCCTTCTGCACAGTGACGTCAAAACGTAAAGAAGGAACAGGCCTTGGTAAGTGTAGATTACGGGCCATATTGTGAATGTCCAGCCAGCAGGAGTTATCTCGATGTTGTAGAAATCGGATATATCTCCGGTGCTGTTGAGGAACCAACCTGTAACGGGAACCAGGGAGTAAAATGGCGGCCACACATTTTATTAACAAAACGTACATGGGGTGCATTTCGTATTGAGGCAGAAAGTACAATTTATTCCAGTGTTTTTCCCTGTTGAGGGGAAATCATTATCTTCCTTAAGGATATTTTTCTAGATCGGGTAGTTTCTAGATTTGTAATAATAAGTCTGACTCCAATAAAGGCCTTGTCTCAAAGAAGACGTTACAATAACGTACCTCAAATATTTCCTCACATTGTGATGCAATAATGAACTTGAGGCATTGCATGGCGAGGTATTAAATTATGTATAATATTTGGTTTGCGGTCATGTGGATATCTACTTACTGGGTAGCCTATGTTCTTTTGAGAACTTGTCTTGAAATTTATTCTACTGCACATCACAAAACTATTTTCTTCAACCTCCTATGATTATATTGGGCTAAATACGGTTTATCCGAAAGGGCGGCGTGTCATGTTACAATGGCTACGAACAGCCACGCTTGAATGCTACTGCAAAACCACGGGTACAGCCACACACCTTGATCTCAGTCAAAGCCAAAGCTGCTGTTTCAGACACAGCCTTACGTCATGACTGGCAATGTGACTTCGGCTTCGGCTGTTTCAATGTGTCCGTGTCCATGCATGTAGCGATTCCTAAAGCCATTGCCAGTAAAGCAGTTTATGTCCAGTTTTTGCTCATTGCAGTAGTTATTATTCTCGACTTCTTTGTGTTCATTACAGTAGTTATTTGATGAAAGTTATTACAAGAGTTACCGTACTAACCTTTTACGGTTTATGCAATTTTAAATGTATAACAAGGATTTTAGTGATTGTGGGTTTTTACCTCTTCATTGTGTGCTTTTACTCTATGGCACATAATTAATTAATTTATTGTTTAATAATATATTGGTTTATTGTATATTTTCTTGTGATTTTCTGTACAGCGTTTTGAAATTTTGTTTAAAACGCTTATATCAAGCATAAAATATTAGTATTATTACCTAGTGTGGTGCCACCGATACCAGCCATGGCGTTGATAAGCTGACAGAAGATGAATTCAATCACAAGAGGTACGGTAAGACAGATGAACAAGACATCATGCTTCTTGGTTCCCATGGTCGGATAACTCGAGTCTCAATCAACACACCTGAAGAAAGAAGTTGTGCAAAATAATGGCATCAAGATTTTCAAATCTATCTGGGGATGACATACGTGTGTGAGTGTACCTTGGCTCGATTTTACATAGAGCCTAGATTGGCCTTAAAGGTAGGGTTACCTATAGATTGTTATTAAGTACCGCCGATGTGAACCATTTAAGAGGCTCTTCCGAGCCATCTAAAAAAACAGCTTCTAGAAGAGCATGGCGGCTGCAACATGATGAAGATCTATTGGGTTTCCTGAATGGTTGCAGAACTATAAAAACTCCCCTTTTGCGGTGTGGCAGGAGATTCTGTCCCCGGGAGAATCTGTGGTGTCCCCTCCCCCAACGGCGAAATGTGTACATAACTTCTTCCGATAAAAACGCCCTCTTTTGAATCAACCTCCTTCAGCCCATGTTAATTTCCCATAATTTGGGGGACAGAATCATAGGACACCGGCAAAGTTGTCTTCAAAATGGAAAAACACTTTGTTCTTATTCTTGTTCTGCACATGGCGACAGACGGTGACTTGTTCATGTAGAGCCATTTTCCGTCGTCAGTCTCAGTGTGCCTCACAGTACCCCCATCTTCTTCCCCGGCCGGCCCCTCCAACAGGTTTTATGTCACATTTCATTATTACCTTTCTTCGTCATGCCGCTGAAGCAATTTCGTCAAAAATATGATATCAGCAAAAAAATCGCGAAACGCTCAAAAAGAGGCACATTTTCTAAGCTTTGTCATTTTCTAGATTTTTTACTGCTGGCAATATTCTCTTCCCCCTCGTGCCTGCCAAATTAATCAAAATGCCAAGGAATTCTCTCCTTTTGCAATCAACTGCAGGAATCCCACATCACCGTGAGGGCTGAAAATATTCACCGTTTAAAGATAGAGTAGTGCCTCTGTTTACTCGGCAAACAAAGTCAAGTCCGTGGCTGTTTGACTTCTTGCAGATTCATGAGGAGGGTACCGTCACTTTGGGGGTTAACGATTGCAATCAACTCATGCACGAATTATATCCACGGATCTGAGACATTCTAAAAACTCCCAGGTCCTAATTAATCCGAATTCCGGGTCCCGTGGTTCCGGTGTATCCTGTGGGTCCCGTAGGATAAGGCCAGACCCGTTTCTGGGTCAGTATGGCACTAAAGGCCTTTTCACACTACACAAAATCTCCGTGTTGGACACGGATACGATCCGTGTATTGTGGACTGACCTTTTCACACTACAACTTTTCAACACGGTGTCGATCCGGATAGAGCGCTCGATCCATGTCGAAACCAACCCTGCTCGGGAGGTGGGTTGAGAAATCTCGATCCGTGTCGAAAATTCCAACACGTGTCGAAAGCCGTAGTGTGAACACCTCGGGGTTCATTTTCGATCTGTGTTGAGTATGCAGGCACCATCCACACGCTGTAGTAGATAAGAACGTAAAGAAAAGTCGCCGCGTACAAAAAGTCGCCGCAATTAAGCATCACAACGCATCACTACGCTCCACGGTGCGCCACTTATCAGTTGTACTGAAGTTTTATCTTAATTGCATCGAGAACTGGGCACAATTTCACGAGATGTGCTTTAATACCGCGGAATTATTTGCTTCCGGCGGCACCTATGTGTGCCTTTTGGGCGCAGAGTTACAGGATAAGCAGAATCTTGAAATTGTGCCCTGATTCGACAAGAGTTAGTGTGCAAACAGAAAATGCATTCTCACTTATTTCTTTTAACTACTAAACACTGTTCGAAGGTCACGAGCCCTTGCAGCTTGTACATCTTGATTTAAAACGAGTCAACATACGCCATTATTAAATAACAACAAATTGTTGTACCTCGTATTGATCCAAGGCGAGCACACTAGTCAACAGCAACATCATCCCCGCCCCCTAAATGTAGACTGAACCCTTTAGCACCATCCAATTTTGTCCAGCTGTGTTGTCATTAGAAATTCGAACGGCGACTTGTTTGAACACGCAAGCTGGAAGGATCTCTTTCCCCAATACCTACAGAGTGAAAAGCTGTAGCTAAAAGATAACTTCAAGTTTTGGGAGAAAGACTTACCAAAAAATTGATTAAAATCGTGCTTTTGCCTGGAGGCTGGAAATGTCTGCTGGCAAATAACGGATTACCAAGGCAATGGTGAGCAGTGAGCGGAAGAGTATCGTAGTTTACAATGGGGTTTACAATAGTTTTCCCTTGATTGATGTTTACGACTTGTTCGGCAAACCGCAGGGGCACTCCGAGTCTGATGATCAATGAGTTACATAAGATTTCCCACAGTAGAGGTGCGGCTATTGTTCCATCTATCCTCAGATACGGGTGAATGCTTCAACAATGCCATGCAGCTTATTGTATTCAGCTTTACCCCCTTTTGATAAGCCCGCACGTGAAGCCTCCACGTCGTGCACAAGGGATGAGCTGATTTGACAATAACGAAGTCCTGATAATTATAACCTCATCTTCAGTGGGTCAAGTACGAACGTTTAAGGAAATTGAAAATACTAGTTGGGGTTAGGAATTGATGTGAAATTCTCCCCAAACCTGTGATGGTGAAATACTGTAGCATGCACTCTGTGTTTACATAAAATGACATAAAATGACATTGAAAGTTTAATGTGTTTTACGGAGTCATGTGAAAAACAGACGTATTGTAACTCGGGGGATTCGAACCCACGACCTTTGCCATTTTAAAGCAGCTGTCTTGCCACTAAACCACTGAGCTTGCTATTTGTACCATTTGTGAAGCATAAACTCGTTAAGTGGAACTTTGTAAACTGTATAATTAATAAAGATTATACCCATGGGTCAGTATTATCCATTGTTTACAAGGTAAACACGATCCGATTCTACAGACAGCGTTACTGGGAAGCGAGTCAAAACTGACGCACCAATCGGGATAAAATAATTTGGTCGTGTAGGATTTCAAAGCAGACTTGAATTGGTCTCAAGTCAGTCATTGTTGGGGGGGTTTTCTGACCAAAAGCAAAAATAGAGTTGGCCTATTTCCTTCAATAGCAGCTTCATGAGGATTCCTTGCGAGTTTAGGGCATGCAATAGCCGATGAAGGCAAAATGGCGTTTGCGTGGTGGGAGTGATGCAGACAAACAAAGTAAAACAAAACAAACGCGATCTCAGATTTCAGATCAAGTTTAATATGAAAAGTAATTACGGATTTTGGTACCAACGTCGCCAAGCCGTCGATTCAGAATTGTTAAAACGCAGAACCGCCATCACAAATAGATGGAAACGTCTGGCTTTCACACCACACTCAGTGTCATTCGAACGGGTGAACGCGTGCGAGTTCATTGATAGTATTCGCTCTTATGTAAATTATTAAAACTACCTTAGGGTTTCAGCAATCAATGTCCCCTTTTCCAAGAAACCGTGGATCTAAAAAGAGGAAAACGATTCTTTATTTTGAAGGTTGGCAAATGGGTTTTCTCTCACGTTGATTTGGGCATGAAACACATACCCCCAAGCATCACGTGTCAGCTAGAATAGGAAGAGAAAATAAAACTACCCCGAATATCGTGGAATGTCAATATTGATTAAGGCTGCGGTTGTCATTCGTAACACGTGGACAGGGGTCTGATTTTTCTCCTTTGGAAACCTGGTCTGCAGAAGAGACCAAAGGGGGCCTGGAAGATCCATAAACGCGGGAAATATTATCAAGACTGTCTCCGCTCCGACAGTGCCTTCTTGGCAGAATGCAATAATTAAAGGGGTGTGTAATAATGCTATAATTAACTTCTCGATGCAGAAGTGTGATGGTAGGTCTATATGTGATAGAATTGCGGCCTTTCAGTGATGATAATACAAGCATGGAATTTGGCACATAACAAGGGAATGTCGAGACAGACATTTGACTAAAGTATTTTTGCAATCGCAAATTTTAATTTTGAAAAAATATAGGTAGAATGACAAATAATTTTCAACATGATTTAATTGCTTGCCAATTGAAAAGGACATATCTGCGATTGCCCTATAGCCAAATACGTATCTGTCTCATGTTGACACACTCTGACTGTGGGACAAAGTTATTCTCACTGCCCCATGGGAGGGAAGTTCGTTGAATTTCTGCAATTTGGAAAAAACAGAAAAACAACAAAGAAAACACAAAACAAAACAAACTTATAGACTTTACTATTCATCTGTTTTAAGACCAATATTACCATGCATGAATATGCATGGTAATATTGGTCTTAAAACAGATGAATAGTAAAGTTACAGATGAAATAACACGGGCACAATTTGAATAAATTGCTATACTAATAATAATTCTCTTAAATATAGCCTTTTATTACTATTTTTCCCCCCTACCTTTCCTGCTAGTACCAGATTATACCGCTGTTGGTTGGTGACATCATAAATGTAATAACATAAAATAGGAATGAAAACACAAAACAAACATGAGCCAAAGTCTGCCACTTGCGTTCTTTGACGACGTTTGTCCACAAACAGTGACGTCAAACGTGACGTCAAACAGACCGCAAAAACAAAAGGTTTACTTCCGACTGCGCCACGGTTTATTATTAGTTTATTATTTGGGTACAATGATACCAGTGCTTTTGTGGACATACGGGACTAAAGGGCAAACGGCATAAGTTTATTTTTTGATAAAAGTGTAATTAACCACAACTGAACCAACGAGGCTGTTTCGATTTACATGCGGTGGTTAGCTCAATTCAAACAGAGAACAATTTATTTTTATTTATTTTTTAAGTAACATTAATGATGACAGTAGACCGGAACTTAATCCATTATGACTTTAGACCCCATATTGACGTTTGGCTTTCGTTATACTATATACAGACTGCATTTATTGCTTGGTTTTCAAATAGAGTCCGATCTCCACTGAGAAAAGTCGTCAGAGAAGTTTTCAACAGAACTTCACTTTCAGGAAAAGACTAGATTAAGGATTTGACATTACACCCTCGTTGACAACTTTTCAGAAACAGTTTGAGAGTTAACTTGACTTAACACAAGATTGGAGGGGATGGACATGCGAGGTGATTTTGAGGCTAGTCGTGAGGCTGATAGCCTCAATGTGTCAGAGAACCCCATTCAGCAGGTTAGTGAGGAACGAGCCAACAGACCAAGTATCGAGACACGGCAGACGGAAGTACTTGCAGCTAGTCACAGGGGTGACATCGTTGCTTCGAAACCAGTAAGCCTGAAACAGACTCGGGGCTTAGGGTCTCCTTCGATGGGAGAGGGTACCTCGGAGACTGACAAGACGGATGGCTCTCAAACAATCAAAACCTCCCTCAATAACCCGAACCCATCGGCCGTTGACACGATGTGCCCTCGCGGAGACAACGGCGGCGGAGACTCGTATGTTGGTCGATCTGATGATGAGTGGGTTCTCCAGAGAGAAGTGACGTTCATGGGCGAGTACCGAAATGCAGAGACGCAGAGCCCGTCCGTGTTGGCGGTCAGCAACTCTAGGGAGTTTATTTTTGTTGAGCACGGGATGCTTGCGGCCCATGTTTTGGATGCGTACGGGGTACACAGGATCACACTCCAGACCAATACAAGTATTTTCAGACAGACCCGTACTCGTGTGGACACGATTTCCGGATTTATAAGGGATGCTGCCTTCTCCAAAGCGAATCACATCATCATCTGCGACTGCTCTAGGTTTGTCAAGATCTTTACAAATAACGGTAAATATCTCTGCGCGTTCATCACAACCGAGGTAAATGACAGTTATCGTGGGCAGGTGAGGCTCAACTGCCTCGCCGTGGGACGGGACAATCGTGTCTTCGTCGGTGACTGGAACCGACGCTGTGTGACCGTACACGAAGCGAGCGGGGCCCGGGTTCGGCTGATCGAATGCACGAGGCCAGCCCGTCTTGCCGTGAGTGAGGACTTCTTGATTGTGCTGCCAGCAGACCCCATGGATTCCATCAAGCTGCTGGACCATGATGGGAGCACTCGGCGGGCTCTCTGCATTCCAACTTCTCTTAGTCCATGGCAACCGGTGGCAATAACTTGCTCCTCGCAGACTGAGACAATCATTGTGGTCAACAGACATGATGGAGGACAGAGGAGGACCATTCATCAGTTCATCAGTTGGTAGAACCGTCGTGCGTTGCCATGACACAAAGCGGAGAGGAATTGGTTGTGACAGACAATGCGTCAGTAAAAAATTTCGCAAAAAAGTTTTGCCAAAAAACCACACAAAACTGAAATGCTCCTTTGTTCTATGTTTTATTCCTTTTTCCTGGTATTAGTTTGGGGCAATTCATAATATCAATAAAATAAAACTAGAAGCAAGTTCGTAATAGGCTCGTTTAACAGCTTGCAAATTTAAAAATTCCATCGGGTTTGCACTGATGTATGATCGAAAAATAATTTATACTAACAACTCACACTGTAAACTAAAAACAATAAACAGGGCCCAGTGTCACATAGTTAAAAAAAAATTCATGATACAATAATGAAGTGATGATTTTTCAATGTGTTTTGCTGTCATAAAACAGTCGTACATAGTCAGTCTAAAAACTTGAGTTTGATTTCACCACTTACTCTGATACTGGGTCAACCTGTTTCATAGTCTTGGTGCAAGACGTCCCTGTTCTGTATTTCCACGATCCGCCCCATTACAAATTGCCGCCAATAGAGGGCGCTATCATTCCACGAACCGCTATCACAGGAACGTCTTGGGAATCTCGTCAAACTGCCTGGAAAATTCCAGGGACATTCCGCTGTGACGTAGAAATTTGCATAATTCTTTGCAAGAAAGAAATCACGTGATCAGTCTAGTACCTGCCGCGTTTGTGAACCACTGATCTCTATTATTGTACTGTGGCTGCACATGGAATCGTGTGTGGGGAAAATGAATGGAACTTGTCGCCGTCAATCGACACCCGCGTGTGTACGTAGTAACCATAGAGCTATTATTTTATGGTAGTAACTAGTATTTTGCTGTCGTTTGCGTAATGGCGGAGCGTGCCGTAAAAGTTGACAGTTAAAGTAATAGAAAGTTATAGTATAGTAATATTCTTGATAGTATAACCTTACATGAAATATCGTTCTTATTTTTAACTGTATTTGTGTATACTTGGGTGGTGATGATTTTAAAACTACAAAATGACTAAGTGTGAACAGGTTTTTTGTGTTTGGATCTGTATTAATAAAATAAATAAATAAAAACAACTGTGCATTTCATTCATTGAGTAGTTACCTGTCATTGCAAAATTGTAAACATTAACCCGAACCTATGGTGTTCCATATGTGCCACTCCTTTCTGTCGCCTTTTCCATTTTGTCCGTCGCCTTTTCAATTTTGTCTGTCGCCTTTTGACTTTTCAATTTTGTCTGTCGCCTTTTCAATTTTTTCTGTCGCCTTTTCAATTTTGTCCGTCGCCTTTTAAATTTTTTCCCTCGCCTTTTAAATTTTTCCGTCGCCTTTTCAATTTCAGAATCATGTGATAGTCACCTGGTAGTCACGTGGAAAAACCCAGAGACAAAAATGAAAAGGCGACGGAAAAAATTGAAAAGGCGACGGACAAAATTGAAAAGGCGAAGGAAAAAATTGAAAAGGCAACCGACAAAATTGAAAAGGCGAAGGAAAAAATTGAAAAGGCGACGGACAAAATTGAAAAGGCGACAGACAAAATTGAAAAGGCGACGGACAAAATTGAAAAGGCGACGGACAAAATTGAAAAGGCGACGGACAAAATTGAAAAGGCGAAGGAAAAAATTGAAAAGGCGACGGAAAAAATTGAAAAGGCGACGGACAAAATTGAAAAGGCGACGGACAAAATTGAAAAGGCGACGGACAAAATTGAAAAGGCGACGGAAAGGAGTGGCACATATGGAACACCATACGAACCCCTAAGCATTTCTACTTGACAGCTTCCTCAACCTTTTCAATTTTGTCCGTCGCCTTTTCAATTTTGATACTCCAACATTGAGTGTGTACTTAAGGGAAATGTGAATTTTGATTATTTGAGGCAGACAGTACCAATATTGTGAAACAGATGGTTCGATCACCTCGCCGACAATCTAACTTAAATCTTTGATGAATCCCTTTTCTTGGCTTTCGTTAGTAAGGTGGCGTAACTCTTACAGGTTACTAGCTGCCGGTTACAAACTATACACCATCCGCCCTTTTTCGTACGGTGTGATGAGTATCGCGAGGCCATTATTCGCCAGCAAAGTTAGCCGTCATAATTGCAAAAAATCACGAAAGAGGCCGACCGTCCTAGCTACACAGAACAGCACACAGTGTGTCAGTCAGTATAGTAGACCATACAATTTCGTCTGCTACATTTTACAGCAGCTGACATGACGTGACCAGTCTGTTGTGGTCGTTATGCGGCTTAAAATTTGTGTTCGTACGCTTGCGTATTGCCGTTGTGACCTCAATGTGAATATGCAGATATAGGTCACAGCGATTGTATCACGTGATACTCGACGAGATTCCCAAGACGTTCCTGTGATAGCGGTTCGTGGGTGATAGCGGGTTCGTGGAATGATAGCGCCCTCTATTGGCGGCAATTTGTAATGGGGCGGATCGTGGAAATACAGAACAGGGACGTCTTGCACCAAGACTACCTGTTTCATGGCATAGTTCAAACACTTAGAAGATCAAACTTTTTCGAAAAGTGATAATCAAGTATACCTTAGTTCTTTTAGACGTTGTTTCATACAAGATTGAACCTACCACACATGTTAAATATTGTAGTTAAGGTCGTATTTAATATACCTACATGTGCTTGGGTGAATCAAAAATGATAAAGTTTACTGGTATCTACGTGTGTGCTAGTTCGTGGTGATAGTTCTGATTTGTTTTAAACAAGTTTTCAATCGTGTACTAAAAATAAATGGCAAAGACCAACAGAAGTATTTGTGGTGTAAGAAATTATTTCACACTCGAGTGCTTTCAGAAAAGTTTCGGAGATTTTGGAATCGGGTGAAAAACTATTTAATTTTAACATGAAAACCTCGGAAACCTTAACTGTAATACCGGACTCTGAACATGGATGTAAATTAAAGAGGGATTGGGGGCGCTATTTCAAATTATCTATGTCGAGCTCTAATGGCCATTTTTTGTTAGGTAAAATTATTCTACCCGTAAATTGACTCATTTAAAACTGTTTTTCTAAAGAAATAATTAACTTCCTGAAATGTTATGAAAAGTTCTAACATCATGCATGTAACATAAAAGGTTAACTCAATTTGTGTGATTTCGTGCACTGCTTAAAGGGTGTGTACAACATTAGTAAGATTGAAAATATAAATCTTCACAGATTTGCACAAAACTTACATGGTATAAAGATGGTCATGGTGGAAAACTTCCCTTGAAATAGTTTTGCTTGAAATGCCATAGTTTTTAGGAAATGAGTAAAATAATAGTCTTTTTTAATCCTCTGCAGGATAAAATCCGATGTTTGAAAAAAGTTAAAACATATAACGGTGTTTTTCACTGTTTTCTCATGACTCCGAAGACCGATTGAGCATAACTTGAACTTTCACAGGTTTGTTATTTCATGTATATGTTGGGTCACATCAAGTGTGGAATACAGGTTTTTGGCAATTACCAATGTTTTGTACACACCCTCAAGTATAATCAACTTAGAGGGCATCATAACAATTTTACGAGGTCAATTGACGTTAGAAATGGGCTAATGAGACCAATAACTCGATTAATGGAGCGCGGATGTGAATAATTTACTTACATTTGTAACAAAATTCAGATCCGATTGATTTGTAAATTAATGCAAATTGATAGAATGAGCACGAATTGACCCGATTTGTGGCTAAACAACAACTCTGTAACGACTTGGAATCAAGTAGGTAAATGCGTGCATTTCCGACACATAATGTTATTAGTCTTGCGCGAACAACCAGGGAATTTCCATCAACAAACTTTACATAACGTCTTGCAACAAGACGAGGCTGTCGAAATAACGAGTCAGCCCCCTTATGAAATTATGAAATTATATGCGATTGTGAATTAGACAGACAGGTAAATAGACCAAGCAATAAATGTAGAAGCACAAAGAAACCGATCATTATCTCTGTGTAGTGAAACATCACAATTTTATTTCAACAAAATTTGCATTTTTATTGCCAAGGAAATTCAACCATTCCCAATATCCGTTTTGTCTCTTGTTCAGGGGGAAATACTACAAAGGGTTAAAACAAGTTGCAAACACTTCATCGAGAAGTTATATATTAAATAAAATTCATCATTCATTAGCTAATTACACTCCTTATTTAATTAAACATTCAGATCATATCAAGTCCACTCTGTCATGCTGTGTTATATTTTTATACGAAACGTATTTTGTTTTCCTAAACAGGAGAGGGCTAGGGGTGTATTCTTATGAATTGTTTCACAAAATATTTGAAAGCAAACAATAAAAGTCAAACTTTATACACAGCGTTTGACTTATCCAATGGGAGGGACAATGTAGCAATCTATTAAACTCCGCCCCTTTTAGTGCACTGACCAATCACAACGACAAACGCCAGGCAAAAAAAGTCTGACACAGCCCAACACGTGAAAACTCTGTTTCAAAAAATGTATGTAAACGAGTTTTTCATTATTTGCATGGCTTGGCGTGGCCGGGCAGGGCAATACGCATGCGTCGTATGCAATACCCCCACGTGGGTACCGTTGACAGACATTCGTCATGGTTAGTGGGCGGGGCTTAACGATCAGCCTTCTCTCCAGTGGGTTGCCATGACAATGTATTCGTTTTATCAAATCATGAACTTAAAATTCATCAAGTAATTTATCAATATTTCAAATTAAATTTTTCACATTCGTAAACGTAGGAATACTTCCTACGATTCTGTGGGTAAACTAAATAATTAATATCTTTCTCAATAAAGCAATTCATATTCCATATTAAATTAAAATAATAAAAGGCTTCGGAAACGAAAATTAGAGATAAAAACTCGCAAACCAGAAAAATCAAATCAAACATTTAACCATTTAGCTACAGGAAGAAGGTATGTTAGTAAATTTAAACAATTTATCACACAAGCCACACAAATTAAATTTATTCAGCAATTTCCAAACAATTCGAATGAGGAAAGTACAATCTAAGTTTTCCCTGAAGAAATAAAAACAACATTATAAAGATACATGTAATGCTTTGCTGGAGAAATTATGATTTCATATAATTTCATTTTTAAAAGATGACAGTATCACCTACGACAACAAAATGTTCTGACAAATTTGTTGATAGGATAGAAAGTTGAAAACATCGAACCCATTTTATTATGTTTCTTTAATTCATTTGAATTGAGAATTAAGAAATCCAACTGTGGCTTCCTGGTATTGAACAAATATACTGAATATAACAACGCTGGCCAATAACAAGGGATTGCACAACTCCAGCATTGTTAACAAGTTTGATAATTTGTGTGTAATATCGTTTATCGTTTGAAAACTTGTTAGAATAAATCAAAATCAAATAAATCATTAAAAAATAGCCTTTAATGGATAGTTTTGTTTAGTTTTACAAATGAGTCCAAAACCAGAGCTATTTATTGAATTTCTAAAAATATTTTCAAATATCAATTTCTGAATCCGAAGTAATGTTATGAATCATCTCGTCAAAAATAGAACTGACGCCACCCCAAGCCCGGAAACAATTTTTGTTTGTGGTTCAAAACAAGATCCCCTTCCACCAGCCATTAAAAGAGAATAAGAGAAAAAAGAGAATAAGAGAAAAAAGAGAAAAAGAAACAAAATGGGAGAAGAGAAGAGTAAAGGAAATTTAAAATAACATTATTTTTTGAAAGCAATTCAATATCTGAAGAATTTTTTCCCCATCGCTCTATTCACACAATATGGTGAACATAATATTAAATTTTTGGAAAATGGCAACCTTTCTGCCATTGCGCATAAATCATTCACACCTGTGTAAATGGAAAACATTCTCTTTTCAACTATTGGTGTAGTCACGATTCTATTTTAGCAATAATTAATTAATTCATAACAACCACCATGCGTGTCCAGTCTAATCTTCAACAGGAAGAGGTCACAGCTACAGGAAGGGTACCATGCCATTTCAACAATGCGCAGGGTACCAGCATAATTCTACTCCCATCTTTCTGATAATAAATCTCAGAGGGAAAATAATACATTGTGCGCTTTCAGCGTACATTCTATAAAGATAAAGATTTACTTTGAATTCCAAAGTAACATAGCTATAATAAAGCTGGTAACCTTATTGTGGTTAAGCATAATTTTGTTGTGCTTAGTTACTTTCGGTGCTTAGCAGCTCTATGAAACTGGGCCCTGATGGTTCATGTAAGCACACTCGAACACTGCAACTCCACTGTGAAATCGCACTCGTGCGCTGTCAAATTTTCATGATCGTTTGTGAAATACACTTTTTGCTTTAAGTTTTATACACACATTTTATTCTGTGTAACAACCACAAATATTTCTTTACTGGTGAACGGCTTCATAGACTTAGATCCAGAACAATCCATTCTTAGATGGCTTCTTGTTTTGATATCGTCGAAAAAGTTTCATTCAAAATTGTACGCGTTCTAATAATAGTGCCCTGTACCAGGGCAAAAGTGCCATGCCCATACCAGTTCAAGGCAAGAGCATCACTGTAATCTGTGACTTTATAATGTTCATGTGTGAAATGTTGTTTTACCTCCAAAAGTTTTGTTCCCTCCAAAAATGAGTGCCTTCGAACATGTTCATTCCGTCAAACATGTTCGTTTCAGTGATAGCAGTGTACACATACTATTTATGTGTTATTCTTCTATCTTTTCGAAAAACCAAAATAAAAACATCAACAATTACAACAACAGCACCTGGATTTATACCTAAACTTCATAGAATTCTATAAATATAACTTTTGACTTGAGGTAAGCATTCATTAATGGCACACTTGGTTGGAAGGCTGTATTCTACACTAAATGATACAGATAAATGATCCATGGTTGTCACTATGTCACTACCAATTCCCTTTTATTTCATTTGCTTTCCCTTCTTTTTTTCGAAGCTGTTTTGTTTGCATTTCTCAAATTCTTCTGACTGAAAGTGAAAACATGGGTGAACTCATCTTCCTTATTCTATCCCTTTGTAGCCTGCAGGTTAGTGGTGCTAGACAATATTATGGTTTCACTACAAGGATTGGAACCTATGACCTCCCACTTTGGAGGACAGGGTTTGTAACCTCTAGAGCACCAAGCTTGCCAGGTTAAAGAGTCCACTAGATTCCTGCAGTAGCAGCGAGTGATGCTGTTCTAGCCATGAGCCTACAGGCTAGTGGCTAGAATGCTCTGAAAGTGTTGTGGTTTCACACAAAAATTCAAACCGCTGACCTCCGGCTTTGGAGGGTAGGGTTTGTACCCTCTAGAGCACCAAGCTTGCCAGGTTAAAGAGTCCACTAGATTCCTGCAGTAGCAGCGAGTGATGCTGTTCTAGCCATGAGCCTACAGGCTAGTGGCTAGAATGCTCTGAAAGTGTTGTGGTTTCACACAAGAATTCAAACCCCTGACCTCTGGCTTTGGAGGTCAGGGGTTGTAACCTCCAGAGCACCATGCTTGCCCGGTTAAAGAGTCCAGTGAGTGTTGCCGCTCTAGCCATGAGCAAAGTGGCTCGAAAGCTTTGAAAGTGTTGTGGTTTCACTACAATGATTCAAACCCATGCCCTTTTAGACCCCTAAACTGAGTTGCCAAGTAAGATGAGACCAGTTATGTGCATGCCAGCAGTAAGTGGGTATCACTTCTTAATTGTTTGTAAGTATTTCGAGCATTAATGCATGCAAGACACAAATCTGGACTTAATCAAATCTCATGCCAGGGATTTTACAGCAAAACTTTACTTTGCTCATCAAACTCAAATAGTGCCTGCTGTTTTTATTTTAATAGTTAGGTTTAACCACAACTAAAGGAGAGATTATTGTCATATACATGGTGGTACTGCAAATCTTTACAAGATTGTATCTCCACCATGCAGAGTTTCAAATCCTACTCATGTACATGGTGTTACTACAAACCTTACTAGATTGTATCTCCACCATGCAAAGTTTCAAATCCTACTCTAAATGAAATAGAGCTTATTTCTAGCCATACAATATTGTGGAAGTATTTTGATGACAGTGGAATACCTAAACCAATGGATCATTTACTTTGATGGTTATGCACTCTGATACAAAAACATCCAATGTTTACAATTAATAATCCAACCAAGAAGAAATTCATATTTCCTTTTTTCTTTTGATAAATTCTGAGTTAAAAATAGCAAAATTCAATTAATATCAAATAATCTTTTGATAATCACTAATACACACAAAATTCAATCAACCGATTGGCTTTTAAAGTTACCACCATCACCGGTAAACTTTCTACAACCACAAATTCCATGCATTTGTACAATTTTCAAGCCAGAGTTTATCAGAGTGCACAACCATTTGGCCGAGTTCACAGAGCTGGGGCCAGTTGCATGGAGACGTTTACCAGAAAATATTTGCTTAGCATTCACATGTTGTTACCAGTCAAGATACTACATATTGTATGCAGTTAGTGACTGGTGCCCTGCAAATCTGTTACTTAGCATATGAAGTACCCAAGCAGTGTTTTCTGCTTACCTGGCCATTTTTCAAAACTACAGCTCTGACTTGGGCTTCTGCTTTAGGGACTACCTGCCTGTTGGAAGTCCCTTACCTATGTGTGCGTTTAAAAAAAGTCATAAACGAAGCCCAAGCCGGGGCATAAGATCAAGCTGTGTTTCGAAAAGGGCCGATGAAATTATGGTCCTGCTAAGCAGTCAAACTTGCTCAATGAAGACAATCTGCTTAGCAGAATTTGGTCACCAGCCAATTCAATATGTCATGCATACTGTTTGCAACTGGTTTCCCCCTAAATTCCACTGAGCATCTCTTTGTTAAGCAACTATTTCTGCTTACCAGCTAGCTCAATGAACATGGGCCATGGTTATCTTAAGTGGAGGGAGAAAAAACACACACTTTCACATGATATAATACGTAGGATATCTTTGCTATACTTCTTTAGTTTTTAAATAGATATGTTATTGGCTGGCCTGTGTTATGTTGCGTCTTTGTTGCACATCATATAGGCTAGCTGCTCTTTCTCCAAGTCCATTGGCTCAAAATCTGTCAGGAATGGTAAAGAGGGAACAGGAAATCAAACTTGGGAAGAATTAAAGAATTATCAAGTAAAGAAAGATCATAACCTACAAGTGAAACCTGATTGGGTAAACTTTTATTAAGCTCAGGTTGTACAAAGGCAATTTGACAAGAGTGGGATTTGAACCAGCGACCTTCAGACGAACATGCCAGCTCTACCAACTGAGCTTGTTTAGCCCTAATGTTGGCAGTCTCCCAATTTTGTCATTATCTTTGTACAGGGGTACCAGTCTAAAGAATTATGGATTTATTGGTCGTGAAGTAAAAGATGGAAAATTATTTAAACGTATTTCTTCAGCGGGCTCTCGGTATATCAAAGAGAATAACAAACTCAAACAATAAATGATTGAGTGTTACCAAAACAACGTCTTTCAATCTCGAAGCTTTCTTGCTAAAAATGTTTTACTGAAACCTACATGTATTCATTGTTCCCTCAAATATTTAACCCTCTCTCCCACTTGAAAAAAAGTGACATCAAACCTCTACTATCTTCCTCTCCCGAGGTACTCTACACCAAACTGTTTGGACTTGGATCCGATTGGTATGCCTGGCCCAGTGAAAAGCAATAGACCTTATGCATTGACGTCACCAAGCCGCCATCTTAGAGGTAAACTGATGAGGAAACAATGGAAACGCGCTGATTTGTACGCGCGGCGCACAGGACTGGCCAATGAGCATCTTCCTTTTGACCTCTAGGTGAGGGCGCCCTACTCAAATGACGTCATATGCATAAGGTCTATTGTCATTTTTGCCTTAAGCCCACAATCCTTTAACTTCCTGGAGGGGATTATAGAAGGATTTAGAAGGGGATTTAGAAGGGTTAGGGATAATTAGGAACAAGAAAAAATGCTATAAATCAAGATTTCAATAAGAAAGACGAGTCTTACTTTGAAAAACTGGGTGTTCTCTTTTGTCCAGGTACTCCACAGTTGACGTCTCACCATCAGCTGTGGTATTCAAATAAAATAATGTAATAGGATCATTTTTCTAAAAGAAAATGTTTGCACAAGAGAGGATCTTTGCTAATTATGAAACTTCAAAACAGTTAGTTAAATGCTATATATTTTGATGAAAGACTGTGCAAGTTTTGCTCGTATTCAGACTTCTAGGACCCAGTTGGTCTCAGCCATTTATTTTAAGTTTGCAAGATTCTGTTTCTCCAAATACTTTAGTTTAATGTCAAGTTTATGGTTTAAAATCATATCACATTGTTGGGAAAGTAAAATTTAGTGATGAAAAATATGCAAGTAAAATAAATTTAACAAGCCCACAAAGAAAACTGGTATTTCATCTTTAAGGGCAAAGCCATTTTCATTTTATTGGGGATCAGTGTTGTAGGTTTTGAGACTGGTCTCTGTGTCTCGGTCTCGAACTATCGAGTCTTGACTACAACACTGTTGGGGAAAGGAGGGTGGTAGGGATGATTGTTTAAACTTTCTTACGTCTTCTTTGTTGTTTTGCTTCTTCAAGTTCTCGTTTTGTTCTCAACCATGCTGAAATAACAATACACACAGATTTAATAGGTGTTAAATTTGCATCGGCGATTAAGAATACTATTTGGTTTTACTTAATGTTACCTAGTTTTGGTGCATGACATTGTTTTTGATTATCACTCAACTATCGCGTTTTTCCCTTTCAGCAAACTATCAGAAATACAAGAACCATCGAACGATAGAGGGTGCTGTTATGGAAACCTTACTTATTTCATTATCACCCAAGACGGCTTCCAGAGAACGCCCTCTATCGGTGGAATAGTCATGAGTCTGACGTGTATATGCAGAGTTGAGTGTGCATGGTTTTACTTATAATAATGTCATGAATGTAGAGTGTCTTGCACCCAGACTACAACAGATTGCCTTGCAAGCCTTTTATCTTTTTTTAGTAACTGACTTCTAAAACTAAAACAAGAACTAGGTCACTGTATTAGTCAGAAAGAAATAGAAACATCCCACACAATAAGCATCCTATAAATAGCAATTTCCTAAAGCCTTGGGCAATCTTTGTGAAGCTCTTAAAAAAAGTACACAAACTTGCTCAGCTCCGGAAAAATCACTTGGCAAGAAGAACAGCTTACGAGCTAAAATACCATGTGATGTGGATTGCCTGAGACTGGTGCCACACTGGCTGCTGCTTAGTGAATACATTTACTAAG
This sequence comes from Leptasterias polaris, assembly GCA_037783415.1. Lineage (NCBI taxonomy): Eukaryota > Metazoa > Echinodermata > Asteroidea > Forcipulatida > Asteriidae > Leptasterias > Leptasterias polaris. The sequence continues at coordinate 5,287,092 of JAZGTN010000077.1, forward strand.
CAATAAAAGGCAGCTATGAAATCGGGCCATGCAGGAACCGTCCAAGGGATCAATGTGTCACATCCTGATAGACTGTAAAGCATGCATGTCTCATTCTGTGGCTTTTCTCACTAAATATGCCTTTAAATTATTTTGTGACTAGAAAAGCAGGAACAACTAGATTTTCAGTGCATTAGTCCTTAAGCCTTTTCACTAGGCCTAGACCATGCGATAAGATTTCTTTTAAAAGTAAATGTTCCCTTCAGAAGATTTTGTCGTAGGTCCAAACCTCAGAATATTTGGCAATGTTTGAGAAGATTTCACAAGGGACCTTGGAGAGTACACATCAAGTGTCTTTTGTAAAATTTTGCAACCATGCTTACATGTAAATTTAGCAAGAGACCCTTGCTAAACTGCTTGTGTGAAAAGGCCTTATTATGCTTAAAGTCAAATTCAATTTGTGCAAGACTTGAATTTTAAGCCATGTGTACAACCTGTGCAGGCAGTGATTCTGTACATTGAGCTTTGCACTGACATCACATGTGCCTACTCTCTGTCTACTGTCTGCTATTTCGGGGGTTATCATGTTAATTATAATTATATACTAGTGTTAATTTATAATGGGCCATGTCTGTCTTATGACACTCCTAGCCCCAAATTATCAAATCTGCTGGAGATTGTTAAGAATGATTTTATGAGACAAAGTAACCATAGTACAACACCTTGAAAGGTATACAGGTGAATTGATTCAAAACATCAATGCAACAAAAACTCCCCCGAAAATGGAAACCCCTTTTGGATTAAAACAGTCCATGAACTCACTGAGGGTATATAATGGTACTCAGGAAGTTAAGTTGTAATTTTAGTTTCCTGTTGTCAAACAGTCCGGAAATTATCAAAATTCCTGTCTTCGTAAATAATTACTTTCACCCAGTCCCAGACAGGAATGACTTGAAGCAGGATGTTGGATAACATCATCAATTTTCGACCCAAGGACTTTCTGCATTTAAACTTACTAATTTATTTGTAGGGAGAGAGGTTACCCAAAATATAACCGCCATTATCATAAGTGGGACCTTGTGTTCTACTGAAACTATTTGTGGAATAAAAGTTATTTTTGTAAGAAAGATTCCCTAAATGTAACAACCTTTAGGAAGTGGGACCATGTATTAATTTACATATCCTGTGCCAAGGGTCTCTGTGCTGGACTCTGATGTGTATGATTTGGTCAGGGTTAGGGAAGAGGTCAGATGTAAACTTTGTATTAACTAGTACAGGTAGCAGTAAATAATGTTTTCTTCAGGATGACATTGTACAAAAGTGGAAAATCCAGTGAAACTGTAGCATGGATCATCCAATAATTTTCTGGATGGCACATTTTACAGGATTTCACACAACAGCTTCTTAACATTTAAACAACATATAAATAAAATGAGGTTTTGATACAAAAGAGACTTTGGTTTATTCTTTTATTGAAGGCCATGGCTTGATTTCACAAGGCACTAAGATCCATCAATACGAGTTGTCTATATTGCCATGGTGATTTGCATTGTGACATCACACTTTTCGTAGACTAAGCAATTGAATACCGATACACAGATAAAAAAGCATTCTCAGCAGATTTTGCTGATCTGTGAAAAAAATCAAGTCTATTTGTTTCGTTTTTAATAAATGAACGATTTGCCTCACCATCGTTGAGCATTCTGACTTTTTCGAGGTGAACTGTTGTGAATTGATCTACAGGTACGCCTGCATCCATGTTGGGTGATCGAGAGTGATGGCCTTGCCACTTGTCTGATGGAGTCTGACTATGAAAAACTGGCTTCAATGAGCTACAACAAGTTGGGAAAAAAAGGAAAAACATTTCTTATAACAATTCACACAATTTAAGTTAATCCTCTTTAAAGTACCCCAAATACTAATAATAGCTTAATGAAAGATATTACTTCAATTTAAAACAAGTAAATAAAGTAAATAACCATCCTATCACCCCAATAAAGTAAAGTAAAATATTTTGTTTAAGTAGGGCTTGAATAAGATAATTTAACAAATATTTTACAAGCAAATATTTAAAAAATAAAGTACAACCATAATCTGAAAATGTAAACAACAATTACTTCAATTAAAAAAACAAGTAAACAACCATCCTATCACCCCAGTAAAGTAGCAAATATATATAGTAGGGGCTACTTTGTCGTGGGGCATCATTGTGAGGAGCGACCTTGAGAGGGGGTGAGTTGACTGGTTTCTGCCTGGTCAATTCATGCACAGTGAAGCCTAGTTTAATCACACAAATGCAAAGCGAATTATGTGAAGCGCTGTTTTCCCAAGTGTGATGCGGGGAAATCAAATAGGCTTCGCTTTCACAATTCACGTGAAGTATGATGAACCAGGCTTAATTCCCCACCAAATCTTCTTTCTTGTTTGTTTGTTATTTATATAATAAAAAATATATACATTTAACCATAGACTCTATAGAGCAAGCACTTGCTCTATGATTTAACAATTTTTTTTAGTGACACTGACAAGTTCTGTCTTCTGAATCTGAGGTAACTTATACTGGATATAAAATAATCAGTACTGATAATTGTTTAAATGAATAACATTTTTATTACTGACTGGTAGACGGTGCACTTACCTCATTCCGTTTCCAGCAAATTCTGGTCTTGTGTCTTTAAATTCGGTGCCTGGATCGAGTTGTTGCGTCAGAACTACGTTCAAGAAAAAAAGTACACATTATTTTATTTTTTTAACTAACTAAAAAGTTAATCTTTATCATTTTGTGCTGAGGAAACTGGGCAACTGCTGAGATTAGTGAGAAAGCAAAAGAAACAGCTTGTCATACAACTTGAGAGATGCAACTTTATTTTCTTATTATATGCCCTAAATGGCAACTTACCCCTTCTGTTATGGACGTTAAATTTGCTGGGACCTTGATGAACTTTGTACATGTTGAATTGTAACTAAGAAAATCATCCCACACCATACACCACTGTCGACAACAGAGCGTAAACCAACCGAGTGAATGGAACAGTTACATGATGATGCTTGACGCAGTTGAATAATTCCGTTTGCTTGATGTGAAGGTCAGTAACAAGACTAATTAATACAGACTAAAGACTGATATGTACAAAACTAGTACATTTGGAAAAGGTACGAAATACGTCACACGCGAGCAGAGTGTGATTCAAGCAGTATCGATTAATACACTACTGAGTCTAGTATTAATAATCGACTCTCAATCCAGTGTGTACTGTGAAGTGTTGGAATTTTTTCGATTACATTTTAAACGGATAGCAGATGGAATCGGCAAAATACATTCCTGTTGGATATGTTCTTATTAAACAATTAAGGACAACTTACATCAAGGAAATATTATCGTTATAACGGTTTCATCTGGTCAGTAGGTGTAATTTAGATTGCAGTTTGCAACGAACATGCACAAATTTTATTAATTTATTGTAAATCCTTTAATAATTTTAAAATGGACTTATTGTTTTGTGGGCACTGCTGGTGTAGTGGTATCATGCAAGATTCCCATTCTTGCGACCCGGGTTCGATTCCCGGGCAGTGCACGGTATTTTTGTTCTTCTCCATAAATTTTCCTTTTATAAAAAGCAGTAAGTTTTCACTAATATTTCGGACTGAAATTAGATTCTGAGAGAGAGAAAAAACAAAATCTTACTATGGTTTAGGCCTATATCTCATTATTATGCCTAAAAACTTACGGTGCTAGCTGTTGTTTGTTTTTCAACTACAAGTTCACAACTATTTGTGCGTAATTCTTTGTCTGGTTGTTATTCTCAGGGCCTTGTCACACAAGGCAACTTTGATGCAACCAACTGCATTGCATGCTCTACACGAACACGAGTAATTTTTCAATTTGTCTTACGAAAGAGTCCCCAAGAATAATAGTATGTGAACATGCATTCAAATGTGAATGGATTCTCTTCTTGGAGATTGCCTGGAACTGGTTGCTTGTAAATTGCCACGTGTGATGATTACCCTAAGTCTCCTCAACATATTGTAATGAATGAATGAATGAATAAATAAAATAAATAAATAGATTATGATATGCCACAATTACAGATTCCTGTATTTGTAGAAAAATATGGGACACGTATTTTCACCACAACCCCCCTATTTACAATATTTAAAAAAAAAAATTATAGGGGGATAGATATATATATACATAAAACTGTAAACACAAAAATTCACACAATTTGGTTTAGCAATAATACCTTGGTATGAAAGCCAACAGCTCATGAGTGTTAGTGGGGGTGGTGGAGGGTGGGATGGGGGGAGGGGGTGGGGGTCGAAAACAACAAAATTTCGTACCAAACTAAGTACTTCTTGACGGGTGTCTTCATAATTAAGAAATTTATTTTTTTTTTTTTGCGTAAGAGACCAGGGTAAAGAGTGGAGAGCCTAGAAGTGTGGCCTGCTGCTTTAATAAATTTACTGTGTAACAACATTGAGGTAGAAAACTTGTGTAAAACTATAAACCATGGAGCTAGGTAAAACTAAAATCATCCATACACAGCGCGTCACGTTGAGGGCGCACTTTTACCGGCGGTATGCAGCCATTTTTGTACCGGCGGCACGCTCAGGAAAAGATGATGTCCCTGTCAGGATTTCGTCCAGTTTTTACTGGTTTATCGGTAAGTTTTGCTTCTTTTTCTTGGAATTTCCTTGACTATAGGATTCTTTGGGCTTGTGGGAGTTAACAAATCGTGGAATTCAACAATGATTAGCTTATTAAAAACAACTTTTTGGGTCGAGTTGGGTTCATCATCAATCGTCAGCAGGACAGGCAATGTCGTCATTAGCCCCACTTGTGTGGCCAAGGCTAGCTGGTGGATTGAATCCTTGGCCACACGTCCCGACCATTTCTTTTTAAGCTAAGAAATAACCAATTAAATGGCGCATTATGCATGGCGCATTCCCTACGGGCCAGTCGGCGGTTTAAACCAGCTGAATGTGTTCACCTGGGTCTTAGCTTGCCTTGGGTGTTTTGAATAATCAAACAAATAAAATTTTAATATTTTTTTGTTAACAAGAAATTTTAAACGATTATTGTGCGACTTACTCCGAATTAATTTCCGCGATGTGTGAGGTACCATGAGCCGCCATTTTAGAATGACCCCAACAATCATGCGAATCGAATGCGACGTCTTTGGCCGGCTGGGCTGTAGGCGGAGCGAGGTACGGTGGGAACATTTTATTGGTTGCTTTGTGACTGCTCCGCCCACAGCCCAGCCGGCCGATGACGTCGCATTCGATTCGCATGATTGTTGGGGTCATTCTAAAATGGCGGCTCTTGGTACACATCGCGGAAATTAATTCGGAGTAAGTCGCACAATAATTGTTTAAAATTTCTTGTTAACATTTTATTTGTTTGATTATTCAAAACATCCAAGGCAAGCTAAGAGCCAGGTGAACACATTCAGCTGGTTTAAACCGCCGACTGGCCTGTAGGGAATTAGCTATAATGCGCCATTTAATTGGTTATTTCTTAGCTTAAAAAGAAATGGTCGGGACGTGTGGCCAAGGATTCAGCTAGCCTTGGCCACACAAGTGGGGCTATGTCGTCATCACCCATCGGTTTCCCTTGCGGCAGTCAGTACCGGCAAAATCGCTGTACCCTGATGCCTCTTTATCTCCCTTGATTTGGGTCTAATTTAATTATATATATCATTAATTACCTGTCCTAAAATGTCGAAGGAATGTATACAGAAAGGGACAGGCACTTGGTAAATTTGTAACGGGCAAACATTATATAAATTTAGGAAGACTGGAAACATACCTTAGATCGACAAGATATTCAAAGATTACTTTTTACTATTTTAATCAAGAATCAAACAAGCAGTCTGCCATCTTGAGACATCCCAGCATGCATCTGCCATGCGAGTACAAAGGTCATTAGAATCAAAGGGCCTTAGGCATGTTAGGGGCACAACTAAAGATAAAGGCAAAGCATAAGCACATCATTACTACATGTTGTATGGTAAGGAATTACCGCTACAAATTAAAACTAAAAGAGAAGGGAGCTAGTTTCAAAGTTTCAAACTTTCAAAATCAAAGAAAGTGTAAAATTACCAAAACATAGAAATGAAGAAGCCATTTTGAACAAATTGCTTAATTTTTTATTTTTTTTTTACTTTGAAAATGATTGTCAATGCTACATATTAACATAGTTAAGCAGAGGAAGGAAAAGATTTAAGCGAGTACTGACTCTCTAAAATAAAATGCCATCATTTGCCTTAATTATATTACTTAAGTTAAACTTGGCTCTTCAGCATGATTTTAGCATTGGCAAGATTCCTGGAGAGGAATAATTCACGACAGAAAATAAAAGTCCAACATCCACTAAAACTACAAAGTCTTGTTCTAAAAATCCTAGAATTAAAGTGGCAGTCAACTAAGGTAATATGCACATTTTTTCAAAATCTATATTTGACACAAAATGTGGACCTATTTCAAATGTGTGAAATATGCTTAATTGTTAAGATAACTGTTTATTTTTATTTGAAAAGTGAATGCTTTCAGATTGACTTTTGCTCCAACACATTCTTAAGTCTTACGAAAGAATGTTAATTCATGCCCATACTTCATGAAGGCAAAAGAGGCAAGTTGCTGGCCATTGCCTTGGTGGTGCCCCTGGAAATGTTCCAATTAGACTTTTTAAGTTTTACAATTTCCTCATAGAGGTGCCCTATACAAAGGGAAAAACGCCTTGGTGCCCTCCTGCCCTCTTCAAGAACAAAGCATCAGGCCTATTAACTAACAGTGAAATGAACAGCAAGTGAAGACAATTTTGCAAATTGTGATTTGGGAACATCAAAATAAGTTAGATTATATCGGCTTGATGAACTAAATACTCCAATAAAAATTCCATACAAGTTTATTTACACCTCCTTGATTTAGAGTACCTATAATTATAAGTGACACTTTTTCATTTTCCATTTAGCGCCGACTGTTCACTGCCCAGGTTGCTACCGCTACTCAATCAGCGGACAAGGCAGCACTCCCTAAGGAACCGGTACAGGTAAGATAATTAGTACTTCAGTGTGTCATTTTCTAATGATCAATTTTTTTATATCAATTATCACATGAACATAGCAGCTAGTCCTTATTGAGGCCTTTTTATGTTACTTTTTTTTTGGGGGGGGGGAGGGTAGTGGTAGTATGGTTTAGGGTGTGATGTTCAAATAGAAAAGCGTATTGCCATTCTGCAGCTTTTCATTCAAAAAAGTAAATGTTTGCCTGTTACACAGAACAGATATTATTAATTATTATTTATTGGTACAATACTTATAGTCTCATTAACACAGGAAAGGAACACACTGGAACAACCGACCGTTGTCTATACACTTGATATTGATAAATGCTTGATATTGATAAATTTGGTATCATTATAATAACCCTCCCTCAACTTCTGTCTTCTTTTTCGCTCCTTGACTTTCATTCCATAGCAACTTCACAACCTCCCTTCTTCTTCTGTCACTCTAATAATAACTTCTGTCTTCTTTTTCGCTCCTTGACTTTCATTCCATAGCAACTTCACAACCTCCCTTCTTCTTCTGTCACTCTAATAATAACTTCTGTCTGAGAAAGAAACTGCCAGAGTTAAAACGTAACGCCATAACCGTTTCTTTGCAAGTTGCCTAATATATTTGAGGAGTTATATTTTATTGTTCATGTTTAAAGGTGTCCAAGTTAAGCAATGGATTAACAGTCGCTTCACTGGAGAACAACTCGCCTGTTTCTAGAATCGGTCTGTTGGTCAACGCTGGGTCACGTTATGAATCAACAGCAAACCAAGGCATCACTCACTGCCTCCGCAGCTATGCCCACCTGGTAAGTAACAAGATTGGCCCTACTCCCACTCCTACTGCTACTTATGTAGGCGTTAACACTTTCCAGTGAGTAAAACCAACCATTGAAAACCATTCAGTTTTGTAAAATAATGTGCACAGGGCAAACTGATTTAATATTCGCTACGTTATGGAGATCGAGAACAAAACAGAAAAGGGAAAGCAATAGGGGAACTCTAAAGACTGGGGCTTCACAAGGAATTTTGTGTACAAAGTCTATGGGAGGTTTTTGACTCGAGGACAAAGGACAGAACAAAAGATGTCTCCAAAGGAATGTAAAATATCGAATGTTTGTGTATACAGTGTGTGCTGTGTGTAGATGCAATCACCACATGATAACATATTGCAGGCTGGCATAGTTTGTATAAATATCATTCACAATCACAGTGAATAACAATAAATGATCAGACAGTAGGAGGGTTGACTATTTACTTTGTAGATGCATTCACAACATAATATCAAATTGTAGGGTGGCATATAGTTTATGTATCATTTACACTGCAGTTAGTTTAGGCAGTCCTACTTGTTGAAAGTTGGTCACATGACTGTTTAAGACCGGTTTGAAATGGCTGATAAATACTTAATTGGAGCTGTGCACGCCCCGCCCAGCGATCCTAGCAAGTTGAGTAGCCATATGCGTGTAGGTGTTGGCGCATTAGCTTAAGCAGGTGCTAATTTACACGGAGTGCAATCAAGGAGCCCTAGGATGTAACAGGATTTTAAACTTTAAAGGTCTACAAAACTTTTACAGATTTTCCTTCATTGTAACGCTTTTCAACAAAGATGGCGTTTTTTTATGTGAAAAAAAGAGAAGTGACACGGTCTGAAATGTCCCTTTGAAACCTTGCAGGTTCTCGGCTCTGCGAAGGACCTCTCCTTTGCCTTGGTCCTGTAATGCACGGCAATGACCCTGCAGGTTTTCAATAGCCGTTTAAGACCTCGTTGTCTACTCTTTTATTTCCTTATTCGAAACTGTAGTTGATGACAGGCCTTGAGTTCATCTTTGAGAGGGCAAGGCCATTTTATTTTGCGAAGGGCACTTTCATTTGAAAATCTATAAGTCTATGGGAATTTTTTGAAGGGGCACCAAGGCCAAGATATGGGGCAACAGAGTCCTCGGCCTCCAACGGCCTCCGTGTAATTCCAGGCCTGGATGATACTGAAAAGTCTGACAGTAGCAGGGTCAAAAGAATTTGTCATCACTCGGTATATCTTGCCCTTTTTTCAGACAACAAAAAATGCAACAACATTTAACATCACAAGAGGGTTGGACGATCTGGGTGCTAGCCTGGAAGCCACTACGACCAGAGATCACATGATCTACTCAGTGCAATGTCTACGAGGGCATCTGTAAGTATTACCTCATATCAGGGTTACCACATGTTCAACAATGGGATTACATGATATATTCACAAGACTTATTCACAAGACTTAAAGGCACTGGACACTATTGGTAATTACTCAAAATAATTGTTAGCATAAAAACTTACTTGGTAACGAGCAACGGAGAGCTGTTGATAGTATAAAACATTGTGAGAAACGACTCCCTCTGAAGTAATGTAGTTTTTGAGAAAAATGTAATTTCTCACTCAAATAATAAAAGACTTCAGCGAAGCCTTTTATTATTGGCATCTGAAAGCACACAATTTTGTGCAACAAGGGTGTTTTTTCTTTCATTATTTTCTTGCAACTTCGATGACCAATTCAGCCCAAATTTTCACAGGTTTGTTATTTTATGCATATGTTGGGATACACCAAGTGAGAATATTGGTCTTTGACAATTACCAAAGGTGTCCAGTGCCTTTAAGTGAGATTAGAAACTTTTAGGAGTGTGTTATTTCAAAGGTCATGTGGGAAAAATTAATGTTCCATGAGGCGCAATTGATCCTAACAGATTAGGCCCGTTTTCTTACGCACTTACTACCTAAATCCTCCTCAGCGGTAGAGAGTTAAAATCTCAAAGGGCACAAATCCTTCAAAATCCTTCTGTTTTTTCTCAAAATTACTAATTGCCCAAATCCTTCTAAATCCTCCTGTGGTAGTTCCCCTCCCCCAAACAGCCCATATACTGCGGAGTCACATTTTAGCTAAGCTGCATACCACCCCCAAAATAACCCATTTCCTCGCTTAATATTAGGTGTGTTTTTCAGGTGGTTTTTTTTCTTTCTTTCTTTTATACATTCCCATATACATCAATCGCTTAGGCTTGATTTTGTTTTCCTTTTTTTCAGAGACAAAGTTGCGGCTTTCCTGCAGAATGCAACCACTGGTCAGCAGTTCCGACCCTGGGAACTCAAGGACAACAGACAGAGACTTTACTTTGATCTGGCATCCATCAAAGACCAACTGCAGATCGGTAAATAGACCGTCAGTGGGAGGTGGGCGGGGTGGGCAATCAGCATTTGGGTGAAAGAGAATTACTGTTTACAGCGCCTTGTTTGTTAAAAGAACAGCAGTTGAATGGTGACATTGTATTGTTTTGGTCAAATATTGCCATGGGCTTGCCAGCCAAAAGGGGCCATTGCCTTCCAATTTGGCGCTTTGGGCTATACGTAGAATATGGTTATAAATGAATATGGTTGGAAAGACATTTTGAAAGTAGGTTATAATGATTCCCATAACCCTTGAAGTGGTGTGGTTTTGTGTAATTCCTTGACAGATCACAGTCCACTAAATGGCGGACTGTATGTTCAGTTTGATTGTACTTTAAGAGGAAAATTTATGTGTTTTTTTAAAATCACTTCTCACTAATTAAAAAACACTAGTTGTTTTTGTGCATGTACTACTCTTAAAAAAGGATAAGGAGTAATTCCAAACTACTAAATGTTGAGAGATCTGAAGGCAATGTACACCTTTAAACAATGAAGATAATGTCAAGTTTTATAAATGCGCTTCATATTTTTATTTAAAACAGAGGTTTTAGAGAATCTGCACTCCGCTGCGTTCAGAGATACGTTAGGGCGGTCCCTGTACGCTCCAGAGTTCATGGTGGGAAAGATCGGCACGGAGATGTTGTTGGATTGGGTAAACAGCCTGTACACTGCTGAGAATATGGCACTGGTCGGAGTCGGTAAGTAACTTGCAATTTTCAAAACATTCCTATTGCCATACTTTATGCAGGTATGCGCTGCGTTCATGATGTAGTGGCGCTTTGTAGATGCCTTGTATTTATGTGATTTTTCAGGATGTTTTGCTGATTTTAGAATTCTCTCAAAATCTCCTTCAGCCTTCAAATTTCCTGGAAAGAAGTAAAGCAATTACCATAGGGAGTGTCTTGGCTCATGTTGGTGCCAAAGAAACTGAACAACAGTGTGGAAATGTGTTTATATTAAATTCTTATTTTCGTTATTCAGTTTTCACCAAAGAGCGTGTTTGTATTTGGTCACAAATTATCAATGAAAAATGGAAAAGATACTTTTTTGCCATAAAATGCTATTTCATATCTTTTAATAAAAGTGATTTACCGTTTCTTTCTAGTATGTGTTGCCCCCCTGGTAGCTGGCTTTAACTTCTGTTTTTTGCTTTGATTGTTAGGCGTTGGCCATGATGAACTGAAGGCATTTGGGGAGAACTTTGAGCTGAAGACGGGATCGAAAAGTGAGATGCCAGCAGCTAAGTATGCAGGTACAATTTGAAATCGTTGTTCTTGTGACCATGTAAAGTATTCATGCATTCCTGTACTTATTACCGTAAAAGGGAAAACTGTTATGAAACGATAACAATTACATCATAAAAAGATATTGACTCAAAGGCACTGAACACGTTTGGTAATTACTCAAAATATTTTTACCATAAAAACTTACTTGGTAACCAGCAACGGAGAGCTGTTGATAGTATAAAACATTGTGAGAAACCACTCCCTCTGAAGTAACGTAGTTTTTGAGAAAGAGGTAACTTCTCACTAAAATAATAAATGACTTCATGCTTGAAGCCTTTTATTAGCATCTGAAAGCACACAAAATTGTGCAACAAGGGTGTTTTTTCTTTCTTTATTTTCTTGCAACTTCGATGACCGATTCAGCCCAAATTTTCACAGGTTTGTTATTTTATGCATATGTTGGGATACACCAAGTGAGAATACTGGTCTTTGATAATTACCAAACATGTTCAGTACCTTTAAGTAAGAAAACTCTGTATTACATATTTGAACTGGGATTGTTTGTTGGGGTGTTGGGATGAATGTTGTTTGTTTGTTTGTTGTTGTGTTTGTAATGATTTATTCACAAACACACCTCTGACTATACAGGTGGCGAGATTCGCAAACAGCAAAACTCCCCCTACGCCTACGCAGCGGTGGGCGTACAAGGCGCCAAACTAAACAGCAAAGAGTTACTGTCACTCGGTGTCCTGCAACACCTGATGGGTGCCGGGCCATACATCAAGTGGGGCAGTCAGATGGCATCTTCGAAGCTGACCCAGGCTGCTGCCGCCGCAACGACTGTACCATTTTCAGTAAGTTATCATTTTTTAATTCATAACATTTGCCCGTGAGTTGAACAACCAGTGGAAACCATTCGATTGCACAGGTTTTGTAGGGTGGAGCAACTGTGCACAGAACTAACTGTGTGCTGTTTAGATGCAGTCATCTCCTGATAGCATATTGCAGGATCAATCTATCCTCCAAAACCAGCATTGTGACCGACTCAAGTCATTACTTTTTTTCCCTCTTCCCATCTTTGATTTTGTGGATAAACTGGCCCCTTTCCTCTAACCCCCCTTCTTCTTCATTGTTCATTCCTTGCTTGTTCTTTGTGCTTTCTGCCTCTCTCTCTCTCTCCATTTTTGTTTCTTTCCACTTGACTGCTTCTGTTACTCCAGTATACCTTGGATGTTGTAGCCAAATGGTTTAGTGCATAATAAGTTATTGTGGTTAAATCATTGACATGTCGGTTCGAATCCCGGTCCTGACACTTGTGTCCATGAGTGAGACACTTGACTATAATTGCTTCTCATCACCCATCAGTACAGGGGTACCTGTGATGGCAGAGATGGTTCTTGTGATTGATCTAGCTAAGTGTGCTTCATACTTGGCAGCACAGGATGTCTCCCAAGGGAGCTGAGATGGTTTAAAGATGAAATAAATGGGCAAAATACCAGGGGTAGTAACATTGGAGTTCCATGAGTGTCACAGAGTGACGGATTTGAGGGCTCTATGAGAAGCCACTGTTATTATTATTATCTTTGTTTAGCCTTATTAAGACTCATCTCGGGTAAAAACGTCAGGCCATTAAACTATTTTGTGCATTATAAAATAAATGAAAATATTCCTGATATTGTTTGTCCCCAGGCAAGCTGTTTCAATATGTCATACAGCGACTCAGGATTGTTTGGAATGTTTGCCGTCACTCATGCTGATCAGATGGAAGCTGTAAGTAAACTTTAGCACGGACAAAAACCATTCAGGACCCAATATCATAGCGCTGCTTAACGGTAAGCAAATTTTTATGCTTACTATAGCAGACAAATTTGCTTAAGCGTAGGCGTATTTCACAGGTTGGCAAGAAAATTAGGCAGCCAGCATGCGCATTCACCATGGGTTTGCATCGTTACGTCATTCATTTTCATACAGTAAGCACTGGAAGGTTAGCATGCCTTTTGGTGTGCTTACAGTTAGCAGCGCTATGAAATGGGAAACTTGTGCAGTAAGCACAAAAATGTGCAGTAAGCACAAAAATGGCCGCTAAGCAGCTCTATGAAATTAGGCCCAGATCTGCCCTAACCATAACAATCCGGACCTGGGGTGTTTCAGAATTTGTTTTTTCTCAGAATTTCTGGATATTTGCTTAAAGACCTGACTGAAAAACAACCTACAGGCAGGAATATAAGTTTACCTACATCTTTGTACTGTATTGTGTTGATTTTGTTATCAAATATTAAACCACACGGGAAACTGACTGGGTCAAGTTTTTGGGTTGAACAAAGAAGCTGTTTATTTTTTTATGATAATTTTTTAGAATTTTAGTTTGAAAAACAAAATTGACTAGAGCGGGACTTGAACCTGTGGCCTTCGGATTAACGTGTCTGCGTTCTACCAACTGAGCTATCTAGCCCTTATGTTGGCGGTTTCCCTAATTTGTCAATATCTTTGAGTATGGGGTAAAAATCAGAAGCCAATCAACCTGTAACTGCCCAATAGCCAGAAGGTCTCAGGTTCAAGTCCCACTCTAGTCTAGTCCATTCCATTTTTTTTGTTCAACCTGATATTATTAACAAATTTACCCCATCACTTTCTTATATGGTTTATTACTCGATGATTTCCACAAACTATATACCATATAATGTGTTTCACATATACAGATCTTTGATAAATTTCCAGTTACCTCTATTTGTAACAAATTTGAATCAACTAACAGAAGAGGCCTCCAAGGTTATGATTATAACCATATGTTGTGTGCTTTACAATGATAATTTATTATTTTATATTTGTAATTAAATTGTTTACCTATTCAACACTATTAACAAATCTGTTATTTTATAATTAATAATCATGCATTTGCTGTATTCAACACTGTTAAAAAATTTGTTATTAACAATAATGCATTTGCTGTAATTAGGTTTATAACATGCCTGTATTTTTTTCTTTGAGAGGGAAAGTCTATTTTCATTTTGCGAAGGGCTTTTCCAAATCTTTTGGAAACTTTTGAAGGGGCACCCAGACCATGACCAGGTGCAACAGAGGTCATGACCTCTGTAATTCCAGGCCAGCAGATGGTTATAAAATTATTTACCATTAATATGAGTTATGCCAAAGTCTTATGTAACGCACATATTTACCAATAATAAGGTACTCGAGGCGCTTAAACAAAGAGAAAATATTTTAAGATTTGTATTTTTTTTTTATTATGAGACCGAATTGTGTAGCACCTAGTAAGGTACTGCTATGATTTATATCATAAATGTATTTAATTGATCTTTATTAGAAAGTACATACAGAACAAATTGAAAGACATCATTTTAATGACATAATTTTGATCACCTATAGATGCTGAAGTCCATGATGAAGCAGTTCGGAGCTGTTACCAAGGGAAACATGGATGCTGCGGACATCACCAGAGCCAAGTAAGTCCAACTATCACTTGGAAACCTGAGAGTGTCTTTCAGAAACAAAATCCGCTGTGTTTCGCTTGTGATTCTATAGTTTGTGAATTAACAACGGTTCGGTGTCACTAAAGAGCTGAGATCACAGAGCCATACTTAATATGCACTAGAGCGCTCCCTCTCAATTCCATTATGTTGAAGCTTCCTGGATTTAGATTTGAGGCTTGTGCGTGACTGGCGAACAAATTTATTTGGGATAGAACTCTTGTTTGTGTTGAAACTGATGTAAGTGCAAAATGAAGGTTTGCTGTTTTGCGTGTTTGAGTACGCACATTCAGGGCTTAAAGTTTACACTGGGTCAAAGGCCCGAGGCCAGTGATTTTAGTGCCGGCCAGTAAAGTCGCAACCAGACAATAGACCCTTCCCATGAAATATGTTTATTACATTTACGCATGCGTACAGACACTATTGGTTGCACTAAGCAGACGCACAAATGCCTCTGCGTCAAGCCACCATCAACCCCATACAAAAAGGCGCGATGTTCCATCATTTTGCCAACCAAAATGTTAGTGCGCACGCGCAATGTGCAATTTACATATTTCGTGGGAAGGGTCTATTGCGGTGGTCTCGTTTTTGATTTCATTTGAATAATAGGGAGATGCTTAGGCAAAGAATTTCTTTCTGTACTTGAAATACTCAACTTTGTTCACTCTTCAGGAATCAGCTGAAGGCGTCAATCTTGATGAATCTCGAGAACCAATACACTCTCCTTGAAGACATCGGAGTTCAGGCTCTCGTCACTGGATCCTTCGTTTCCTCGGCTGACTTGGTGAATGATGTCGATGCCATCACAGGAGATGATGCAGTCAAGGTCAGTCGGAGTAACAAAATTAACCATTTCGCTTCTGGGTTAAAAATCATTTTTTCCATTACCTGTGTGGGATTTGTTTTCAGTCGAAAAGCTAATTTTTTTCTATTAATTAATATTTTCAGTGAACGTCCGATTGGACACCCATTTTAAGACACCTACAGATTTCAACAGCTTGTTTCTGAAGTAAAATCAGACTATTGGAAAGCCGTTATGTAACGGCTGATCATTGACCCACACCTGGTCGAACATATGGCATCCCAGAGTGAGGTGAAAGGTCTCATGACAATGCAGTAGTATCCCATCTTTAGAAAATCTTGTGTGATATGTAAACGTAACAGGTCTTTGATAATGGCGTTGGGCACAAATCCATTCAAAAAAGTTAATCCGTTCATTGTTTGCAGTGAGACTTTGCTTGAGAATTTGAGAAAGTCTTTTGGTTTTCAATGACAAGTGCCCTGTCTCTTTAATAATATTAATAACTAGTTCTTATATAGCGCATTTCACAATAACGTCTCAACGTCTCTTTGATGAACAAAAAAATCATTTTCAGATTTTCCATTTTTTAATCCCCAGATTGCCAAGCGGATATTCAACGGCAAGATGTCAATGGCAGCCAGCGGAAACCTTGGAAACACTCCCTATCTGGATCAGCTTTTGTCAGCGTAAAACTCTGCCACTCCCCCTTTAAAAAGAAAAATGTGATGAGGATGTTAGCTTGTTTGGGACAATGGGGGCGCTGTTCATATTTATTTGTCTCACTGGTTGGTGGGGTTTGCTTGATATCTGGTGTATTTGCCCTTGTGTGCCCTCGATATTTTCAGCTACAGAAGGGTCAAAGTTCAGGGGTCAGTGCACTGATGTTTCAATGTAAAGCATGTTACATTGTAATATGAAGAAACTTGAATGAAATTTTGTTTTATTAAAGGGTGCTGATGATTGTGCTTGGCAACCCCAAGATTCGATGAAAATGTTATTTCCATTGCTGACAATTCATGTTTTTGAGGGATTTTCCCCCTTACAGGTTCAGTGAATTTCAACTATTTAAGATTTAAAAAAAGTGTCTTATCAAATTAAAAGACTTTTGCTTAAAATATCAAACAATCTCTCCATGGTACTTATTAACTTTTATTTTGAATATTTCTGGACAGATCGAGGCAAGAATCGCAAGAGTTCTTTGGAATTGAATATTTTGTTATTGGCTTTAACTCCATGTAAAAAGAAAAAAGGCTGGTGTAGATTAAGATTTTAATGTGAATAATTTATGTTAATTAAATAACAAGAGTCTACCAATCCTCGTTTTATATCAAGTTGATTGAACACTGGCTTTTAAAATGTTTAAATTCCTCTTGAAATCTATAAAATGGGCACCTGTCATTTTATTCAAAACTATTATTATTCATATTATGGAAAAACCGAGTTACTGTTTTTTGATTTGACTTATGTATGGATAGATGTCAAATAAAAGTGTGTTTATTTGAAGAAACAAAAACCTTTTTGTCTTTATTCATCATATTCTTTTTTTTGAATTTCTGGGATGAGGTAAAATGTACTTAATATAAGTAAACCACATAAAGGTCATTCTCTGTCCAAATACACATTATTTGTTGTATGGTAATATTTTAGTTTAGGGGAATGGCTTTAACTTTCGGGGACGCTCATCCTCTCAACGTGTTCTTACTCATCGGGCTTTCTGCTTGTTGTCATCCATACATTCTTTCTTTGCTGAGATGTAGAACAAAGAGCCATTCCAACAGCTGTATTCCATGTACTGCATCTCTTTGGAACTCCTTGTCTGGTGCGTGTTTTCCACCATCTAGACTGTTTAAAGAGGAATATCGACTCCTACCTTCAGCTCCCCTGAGTTATTTTCATCCTTATACATTTACTTCTTGTCGCCTCTATACCAAGAGTGGCTTTTAGTCTTGTCCGGGGCTATCTTGCATTAAGACATTTTTAAGAAAGATGCCTAGAACCAAGTGTTACGGCTCCAAACCCTTCTCGTGCACAGCTCCCAAAACGTAGACACTATCTTATCCCTAATCCGATCAACTGACTCATTGAATCGCTTTATTAAAATCAAAGCTAAGCTCTCATTTATTTCACCTCGCTTATGACTCAACTATAGATGAATGCACAATAAAGGCGGCTGTTACTATAAGGAAATTGACTGTGTCAAAATGCATAACATTTGATTTTGTAAACCTATCACAATTTCTTTTAAACTGATTATCTTCAAGTTGCAGTTGACAAATGATGTATCTAATTAGAACTGTCTCTGAAGCCTTGCAAGAGATCCAAAAGAAGACAAATGCGCTTTATGTTTCTTGGATTATTGTTGTTTTATTTGTATTCCGTGGGACACATTAAAATTATGATTTCACATTGAGTCGTTATTTTTGATCTGACACAATCACAATTTATAAGCCCCCCCCCCCCTCCCCACAGCCCCTCTTCGTCATTATAAAAGGTATGAATTTCAAGTAGTCATCTCAGTGGAATCTGTTTGAGTGAATATAAATTACAATTTGGGTGAACAACAACAGTTTACAAGAACGGGGTTTGAACTGGAGGGTCGAGGTTGTTTGTTCACCTCAAAAAACTTTCTAACAAAAAGTTAATCTTTACATCTGAAATTCATGCACACTCCAACATGTTTTATTAAAATGACCGAAAACATCTCAAAAGAAAAATGTAAAGTTAAAGTTTTAAACTTGAAAAAGGAAGTTTACAACTTAAATGGAACCCCAAATAGAAGAACATTTTTACAACAAGTTCATGGTTACATTTCATCCCATTTGGGTAGATGAAATTCCTTCCATTGTATGACGCCATTTTTATCATAATCTTGTTTTGTCATCTGTTCGTCCGTCAGTTCGTCGGCTAATTCACATCCCCTAGGGATCAAGCTTTCATCCCCCACGATGCTGTCGTACATCTATGGCAGAAAACAATAAGGAGGATTATCACTTTTGTGAAAAATACTAGGAAATTGCGGGAATAGATAGGTTGCAGTATGTCGTAAGTCGGCCATCTTTACGGGCAATTTGGAACACACGGTCATGCGTTACGCGTGAGAACGGCGTGCAGCACGCGCACATTTCACCAAACTCATTGCATGATTGGTTAGTGAATGACGCGGCTGCGTTAATAATTTGAGCGCTTGACGCGCCTGCAAGCCAAAATGCGATTTGCCCGTAAAGATGACGTCTACTGGGAACTATCTATTGTTGAGATGACACAGCCCAAGTGTTTCAATATTGAGATAGCAGAATTTAAAATAACAGTTTGAATATGGAAAATAATTGGTGGAAACAAATTCATTTGATATAATGGACCAATCGTCCCTCCACCCATTATAGTGACCTTCCCAAACTTGGATTTCGTCAACAAACGCACAAGTATTTTGCCTACATTCAAACTAACACTTATGACACTTGTTATAACGGAATTCATGTTTTAGGGCTTAGCCAGATAAATGAAACAATATGATAGGTCTTTGTTTGTCTGTTTGTTTGGGTGTTTGTTTGTTTGTTCGTTGTTTGTTTTACAAATATTTTCTTGATTTTGTTTTGTTATTTTGTCTTTGCCCATTCCCTAGAGAGACTTACTTCTTGTCGTTGAATAACCCCATCCTCGTTGTGGTCCATGACCTTGAACATGTTTCCCATCCCTTTCTGGTAGTTGGGTACAGCTCCAAGCAGCAGCACCTCGAAGATTAGATCCTCCCCTCTGGGAATCAAGTCACCTGTTGACAGCAAACAACACACGAACAATTTAACCAATGACGTCAAGATCTGTCACGCATGACGTCAGACTCGTGCCCATTTACGGATACCCAAATCGTCAAAGGTTTTCATCGTTTTGAAAAAACAATTTGCATTGTTCAAGTGTTAATTTGTAGCCGCCATTTCAGAAACGACCTTAAACTAATTTGAATTGACAAAAGTGAAACAAACACCGCTCCCATTATAGGTATTTCTATCCACTAACCTTCGAAGCGGTCCCTGCCGTTGCGTACGAGCGAAGCCGGCACAGTGAGGCGACGCTTCTCCGCTATGCACATGCCGATGATTCCGAGCTCTAGACCCTTGATGGAGTCTCCAACGCCCATGCGGAACGCGACGGACACCCCTTCCGAGCCATCCTCTTTGTAACTTCAGAACAAACAGTTGAAAAAGCATTGAAGCGAAAGTACAAGATTCGAATTGCGAAAAAATTGTTGTTGAGTTTGCATCTGAAAGTTAGAGCTGCTAGGCAGACAATTTTGATAACCAGTTTTGTGCTAAGCAAAAATAAGCAGGATACCAGTCAAAGATGGTGCATGTAACACGATATTTTTGCTGGTAACCTTATTCTGGTAAGCATCATTACATTTTGTTGTGCTGTGAAAAATAAAATACTTACGTGGTGATAAACTCACTACCATCGGAAGCCTTTGTCCCTTTGAGATGAACCGTCACAGCGTCATCATTCGATGCCTTTACCCGTTCACAAAACTTGCCCTCTTCTAAAATTTCAACCTTCACCAGATGCCTCTCTTCCTCTCCCTTCCTGGGCTTCTGATCCTCCTCCTTGTCTTCCTTCTTCTCCGTCTCACCGTCATCCTTGTCTTGCTTCTCTTCGGTGTACTTTGTTCCCGATTTCTCACTTCCCGTCTCATCCTCAGCCGATGATGCTGCGCAGTTGTCTTTGCTCAAGCAGAATCCCTCATCCTTTGTGTCTGTCTCCTCCCCTTCGACTTCTATCGTCTCAGCATCCTCGGCTCGGGCCAAGGAAGTGAAGAGCAAAAAGATACAGGCGACTAGATGAAGTCTCATTTTGAAAGTTTCTGTGCAATGCTGACAAAATCCTCTCAACACGGACCCTTAAGTTTAGAATCTTACCTACTAAATTTCAAAGATCCAGCACTTGCGTTACGAATATTGCACAATTGCAATTTTTTTGTCTTTCGAACATGAAACTGGAACAATTCCAAAAACTTTCTAGTTTTAAGCAACCGTTTATACACGTGTACCAACTTCGCTACTCTTGCCCCGAAATTATACAAACTCTTTGTACACGTAAACCATTTTAAAATCCACGGGTGAAAGTCCAACTTGTGGGACATAATCTCTTACAAATTATGATACAAATGTTTATGGGGTCTAACACTTAACTCATCGTTGGAAACCATTTTACTAAACGACTTCCGTGGGAGAAACACCAGATGTGACGGGTTGGGGCGGTGCGTTATCGTGTTTGGTCGCGGGGAGTCCCGGCAAATCCGCCCGTATGCCGACGTGGCAACTGTTGGCAACGCCACGGAGGGGTCGGGCGTGTGATAAGACAATCTGGTCTTTGGTATCTTGTTATTTAGGTTAAGAATTACAAGAGCAAAGTCCACTGAAAGAAAGGTTTATTTGTTGTAAGATGATTTTTACTTCATTAAAACAAAAACATTAAATTTAACCACCCCACAGGCACTCCAAGTAGGAGGAGTGCCATTATAGAGAGGCCAATTTGCTTCGTCGTTTAAGAATCTATGGTGTGAGGCTTTCCAGCAATTGGATTCGATAGAAGTTGCTCATACTTCAAGGTTGTGCAATTTTTCACATTTTCTCGTGACTCCGATGACCGATTGAGCTTATGTCCACAGGTTTAATTTAATATGTATGAAATACTATAAGGTCACATGAAGTGCAGACACTAGTCTTATGTATGATAAGAAAAACCACTAAACATATCACGTTTTTTTTGTATTTCACATTTTATTGTAAAACGTAACAAAAAGGGAGCCCCTCCCCCTCCCCCGTTCTGGAACCCCATCCCCTTGCCTTTCACCACCCCAGAAGATCAACAGAATGCACAAATGAATGGTCCAATACATTTAAAAAAAATTAGCCCTCTCAAATTATGCCTTTGCCCCCACTAGCCCCCCCGGCCCCCACTCTCAAGTACTTAACGTCACCTATGACAAGAATAAGTGCACTGGACACGTATAAACTAGACAACTAATTACATTTTAGTTAAAATAGTTGGGCTAGTTAATTTACTCTAACATTAATTTTATTCTGAAAATTTTGAATGGAGATTACGTCTGCAACAACGAACACAATATTTTCGTATTGGAGTAGTGATTTCTTTGACGAATGAGGAATTGGTAAATTGACATAGTGAAAGAGTCAGACGTCTTTACACGAATAAGGAATTCGTACACTTTAGTTAGCATATAGCGAAAGAGTCAGTCGTTGTGCACGAATACGGAATTGGTAAAGTGGCATTGGGAACGAGTCAGACGTCATGTGCGAATAAGGAATTGGTAAATTGGCATGGGGAAAAAGTCAGACGTCATGTGATACGAATAAGGAATTGCTAAATTGGTATGGAGAGGGGACGATACGGCGCTCTCTTCGTGGGAACGTGGGAACGTGAGAACGTGGTTGCACTGACATCATTTTGTTTGCACCTTAAAACAGCATTGGTATAAGTCTATAAGGCACCTTGGATGTATACTCATCCCAAGCCGATCCGTACTTGGCCTTGCACCTGTGCTCGTCCCGTACACAGCGGTGCACCAATAAGATGGTCATGAAGATGATGTAGAAGTACGGGTGCAGATGAGTCACCCCACACGCCAAGCAGTAGGCCAGCGCTCCCATCAAATCTCCGGTGTAGTTCATGTGCCGTGCTATTCCCCACCAGCCGGAGAGGAGAAGCTTGCTGTGTCGCTTCTTGCTGTCCGCGCTGTAGTACTCCACCTCCATGTACTTCGGCTTGCTCCCCCAGATGATGGCCTGGCCGTCGGAGCGTCGGAACGAATCCTTCTGATAGTTGACTGCGCGGAAGATGTAGTAGCCGACCAGACCCAGGGTGAGGACGCCACCAGCGGCTGCTTGGGAGAGCTGGACTGGGTGGAACACCAAGAAAAAGCCCTGTCAGGAGAGGGGAGTAAAATAAAAACGTTTTTTAAAAGGGAGCAATTACCAAAAAGTATACTACCATTTAATGTTGAGTTTGGGATAACCTCTTTGATTATTTGTAGTACGGTAATCATAAACAGTGACATAACAAGAGGGAGCGGGGGAAGTCTGCTCCTTGCTCAAAACCCTTGCCCCATTCTGTTTGGTTGCAATTAAACCATATTAGAACGTATTCTTACCTGTAGTGTGTACATAGACGGCAGCCACACCGTGTCTCCCCATCCCAGCATAAAACCAAAGTGATCATGGTGCATGTCGATCGTGTTCAGGTACCAAGCCTCGTTCCAGAAAAAATCAAGAACATAGATAGCCTGGAGACCATTCACCAACACCATGGAGTTGGTCAAGTGTCCATGCAACTCGTACTGCTTCCACGCGTACGACATATTGATGATCGTCCAGGCTACTATCCCTGGTCGACCGTTGAAGAACAGCTTGAAGTCGAACCATTTCCCTATGCGTGGATTGAACTCAATCCCCATCAAGAAATCGTAGAGGAAATTCCCGCTGAATTTGCGATCGGCCGCAAAGGAAGGGAAGAGGTACGCCTTGACCATGGCGAAGATGCTGACACTGTACCCTATGATGTTGACCACGATGAGCAGAGGTCCGTAGTTGTCCACGATGATCGTCGGGGAGAACCAGCGGAAGTAGAGGGCGTTGGCGAGGAAGAGGGCGTTGGAGATGATCCAGGCCTGGAGGCCGTTGACTCCGTACTTGAGACGGTTGCCGGCCGGGGTGACGGCGCCGAGGCACACGCCGCCACGGTACCCCGGGATGATGTAGTGACACACGTCAGGTAGGTACCACAGAAGCACCTTTACAAAAAGGAGGCAATTTTTGATTTTTGGGAAAATATTATTGGTTTGTCATTAATTCGCCTCTTTCCACGGCAACCTCACTCAGACATCAACGTTTATTCTATTTGACCCAACAATGACCGAGTCTCCAGATCAGTCTGACCCAAATAGGATCTGACAAACTAACTTTGAATTGAATTTTTTTTTTAAGAGTCTTATACTATAGGCACTATCTATATTGGCGGCTAAAGGCTATGGCTTCGGCTGGACTAACGCAGGTGTTGATGCTAAGGCTGCCAGCCTTAGCAAAACCCTTGGTGACATGACTTGGTTTGAATTGCCGGTGTCATAATTATGATTTTTGTTTTGCCAATATGAGCTGATGAAGGAAGCTGATTCAAAAGAGGGCACTATCAGACGAGATTTCTACACAATTCGCCGTACAGACCTTTCTATTGCAATGTCACGGCCCGAGTTTTTGCCAACCAATGTTTAGAAACTATGGAAAGCCATAAATGCAAAGAAAACAAATATAGCCACATTTTGTAACAAATAAAATAAAATACATTCAAACATAGTTTGTTGGAAAAAAAGCAACCAATCATGTGATTTTTTTTTCTCAATTGAAGTTTGCAGATTGTTGAATTTGGTCCCAACATCTGTTAACACGATTGAATGTTTTGCTAACATTTGGCCGTCAATGCCAACCAATGTGGTTTGTTTATCAACAATGGAAAGGTCTATGGGGGTGGGACAGAATCCCCAGCCACACCGGGTTAATATCTGACCCGGAAATAGTTCACAGATCCATAACGAAGGTGATAAAACTACAACTTCCTTACCTGAAAAGCAAACCAAGTGAGGTACAACGCAGCAGCTTTAGCAGTGACACTTGGGACATGTTGCCACAGTTGCGTCACCGTTACGTCACCTCGTACAAGCTTCGTGATTGGCGTGCTCAGTTCACACTGGTAATCCGTACATGAGATATAAAAATAGAGGGGTAGCACAGGGCAACAGCCAAGGACGAAGAGGACTGTGAGCATGCTCAGTAGATCGACGCTCCTGAAAAAATGTGGTACAGAAATCAGAAGTCAGCCATGATTATTTTCACTATTATACAAGTACGCGTGTCCAAACCGAGGCAGCTATCTAGGATTGCACGGGATCAAGAAGCAAACGAAAGGAGCTTGATAGAATTTCCTTTGTTGGAATTGACCAATGTTTTAGGATATTAACCCACCTACTCCACCCAGTCCCCAATCTCCTCATCAGCCTCATTGTGCCCGTCCGTCAGTTTCTCCTTTCTCCTTTCTTAACAAACTTCTGCTTAGTAAAATTAAGCAGGGAACCAGTCACAAACTGTGCATATAATATGTTATCCTGGCTGGTAACCCTTTTCCATTAAGCAAACTTGTTTAGTGCTAAGTAAATTTTTGTGCTTAAGCAGCTCTATGAAATTGGGCCCTGGCCACAAGCCAGGCAAGTACTAGTGCACAAACTAAAATGTACATGGATTGTATGTTACATTGTACATGTGACATTTGGGTTGAGTCTCGACGGTACCATCACAGTACACTGGGCTGAGACCTGCAGGAATCCGTGGATAGGCCAGTGCTTCATTTTGTGTTGCGCCGGGGAAAAAAGGAGGAGGGAAAAAAAAAAGAGATTTCAGAGAAGAAGTGCAAATCACTGGTATTCTGACCGACGGGTCGGTCGTCCACGTTTCGGGATATCGACTTATAGTTATAATTGGGCATTTTTATCACAAGCAAAATGTTACTGGTTGTTAGGTGTAATTTTGTTTTTATTTGAAAACGAATTTGCAACATGTCTCGGTACCCCCCTTTCCCCTCTTCCCATAACTCACCGTGCAGGGGAGCTCAAACTGTCTGTTAAAAAGTACTAGGGCTCAACTTAAAATCTACCCCAGATATTTTACGATAACTTACCATGCACGTCCCCACTCTCCCGGCTTCTGTGCATTCCTAGCCTTCATTTTGGATGAAATCAACGGGTCAGCTTCGCCACGACGGCCCAACGATACCCTAGATTTCATGTTTGAACTCTCTGAAGTCTCAAGTCACAATGAACATAACTCATATCGTTCCGAAAGGTTTTTGGGTTTATGGTTAATATACCAATACAAATCTCAGCGACAGAAATAAACCACAAGTGCAACATGCTTCTCTTTATCAGTTCGGTGTAGGATAAATTTAGCACGGTCTATTATCAGGTGAGTGCAGATTGCAATCACCCAATTTAAAATGACTTCAAACCACAATGATAAACACAACAATGTATTTGCAAACATTAAGTTTATCTTCTCTTATCAATTTGATACGACGGGTCAATTTTCGAGTTCAGAAATATTTCGAGACTGAGTAATTCGGTGTTCGTTATCATATCAGGGAATGTCAAGGTTCTTGAATTTCTGTTTGAAAAGGGTGTTAAAGGGAACCTTTGGTAATCACCCTTAAAATTAATGGCAATAAAACTTACTTCGTTAGAAGTACACCAGCTTTCGACAGTAAAAAGCATTTTGAGAAACATTTCACTTCGAAGTATATTAAATGTGGTTATGGAAAATGGTACCAGGTTTTACCCCCCAAAATTTGAATCTGAGAAACGTATACTGTCAGTAACGATTCTCAGATTGTGTGTTCCAATTACGGATTATTCTTCCTGCGTGGGCATAACCGCTCCGGTTTTTCGGCGATACCTCAAAAACGCTAACAACTTTTGAAATGAAATTTTCACAGGTTATTTTTATTGTATATATCTACATTTATATCGGATTAAAACGATCGAATGGTTCAAAACCCCAAGGTATACTTTGCCTTTAAAGAATCAGACGTACTATCAATATTGATTGAACCGGGGAGTTGGATTGAGCCAAGGTTTCAGATTGAAGGTGTACTTTGAAATCGTTAGAGTGTTGGTTCCAGTTATTGTCGCTGCTTCCTAAACGTGGAGGCAACACTGGAGATTATAGTTTTTTTTTGAGATAACGTGCTATTGTTGGATTAAATGAATGCGCTCGTCGGTTTTTAGCAAATGCACCCGGACTCAGGCAATGTGGGGGAGGGGGTGTACTATGTAAAATAATGGGAGGTAGGCTATACCTCGTGGTTTTTGGTATTCATTTATTTGTTCAGTATTGTCCTTCCTTGAAATTACTGTAACCTATCTTTGTTTGTATCTCTTTGTAATTCGCCCGATGTTAGCATCTATACAAATTGATTGGCGCTATAGTAGCATTTTGGGAAGGTTGTGCATTTTGCCAGCCTTGCATCCTAGTGGAAGGTACCCATGCCTACATCCTTATGGACTGTGAGAAGGTAACCTTGTTTCAGTCAGGAGTATAGGTGGCAGGGTGCCCCTGGTGACATTTGATTTAGGTCGACAGTCCAAATCAGTTGAGTGTATAGCGCTCACCTTGAAGTGGTCGTCCGGCCTTGCGATGTTTGGCAATTCCTCATAATTTCTTTTAAAAGCATATTATTTGTATAATTAAAACATTAAAAAGGGAAAACGTTTTTTGGTACGGTTAAGACTTGTGTGTGTGTGTCACGACGGTCTGGAGTTTTTGGACAACTGCCCTCGTACGTGAACTGGACTCATACTGCCTCATCCTCAACAACATCTACGCCCCCCCCCCCCCCCCCCCCCCCACTTCTTCCCAGAACCAATAATCCAGAATCAAATTCCGGAATCAAGTAAAACCATTGTAATGATTGGGTCTGATTAAAAGTTTCGGTGAAGGCCATAAAGTTAGAGAGTCAGAGTTCTGCCGACCTACACGTGCCAAAATCAATTCATGCACTACTGGTCCCTCCCGACGCCACCCCATCCCACCTCCAAACCATGGTCACATGCACCCCCTTACCACCCATACACCCATTTAAACACCCCACATACCTTCCTTGGCCACCGACCCAAAACCCTCTACTGTCAATCTACGCCCCCTTCCCCCAATCCACCACCCGTCTCCCCACTTCATGGGCCACCCAATACGCAAAGGTCTGACACAAACTATTTTTAAAAGTTAATCTTAATTGATACACGTATCTATTTACACTTTTTGGTTTTAATATCTATCTTAGTCAGTATAGGTCAACACTTCAGTGTTCTTTCAAGTTAATAAAGGTCAGTCTCAAGTCCAACGGTGACTCATATGTAGTCAAATTTATCATTTTCACATTTCTTTACCTGAAAACCATATTTGGCGTTTCAAAAACGTTAGGCACGACAACAAGACACTTTACGGTGTGTGAAGTTGAACATAAACTGATTTTAATTCTATAGAGTAGTAAACCTGTGTAAAGTGCTTTACATACAGGGGAAAAAAAACAAATTATATAAGGCCTATTTCGTTATCGCCGATGCAAATTTAACATCTATTAAACTGCTGCGGTACCCGCTGATAAAATATAGGTGACTGACTCTAGCTGCAGGCGGTCTCGGTGTTGTAGTTGGTGAGATGTCTCCTGCTCTAGAATGGCGAAGTTCATAGTTTCGAATACCACCCAATGCCTACGTTTTTTTCTTAAGGGAAAGTGCTTCGCTTTACACACATCGGTGTAAGGGTAAAACTAAATAATATTCTTTATCCCCGATGAAAACTTTCTACTAAGTAGCTAAATTTTGAAAATCACATTCCGCTTCTTCTTTTTTTATTTTAGAATTTCGGTGTACCGTATCATTAATTGTAATACATCAAGGTATTTAACAGCTATTTGTTTTTATACTTTGTCTTAATTATATTGAATACATTGTATCGATTAGATAAACATAAAAAGTAAACTAAGTTTGTACGGATTAGGGACTCAAACAAATAGAAATCATGTATTTCAGAATTGGCCCGCCGATTAATTTTATATTGTTTGTATTATATCGCACTTGCTGTTGACCATGTAACTTTTGCTTACCAAAATAGCAGCCGTATACATTCCAGAACCTTTCTGGCAGGCACGAAACTACACTGGTCTTATGGGATAATATAAAGTGTGTGTAATAATTTCCACATAGAATCAAAAGCTATTCAGTAAGAACTAAACAAGTTTTGAAATGTGCCCCCAACTCTCCATCCACAAGCCAAAGTGTTTGTCCATCTATCATTCAACCTTTATCGTGAATCGGCCATTTTGTTTTTATCCGATTCGAATTAATGTAGCCGTAACTGAGGCAGGAGGAGCAATATAGTCCAATGTGGGTTTTTCATTTGTAAGACATGATTAGAGGTTGTTACACGGCTGTAGCCTCGTCTTTATATACGTCGAATGTTAAAATTTATCTTATAGACCATGTGACCTGTGACATCACATGTTTACAAAAGAGCCACAGAGCATGGACTTCCTGCAGGCACCGTTTGTACGCAGCTCAATGGAAGAAAACAATCAATCTTATATTTTATGGAGATTGCACTGTCTGATTTTTCTCAACTTTCGATATGAAGAAAGGGGGGACATCTCAAAAGCGGTACAGCAGTTGCTTTTGTTACTCTTGAATTTATGTGAAAATTATGACACAAAATGTTAATTTTCTCATTATGGCCTGTGTAGTATCTTGCCCGTCAGAATGTACAAGGTCACCATTTCTGTAAACAAAGGTAACATGGTCTATATAATTAATTGTTAATTAAATTGGTGTACACGTTGGTTGGAATCGCAACCATATTGACTCTTTATTTCCAGATAATGCTGCACGCCTGAAGTGAAGTTCAATTTGGCTCCAATTCGAGGCCTTTTGTTAAGATTTGGACTGAGATTGGTACGGGGAAAAAAATCAAATATGCTCCGCCCTTGAACTGCAGAACGACGTCCTCGTAATAAAAACTTAAAAAATGTTTCAAGAAAAATTGCGTTTCAAATACGTCATAACATAGCTATCTGTTTGTGGAATTGTTGGGAGTCTGTTCGGAACTGACGCTTTGCACGAAATCAACGTCCCCACTACTTGAACACAAGTGTGTGTACAACTAATGTGCAGAACATGATTGTCTAAATTGTTTACAAACAAATACTTCATACTTGTGCCTAGAAAATGTTGTGAACACATAACACAGCATCTGTATGCTCTATACTATTTGATATAATTGGGATATAATAAGGATACATCGAGATCTGAAGCCATCATTAAATCGACAATCCAATAGAAAATAGAGTTATTAAGTATCTGACAACAACAACAATTCATAAAGGCCGATCTTCATTAAACACAAAGAATTATAAATGCAAATGTCATCAATATTTTCTGCGTCCTCCATTTTCTCCTTTATTCTCCGTCGTTTTTTAATGACCCTTGCTGCTTTCTGGACAAACCATCTTCCCTCCATCTTATTCCTGCAGATTGAAGGAGTGACATCGGGGGTGTGATCGGCAAGCCTTCCCGCTCGATCCGTCGCCCTCACACAGTAACTCCTTCATAGCGTGGTGTAGCAGGTACTGAGGGGTGAGCACAAAGAGCTCGCATACAGCAAAGTAAGGGTTGTCGCAGTTGACGTCGTTCCATTGACCATTCTCCCAGAAGGCAAGGGATCCACAATTGCCATCATTATTTGGCTCTCCACTAAACCAATTCACAAAAGTGTTGTTTTGACCCCTCGATTGACACTGCCAGTTTCCATCCTCCTCGATGTCATTGCAACCAATCCAGAGTTGGTCCTTAAGTATCAAAGCAGCTTCTTTCAGGAATAGATCCCATATGTAATCCTGTTCGGATTGTGAGTTTGGGACGGCCAGGTTTGCTCGTGACTCGGCACAAGTGCGATTTGCTTCGTACCAATCCATCTTGTCCAATATAATGAAGTAACATGACTCGCCGTATCGGTGCCAATCAGGAGGGCAGATTTCTGCCAAAAGACGACCACAGTAAACGACAAAAACGATACTTAACACTTGAACTAGACGCATCTTGTAAATTCCCAAAAATTATTGAAATTGATTTGGTTGAATATTGAGTTGTTTCCAGACCGTAACCGTCGCCAGACGATGATGGACTAAATGGCGGATAGTCTTAACCAAAATCCAGAGCAATTAAACAAGAAACTGAAGTGCTACTTATCTCGTAATTTATCTTAATAATGTGAAACAATTCGTAATAAAGAGAGAAAAAAAATCTGCATTTGAAATGATTCCAAAACTGTTACCGTTTGCAGACGGCGAGTGCTAAAACGTCTAACTGCATTGGCTGTTTTCAGTGGTGTATATAGCTGTCGTGTTGTAAGTCGAACCAAGTGCAAACCGATACTAATTTCGCGCAGGCGTTCTTTTGAAACAGTTATAATTGAAACTGGACGTGGCCGTGTATCAAGGGCAACAATTAAAGTGAAACAACCAAGGCAAATTAAATTTATTTAGCGTCCAATTCAACGCAGAACCACATCGCACAACTAGTTATATATAATAATTAAAAAAGTGGAGCAACAATTAGATTTTTCTAGAGCGACAATTAGACAAAAACACCAAGGCAAAATAATTTAATTATCGGTCAAATTCACCGCAGAAACACGAGTAAAAACGATGTATCTTTATTATTTCTGGCGCAGGGTGAAGATGCAGTCGCGTTCCTGGTAGACAGTTTACATGTCAAGCATTTAAACCTATGAGTATTCCATTTCAGACTACATTAGGAAAACAAAACCAATAACAAACAGAAAAACAAAAGAAAAGGGGGGAAGTAACCTTCAAAATGAATAAATTTTTATCATATAATTATATTTTCATCGTTGGCAGGATCTTTCGATGACATTTTTAATACTTATGAATTTCCTTGACGACCCCTGTTTGACTTTTATTCATTGTAATAATGTCTAGAGGTTTAAGTAAAAAATATATATACCTATACCTATAAATTATCATTAAAAATGTAAATATAATAAAAAAATAAAATAAGTTAAATAAAAAATAAAAATAAACAGAGAATTAAAAATAAAATAAACATAAAAAATAAAGCTAAAATAAAAACAAAATAACGTTAAAAACAACTTAAACATCAACATAAATTTAAAATTAAAAACAAAATTAAAAATAGTTTCAACAAAAATTAAATAAAATGGAAACAAAACAAAAAGACAACGAAAATGAAAATTATGAAGGATGATGGATGATTTATATTTTGATAAACAATTAAAGCACTTTCATTAATACTAGTTTTTAATTTTTTTTTCAAAATGCAAATTGGACAATTTGCAGATATTTTGGTGGAACTGTTTAGTGTTACCAATGTTTTACATTTTTCTGCAGAAAAAAATAATAATAATACTTTTTGACCATGCTGTGAGTGAATTCGTATGGTGGCCAGGCATGCTTTTTATAATGACTTGAATAATAAGTTCACTGATATGTTATTGTGTCACTGATATATTGTGTCCTACCGCAAACAAAAATTACGCCAAGATTACACGTAAGCAAAAAAATAATAATAATTTGCAAAGTACTTTGCTGAAATTTCTTACTAAAATGTCCACAAACAAACACATAAGATAGGTGCTAAGTATCGGTAGAGGGTGCATCAACATCATTGATCAACAGTTATATCTTTGCTAACGATGACAATAATTAGACAATGGAAGGACACGTAAATCTATCTAAAATGCTAACGGGATAAGAATTCCAGTCCCTGAAACTGACATATGAGTATTTAAATGTATCTGGGCGAGCAAACAGGTGGTGAAAAGTTAACCTTAAATCGGAATGTCTGTTTTTAACATTGATCGGACTATGGAAAGACAAAGTTCACAAACAAGCACTCCCATCTGGCATTGGAGGTCAGTTGCTGGTCATCTCTGCCTCTGACGGTGATGGCGTATAGTGGACATAACATTTTCGGATGCAGGTATATGCAAGGTAGTTGTTGATCCAAAGTTTGTGTCTTTAGCATGCTTAGTTGAGGAGTTATGGTCAATTTTACCGCAGGTAAATTATTGCATGTGTTCACACAAAACCCAGCATCGTGGCCTCTTGCCTCGAACACCCGAGACGAAACCTAGGCGAGAAGAAAGCCCATAAGATGGGCTTTCTAAAGCCCATAAGATGGGCTTTCTAATGGTGAAAAACTTATGCAAATCCAGCATTATTCGTAGGGTGATTTGACCGTATTTAATTTGTTTTTGTCGTTTTTAAAAGCTCATAAAAAAATCCCGCAAAATGTTTTTGTGAGGAGCATTCTAAGTAGATTTGTCGCTTGTGTTAACTCGTAGCCCCAGTTGGTTAACTTAGTTCAGGAGTTATTGTCAACTTTTGCGCAGAATTCATTTCAAGCCATTATTCGGCAATAAATTTCTTCACTTAGCGCATTCTGAGTACCCACACTTGCTGATTATTTTCGGTCTGTAGATGGCGTAAAGTGGCCGTACAATTTTAATTTTCGAATGCAGGTATATGTAAGGTAGATTTTGATTCAAAATGTATGTCTCTAGTTATTATCAAAATTCAAATAACGCCATATTCAGCAGGAAAGTTCTTGCCTGTGTTATAACACGTAGCCCCTGTTGGTTAATTTGGTGATGGTATTAACCCTACGCCTTGGCAGCTTGCCTCCCTCAAAAAAACGTTGCAGAAACGAAACTGAAACGAGAGCTCTTGAGATAGCCTTCCTTATGTTATACAACTTGTACAATTTCAGCATTATTATGATGGTGTTTTGATCGTCTTTACTTTGTTTTTGTTATTTTGACTGCTCGGTTTTCAAAATTCCCGCTGAACGTGCTCTTGAGAAAGGCTTTCCATTGGAATAAAACTTTAGAGAAGAATTCATTACGAGCTATTATTGGGCAGGAAGTGTCTTTACCTGTGTTAACACGTATCCCCAGTTGAATGTAGTGGTGGTAGTAACCATTCTTTGTTGCCGCTCGCCTCGCTCAAAACAGCTTCACAGAAAACCATCTTGTCCGTCTTAATGAAGTTACACGACTTGTCGTATCGGTGAGATTTCAGCCAATAGACGGCCACAGTAAAAGCTAAGAACAATACTTACTACCGGAACTACACGCATCATGTAAATTGCAAACAAATAGTGATAATTGATAGTATAAAAGAAACTGCTATATGAGATTTTAACTACAGGTGTTTCCACACCGTAACTGCCTTCAGACGATACGAGTATAATTAAATCATGGCTGCTTGTTTTGGCTCTTCCAATGATTGCAGTCGCAGCGCTTTATCAAGTATAGGCGCAAATAGAATTCCATAAATCTAAATCAATGTGAAGTAGTTTGGTGTTGAGACGATAGTTTCAAATTACATTGCGTCAGTGTTTCCAGGGCAACTGCTTACTGCTTAATGTAAACAACGGATAAATCAAAGCTTAACCATCGAATGCAATCCAAACGCCGAGTAAAATCGATTTATCTTTTAACTGTTTCGGTAATTTTGACGTACACGACGGTATCTGAAGAATTTGATTTCCCTTGACAATCGATTCAAGGCAAAACCAGCAAGCACAACCGCCGAGTAAAATCGATATCTTTTTGAACTGTTAGTTGCTGACATTGCAGGAGACACATTGGTCATAATCACTTGCTATAATATTAGTAATATAAATCTCTATACAAGCAATTATGAATAATCAGAAATATAATTTACCGATTTACCGATTACTTCAGTACAATAATGACTCTTAAATTCACGTGTGTGTTGCATTCAGTTTTATTTCAATTGATCACAATAGCTCCAGTATAACTGTAGTTATTATTTCTATTTAATAAATTGTGATAGTGAAGTGCATTTCATATCAAACTTGTTTAATTTGTAAATTTGAACATATTTGAGAGCTTTGTCCCCCACTATGCGGACAAAACAGTTTGCTTGAAGCCCAACAACACTGGATCCTGATAGTGCCAGAACTTGCCAACTTTTCCCCGAGAAGCGAAGTTGTTGATTCCCGGTGTCGTTGTTTCAGAATACATTGGAATAGATCTTGCTCCTTAAAACTAAACAAAATTAACACCTCCTCTTCATTAGGTTAAACTGATGTATCTAATAATTAACTTAGTCTGTGAAAAAGTTGGTGTCTGTTCGAAACTTGACACTTTGCACTAAATCAACCTCCCTATTATACAAGACAAGTGTGTATAAATAATGTGCAGAACATGTTTAAAGATTTTACAAATAAATACTTGATACTTGATACTTGATACTGAGAAAATGTTTCAAATACACCATAACACAACAGCTCAACACAAACTACTTTGTAAAATTTCCAGGTAACATCAAGATCTGTAGTCATAATAAAATTGACCATCCAATAGGAAACAGAGTAACTGACCATATCTGACAAAACAACAATTCACCAATTTATCTTCATTAAACACCAAGAATTAAACATGTAAACTGCATCAATATTTTAGACACAATCGGTTACTGTGTTCTCCATTTTCTCATTTTAGCCGTTATCTAATGACCCTTGCTTCTTCCTGGAAAAACCATCTTCCCTCCATCGTCCTCCAGCAGATATAATTAACAACTAAACTACTGCATAAAAAGTTTTCAAATCCGTCATAACACAGCAGCTGTGTATGTACTGTCTGTGGAATTGTTGGAGTCTGTTCGGAACTGACGCTTCGCACTAAATCAACGTTCCCACTACAACAAAAGTGTGTGTACAACTTATGTGCAGGACATGTTTAAATTGTTTGAAAATAAATACTTCATACTTGTGCTGAGAAAATGTTTTAAATATATCATAACACAGCAGCTATATGCTCTATCTACTTGATATAATTGTAAGGATACATCAAGATCTGTAGGCGTCTTTAAATCGACAATCCAATAGAAAGTAGAATTTCTATTCGTTTTCGCACGACAGGTGCGAATGCATTGGCATTGTGTATTACATAACTACTGAATAGTATAAATAGCAGAGTGTTCACTGAGCTCACCCTC